>OY292316.1:25237278-25927023 GCA_958496155.1 Sisyra nigra | reverse complement strand
ACATTATTTTTTTAAAATATTATGAAAATGTCCAGAGATATTGTTTATAGGTTTTGCACATAAAACTTTTAAATTTTGAGAATTTCAAATTTTTAAGTACCTACTGCTGATAATGATAGATCAATTCAAAGAACAATTTTAAAGAAAAAAATATCCTGGGTATGTGATGAAACTGACGTAAATTCAATAATGAATTAATAACTGAAAAATAAAACATTGACGCTTTGAAGTACAGTCATAGATTTTTAGCAATTTTCCTCCCACCCCAGTATTAGGATTTTCTTTTTTTTTTTTTCTTTAATGTTCCAATATTTTTTCAAGAGTTATTTACATTTTACATTAGAAAAATAATTTGAATCACTCTAATTTTACATCGCATACCTCTATTCGGATATAATAAATAATAAGCTCTCTTGAATTCCCAACAGAGAGAAAAAAAAACGTCTCCACATCATAAAAGCTTGTGCATAAGAGAAAAATATTGAATGCACTTGCGACACTTAAGTGTTTTAATCGCTCTCCATATACGAGAGAAAATGCACGACCGAATGAAAAGAGGTTTGCTATCCCCAAACTCAGGCTATACTGGAAATTACGAAGGATAAAATTCTCTGGGAGACAACAACCAATATAGGTTGGGGTTTGATGGAAAACTCGTCGACGTCATTTATTGATGATGGTCGGATATGGATGGGGGTGGTTGGAGTTGGAGAGACATACGAACTTATTCTAAAGGGGGTCGTTCGGCTTCTGTGTTTTAATGGCGCTTTGAAGTCACATATTATGTGTATGGAAGCTTTATATAGCGTATATATTACCTATGTGTATGTAAAAGCTCACTTGACGAATCCATAGCCCCTTTCGGCCTTCAAGCCACCATTTCCTCTCACGTGTGTATATGTTGTGTATGCATTTATTTCTCCTAGTCGTTGACTGTCTTTTATTGCACACACTCTCTTTATAAAACGGAAAGCAATTTAGAAATACAAATTGTGCACTTTGAAAAGATGGATACGTTCTAGGAAAAGTATGTGCAATGAAATGAGAGCTAAATATAATTTTTACTTGAATGAAAAGAGGATAATGATGCATGATGACATAGAACTGAATGCATCTAGAATAGATGATGCATGTAAATGTATGTGGAAAATGGTTTCTCTTTTATTTGTTAAACATAAGTATAAAAGTGAAGTCTTTTACAGTTAATAACCTCACTTTATTTTCCAAAGAATATTCAAGGGATTACCTAACCTTTTTTTTCATCTCTCACACTTTAAGGAAAGAATAATTAATTTTGTGTATTAATTATATTTACTTTTAAGCTTAGGGAAATATGAAAAAACAATTATTTTCAAGGGAATGTTTATAGATGATAAAACTGAGAGATTTTAGAATTCTCTTTAATAATTTTGTTGTGAATTTGCGGTTAAATAATAAAATGGCCGTTGTATTTTCTTGTCATGCTTATTATTGTTGTTGTTACGATACCGAAAAGCTTTTACGGTTCGAGTAATATTATTGGCACACACAGGACATTTACATGGAACGGACGTAACATAAAGTTCCATTAGAGCGATAAGGAGAGCTTAGGGTTGGTTTGGTGGTGCAAAGCGCATGCGTTATTGTGCCCGGAGGGTTGTTGCGAATCAACGAAGGGTGCTTTTGTAGGTGGTTGTATTGACGCAGTGGCGTCAGGTTATAGCACGCTTAGATCTCAACCACGAATGCATGATACAGTATATAGGAGAAGTACAGTCAACATTAGAGTGTTATATTTCACGGGGATGCTGCCCAACCCGCCACCACCATCGTCATCAACGTCGCCGTACAAACCACCCTCTACCCTGATACTTTCAATGTAGACGCAAAATTCACAATGAAATTTACTTTTATCCGTAACAACGCGACCATCTTGTAATTCGAAGAGAATTTTCACCTGAGTTAAACCAGGAAATGAGGAAATTGCCATAAATCGTTTTATATAAAAGCTCCTAAGAAAATTAAATATTTTTTTCTCTTGCTATCAATTCAATAACCACAATCAATTAATAACAAAATGTTGTTCTATTTACGAGAATATGATTGAACAAATGTTGGATTTATATTTACAACAATACTGTAAATAATTCAATTTGAATAACAAACTTACCACGAGCATTTTCCTCCTCCTCATTTGTATGGTTGTTCTCACTCTCCTCTTACATTAGCTGAAATTCATATAGGTAGGTACATCTAAACGGTGCAGTGTAAGTGCAGATACGCTTTTATTTGTTCCTACTAGTACATCTATAAAAATATCTTGTGTAATTTTCTCAACTGATTAAATTGATATTTATAATGCATTTTCAATTATATACCACAGTCTATAATTACTTTTATTTACACTAGGTATTTTAATTAAGTTAACTCAAATGGTTGGTAAATATTACATAGATAATTTCTGTACTGGTCACTTCTGGACTTTTTGCAGCAGTTCATACGTTTGAAGTACTTTTCAATGGATTTTTTGTAAGTTTTGAGGGTTATCTCGGCTATAGCTTAGCCGTTAGCGTGTGGTAGTGTTTAGATTTTCACGCAACTTTAAGAAAACCCAACAAAAAAATCTAAGAGTATCAAATTGCTTGATTTTGTCGGGGCTTAAAATAATGTTGGAACAAATATCTTTTGTATGCATACCTTCAATTTTGTGCTAAAATAATCAGTTACCACTTATTATACGTCTATAGCGCTTATTGCTGACTGTATCTGTCAATCCTTCATCGTTTTCAAGAAAGTAAGGCCCAATAACGTCTCTTGACCTTAATGCACACCACACAGTTACTTTTAAGATAAAATGGTGTCTCTTGTATCACATGAGGAATTTTCTCACCCCAAGTGTACATAGATATACTTACTTATTAAATGTATTTCGTTATTTCCGTAATGATTTTTAAATCCGAACAACTATCGGTAATTATTAAATAAATGGTAAAATAAACTAGTAAATGCAAAAATAACCTGAATCAAAAACTCGAGTTTCCCTAGTTGAGATACACGTAAAGAAACATCAAAATTAGTCTATAAAATTTCGTTTAGAAGATAAAAAGTGTTTAAAAAACTGTGAACAAAAATAATAAAATTTACAATAGTTTCTTTGTCTTCCTAAAAAAATCGCTTAAAATTGACTAATGGCGTTTCAGTCATCATTGATATGTTTTAATTATTATTTTAGATACAATAAATCATTTGTTAGTTAGTTGGTTATATTGCTCGTAAAAACCTTCGAAAATAGTGATAAAGTCCTTCTAATATATGAATCCCATATTTAGAGATCTATAATAACATTAAACACATCAGTTAAAAAATAATAATAACTATACCTACAATATTTTTCCTCTGATATCAGAGTCAGTTCAAAAAAGTATCAATAAATTTTTTAAAGTTTAATTTATAACGCACATTAATTAAACGTTTAAAATACAAGCGATAATATTTTTGTAGAATGAAGTTAGTTAAAAAATAAAATGATAAGTAATGATAAGTACGTATACTTATAGCAAATTATATGTACATATAGATACCTATGTACTTCATTAAATTAATTTATAATACTAATCTTCAGGTCTAACAAAAGAAGAAATTATCAGCTGAAAAGACCACAGTTATACGTTTTAACTATTTTGGTATTATTTAATTTATAATCAATTTATATTTTTATTATATTTTTATTATATTTTTTTATTAATGTTTAACTATAATTTGGACGTGTGAAATTTGTAAATAAAAAACATATAGTACTTGTATCACAATGCTTAAAAAACTATTTCCAGTTATTAATTGTTCATAGTTTCTCTTCATGTATTATTGTTTTAAAACTTTTTATTTTAATTTTTATGATTTGTCTGTTATTGTTTTATACCTAATGAAGTCGGAATAAGATTGACGAAACGTTGCAATAAAGAAAAATAAATAGTTAAAACATTAAAATGTGGTCTTTTTACCTGATAATTTATAATTTTTCTAGTAAACAATTCTATATAATACTACAAAGTTTTTAAAAAATACGTTCTTATTGCATTATTTAGATCAGCGGTTCTCAACCTTTTTTAGCTTCCGTACCCCTTGGCAGTTCATTATCATAAATTGTACCCCTTATATTAAAAAAATGTTTATAATTTAAATTCTCGTTGTTGTTATTAATTTAAACTTGTTCCAACACTAAATAAATAGCAATAACGTGACAAGGAGTATACTCAGAACCTTTATTGATGAAAACTAAAAGATTTTTTAATAAAAAATATCAATAAATATAAACTATTATTAACATGAAGTTAAATATTCACAATTTTACATTAATTTTGACTTAACTTATTATATTCAGTGAGATTCTTGAGCTTGCTTTAAGGCACATAGTTTTTGAAAATCAAGTTTGATCAAGGTACAATCTTAAATCTAGAACTTCATTCAGCTTATTAAGGTATTTGTTTTTAAGAAAAAGATACGAAGAGAATGCTCTTTCTACCGGCACTGTACTTGTAAATGGTAACAAACGTTAAGCGCTTTAGGAGAAAGCTGGTTTTATTCGGTGCTGATATGTGACCATGGTGGTTCACCATGGTTCACCATGGTGCTGAATGAGATATTTTCCTCTAAACTCGACTTTCAAACTCGAGTAGAGTCATTTGGAAATTCAATTAAGTTCTCTTGTTCTTTGATAGATTATTTAGCTACTCGAAAGTATTCTTCATTGAAGAGATTTGAAATCTAATTGTTTATCAGGTTTGTGAAAGTACTTTTCGAAACTTGATTTTAGCTCTTTTAAGTGTTCAGATATGTTGTTGCTCAAATCTCTGGAGAGATTCTGGTAACAGTATACTACATATGAACTTAATTTCCAAAGGTCATTTTAATATTCTGCTTAATATACCGCTATTAAACTATATCGAGACGAGAGGAGAATAGTTATATTCTTAACATCCGCCATTACTAATTTTTTTACGCGTACCCCTAAGCCATCAAACGCGTACTCCTAGGGGTACGCATATCACGGGTTGAGAATCGCTGATTTAGATTACTGCAATACCTACGTTTCATGTTACGTGTAAGTTGAGATCGACAAAGCTCAATGTATAGTAAAGTAAGCTTTACTTGCTTTGCTTCATGAATTAACAGCTCTGAGATTTGGGAGTACCATAATAAGAATTGCGTATTTTAAAATTCCCAAAAAAATGAACATATTGTTATAGAAACTGATGAACAATAAATTAAAATGCATTTTTAAACAAATCTAAATGTAATACCAATCTTATCATTGCTCTTCTAATATAATATATGTAAGTACCCGAGTCGAAATTTTAGACCTCTTTTGGCCCTAAAATGGATCTTTTACCCTCTTTTGGACCTCCAAAGAGTAAAATGAACCTCATATAGACCTAAATGATATTCCATCGTCTTCATTTCAGCACAATTCAGCACGTGTTACCTTACGATGCACTTTGAAACTACAACTTATTGTTTTTTATAGTTTTGAGTTTAACTGCATCTTTGAGCTCTCAAACAAGTCTATGTCGGGCAAGTAGATTGAAAAATGATCATTTGCATTTGAATTTTAGACCTCCGTTGAACCTCCAAGTGGCATTTATCGGACAAAATACCATATTTAGGCCCAAAACAGGTCTACAGCAAAAACTTCAAATGGACCTCTCTCTCTCTCTCTCGCTCTCTCTTTTCTCCACTCTTTCTTTGTCACTCTCTTTTATTGTTTTATTGGTAGGGTTTTTTTCAAAAAGAATAACATTTTTATTTTAATACTTTAATATTTTGTTTTTTTTTATTCATTAAATATACAAGTTTCATTAATATAAGCGATAAATTTAAAAGTAATAAGAATTTACAAATATTAGTTCTTAGTTCTTAATTTTTTGTCCTTGTTTACCAGCTCCTATATTGTCGCCATTGCCATCATTTTTTTCCAGGATTTCCTTTTATTATAATCCACAATTTATACGCAACCATGTGGATTTCTTTAGAAATTTTATTTAATTGTATAACATCTCTCTGATTACTTTCAAGATAATAAATTAATGCAAATTTCTTTACACTTTTTCTTTGAAACTAAGTTTTTTCACTTTTAAATTTTTACACTTACACTTTTAGGCCTTTTGATATAGACAATATTGAAAAATAATCAAATAGTGAAATAAGTTTATTCAATTGTTGTATAACTCGTGTAGCACTCGAACGGTTAACAAGAGACTAAAGCTGAGTAAAAATGAACCAGAGTGAACAGGATTAAGGGACAAACTGGTAATGGATAGAAGAATACACAATATTATACTAAGCATCTAAGTATAGGAAAGAGAGAGCAAAATTTTGGGTTATTAGTAAATAATATTTGCAATAGGTATTGTAAAAAAAAGGAAATTTACAACCATATTTTATGTTTTATGATCATAAACCTTTTTTAAATACGAGACCATATGTTCACAAAATATAATAAAAATTTCATGTATACATGAACGGTGGAATCGTTCTATTCGTCTATCGGAGGCTCATTTTAGTCTTTGGAAGCCCAAAAGAGGGTAAAAGTACCATTTTAGGGCCAACGGAGGTCTGAATTTTCGACTCAGGGAGTTACAGACCTTTTACAAGACGTCCGTTTGATACGAAATTTCCAATAAAAGTCTTTTTTCTCGAAAACCGTAAGGATTAAATTAGGTCTTGTTATTTAAAAAGATGCTCAGAATTATTAATTCAATCGAGATATGGAAAAATAAATAGGGCATTGAAATAATGATGTTAGTGTCGACTTCCGGTATAACCAGAAGTGTCAGAAAATTAAAAATATTTTAGAATGGTAGCTCCTATCCAGTTAGGCAATAATCCTAAATTTTAGATTTCTATTATTTCAGGTTCTCCGGAAACTTCTACTGGCCGGTCTAGCTGGTACACCCTGTATAAATACGCTATTTTATAAAGCTATATATAAAGTTATAAGCCATAACATGTTTTTTTAAAATTATTAGTTAAAACCATTCAAATACTTTTTGAAATAGAAGAAAACCTGCCAACGATTGTCCAAACTGTTTAATGCATAGTAAAATGTTGACTATAGTAACTGGGAAATGTTATCTTCAATTAATACTTCCCTTGATTTACTCGATTAATTCATTCTCCGACATCATTGCCTAGATTTAAACCTCGTCAATCAAGGGACGTTTTTTTATGTATATTATTCATCTCCACAACTTGATTCTCGATACGTCGATATTTGCATTCATGTAACCAAACCATGCCATTTTGAGCTAATTTAAAAAAAAAACACGTTATAACTCAAATATAATCATTGTAGTTATACTTTAGTAAGTACCTACTGTTTTTTTAAGGTAACAATTACTTATAAAATTACGGCTTTATTACTCATTATAATTTAATTTTTCTTAGTTATTATACTTTTAATATATATCTATTGTAATTAAAAACAATATATTTAATGATAACGGTTATCAATGTATTATTGAAACTACACACTTACCTATGCACAAACTTTAAAATTACGGTACCTTGATTATAAAAGTTGAGCAAATTTATGCGTTTTTCAACCCTACATTCTGCAGCAGAGGTTCATAGTCCTAATAAAATACAAAAAACTTCTTTCATGATATAAATTACGTTTTATTAATACTTAATACTTCACACTAAAGAAAATACTTTAATAAGAGATTGTATTCATTTTTTTCATTTTTAAAGCAGCTGCTCAACTATTACTTAATTTAAAATTTTAATTTCCTCTCTTTGATTTAATTTGTAGCATGTATAAATTCCATGATGTTTGAGCTAAGTTTGATTTACTTAAACATTTTTTATCATATCTGTTCATCTTAAAGAATGTTAGTAAATATATTTTTCATTGCTTTGCAGTGAATTAATTTAAATATGAATGACTTAAGTCCCTTAGACTAGATAGTTGCCCTATACTCCTAGGTCCCTAGGTCCTAGGGTCGATTCCTAATGAAAGCCCAAGATTTTTGCAAAGGTTTTCCGATTCGGCGGTCGTTCATAGAAAAATCGAATGTTTTCGATCGAAGTAACAATAAAATTTAATAATGTTGAACGTATTATATATTTAACTGAGTTTTTTGCCAAGTTCAAATTTTTAAATAGTTAAAAAAGCTGAGTAATTGTTGACTTCGTAAATATAATTTAACACGCCTATTTCGAAAAATTATAGGACAGGTATTTGAAAATTAACAATGAAAGAAATTTCAATGTTTCAAAAATTTTCATTATTGATTTATCGGATATTAAATTAATATCACTTTTTCCAGTAAAACTTGTCATTTTTATTTAAAATTGTATAGAGAAAATATGTTAAAACGCTATTTCACGAACTTTAAAGAAACCTTTTTTAAACATACGATTCCTGCAGCATACAATTGTTTTGCTATCTTTTTAGAACCGTGCATTATTCAGACATAAAATATAATCTATATTATTCTCTGACCTCTCAACTACCCTAATGCAAAAAAACATGCCAATCTTTTGCTCTGTGAAAAACAAAAACATATCTAACCCATGGGAGTAGTACATTTTCCTGGATAAAAAAGAGATCAATCCTTCTTGAGGAAAATCCGTTAAAACGTTTATTCATAAAATGTTACAAAACTTCTTTAAAACACTCAGCTCCTGAAGGATACAATCCTTTTCCTATCCTACGGGAACCGTGCAATATTCTAACATAAAAAGTAGTCCGTATCATTCTCTGACTCTTAAACCACCATATTGCAAAAAATTATGGTAATCTTTTGCTTTGTAAAAAACAAAAACGTATCTATCCTACGGGAACGTACATTTTTCCTGGATAAAAAGTGGACTGTATGAAAAGAAAAATTATGCTAAAATCAGCTAAAAAATTTTAGTTTCAGCATGATTTTTCTTTGAACCAGTTTTTCTATTTTCTCGTTTAAATGAGTAATTTTCCCGAAACAAACGTATTCTATAATCTAGATAATGATTCTCATAGCTATCATCATACTTAAATA
Source organism: Sisyra nigra (assembly GCA_958496155.1). Lineage (NCBI taxonomy): Eukaryota > Metazoa > Arthropoda > Insecta > Neuroptera > Sisyridae > Sisyra > Sisyra nigra. The sequence continues at coordinate 25,918,003 of OY292316.1, read as the reverse complement.
TCACCAAAATCCATTTTCAACTAAAAATGTATAGTTTATGCATAATTTTTTGCTCCAACCCGTTTTTGAATTTCCCGGGTAAATGAGACATTTTCCCGTAATGAAAAGTATTCTATTTAATAACTCAGATTGTCATTTATCATCATACCAAATTTTATAAAAAACGATTATTATTTGGGTAAGAATAAATAAAATGTTTCTAAAAATAATTTCGCAAATAATGAATTATTTCTGAAACAACTTTAATAATCATTAAAACGGTTATAGCGGGCCAACCTTAAAAGATAAATATATGTCGTTGCGGAATTTTTTTAGAACTTTTTAAGAGGAACAATTTTGTCACACATGATTTCTGCGTAACTTTAACCGTTTACGCAGGACAGGCAACAAACGCTCCCAAAAGGAAAAAAAAACCTGGTTTTTGCAACATTTTCTATCGATGCTCTGCTGCTATTGGTCGTAGCGTCATGTTATATAGCCTAAAGCCTTTCTGGATAATAAGACTATCCAACGCTAAAATAATTTTTCAATTCGAACAAGTCGTTTCTGAGATTATAGCGCGTTTAACCAACCAACCAAACAAACAAACTCAAACAAACAATTTTATATATTAGTAAAGAAGTATATGTACGTAGATACGTAGATATATGCATCTACGTTTCCTGGGATGCAATCGCTATGCTATCCCATAAGAGCCGTGCAGTAGGTATTCCATCATATGAAGTAGCCGATATCATTTATTGACCCGCATCTATAGCTAAATAATCTTGCCTTAACATAGTTCAATATCTTGTTCTATGAACAAAAAAAACATCTCTATCCTACGGGAACCGTATATTTTTCCAGAACAAAAAGTAGACTATACCTATATGTGTTACTCCAAAATATAATTTATCTCTGCCAAATTTCATCTAGATTCGTTCAGTCGTTCTGGTGTTGTTGAGTTGAACCAAACTTTTACATAACATGTTATTATATTAGTATATTAGTAAGATTAATATTTCGGTTTAAAAATTGATTTAAAACTGTTTAAAAATATTCAGTAGAACACCTATTGGCGCAGTGGTTAGAGCAATTGCTCTCTCCGCTTTATGCGTCAAGAGGTACTGGGTTCAATCCGTTGAATCCTAGACTTAAGATCCTAGAACTAAGATAAAATTGGCCAACAGAAATTTTCTGTGTTTAGACAATCGTAATATGACTTTAGATGTTAAAGTGACTTAAAACACCAAAAAAGGAAAAGAAATAAACTTGCTGTAGTTAGATATAGGCATAGATAGTGTTTGTTTAACTTTTTGGCCACTGGCTTCATGTCGCTCTTCAAACTATAAAGAAATTAGCACAGATTGCACTTCCACGAAATGGCGTATATGTACTTATAGCAAAGAATTATTCTCAAGACTCCAATTATTTTTTCTGGTTTAAGAATCACTGAAAAGTGATTCACTTGATAAATGTATACCTACCTCTATACCTAATAGTACCAACTTACATTATTGAGAAGCATTTTAACACTTAAAACTAGTAGGTATAGCTAATATCTTTAATTATATAATTATACTAGCTGATACCCGCGACGTCGTCTGCGTAGGTTTAGAACATATTTTATTTACAGAGGAAAAAAAATTCAAAATTGAAAGCAAAAATATATCAAAAATAACCGGAAAGAACTTAGAACATTTTAAAGCTATATACCAAAAAATTGCTCCTGCAGAATCCGCTATTGCTCCAAGTGTATAGTTATTAGTTAATCAATAATTACTTAATTTTTCAAAAATTTGTAAATTCAAAAATAAAAAATTGCCATATAATGCAAAATAATCACTGTTTTTAGTTATTTTTCTTCAAAAAATTTTGTTCCTTAAATGCTCTTTCCGGATCCGCAATTGCTCCAAGTGAATAGTTAATTAGTAATTTAATTTTTAAACTATTCATGTTTATAAGATCCAACGACAGTTAGATGACGTCATAATACAACAATACATGTAGGTATAAATAGTTACAAATAATTTATTATTAAAAATAGATAGAGATTTAAAAAAATTTCAATTAAAAATTATTTTGGATTTTAGAGCGATTTTAACTCTTGAAATTGAAAATTTTTTAAAAATTAATTTAATTATTATTTAATGATTAACTATACACTTGGAGCAATTGCGGATTCGGAAAGAGTATTTATGGAGTAATAAAAAAATACTATAAACTCGCCAACTTAACTCTTTCTGGTTAAAAAATATATGCAATAGTAAAAGGGAGTGTTGAAATGTAATTTGATTATTGTAACGGTTGTAACTTAAAATGTATTTTGAATTTGTATTGACAGTAAAATATAAAAAATTCTAAAAGAGAATTAAAAAAAAGCTATATTAACTATTAAGTCTACGCTCAAATAAACCGGTCAGTGCACATATCGATTAACTCCACTTTTTCAACTTTTACAAATGTTCATGTCAAAAAACTTGGTTGACTCTTAGCTTTATATATCCGAAATAAATTTTTCTAATAAGAAGTAATACCAGCTCTAAATGACAATTTGCTTTTTAGTTTTTCCATAAGAGACAATGTCTTTCAGAAGTCTAATTTATCAATTTACTCAACTTTTTGCATTACGGAGTTAATCGATATGTGTACTGAGCGGCTCAAATATAAAATAATCAGTAGGCAGTGGAAGGAGAAACACTCTATCTGCCCCCCAGAAAAATGCCCGCTTAGCGCGTTTTGCTTGTAAAAATTGCATTTTTTAAACTTTAATTACTTTGTTTTTAATGAAGATATCGTGATAATTCTTTTTTTAGATAAGGACCAAGTATATAAGAAGTACAACAAAAAATTGTATCGACATCCATCAAATAGTTTTTGAGTTAAGAGCGAACATTGGAAAACAGCTATCATTTTATTAATATAGATATAGATAATGTCTTATATAATATATATATGTTGTTCATTGTAGTATGTGTTATACTTTATAGTACATATATAGACGTATGGTGCAGCACAACTCATTTAATTTTGAAAATAAACTATTATATGGGAATTTAAATAATGATCAAACAAAGTCACATTTTTGGAAATTTTCAAACGTAAAAAGTAATTTACTTATTTGTGCTATTTTTATCATAAAATACGGTGATTTTATTGTTCGCAAAAAGCTAATTTCACTCTACCTTTTCAAGGTATAAAAATTTCATTTTCAATTTCGAATCGCTGTGACACACAAAAACGAAAAGATTCTCATTTCAAAATAAATACAAATATAGGTACGTATAAATAAATAAACAGCGCATCTTACATACAATATAAAACAATTCCCCGATTTTAGAAAAAAGAAATAACATAAATTTTAAAGATCGTCGATGCGAATCAAATAACAGTGATTTTACGTTATCATCAAAAAAGGAACTATATAAGGAGACATTGAAAGAAAAATGAATAAGAGAGAACAAAACTCATTCAAGTTACTTATATTATGCTAGGATGAAGTAGACGGACATTAGATTGTCAGACAGACAAACTCTTATAAAATAACAAATAACGTAGCAAGCATATGAACGTCAATGTTGTGATGTCGTCATTTCTTCAAACACAAAAAAACCGTAGTGAAAAAAAAAACAACAAAAATAAGGCGAAAACGTAGTTGCTACGATGAAGAGATCGAGAATGGATGGAGAATAGAAGAATGTGAGTAAACGGGGGACGCCGTAATGAGGTGGAGGATTGGGGATGAACCTCTCACGTCTTCGCGTCACAAAAACGAGGAGAAAGAAAAGTGAACATCGATTGATTTTACGGCGAACGATATCAGTTCAAGAACAGATAAAATGTGTGTCCGTCTGGTCCAATGTGACGTACAGGCGACACAAAGATCCAGACGGACCGTAGAATGGAGATCGTTAGCGATTGGACAGTTCGAGATATTTGCCCAACCAATGATAATGCTTGCTACTTCGACAAAACTGTCACATATACACAGTCGACTTAGACGAGCGAGCAGAAAAAATCTCGAAGATAAAAAATTGAGGCTGTTTGAGGCCGATCTTGTTTTTAAAACTCGCTTTTTTGCCACATAAGTAGGTACTATTTACTATTGGAGTCGCATCCTGAACCATATCAAATGTCCCTTACATTCTCATTAGATCCAGTATATTACCGATGATTATTAGATGATGATTAAGATGGTTTCAAACCTCTCGTACATAGTATGGACTTAGTTGTTATCCTGCACGTCCTGAATGTGTGTAAAACGTGACTGATTGCACTTTAATGTATTTGAGCAACATCTCTTCGTCATTTTATACATAACAAAATCATTATAGCTCATTCTTTGTCTTTGATGCGTTTTAATGTCTGTTGTCATTTGAATTAGGTATATCGTTACAAGTAACTAAATGCAAAGAAGAGATGAATGAAAATTGATATAGAAACTCAAGTCATTTTATTGATGAGCTTTACTCATACTTAAAAAATAAACAATTTTTCAATCAGGAGAACATTTAAAAGCTATCCTATACTTTTTTAAATATCTACCTAATCATACAAGTATTTAAGAACAAGCATTAATCATAGTCGAATTTACTACTCAATGAAATAGTATTGTGAAAGGAAGCAAAGAAAGGGCGTTATATTCTACTAAAATTAATTATCATTATTTATATTTATTTAAAAAAATTAATATTATTATGAAGTGGCTATATATGAAATAATTCTCCAGTTGTTTAGATCCCAAGCATGGTAGTCTAAAAAGGATTTAATCAAATTCTTCCAAAATCTTAACTTTTTACCACCTGCAAATAAAACTGTAATTATAATTATCTTAAATCTCAACGGTGAGTATAACTAATTTTGATAAACCACCTACATTTGAAAAAGGTACTTACCTAAAGAGAGATCTTCCTATATAATCATATATTTATAAGTGTTTTTGCAAACGTAATATCACAGTGTAACTAAAAACTGCGGTAACGATCTGGTGTATTATCCTTAAAATATATAAATATTGTAGAACAAATTGTATGCACAAACATATACTACGGTATACAATCTTCACTTATTGTAAAAGTAAATTTATATTACATGCATTAGTACTCAAAAAAATTGATACCAAGTTTTAGTATATAATTGCTTCCAATATATGATTCGATTGCTTAAGTAAACATCATATTCAAACACATATAACTAGTACGTATCTCCTTGACCATCAAGTATCACTTCGTGACTGTTAGGCTGTAGTTATAGTTATAGTAATGCTATAGTGAATCATCACCAACTACCCAAAAGCTACTTTTCCACTGAGAACTACTCCTTTTTATAAAAAGAATTTGTAGATTTGAATTAAGCAGAAAATGCACCTATGGAAATTAGTAAATGGATATCCTTTCATAGGTTCACTCTTTATAGGTATATAGCTTCAATAATGAATAACTAAATCGTAGGTTTTATACTGTATACATGAAGATTACAAAACGTGCAGAGAGCTTAAATACCTACTTTTATGATTACAATTTTAGGCATGGTTAAAACTTAAAACTATTCACTATCAAAACTTAGTTATAAATTCAAAATATTTTTATAGTGAGTAACTATATGTATGAAAAATTATGTATATTTTTGTATGCTTAGTTATTTTAAACATTTTTAGTCATTAAATTATTTAAAGTGCTAACAAGGCTTCATTGTAAAAATCGCGATTAAGAATTTAAGTAATCAAAAATAGTGCGGTTCAATAACTACGATTTTAACTTTATATAATCAATGTTAAATAATGGGCTCCACACACGTTGAGATCTGCATCGTGACTGATGCATGAGATAAGTGGCGATGCAGATCTCAACGTCTGTGAGCTGGTCTCAGTATCGCTGCATCGGTCTCAGCTGGTATCGCTCTTTGCATCGCTGTACTGTAACCCCGATGCAGATCTCATGTAGCTGATGCAAGTTGCAACGTGTGTGGTCTCACTATGAAGTATCACGCTATTAAATTATAAAAACTGTGAATAAACTGATATATGTATAACGTGTAAGAACAGTTGAAACAACATGGTTACAAATCTCAGATGCATCCATCGCCACCTTACGCGATGCATGTGGCGATGCAGATCTCAACGTGTGTGGAGCCTATGAGATATAGCGTTATCATTTAAGAGCTGGTTACTAATAAATTTTAAAATATCTGCTGTGAGGCGTCACAGTACTTTCTTTTACTTTCATTTATGAAACTCGTTGTTGGTTAAAAGAACTATAAGCACTTTATAACTATATGAACAAAACTAAATGCGACATATTATAACTATGTATATATCCAGTTTCCTGGAAAAAGTTTCAAATAAAAGTTGTAGGCATCAATAAGTCTAAGAACTATAGAAAGTTGAAGAAAAATCGTTGGTGCCGTTTTTGAAAAACATTAAACTGTCGCGACCGGACGACAGTACAATCATTCTTAAATTATCAAATTGCGGGCCCGCGTTCACAATAATATCGCTCAGTACAACAACCCAAATATACCCAATTGCAACCAATAAGATATTTGTGTTACAAATCAATTGACATATTATGATATTGAATTCAATAGCAAATAGTTATAAAGCCAGCGTTTAATATAAGCATAAATAAATAAAGAATATCACATTCTTTTGTATATATGAAAAATATTCCTCTATGAATCATTATTATATTCGATTAGTTTCAATTCTGGGTTTATGTCTTTTCATGTTTGCGGTTGACTCCAAAACTGTTTTGTTGTTATATATTTTATTTTACGTTAATTCGCTATATTGTTTTATTGTCATGGCGTCATAGCCTTCATAGTATAAATACAGATCTTATTTTTTATTTATTTATTTTCTTTCCATAGCCTTCATAGTGTAAGTACAATTATTATTCTTCCGTACAGAATGTACGGAACAGAAACTGTAAATATACCTATTACCTACATATATATTGACAATATGTACCTATTATTATCATGAGTAATATCCGAAACATAATTAGCATTACTATATGTAAATCAATACTAACTCTAAATATAGCCTCATTGATGCATACTCATCCTGATGAAGGCAGGGGTTGGCGGTGTTCTTTATAAGAGATCAAAAATAAAATTTATAGATGTATACCTATTATCCAAAATGTATAAATTACACAAAAGAAAATATCTTCCTTAAGGTTGATCTCAGGAAAATCAATATTTAAATTCTCGTTATTAAATAATTAGGTATTTTCTTATGACAATGGTTCTGAATGAGAAACTAAAAACGATAAAGATGTACCTATTTTCAAGAAAAAGGTTTAAAAGAAGCATCGTAAAATAATTTAATTTATAAATAATTGAAACTCTTAAAAGAATAAAAAATATGCTTAAATATGGATCCTATAATTAAACTGTTTATTTTTAAATAGGACTAAGCTTATTAGTATAACAGAAACAGCTTATATGCTGTAACTACTTTAGTAAGTATTTCATTAAAAATATAATTTGAAATATTAGACTAAGACCACTAAAAGTAAAAGATAATTCTATGGTATAAACATTTTTATACAGTACATGGCTCATACTTGAAATTAACTTCAAAATACACGGTTTGTTTGAAATATGGGAGGATTAAAAATCGCGTTTATGAAAACTTTTAATAATACGATTAATGGGAAAACTTTTAGCATACTAAAAATTAACACTCTACGATATTAGTAGCACCTCACTAGCGTTACGTTTGAACACTTGATGGTTTCTTTTTTGGTTATTGAAAGTCGGTCGGAACATCCAAGGTCATCAGCGACTGTTTTAGTTCTATAGTTTTCACTCCTTTCACACTTTTGTTTTCTTATTTACTTTATTTATCGCTGGATTTTTATGCACATTTCCATTCACCCTTGATGCATGATCATTATTTTGTTACGGAGATATTTTAAAACTGTTATATTTCCTCAAATATTCATTGAAATTAAATGATGTAAAGCCAATTTAGTTCAAAATTAAATTCTTATTATAATGGCATCTATTTGAATAAGGATAAATATCATGTTTATAAAAATACCTTGCCAAATAATGCATTATCTTAGAACAAATTTGATTTTCTTTAAAAAGGCTATTGTGACTCAACCTTAAAAGATAGAAATATGCCACCGCTAGCTTTTTTTTAGAACTTTTTAAGAGGAACAAGTTTGCTATACATGCTTTTTGCGTAACTTTAACCCTTTACGCAGGGCAGGCAACGAACGCCCTCAAAAGGAAAAAATTTTCCTGGTTTTTGCAAAAACATTTTCCATCGATGTTCTGCTCCTATTGGTCATAGTAAAATGTTATATAGCTTGAAAACCTTCCTCGATAATTTGGCTATCCAGCACTAAAAGAATTTTTCAATTCGAACCAGTAGTTTCTGAGATTATATAGCGCGTTTAACCAAACAAACAAACTTTTCAGCTTTATATATTAGTATGGATGTATAGATGAAAATAAACAATCTTTCGTCTTAATGTCTAAAGCTTGGAAGATCTTCTGAAGTATTTTATAAACCTCAACAAAATGGATTCACAATCTAATTTGTTTAAAAAAATAATTAAGGAGGTTTTATGCGATTATATACTATTTAAGGAAAGCTTTCGATGTTAACCAAACATCATCTTTCATTTATTTGAATTTATCATAAAAGCTCATCTTTTGTACCTAACGCCAAGTAAAAATTATAATTTCTTCTAAAATAAAAAAAAAGAAACGGTCGCTAATGACCATAATTGTTGATGCGACCTTAAATAAACTAAAAAAAAGAACTTTATAACGATTTGTATAGATATAATAAATAAGCCAATAGAATTTAATTAACACAATACTTAAGCTAGTATTTAGTTTCTTGCATAATTAAATTACTTCAAATCCATACCTAAGTACATTATGTTCACCATAATTGAAATGTTTTAATAAATATTAGAATCCTGATAGTACATATAAGTACACCGTTATGAAATTGAATAATGATGTTTTAAAGTTGCTCAGTTTAACTTGATATTGTTCTAAGTATTAAAATGATTAATTTGTTCTTTTCTCCTGATTGTATCAGATCTCGTTTTGGGTGATAGCAAGTCGCCACGAAGTGAATTATAATCAGTTCGAAAAATTGAGATATACACAATGTTTGAACGATCATTACCGTATAATTCCAGGTACTGAAAACAATTTGAAAAATATTTTTCTACAATGAAACCACACACAATACAATTTTAGCATCGCACATGTATGAAATTCTCCGATTTAATTTAAATAGAATGTTAATGGTTTGATGAGTATTTTATTATCGGAAGAGAGAACAGTTGTGTGTATGTGTGTGTATGGGAGAGTAAAACTCAAAACCCAACCCTCTCGAATTCGATCTAAAAATATCCCCGGGCGAAAAAACGAAAATATTTTTGATTTCATGAATAAAGAGAGTGAAGAACGAGGGACGTTGTAAAATTGGTATAGGGAAAATTTTTACAGTCCTACTTATTGTTATCTTTATTCTGAATTTGTATCATCCATATTTGATCTCACTCATGTGGTAAATTTATCCCTTAGGGGGTTGGGTAATTTTTTTAAGGATGTACCTACTTTATTTTGTTGTGAATAATATACATGAATATTTACCTACTCTCAGCATTCTATGTATAATAAATATTATTTTTAAGAGGTTTCTTTTTGTTGTAAGAAGCCATCCAGATGGATATGTATGTAGATTTTTTTATCCATACATTACATTATTTTAAATTTTTTCTTGGTTTTTTATTATTTAAGTAAAAAAAAAATAAATTTAGGAAAAAAAATCTTTTATCTAACATAAAACAACTCTCCAACATTGTGCTCAGTCTCTTTCAGAAAAACGTAAAAACTCATTACATACTTGTGCTGTGAGCTCTCATATCCAGACCATAACCAGACCACTTCTCAGAATTTTCATCCCTCGAGAAAATTTTTTACCCTCATACAAAGATATAATTAACTTAAGGGATGTAATTATTATTTACCCTTTTTCACTTATCTTCAACATATAAATTTTTCTTCTTTGTTTGATAAATTGTATTAGTTCCAATTTTGTTAGATATTTTTTTTTTATTTCAGAAAAATGGAATGTTAAGACCGCACAGATTTAGTTTGGAATCGAAAAAATGAAAAAGAATGGCGCGACATTGAATACGATGGAATAATTCGTAGAACTGAACCAATCTTCAGCTTAGTTTGTTACAGTCAAACTGAAAAAAGGAACTTTAAAAAAATGATATATGCCACTTTTTGTTCTATTAAAAATTTAAACAACCGATTATTGATAGTTAGAACAAATGTTGGTATAAGTATTTTGGCGAAAGGGTGTTTAAACGCTTTTATCACTATATAAATGAATATTTGTGTTGAATCGGTTTATTTGAGAGGGTTTACTGTGATTTTTTAGACATCGATTTTAGAATGTTGGTTTTCCCAACTAGGCCAGGGTGGTCAAAAATGTTTCGATGGAATGAGCATGATTGAAACATTCAAAAAATGTAATTTAAATTTCCGAATTACCTAACGTTAAATGTTCGACTCGATGATGGTAATTTTTTGCTCCTCGCCACGATCAATGTGTTTAAGTGGCCGAAAGGGCATTATATTATCTGTTGACATACATCTTTATTTGTCGAAAATCGTTCCCATTTATTATTATTGTGTGCCATTGAAACTCGAAAGGATCTCATTATGATCGATATAACAAATATGTTTTTATTCGTCTCCTCCTTCTTACAATGTGAAAGAATAAACATTTTTGGATCAATATCACATTTCGTTTTAAACGAGAATTAGAGTACAATGGGCATAAAGACGTGAACGGGACACAAATAATGTTGTGTTTTCAAAAAAAAGTATCATGTCATTTATTTCGATTTTTTTTTCTTTTGGGATTCTGCGGATCGTGATAAATCCAATTGTGTATGTGAGGTTTTGGAGACTTAAGAGATTTTTATCTGTCATAGAATTTTTTTAATACCAAGATTTGTTTTTCTCTATTCGTGTAATTGATTTGATCGAATGTTTCTAAGAAAACTGCTTGAACGACCACGAAGTGCGTTATGATTAATTTCTTAATCGATTTAACGTAAACTTTTTGTTAGTTTCAACTTTTAAGTTCTCAGATAAGACGAAAACGTCGGCAAAAGTATTAGTTACAATGCGGTGTTTTCTTTTAAGGGCTTATGTTATTTTTCGGACGACGTTATCTTTACTTTTGTTTGCAAAAGGGGTGCGTTAAAATAGATAATATTTTGACTGAAACTCCCGCTTGTTCCGCCGTCCTTTTAGTTTCGGCTTCTGATTGCAAATATCCTTTTCAGTCCATGCTTTAGTCTCGAGGATAATTCCTTAAATGGTTTCTTTTTACTTGAAATGATGCGTAAAATGCTTTTTTCTGTTTCCTTTTTTGCCATAATAATACTTGCTTGTTAGGATAACAAATTGTATGAGTTTTGATTATTTTAACATCGTAATTTTTTCGAAAGTTTTAAAAGATTTTAATGCTGGACTGTATATTGAAAACAATCATATTAACAATCATGCATAGCAAAAATTATTGAAGAAATAATACAAAGAACTGTTAGTGTAAGTAATGATAAGTCCTATTCTTTTTAAAATCGCCAAAGTAGAATTCTAAGGTAGTATATATTGCATAATTTTCATTATAATTAACCCAAAAATTGTAAGAAAAATTTAGATAAAAATAATTTGCCTAATTCAGTCAACTAAGTAGATATATTTATTTTTAAATTTTCAGATACACTGATTTTATACATATCGACAGAATAAATTTGTTATCATTTTACATAAGTGGATTTAACGTTTAAACTGGCTATTTAACGCTCATTTTATTAATATTTAGGGATCCATCGGTTCAAGTATTTGTTTACCTTGTGCTAATTGAACTGAGTTAATCATTCAAACTTTAAAATGAAATAATTTGCGAATTCAATGCTTGATTTGACTTGATATTTAAATATTAACATTTGACTTAAGTTTCATTACAAATCATATGTTAGTTGAGTGACTTAAAAATCAAGCCAAATAGATTAAAAATCAAGTCAAGTAGTGAATCCTTAATTATGTATATTCTTTTAGAGTATAAAAGTGCTCATTGTTTAACTCTAGTTTGTAATTTATAAGAGCTTTTCCAGTTCTCATTTTAGATTTAACACTTATAGAATTTGGGATTTAGATTTCATATGCAATTTTAATGAAAACATTGGGCATGCAGCATCTTTTACGTGATAGACGTAAAATGTCTTAAAAACAAAGAACTTTAAAAAAATTGTGGGAGAGACAGAGAAAGAGAGAGCCCAATACAAAATTTGCTATTCTGTTTCTTAAATATTCATACTGTCATCTTATTCTATCTCTATATACACGACACTTTCAGCTATATAGTTGATACTCTCTTGAAGTGTATACCTATAGTTATCTTTCTATAATATGTCATATCTTTCTTCTCTGTCATGTAACCAAAAGACAAAATAAAGCGTCTTTGAATTTTCCCTTTCAACCCTCGTTCACTTATCGATTATCAAACCATAGCATAATTTTACTTTTTAAAAAAACTTCAAGCACCAGGGGATTTCTAATTTAATAAAATTATAAACTCAGAAAGAACACAAATCTAGTTCTAGCTCGTCTCTTATTTTACATACTTAATAAAGGTTCATTCAAAAATTTACTTTCTAGCATCGTAACATTTGCAACTTATATCATTTTCTTAGAAAAGCATGGCTGTAATTATTCTAACGAAATTTAATATAGTCATCAACAATTTCAAATCGTCATAGTTTATGTATATCGTAAAAAAGTCACAGTAACAGTAAAAATGAAAATAAAACATTTTAATTTGGATGAATAGTCTATAAAAATATTCTAATTTTACGATATCAATATTGTAATTTTTGGAATAGATATTACTTTCTATGTACGTACATAGTAGATTATGGATTCATCAAGTCAAGTAGTTAGACATTTTAAAGTGAAACTTTTTATACATCGTCTCAAATTTTTTGGCCTATCTTTAGCATGTCACTAAATGTGTGTTACATTCTCGGCAGGGATTTGGCTAGTGTTCGGCGGAGATCGTATACACATTTTTAGCTATATACCATGTCGTATTACCAGGGTTGTTGCGCGAGTTATATTGCTGAATGGCTATTTTCCTCTCCGTCACAACGCAACGTTTTAGTATATTATAAGTTGTCATTAGTTGTCAATCATATTTGTATTAGTATTTGTGTGTTTTGATCAGTATATTTATATAAATATTGTTGTCCACTTATCATGATAGACAAAGAAACAGCTAGTGAGAATGGTGCGAAAATATCCGACGGTGAATTAATTTTACGCCGTAAGAGAAGGACTGCCGACAGAGTTCGTGATTATAGAAACAGGAAAAAGGCTCCTGGTGAGTTAATTTAACTTTTATAGTGAATTTATTAGAATTATTATAACTTTCTGCTTGTGCATATGTTTATGTATGTCGGAGCTTTAGTTTGTTTAGTGTGATGTTAGTGTTAGTGTGTAGTCCTTTCGTCCAGAAACAATTTCTTCGCCACAACAAACTTTATTTAACAATGATTGAACACGATATGAAGTAACTTTACAATAAATAATAACAGGCAGATGATGATGAGGATAATGATAATGATCGATTTAGCAATAATCAACAAATTAAATAATGAAAATAACATTCGAGCGTTAATATCAATAATGAAAATTCAAAATTAGTTGCAAGTATAGTAGAAAAATTGTGCCGTTGGCGTAGCAATTGGAATTAGATGCAAAACCTAGAAAATCAATTATGTTGTTTATTTTTATACCCTTAATCAAATAATTTTCCGAAAAATTTTAGTTACCTACTTAAATGCCTACAATCCAAAAAAAAAAAATTCACTTGCATCGTTGTTTCGTAAAACCACAAAATAATTTTTTTTTTGTAATGAATTGGGTGTAATATTTTGATTTTTAAATTAAATAGTTCATGAAGCCAATGCTTGACTCATACATTATTGAAATATTAAAATTTAATCCGAGCTTACGTTGATTTCAAGTTAAATTAAGGCTTGAAGAGCATTAATATCAAGTCAAGTAATGATTAACTCATGTAAAAGTTAGATAACTATTTTTTTTTTCATTTTAATATTACGGTAATTTTTCTTATTTTTTCTAAAAAACTACCAGAATTGTTAAATACAATGGAAATGCATTTATAAATTAAATACTAAGCCAACCTTTCATATTCAAAAGTTAAGTTAAGCCAGACATTGAATTTGCAAGCTTTATCAATCCAAAGCTAAAATATTCAATTCACTTATCATTGCACTAAAAGTCTAGTTATACATTATTTGATGAATACCGGTAAACAGATAACTATTGTTGCTTCTTATATTTCAGTAATTTATCTAATTTTCTTTAGAAAGAAGTATCAAAACTGTTAAATAAATTAAATAATTCTAACGAATTTATATTAACCAAACTGCCAACCATTGACATAAACCGTGCTAGCGAAGCTCGTTGAAGAGTCGCTTATTTCACGAGAGATGTCTCTATCTACTTCGATTGATATCAACGGCTTAATGTATAATATCTTAAATCATTAACATAGGAAAAATATTTTCATGGGTGATAAAAGATATTTGATTTCAAAAGTAAATTTAAATATTTAACAATAAACCCGTATATTAACCACCCTATATTGAACCACAAAAATCCATCCTTCATATCTATTGATTGAATTATATTATTTTAATCGTGGTGGCATCCTTAAAATATTCGGGGGTAGTTGAAATTTGAGATTTATCTTTATTTAAAAAGTAAAAAAAAAACTAGGAATAAATAATGAAGTATTAAATTACTAGTATATTTTAAGGTTATTTAATCAAGAGGCGCAATGAAATACTTAATCTTGTTATATAGTTTTTTCCTTGATTCATCAAAATTACAAAAAAAAAAAATGAAATGATATTTATGAATTTCAAATTGAAAAATCATGTATGAAACGTGCAAGATTACAAATTTCGTTTTTTGAAAAAGAAGTTTTATCGAATTTTGTGAAATAAATTTGATGTCCTATCGTATTCTAATTAAAAATTGATTGATAAATAATTTTCTCACGCGTCCAACAAATTTTTACATTATTTTGTCCAATTGATCCGACCAGATGATTGAATTATAAATTCCATGGATGCTTCCAACGTGTAGTTATGTAGATTTGTTTTTCAAATGCCAAAATCAACACCAAAATAAGCGATAAGCGGCAAAGTTGAAACGTTTCTTCACTAAGAAGCAATGGTACATCTTAATAAATTAAACGCACATAAGTTTTTTCGGTTGTTTGTAGAGAAATATTTTTCGCTGCTTTCTGTGTTGTTTGTATGTGTGTGTATGTGTGTGTGGTGCAGAGAATTTACTAGTTATAAGAAAAAAACAAGTTTTTTGATTTTAGGATTTGATAACCCTCATTTGTATGGTTTTTTATCTCTTATATTGATTTTTCGGGTGGATAATGATCGTAATAAAACGGCTACTACTTTTTTATATTTCTTTAAAGGAGACAATTTTTAAGGTATGATTAACTATACGTTTATTTTAGAAAAATTTGTTTGATCTCCGAAGATATTAAACATCTTCCTTTAAAAAATGACTCTCAACAAAGGCATTAAGAACAAAATTGTTGAAATTATCTCTTTTTTTTATTAAATCGGAGGCCCGCCAATGTCGTCCTATACCTCCTATTAAGACAATTTTAGAGAGATCATAAGTCGCGCTGTTATTTGTAGATAGTTTTTTTTTGAAAAATAAGTTTTATGTCTTTTTTGTTTTAACATGGCTGTTAAAATTTTATTGCATTTATGTTAAGGCTTTTTTACATATATATTTTATTATTTTTATGATAATGATATGGTATGGCTATAAATTAAATTATATTAAAAGAAAAAAAAGAAATGAAATCAAAAGGAAAATTTACGATTTTTTTAAAATCATCTAAAACTTTTGACGTTAAAAATTTAGTTTTTAACGATTGGTGAAAATAGCGAACTTTTCCACTCAGGATAATTAAATATTCTTATATCTTCAGATTACAGTTCTTAGATATCTACCTGAAATAAAAGCCTCTACTACTATAGCTTCTCTTCAAAAATACACCCGATTTTATTTCAATAGGTATAGTTGAAAATTGGTTTAAAACTAAAAAAATTACGGTTTTCATTTAGCATATTTTTTGTGGATCAAATTGTTGAAACTATTTAAAATTCCAGTCCAATCTTGTTTGGATAAATGTTGGGCTTATCTTTAAATCTATGATCTATTGCAAAGAATATATATGAAAAGTGATTTATAATTTTTTGAAAATATTTATATTTATTCGTTACGAATTCATGCATTTGTGTTATATTTAGAGATTCATCAAATCAAACAAAAATAATTTTGTTTTACGTATTTTGACTTGTAAATGAAATAACTTGCAAAAGCAGCACCCCCCTAGCTTTATAATTTAAATATTATTATTTGATTAGAGCTTGACTTGATTTCAAGTCAAAATTAGCTCAAGTAGTTTGAAAATCAAGTCAAGTCCAAACCTTTTTTAAATATGTTGATTGGGTATACTTCTCTACTTTTTCAATTGAAGTAATTGTTGAGAACCATCAAAATTATTATATTATATTTACGAAAAAAATTAGTAACTTTAAATAGGTGTCTCTCGAATTGAAAACAGTGATGTAATGATTGGATTGTTCCAAAATCCAAAAATTTTAAATTCTACAAAATAAAAAAAAAATTATAAGAACCAGAGCTTAATTCAATGATTATTCAAAAACTATTAAATCGCATGAAACAGTATGAAGTAGTTTTCAGTAGATGTAGTTCTATCCGCGAGTTTTGATAGTTTGAAAATAAAAATTATTAAAATAAAAATTACTGAAACCTTTAGAAAAATGTGAATACTTAATTATTGTTTTTTTTATATTAAAATTTTTGAATTACGACGTTAAAAACGTTTTCTTAGTGTTTTGGCACAAAAAGGATCTGAAAAGTTAAAAAATGCCATTATATTATAATTACCACTTTTATAGATATGTAGATACTTTATTTGCTCGTTTGAATTTTAAATATTTACATAGAAAGTTATATCAAATAAATTTCATTAAATTATAAATTTACATTACACTTAATGGTTTTAAATTATTTATTGCACCTATAAAGTGTGAAAATGTTTACCTGTATTAGATAACTTTTGTTTACCTACGTAGGTATATATAATATTCTGATCTGATAATTTTTGCTACAGTCATGGAATACTATTAAAGTTTTTAAGAAACATGTTTAAACTTAATTTAATTTTTTTAATGATATTAATTGTGTCTTTTTTCAAATGTTCTTTGATTATAAAAAGTCTGGGGAGTAAGTACAAGAACGCTACCCTTTACGTTTATGAAGATACAATACGGTACAACGTTACAGTTACAAGGGTTAGTATGAAAATAACCCTCTTTAGAATTAGGATATTTTTTACTAACTAAATGATATAGAAAAAAGTGAATAAAATATGTAGTTTAGAATTTAGTTGTACGTATATTTTCTAATAATTTCCTTTTAATAGTTTTAGAGAAAATAAATTTTAAAGTAAAGTTAAGGCTTTGTACTCATGTATCTCCGTTAAGGAAGACGCAGCGCTCTTATATATTTTTCTGTAGGTAGGTACTTTTACCTGGGGAAACATTTGGAGAAAGACAAAATGAACATCAGATCCAAACACCCAAAAACCTTTTAGGCACGATTAGATTCTTAAACACCGAAGCTCTATAATCGTTAATTAAATAGGAGACTTTTCAAGATTTTTCCGGACTTTGTCTGCCTACTTATTTTTGTATCAGAGTATTTGGTACTATAAACAATAAGGCGTTGTCACATTGTCGGTGAAATTGTTTGAGTTTCTATAACATTTTTCATTCAAAATTAGTTTAATTATCAATGACATTTATCAATTATCATCAATTATGCAAAGTTGTAGTAAAATCATTCAGAAAAAAACGTAGTAGGGTATGTACTTTTATTATAGACATCTACAGAAAAGTATTATAATTTCAGCAACCTTTCAATGTTTTTACACATCAAATATTTGATTAAAAATAGACGGAAAATTGACGTTGTAATAATTGATGGTGTGTCAATAGTTATTAACGAAAAGGTTGATTTTTTTATCCAAGCTTACAAACTATAAGAAGAAAAACCAAAGTCTATTGTAAACGCAAAATTAAAGCTTTTATTATCACACAACCAGATGGAACCTTATGATTAGTAAATGCAATACTATACTGTAATATTTTATATATAATAAAATATAGGTACTAGTTCTATAAAGTTTATATAATTTAGAAGTAAAAAAAAAATAAGTAAGTTTATCAAATCTCTTTTCTTATCAAAGAAAAGAACTACCACTGCCTTTACTTACTGTGAGGACTGTATATTTAATTTTTGGAATGCTAACACTATTTTCATAAGTTCTATCTATCTTTAGAACCTAATAAGTATGCGACAACCCGCAGAGAATTGTTGCATGTCTTAATTTTTGACAGGAAAACATGAGTTAAAAAAAAAAGTAGAAGAAAACTTTTTTCTTGTTTACGTAGACTTTTCACTGTTATAAAATGTGTTTTACTTTTAATTACTATCATTACTTTATAATTTTTCCCAATGAAAGCTGTGGTTAGTTATATCACATTAATTTTAATTTTAGTTTTGATTAATCAAAAATAGTTGAAAGCAGTGGCGGCTCGTGACATTTTGACATGGGGGTGCTGTGTTAAAAAAAAAAAAAACATAATGCACCTATTCAATTTTTGTATTTTTGAATACAAAATCCATTCTACGATTTTTAGTGTTTAGCTGGATAAAGGAGTTATGTTTATCAGTCTTGATCCATATTATTTCTTAGCAATGACTCAATTCGTTTTCGTTTTAGTGTAGCGTACTATTGTCTAAATGTATTTGTAGAGTCGAAAGTAGCGACAAAATTAATTCGCCTTTTACAAACAGGGGCACCTGTTGGCGCAGTGGCTAGAGCAATACTTCTCTCCACTTCATGCGTCAAGTGCCACGAGTTTGATTCCCGTTGAATTCTAGACTTAAGATCCTAAGCCTTAGATTGAAATTTACCAACAGAAATTTTTTGTGTTTAGATAGTCGTGATATGACCTTTAAAACACTTTAAAAACACCTTTTACAAACACCAGGATTTTGCTAATAGGAACTGCTCTCATCGTGGCCACGTACGTACTGGCATTGCCGATATCACAGTGTCAGTTTCGCTTGTTCCATCCACTAATTACCCAGACTGGAATACACGAACGTAAGCGTAAATAGACGAAGCTGAACGAAGCCGGCTGAATTGACACTGTGAACATTACAGTTCCAGGCTTCATATTTCAACGAATTCTAACAATAAGTAAGATTTAAATAGTTTGTTTACATAACAATTGAATTGATTATGTTTTACAATTTTATTATATTATTACTATGACTCCATCAATATTATTGCCATTTAATAATATAAATGTAAACAGTATTTTTAAATAATTTGTTTGGGGGTGCTGCACTACCGCAGTGCCTATGGACGAGCCGCCACTGGTTGAAATTCACAATTATATTTTGCCTGTTTTAATTCTGATATAAGTTCTTTATAAGAAATTTTTATTTGAATATGGATTAACTTGATTTTTATAATTTACAAAAAAAAAATTGATCTTTGACTTAGTAATGGTCTAATACTTAATTAATACATATAAGGATGTTTAACTTCATTTTTTAAAATTTAAACTTTCAACACAAGTATTGGGTATGCTATACTTTTATATTAAAAACGTTTAATATTATAAAAAGCTGTACCTATAGAAGACAAGAGGTACCTACATCAGTTTTATGACAATACATAAAAACATTAATTCAATGAGTTTGTAGAGAAAGCAGTCATCGTCATTCATTGAAATCAAATATCTTATTTGATATCCTTTTAAAAACATATTTAATATTTGAATTATACTATCAATTATACTATAGTACCTATAGTCAAGTCATCAAGTCAAGTAAGAAGCTATAATGAATAATTAATTGAGCTTGATATTGCGATTTGAAAATGAAATTACATGCAAATTTCTGTAAATTGTCTTGATATATTTAAGTAGTAACATTTAACTTAAATTCGACCCGATTTTATGTCAACTTTAAGCCAAGTATCTTGAAAATCAAGCCAAGTGCAATCAAGTCAAGCAGTGAATAATTACATAAAATGATCATAATTTTAATTTTTTACAATCAATTAGCCATATATTGATTATATGATTGATATATTAATTATTGGTCTTACTTTTCTTTTATAAAAATAATCATATTGTCTTTTTAAAAAACTCATTTTTAAAAAATTATATTATAAATTACCAATTATAATATAATTTAATTTGATACCTATAGACATTTCTTTTGATTGTAACCCAGTTTTTGTTGTTGGTGAAACGTTTACATTTATTAATGGGATTAAACATATTTAATTTTATTATTCCTATTAAATTTTCAATAAAACAAATGTGTTTTTTTTTGTTTATATTTTCTCAAAACCTCATTGTTCTATTGTGTGATTTTTACAAATATCATTTTTAATTGTTTTTCAAATTAATTTAACACGTCGTTTCGATTTAAAAAACTTGTAGTGGAAAAATATTCGATTATAGTTTATATCATTTACATATTATGTATGTGACATATTCGAAATAATGTCTCTCGCCACCCTTTCCCTTATAAACCCTTCATAACCAATTCGTTAAATCTATTTTTCAATTTAAATGGAAATGTACTACATATATAATATCTATGTATGAATAGTAGCGACAAAGTCATTATCTCGTTTTAGGCTTTTTGTATACATAAATATTCATCCAAAAATATTACAGGTATTACCTGATGATTGTATCTGAGCTTACTTCGTTTAGCTTTTCGTTTTAATAAATTTCAATTAAAACAATAAAATGGATTTAATCATAACATGTTTACGTGTGTGTTCCATTATTTGTTGATAAATTTGAAATAAATTAAATAGAAACAAAGAAATTATAATCTAGGCAAACTGTAATAAGGACGAGTGATGTAAAAGTTATATAAATGTTTTCCATAAAAATACCGCAATCTACGAGTTTCATATTAATTTTCCAATAGTTTTGATTATGAAGCTCAAGTTCTTTTATGAGCGTTTGAGTTATGATTCAGAGTATAATTGGAGCTTTTTAGTGTCTTGTTCTCATCAGGCGATGGCCGAGCTGCTTTGGTATTTGAACCTGATGGTGATATCGCCACTTTCTGGGTTCTTAACGCCCGTGGAAAAAGGGGATTTTGTTTGGTATCTTCTAGAGGGATGAGCTGGGAGACGCAATATAGTCTAATATCTAATTAAATTATCATATAAATGAATCTCGTGTGACAAAATTAATAGTTCAGGTTTTAGTTTTATAATAAAATTTATTTCGTTTATTCACGTACGAACTGAGATTATGAGCAAAATCCGGAAATAAGGAAATTAGTAGAAAAGGGGTGGATTTATTGTAAATAAGTTTCTTTACAACATCAAAACCAGTATGTTTTTAAGTATTGAATACGATGAGCTTTCTCATGAAGTACTGGAAAATCATCACGGCTAAAGTTTATGATAAAATTATTTGTTATATAAAATTGTAGAAATATAAATTTTTTAAGGTAACTTAAAGGTAAAAATATTACAATATTTTTGTTAATGGAGTCTTTTATGAGAATTGTTTTAATTTTCTTTAGTAACTGGATGAGTCCTGCCCTGATAAATGTTGAATGAAATGAACACGAAAGTTAAAGTGCTGCAAATTGAGGAAGGTGGGTTTTTAGATTTAGATGGGTTCAGGAAATGACGTTGGGATTTCTCTCGTAGATTTTACGTTAAATGTTGTGGTCGACGTCGTCGTCAGGTTCAATTTTTCGGAAAAGCATTTTTAATAGGCGTATACATATATTAAGGAATAGGAGGGTGGCGTATAGTCTCACCACTGTCGTCTGTTAATACGTTTTTAACATGCAAGAGACACACGGATTATCGAAGGCGGGTGTCTATTTTTTTGCTTGGTTTTTTGTATTAAAAAAAGGGCCCGCACCAGAAGGCGATATACCACTTGGAAATCGGGCCGACACGGACGATGGAGGACAGACAATTTTAAATTATCACGAACACAATGCATATATTGTGACTGTCTTCGAAGTCACCCTTATCGATGCACCCCGTTCCAACCTTACTCGAAAATATTCAACACAAATCTCGGGACTATGGAGAATTTGGCAATTTCGTCAATAAATGTGTTTGAAAAAGTGTACAAATCCAATAATTTATATTCCACGGGGGTGACTTTCGTCCGATTCCTTTTTTCTTTTTCTTGTACGAAAATCAAGGGGTCTGTCTAGCAAAAATTTTTGGTAAAATGTTGTTAGTTGTAAAATAAATCAAAATCACCTCAAATGATACGATGATAATATTTCAATTTTTCAAACAAACTTTTATTTAAATTTGTCATGTAAAAATTTAGTCGGGAGAAAAAGATAACGGGAAATATTTAAACGATTCTCTCATAAAGACGTATGCAAAATGAAAAAAGGGATGAAACGTTATTTAATCGAAAGCATAAACGATTTGGATAATAAGTGTGTGTTTTAACCAGAGACGGGGAATAGGATAATTTTACAAATCGTTCTGTTTTAAATTTAATTTTTGAATAATATTAATGATATGAAAGCTTATTAAAATATTCAAAATGAGGTAACTTAAACGGCGTGGCACCTCATCCCATAGGACTCTCATTCTAATGTTTTCAACTGCATCCTATTTCATTCTCGAAAGTATTATCCCCTTTCAGTGGCCCACCGTGTGGTCCTCGTTGAAAATGGGAGAACATGTGACGTCACACAGTGCTAGTCCGTACCACGCGCGCTTACGATCATCATTTTTATTATTTCGTGGCTTTAAAATTTGTTCGTCCAAAACAAAAAAAAAATGTTGCACCGCCACAACCGCCTTCACCTCGTTGTCGTATTTTGTCTCTTCGTTTTAAAATAAATTATCGCAGTTTGTCAGAAAACGACACCGTCATTATTTGTTTAAGGGAAGTTGTCGTTATTCGAGTCTTATGAATTTCGAATGGGTTGTCAATGTGTATGTGTATGTATGTGTGTGTGAGCGCGTCCTGTAAATCGTCTTCTTCCCATTCCATATTTCCTGCTTTGATTCATCCATGGGATAAATGGGGTGAGATTAGACCGTAGCGGAGAGGGGAACGGTTCCATTACCACACGATTTATGCTGCAAATAATTCTTCGAAAAAGAAACAATTATTTGTTATTTTTTATTTATTTATGTCGTGATGTCCCATAAATTGTTAATGGGGTTTTATTTTTTATTTGGGTAGAGTTTTAATGAGGAATCAGGAAATCAATTCTTTACAGGAAGGCTTGAATTTACGATTTACTTTCCTACTTCTTAACTTTTAAACTTCATCTCAATGAAAACTAAATATATGGGAATATTTTCAATCTTCCCTGCTTAGAAATATTAATTAATCTTAATTCAGAGGTACATTTTAAATGTTCAATAAGATGGAGTGATATTTTTGGAAAACAGAATACTATACTCTGAAAGCTTTTAAAATATTAATTAATTTAATTCTAAAATATTTATTACGTATTATAATTATTATACGTACCTCATTTAAATGAGGTACATACGTACCTACTAGCTCGTACAATTATAATACCTATATGAAAAGCATTTTTTGGGACGGCTAATTATAGCAAAGGTAATCATTACTATCCAAAAAATATTGTAGGTACTTGCTACTTACTTTTCTTTACCAATAGTAATTTTTAGGACTAAGTTTAATTTCGACACCAAAATACTTTAACATGGCTCGTAAGTTATAACCTGAAATGAGCGGCGCTCGTGTTGAATATCAAAGGTGACAAATTCCTAAATCCAGCTTTGGGTACCTATACGGTAATAAACTTAAATCCAAAAAGCGTTTTGTACCAATTTCCATTACCATTACAAGATAAAAAAATATTTATAATATAAATGCAATCTCTTAAATAAGCTACTTAAACACTGTAAAAATATATTTTCCAAAAACAAATTTCCATATATTTTCTGTAGCCAATTATATTAAAAATATTAACTTTACCTAGAACTTAAATCAGTTAGAGGTTAAAACTTCAACAATTGTATACTTAATACTCCGTTTTTTAACTATTAGAAATAGACGTAAATTGCATTTTAACAACAAATTGTAGAACTTTAGCATAAGCCAAAAAATGTATTGAATTTGAGCTTGGTTCACAAGGAGTCGTGGACTGGGCGAGATCACTACCGTATTCGCCTGAACTAAAAGTTGTGGAAAAGAAGTCGTAGTCGCCGTTATAAACCCGTAATTCAGTTTTAAAATTTCCAGTTCATCAGAGAGTATGTGCCTGCTTAAAACTAATAGCAGTCTTGCCGGATTCACAGACTTCCTTAAAAACCCGGCTTAAGAGTGGCCTGTGACAAAGAAAATATAAAGATTGGCAAAAATATGTAGAAAGACTAAGTGCAAATACATTAATCGTATTTAATGACCAAAACGACAAATTTAACCGTTTCTTGATACTATGTTTAGTGATTACCTTACTATGATATCCTAAAGGCGCATCCATCTACGGGTGGCAAACAACCTTTTGCGCTTATCCGATTCGCTCATGGTCGCGTGACAGATTTCTGATTATGAAAAAGGAATAACTCTATGAATTTTCATTAGAGTTTTGAAATTTTATTTTTTTCATTTATTAAGGTCGCGTCAATTATTACAGTCATTAAAAATGATCAAATCCATTAAAAAATTTCAGGCTTTCCTTGGCGTTCGGCTAAAGAGCTTTCAAAAATTACCTGAGAACGCTTTTGAATTTTTTAATAAAAAAATTTATACACATGCTGTAGTAACTTTAAGTTGTATTTAAACATTTTTTTATTTCTAAAAATAGTAATTTGGAAAACTGCTAAAAAAATTCTTTTCAAAAAAGGCATCTTGCAGTGACCACGATATTTCTGTACAGTGGCGTTAGTCTAGCTATAGTGTCACTCGAGGCGGCAAATAGAGTGTCACCCCTAAGTATATTTTTTAACCCTATATTATTAATGAATGTATAGGTATAAATTGTAAAGCTAGTTTTAGTTGGAGTATTATTATAATAAAATAGAAACCTAATTGATTTTTAACTTCTGTTTGATAAAAAATAGAATAAAAGTTTACATACCCTTTGTTAAATTCATCTTATAATCCGTCTTACAAATGAATACTGATGAGTTTATGAATAACAAGAAATGTATTTAGTTATTTAAAATTCATATGTCCAGAATATATATATGTTTGCCGAATTATATATTTATTGATTAATTTTTTTTTAGGAGAATGGATTAGTAGCTATCCTTAAGGAAGCGTCCTTTTTGTAGGAAAAATAATATTCAATGTACTATCTTAAGATCTGAGGTATTAGGTTAGGTTGCCTTAGGTTCACTATTCTAGGATATAGTATTATTTTAAGTCCATTATGTCTTATCGGCAAGTCTGTTATTTCCCGGGCTCCAAGATTAGACAACGGATTCTTACAGATCTTGCTAAAATAAATTGAAAATTAAGAATTTCGTTTTTTGGTAAAAAAACAACGCGATGGTCACATCTAACTTGCTATTTTCTCTTGAAAAATAAGTTGGGCTCTTCCTAACGGCTTCACCTCCCTTACAATTAGTCAAAATCCTAATCGGAATCACTTAAGTCACACTGCCTGTTTTGGTTATTTATTCTTACGGGTGTCATTTTGGAACTTAGATATTTCTTTTTATGAATGAAATCATATTTACTGCAGAGGATTTCCTTCTACTTCCTCGATAATTCGAATGTTTACTCAGCCGAACTAAAGATAAGATATTAACTACCTGTAAATTAACTATCGATTTATGGTTTCTTTGAATTGAACCTATCGCTATAGATTCTTCAATGATCATTATAGTTTTCAAAGATGCAAACATTAATTTATAAGAATAACAAATTAGTTTAAAATCATGTAGTCTCTACGATATGATAATATGTATATGTATGTATGTACATTGTATCACAACTGCCTGCCGATGTATGTTTTTCGTTGCGCAGTTTTAATAGTTTTTATTTTCAAAAAATCGGAAAATCAACATTTTTTCGGAATAAAAAGTATTTTATAGCACTTTTTGTAATATTTACTACTTGTAGTGAAAATCTCGTCCGAATCGGACCAGCCGATTTCACGTTTGCCAAGAAGAAACAAACAGACAGGGAAAACTATTCGAAATTTAACACATTCAGTATTCACGTCGGGTGGTTTATTTACCCATCTTACTTGTGTAGCAGGGCTAAATTCAACAAATGATGTAAAAAAATTGTTTTAGAAAACAAAACCCTGAAACGTTTTAACCATTCGTTTTATTTCAAAATAATTTGAAGTCAGGTGTTAGAATACATTGCTTTACAACAATTAATTTTTTTTAACTTTATAGTGTTTCTAACGAACATGAAAAAATGTAGAGAAATACTAAAGTTTTGGAAGAAATAAAAAGGAACATATTTCTCGGAATTTCAAAAACATGTTTGCAATTCATTTAATGGCATTCCACGAAATTTATCCAAAAGGGTTACCTTTTCATATTCTACCCGTGCACATATTTTTATTTTAAAACTAAGCTACTAAGCTAAGCTAAAAACAAAACAAGGACACTTACATATTTGTTCAATAGAAAGTTCTGTCCTATAAAAATCGATTTTTTTTTAAATTATACGGAAATATTTTTTTTATATATAAATATAAATATATATATAAAATATTTATATATTATATAATATTTACGTATAAATTATAATGTTAAATAATCTACAAAGCAGAAGACGCATATATGCGTCTCCCGCGTCTAAGGAAGGGTCTCTGAAGACGCACCCATGCGTTCCCCGACGTGAATGTGTTAAAGTAGCCTATAATGTAAGTTGGAATATTTAATAACTTTTTGTGAATTTTTCATTAAAATCGGTTCAGCCGTTTTCAAGTTTACCCTGGACAAACAATGTTTTTTTTTTTTTTTTTTTGGTAAAAGTGCAATGAAAATGGCATTTATTTTTTAGTATAAACATATGAAAATATAGGTTATAAAGAGTATTCAACAAAAAACCTTATATTTTTTAGATTAGATAAAAATCTCAGCTGAGAAAAATAATTCCGTTTATGTTCCCTCGCGCAGGTGACATGTAACGTTTTCATTATATAGATATTCAAAAAGCAGAAATCTTCAATATTATTATTGGTTTAGATGATTAGCGATAAAGATTTTTGATGATATTTTTGGACAAAATTATATATTATCTTCAATAATTCATAATTATTGTGCTCTCAATAAAAAAGAAAACCTAAAAATAAAATAATTAGAATTGCGTAATTTTGTTTGTGTTTTAATTACATCAGGTGCTTATGGAGTACAATATCATAAGTTAATTATGTTCTTAATTGTAAAATATTTTAATAGCTATTAACTATCGGGAGGTTTTGCGAAAAATTCAAAATTTACGATTATTTCTTAAAAATTTTTAGGAGAAAGCTTTTGAAGCACCTAATAATTACCTTGATGATTACGTATAATAGTTGAAAAGACGTAAGAAAAGTAAATATTATGACATTTATATTATTTATCTTTATTTTTCTTTTCAGAATTATTGCTGAAGACCTCCAAGTTCGATCGGACGATGCATCGACAAAGAGAACATCTTATGTAAGAAACGATCGTTGGTGATCAACTCGATGCAGCTTTTTCTCAGACAGCTCAATTAGTAAGTGGATTACTGCTTATTATGGCCACTATTATTTACTCGTAACCGTTGTCCATTTTTAGTTATGGAAGGAAATGGATGTTTTTGCGTAAAAAATTATCCGCTTGAGTTTTTTTCTTCCACAGTTGGCATGTTTATAGATCCTGGCCAATGTAGAAATCAATCATTTTTGATAATTTCATGTTTATCCTTGCTGTTATAGGGATTTATATCTTCCATTATTTGGTTTATTATTATTTGTTTTTTGTGTAAAATCAAGATGGCCGAGAAAATGGCTATAGATGTATTTGTATTTGTCGCAAGCGATGAGAAGAAGAGACGTACGAATGTGTTTGTACGGTTTATAAATTTTATTTCTTCCGTTTGCCTGCGTCTTTAGTGGAGTTTGTGTCTCGGGTTTTTTATGAATCTACTCTTTTTAATATGAATTTTGATCGTTGGAATTGGATGCTAAGTTTATAAAAAATATTTATGGCCTCGACCGATGAAAAGTTGTATCAATAAATATTTGTATTTATGATATTTATGGTCAGATGTCGTGGACAATTGGTTTTTTGAATGTTTTCGTAATCAAAAGAAATTTATTGAGAAAACGTTGAGAACCACCCAAAAAGTATTCGATATTTGTTGTTTTTTTTTTTTTTTTTTAATTCATAACGAAGTATCTTTTAAAAAGTGTTCGACAATTACTTTGGTAAAAATAATTTTTATGTTATTTACAGTATTTAATGGAATCTATGGATAAGTTATGACACCTTGGTCAAAGTGTTTTGATTTGAAAAAAAATATATAAAACAAATATTTTAGTATTGAGCACTAAATGTCATGAACTAGCAAACATTACTGCTACTTGAGACACAAAAGCTTTGACAATTCTGACCTCTCCTCTCAAAACAAATAAAAATATGTACATATTTTAAATTACTGAAAAAGTTAATAGCTTGTATACTTAAATATACTAGTAGTACCATGCGATTTCATCCAGTATAAAATTTATGCTGTGGTAGTTATTTAGTTAGCAAAGGGTTATTAATAATTAAATAAATTTTTTCTATATTTTAAAAAGTTAAGAGTTTTTTCACAAGAAAGAAAGAAAATTTTAATTATTGAAGCCAGCTAAAACTATTACACATGTTTAAAATTTTAAATTAACGATTTAGAGAAAAAAAAACCACTGCCATTAAAAACTGTTTCAATTTACAATTAGAGGTAAAGGCAGAAATATAAATAAAGAAGTAAAAAAAATATTAGAACACTTTTCGATATAGGTACAAAAAAAAATTTAACCTTTAAATAGCCTAAAGATTATCAGAAATGATAAAACATAGTAATTAGGAATGTTAAATAGTGGGTTGTAAGGACACTATTTGTAGAATATTCTTTATTTTATTGCCAACGTTTCGTTAATTTTTTTAAAGTCGGCAGGGCTCTACAGATGAATAAATACAGACAAATGAGTAAAAACATAGATATAAATTAAATAGATGTTTATTGTTATTAGTTATTATTTGTATTTATACATTATTATCGTATAACAGTTAATTAATTTATGTGTTCTTACTATTTTTATTGTATTTATTCAACTCTAGAGCCCTGACAGCAAAAAATTTTTTACGCATTTTTTTCAAAATTATATTGCACTTTAGTGCATATTTTGCATGACAAGGCTTTACGTGAAAGCTATCCGTCTAAACTAATTTTTTATTTTTTTCAGTTTTTCAGAACCTTACATGGTGTTTTTGCAAGCAATTTATTAACAAATAATTAGCAAAAACAATTTGACGTATTTTTTTCAAAATTTTATTGCACTTTAGTGCATGTTTTGCATGACAAGGCTAGCTTAACGGTTAAGCTTATTATTTATATTAAGCTTATTCTTACAAAAATTTTGTAAACGAGCACGAGCAACAAAACTTAAACTACGGCAACTAATTAGCACAAAAATAGCACAGCATAGTTTCATTTGATTGGGCTGGGTTGTCAAGGTTAGCTTAACGTACGTCAATTTGATGCATATCGAAGCAAGTACTCAACTGAGTTACTAGGTTTAGTTTAGCGCAGCGGTTGGGGAACTTTTTTTGGCGTTACCTCAAAATATTGCATAAGTAGATATTGCTCCTATCATTTTGAAAAGGAGACAATTAATATAAAAATAAATTATAATTAACAAAAGAAATAATAGTCAATATTCGTTTACCCAATTTTCATTCATTTAGTGAATGTGCACTTCTTGACACCGTGAAGTTTTACACAAAACTAAATGTTTTAACATCAAAATTATGCTGTAAATACGATTTGCAGTTATTCTACGAGGACTTTTTGTCTGAGGATATTTTGTCATGGGGATATTTTGTCCGGCGATATTTTGTCGGGGATCAAAACGCATAGAAACAAAACTTTCCCCCTTCGAATTTTGGGTAAATGATCTTGCTTCATGTTTGATATAATAATTTCAAAATTGGGGTTTTTGATGTAAGAACAATTTTTATAAAGTCTTCGGAAATACTAACACGTTGAGTAAATAGCTATGGCAACAAATTTCCTTACTACCCCCAAAAGTTTCATTTTTACCCCATTTGGGGTAATTTACCCCGGTTCCCCGACCACTGGTTTAGCGTATTGAAACCTGCCCGCAACGAGCAAACAGCATTCTTCATTGTTATGTTACACGTACAAACGAAATACATTATGTTGTTTTAATTTCAAGTATTTTTTAATATAAAACTCCAATTAGAACCTTTGATATTGGGATATAGTGTTCTGTACTGCTTATTTGAAAGATAAATGAAGATTACAGTTCTCTTGTGGGAAATTATTATGATGGTGTAGAAGGAAAGGAATAATTTGAGAAAGCTGATACTTCCAACCTCTTCTTTGATCTATTTAGACATAAAATATTGAAAAATCTCTTTTTAAGGAAAGCCATTGTCTTCTCAAAAATAGTAATTTTAAATTCCATTTAGTGTGTCAGCCAATAATGATACTGTTTTTAGATAGAGATTTTGAAATTTAACGCAAAATTTCTTGCCAAGTATCTCAGCACTTAAATCGATTTACTCGGCCGAATAACAGTATTAGCAAATTGACCAAGTACCGATACTACTCGGCATATCAAGAGTAAGGAGTACAACTTTTTAGTTTGGAATAACATCTTCGTTCGAGATTATAAAAATAAAAAACTTTATTTCAGTCGGTGCACACTGCACGGAGAAACACCAAAATCGACCAAAGCTCTTGAGTGAAACTTGAACTAAAAATGTTTATCAAAAACAGCAAATAATTTTGTGACTCGTGTTTAAATTTAAATTAAATTGCAAAAAAAAACTTTTTCAAGCGTAGATTGACTTACATAAAACAAATACCCAAAATTTAAAAAGCAATTAATTAGATTTAAAATAAAATTTTAGGCGCAGAAAATTATGTTCATTTTGGGAACAATTTGGTGTTTTTTATGTATATAAATATTCTTCTTATTTTCCCATCGTTAGTACCTACATCAATGCTAAAAGTTAATTAATTTGTACCTATAACGTCAAGAAAATTACAAACGTGGCAATATTTATTAAACTTATTTTATTACTCACATATATATACTAAAAATATATTAAATTTTATTAACTTTATTAAAAATGTGAATTTTAGGTGAATACGTCATCGTAACGATAAGTTTCTTGATAGAGAAAAATTACACGTAGGTAGATAGTTTATAGTCATTTGTAAGTTAAAACTTCGACAAGATTGCTCCTTTAGATCTCATTTAAAATTTGTTATTGAAAAAAACCTAATAGAAATAATCGCATTCTAAGTGAGTTTTACCACGAAATTCGTGTAATATTTGCTTTATCATCGCTGTCTTTTCGGTGTCTTTCTTGTGTGTCTCATGATGATTGATATTAGAAATAGAAATAGAAATTGTCCGTGTGCGCTCATAACTTTATCTTGAATATTAATCGGCCCCTCATAAATTTTGTTCAAATTGATTCAACCGAAACAACATTTTAAAGAACTATTTATTTTCTTTAAATTCACCCAACTTCAACCCTTTTTCATCAAAGTCCTTGCACCGTGAACAATTCCAGATGCTAAAGTCGAGGAAAATACCGTTTGAATAGAGTCATCCTTTCTTTTTTGTTGCAAATCTAAATTGAGAATGGGCTTTTTTAAGCGAGCCACATATTTTCCGAAATTAAGTTTTTTAGCATATAAAAGCAATTTTGTGTATCAGCATAAAACTTCAAGAGACAAAACTGACAATAAGAGTGCAAGATAAGGGAACGAAAAATAAATTCATAATTTTCTAAAGTAAAAGGGACACAATATCTACGAGAAAAAAGTGAATTGAAGCAAAAGGAAAGTCGGGTATAGCACGAGTGGCGTCGTGTGGTCAATTTTTATCCTCTTTTTCTATACATACATAACAGAGGGTTGAAAAATCATCCCTTAAGCTAGAAAAAAAATTCATCTCAAACATCTACATAAATTGCAATGTGTTTGTGTTTGTGTAGGGGTCAACCACAACCATTTATTTAACATATCAGATAGATAGGGCAGACCGCTGGGGATTTGAAAACAGGAATCAAATAGGAAACGGCTGTACAATCGGGAAAATTTGGAACAAGGAAAATAGCAGTGTAAGGCATTGTTATCGGTTGGTATTAAATTTGCTTTATTTATTCTTTTTAAATTAAATCGAAAATCGAGAGGGTGTATCTGAGGGTATCAAAATCAATGGATCAGTCAGGGTGATTATTGTATTTAGAAGCAGTTTCCTTTCTCCTCTTTTTTACTTTGTAAAAATATTCTGGTCACGTATACTTATTTCTTTGCCGTTTTACCCCTGTTTAATCGACAATAGAATATTTGGTTCACGTGTCTAATTTTGTCAAGGGACAATTTGTAACGGGTGGTCATTTGGAAAATGTTCTTAAATATTATGTTACATTTAAAAAATAACAAGGCAGTATTCTAGATTTATAATATTATTAAACAAGTGTCGTATGTTTACAATAAAAATTAAATAATTAGTACCCAAAGAATCATTTTCTTAAAATTTTCTATTTGTGTGTTGTTTGCCATGTTGGCATTTGGCATTATATTGGCAGCTTCCGCGTTATCCGAGCACTTAACATTAATTTAGGTGTATGATTGGTTAGTACGGAAAAGCTCTGATAAAACGGATGAAATTTTCGAAATTTTTATTTCTTTCCTGTTATCCGAGGTTTTGTTTATACGAGGTACCACCTCCCCACATTATCATGGATACACGAGGTGTTACTGTTTTTAAAAGTTACATCATAAACTTACCCAAACAAATCGTATGGACTATGTTTAGAATTATGTATCTTTACATAGTATAAAACAAAGTCGCTCCCGCTGTCTGTTCTCTTAGATCTTTTTAACTACTAGATGAATTTTAATGCAATTTTCAGCAATTGGTAGAGTGATTGAAGAGGAAGGTGTGCAGGTATAATACATGCATATTATAGTAGAGAAAAGTCGGGAAATTTAAAGATTTGTAATGTGAGGTCATAATCAACATATTTTTGTGCACTTACATTGCTAACGCTGGCTAAACCTTACGAGATAGATTAGACTAATATACGGCGATATTGTGTGTCTTAAAAAGATTGATAAGAAAGTCCGCGACGGTATATGTCTATTTCTTAAGGATAACCCACAGGAACCATTTTTATCTTTTACATATTATATTACAACAAAATTATTGGTTATTTACCAAGCTATTTTAAACAATACAGTATTATTTCTTATTCACTTAAATGCATTAGATACGTTGCGCATTTCATGTAGAACAAAATTGCCCTTTACAGAAAATCATAAAAATGAATATCTTAAAAGATATCAGAGATTTAAAAAACGTTGGCAGAACGGCTGGCTATTTTGTACGGCGTACGTAGTGACTGTTTTATTGATACCTTCTTCTTATATATGTAAAAATATTATGTTGGTCATTTCTAGGAGTATTTCTAGGACAAAACTAGAAAAAGTCTACACCAATTGAGCTCAAATTTTGATACAATATACAATCCGCTTCCATGTAGTAGTTAACGAGGCAGAGAATTATATAGATTGCTTCTTATGACAGAATAATCAAAGGTTCCATAGGATAGCATAACAATAAAATAGTACAGAAACCGCGCATTTAAAAGAAGTTTCGTTAAAGTTTGTAAAATAGCAAATTTAACGCATTTTCCTCATCAAGGCCTGACCAATTTTACACAGTAACGAAAGAAATCTTTGCAGAGTTTAAATTAAAAGTTGACAATTTTTACTAGAAAATAAATAAAAATTAAATTTAACATCCGATAAAATTAATAATGAAATTTTTTACAAATTTTAAATTTCTTACTGTTCACGGTCGAAGATATTTATTAGAAACATTAGAAATAAACGTATTAAAATAATAGACTAAATTTTAAATAATTAACGGAACGAATTTTAATGAAGTTTTGTTAAAGATACCTCAGATCTTAACATATTGAATATCATTTATTCTAAAAAAAGTACGGTTCCTGTAGAATAACTCCTAAACTTTTCTACTAAAATAACTAAACGGTTTTAAATGGCATTTGGTATGAAAGAATTTAAAATTTTCTTAACGAACCTTTTTATACCTAAAATCGTATAGAACCTGTGAGATAGCTAATATCTCTTCCAAGAGAAGCAGTTTTAAGGATTTTGATAAACTTACTTTGGATCTAAGGTCTGGAAGTATCTATCATCTTTTTCTGTCAAAATAGATTAATTTTTATATTTCGCTATGAAAGTAGGGAATCTATAATTCAAGCAATTAAATTTAGATACTCTCAGCAAAGCGAGCGGGCATCAGCTAGTAATATGTATATACGTAGAAAAATTTTTATTTCAAAAATTTTGACTCTTAAAGTAGGTACCAAAAGTAAATTTAAAATTAAATTTTAAGAGTGATATTTCAAAATGAAAATTATTAACCTTAACAATTTCTCACGTAACAAATATTATAAGGTCACATAAACATTTAAGGGACATCAATAAATATTGTTCGCGGATATGCGATTCTGAACCAATTCAAGGACTCTATTCACATGCGCATTCATGGGGTAGGAAATTCAGAATTTTTAATATCAGTTGGATGTTCGTTGCTCACACCAAATTTGTTCGTTGTCGATTCAAAATTAATTTTACTGATCCTCAGATTTTTATTAGGAAGAAAAATTTGATTCTTAGTCATGCATACTGCACAGTTTGATAGATTGTGTGATATGGTGATTGTGGTTAAGCTCAGTTTTGCTGGCTGCGTTGTCCAATATTAGTTCTGGTTTAAAGTGGAAGTCGTTCTGAAAAAAATTATATATTCTGAACCTGTTCATAACTGAGTATGTACTCGACGATAATCCTGAATCCTGTTTTGAACTGATTCTTCTAAATTGGTTCAAAATGAGATCTGCGAGTAAAGCTATTGCAAACCCAGTATCTTTAATTGGAAAACTGCTTTTTACTTGTTTAATTGCTAATACTTGCGGATACTCTTCAAATTTTATATTTTGCTTTTAGCACTTACAGTTTGATTATTTAAGTAGCTACTATAGTCAATTCAACAAAATCTTATGTCTTATCATCAAAATTGGTTAGTGGTTATATCACAAGTATTTGCAATAACAATATCAACAATTTCTATTCGTAGTTATTTGTTTTAATGAGCTTGTAAAATAAGTATTGTCCTCCATCTGATTAGTTATAGGTAAGGATAATCTAGTACAAAGTGTAATCCAAGAACCACAATATGCATATGTTTCATCATTTATTTTTTATATTTTTGATTGCAGTAGGTACTTAATAATACCTACTCGTATGATACAATAGTTGTATGTAAATGATAATATCACATCGAAGCTAGAAATTACAGATATAAGAAGTCATAAAACAACGTTTGATAGCTATCCGTTATTTGACAATCACTTCACATATGTCTTAGTAACTCTTATTGTTAGCAAGAACATTGGTTTTCCTATGATGGATGTTGAAGAAAAAGACTGTTCCTCTGATTGAAGAGTCTGTAAAACAGTGAAGTTTTTTTTTTTTTTAAAACCACTGTGTATAAAGAAGACAATAAACATTTTTTTAAAAATAAAATAGATATATTTAACTTTTTTAGATATTTTATTTGCTATACTACTGCCTTAAAGAGGAAAATAAAAATCTTAAGTTATTTAAATGTTTAATAAAACTTCGTATACTGCAACTAATATAGTTTTACATTTATCGGATACAAAATACAAAATGTAAAGTTAGTCAAAACAGAATTTTACGGTTCCAAGAACTCTGTTCACCATTTAGGATATCATTTGGGTACCTAATCAAAATGTCTTATTTTTGAAATTTTGATTCTGATAGGTAACTTATATTTATCCTGACCGAACCGACGATTGTCTTCAGCATGTTGCCACATTTTCCCTTCCGCTTTTTTATTTAACCATCAGTTCAGTGTCAATGCCATTACAACAACAACAAATTTTTAAATTAAACTGGTTCATTATTGCTTAGATCAGGTTAAATTTAAAATTAATTGGTTTACTTGTCAATATATTGCACTGCATAACTACAAGGTTCCGACCAAATATAGTGGAAAACTAAAAATATCTATGAATATTTGAAGATTTTACGGCCAAAGTGAATTGAGTTAGTTTCAGAACTGATAAGTCAAATAGGCTCCCTATCCTTTAGCATTGAGGGGCAACCCGCTGATTGTATTGATCAAAGATAAAAGAAGTTTCAAATGCAACTTTTAATTCTCATTTTGTGTCAATCAAAATTATATTTCCGTAATCTAAATTATTATTGAACTTAAAAAACATTGTAAAATTATAAATTTTTGAAAATGTATCCTGAATTATTTAAAAAATATATTTATTTATCAGCTAGATAAAAAGTATACCAATTTACCATAACTTCTTAAATATATGCATGTAGAATACTTACGAAGAACTGTTTTCTAATAAAAGACTTTTGAAGGTAAAATAATAAATGATTCTATCGAGCTATTTTTATAAACGTAATTTTATATCTCTTAATTTTAATGGGACAAATTGAGGGTTGGCATCAAAATAAGGTTTGTTTGGAGCATAATATAAAATTAGCATAAATGTTATGTATTTTTTGTCGTTTTGTTTGTAATAAAAGAATTTATTATTTGATTACATCCCCTAAATTATCTAAGGTATCTGTCACGAAATATTACATAATTTTTTCCGTCAATAAAATTGAATTATTTTCAATTTAGTGCGTGTTTTAGTAAGATATCAAAGGAATATATTGTCTCATACTCCGATATAAGTATTATACAAAAAAAAATATTTTCCGAATTTTTGATGAATGTTTGCTTATATGAATGGGGTCATGTTATGGGTTAAGAAGGATATGATATGTTCTTTTTAATGTGTGACGCTGATCATTTCTCGGTATTTTTTCTATGTGTATTTTTTTCGGGGGTTGAGTCTATTATTTTACATATGCTGGTACCATTCACTACCGGTTTTTCAAATTAAACTCAATCTCATTCTTTAGTGTTGTTGATTTATATATACTATCTTTACCTGTTCGTCATATTTATATAGAAAAAAATTTCCAAGTCCACCTTCTGTTGACTCTTCGGTATCGTCTCTCATTCCAACAATCGTTTTTATAGC
The DNA here is from genome assembly GCA_958496155.1 of Sisyra nigra. NCBI lineage: Eukaryota > Metazoa > Arthropoda > Insecta > Neuroptera > Sisyridae > Sisyra > Sisyra nigra. The sequence continues at coordinate 25,880,373 of OY292316.1, read as the reverse complement.
CTTTATAGTTTTCGTGTGTCGCTTTTTCACCCCCATGTCACTGCCACCCCAATTCCTCGTTATCTGTTCTAATATCAATTCCATTATGATTATTATGATGGCCTTATAACAATTTGAAAAAGTATTTTCATAATAAAAGTGAAACATGTCATGTGATTTCTGTGGATTTCTGCCTCGTCGTAACGAAACGCGCACGTGAATCTGAAGTCGAAGCGCACATTTTAAAAATGCTTTTTGATGAGAATGACAATCTAATATTTTATCTATTTTCATATTATTGTAATTTTTGTGTTCTGTTTGTGTGTTTTATTAAATGAGGGAGGGCACAGCTTGAAGCTAGTTTGACGTGTAGGTGGGATTGTTACGGCGATGTCACCCCTTAATTCGAAATTTTCCACAAATATAAATAATTGGTATTTCCTTTTTTAGAGTCTTTGTCAGCGCTGAAATTGAACCAATAGCAAATTGTCACTTGATCTGCATTTAATTTGGTTGCTCATTGATTTTTTGGGTAAATTAATAGAGGACATTATTAATAGATGTATGTAGGTAGAAGCCGCTACAGTTGATGTTATAAAATTTTATATTGCATGTAATGTCAGTTTTGTTTGATTATAATTTCTGATGAAATTTATTTCTTCTTCGACGATACTTTGATTTAAAACGTAATGGGGATGATTTTATGAGGGTTGTGTGTGTTGTTTGTTTATATATGAAATTTTTTTCTTGTTGTCGGTATCATTCTCTTAAATGTGGGTGATTGTGTGGAAGGCGGATTTAAATTATGTCTCTTTTGATTTACATTGAATTTAATGTGAAATGTTATGATGAGCTCCGTAATAATCGTTCATCGTCGACGTAGAAGATATTTGAAAAATTTCCTAATAAATTTTTTGCGAAGCCCGCTTGGTATCTGGTTTTATTTCACATTTTATTTAATTTGATTGATTGATTTTTATAGTCTAGTGTTCCATCCCACGCAATTTCACCTCATCCTTCCACCATCTATTTGAATTAATAAATTTAAATTATTTATTTTTTGGCTTTTTTAATAATAAATAGCGACAGGATAAAATTTGTAGCTTTTATTATTTTATTATACAATATATTATTAATACGAATAGTTAAATATCTAATGGTATTAGTAAGGGTAAACATGATTTATTTTATTAAATAATATTTTTCTTTTAATAATCAAAACGATAAAATGTAGGTAATCGTTAAAAAGCGATTCGATTTCTCTGATTAATTGATTTCAAGTGATAATTATATTCAATATAATATGCAATTATTACAGCCATATTGGAGAGTTAATGGCAAATTTTTAAGATTCATGTTTGCTTCTGTGATAGTTATAATTAAACTATCAACGTTTACCAAATTACCATCCTAACATCGTTGTATTTCATTTATAGCATTTTACTTTCTTTTACTACTATATAGATAGTAAAGGAAGTATTGCAATCGGGTCGAATTTTCAAATTCGAGCTTTCACCGGAAATACATGTTTTGAGGTCCCCTGAGTCCAAAAAAGTGGTTTTTAGAAACATGTCTGTGTGTGTGTCTGTGTGTCTGTGTGTGTGTCTGTGTGTGTACTGTGTGTGACAGCCATATTGTATCGAAAGCTTTATCCAAATTTTACCAAACTAGGAATTTGACCTCCATATTATACCTAGTTGTGCCGCGAAGCTTTTGGTTGAAATCGGTTAACCGAAAGCTCTACTTTACTCTTGACGTTTTTGAGATTTTACAATTTTTTTCGAAAACGGCTCCAACGATTTTCTTTAAACTTTCTATAGTTCTTAGACTCATTAGTGGCTACAATTTTTATTTGAAACTTTTTTCTGGGAAAATTCGAATAAGGGCGGTTCTGGGGTGAAGGTCGGAATTCGTATACCTATATGTACATATACATATATGAGCTGTATAGTGTATACATATTACTTTCTTTTACTACTTAATAGTAAAGGAAGTATTGTAATCGGATCAAATTTTCGAATTCGAACCTTCAACGGAAATACATGTTTTGAGGTCCCCTGAGTCCATGAAAGTGGTTTTTAGAAACATGTCTGTGTGTGACAGCCATATTGTATCAAAAGCTTTATCCGAATTTCACCAAACTTGGAATCTAGCCTCCATATTATACCTAGTTGTGCCGCGAAGCTTTTGGTTGAAATCGGTTAACCGAAAGCTCTACTTTACTCTTGACGTTTTTGAGCTTTTTCAATTTTTTTTGAAAACGGCTCCAACGATTTTCTTTAAACTTTCTATAGTTCTTAGACTCATTAGTGGCTACAACTTTTATTTGAAACTTTTTCCTGGAAAAATTCGAATAAGGGTCCTTCTGGGATGAAGGTTGAGAATTCGTGTATATACATATAGCCCTATAGGTTGTATGCATATAGTACTGTTTATATGTATTGTTACAAAGTGCTTATATTTCTTTTAACTAACAGCGATTGTATTTTCATAAATGAAAGTAAAAGAAAGTAGTGTGACGCCTCGCACTAGATATTTTACTTTCTTTTACTACTATATAGATAGTAAAGGAAGTATTGTAATCGGGTCGAATTTTCGAATTCGAGCTTTCACCGGAAATACATGTTTTGAGGTCCCCTGAGTCCAAAAAAGTGGTTTTTAGAAACATGTCTGTGTGTGTGTCTGTGTGTGTGTGTGTCTGTGTGTGACAGCCATATCGTATCGAAAGCTTTACCCGAATTTTACCAAACTTGGAAATTTGCCTTTATATTATGTCTAGTTGTGCCGCGAAGCTTTTGGTTGAAATCAGTTAACCGAAAGCTCCGCTTTACTCTTGGTGTTTTTGAGCTTTTTCAAGTTTTTTCGAAAATGGCTCCAACGATTTTCTTTAAACTTTTTACAGTTTTTAGACTCATTAGTGGCTACAACTTTTATTTGAAACTTTTTCCTGGGAAAATTCGAATAAGGACGGTTCTGGGGTGAAGGTTGGAAATCCGTATACCTATATGTACTTATAAGCTATATAGTGTATAAATATTACTTTCTTTTACTACTTACTAGTAAAAGTAGTATTGTAATCGGGTCGAATTTTCGAATTCGGGCTTTCACCGGAAATACATGTTTTGCGGTCCACTGAGTCCAAAAAAGGGGTTTTTAGAAGCATGTCTGTGTGTGACAGCCATATCGTATCGAAAGCGTTGTCCGAATTTCACCAAACTTGAAAATTTACCTTCATATTATGTCTAGTTGTGCCGCAAAGCTTTTGGTTAAAATCGGTTAGCCTAAAGCTCTACTTTATTCTGGAAGTTTTTGAGCTTTATCAATTTTTTTCGAAAACGGCTCCAACGATTTTCTCTAAACTTTCTATAGTTCTTAGACTGATTGATGCCAACAACTTTTATTTGAAACTTTTTCTTGGAAAAATTCGAATAAGGGCGGTTCTAGGGTGAAGGTTGGAAATTCGTATATACATATAAGTTCTATGCATATAGTTGTTTATATGTATATGTATGTATAGTTATAAAGTGCTTATATTTCAAATATTTTATACCAACAACGAGCTTCATAATTGAAAGTAAAAAAAAGTACTGTGACGCTTCGCACCAGATATTTTTTAAATCTGAGCGGTTTTCTTACAATTCTGCAATTGTGTATTGAAAAATACAACAAAAATTACCTTACCTTTCTTTTAATTGTAAGTTATTTGTTAAAATAACTGAATACTAGAAGCATAAAACGTTCAAGTATAAGTACGTAACAGTTCTGAATAGTCACATAACAAAAGAATTTTACGTAACTGTTACAAAACTTTTATGTGGTTGAATGTGCTTGCTGGAATAAATCTCAAACTCTAGTTTTAGCTCAAAAAATTCATTCTTTTCCTTTATGAAAAGTTAGCGATATCTTACCATATCACATATTCTCTTTCATTTCTAACAAAACCAAATAAAATCTGGAGTGCCACAAGGCAGCATCCGCGGACCAACACTGTACGTCATATACACGTCAGATATGCCCGCTGCGGACAAAACCACAGTGGCCACCTTTGCAGATGATACGGCTGTCCTCGCTTGCGACCACTTCCCACTGGCGGTTGCCGAAAAACTTCAAGTCACATTAAATACACTACAAGAATGGTTCCACGCATGGAAAATCAAAATCAATGACGCCAAGTCGGTCCATGTGACTTTCACAACCAGGAGAGACGTGTCCTTCAGTATTCATGAACAACAGACAAATTCCCCAGTATCTCGGAATTCACTTGGACCGACGACGCACATGGCGAAGGCATTTTTCCATGAAGCGTCAGCAACTTTGCATCAGGCTGAGAGAACTTTGGTGGCTGTTACGGCGAGGATTGCAACTGTTCCTGGATTGTAAGCTAATTATCTCTAAAACCGGTCTGGAATCCAACTTTGGGGAACTGCTAGCAGTTTGCTTCAGTCCAAGGTGTTACGACTAATTGTCGATGCCCCATGGTACATCACCAACAGGGACATCTATAGGGACTTAGATATGGCTACCGTCAGGAAGGAGGCAGTCAGGTTCAATTTTAAATACCTCAGGCGCCTAAACGAACATCCTGTCCATGCAGCTGTTAACCTCCTTGACAACAGTGAGAATTCCGCCAGACTAAAACGTGTGTCATTTTTAGAGCTGCCCAGCGGTACAGCAGCCACCCATTTTGGAGTAAAATGGGTGGCATACGTTCACCAGATTCGCATATTGTCTTGGGACAGATTGAAAAATAAATAATAAGAAAAAAAATTCTAACAAAAAAGAAACATTCTGCCAGCAACATTATTTAATTTTTAAATGTCAGAGACCTGAAGATTTTAGTTTTTTCCTACAATTTCTTTTAATTGCTCATTAACTTTTCTGTATTAATTTATTTCAATATTTTTGAATAATTATTTGTTTTAAATCTGTAAATTTTGACGTCTCTTGGTTAAATTAAGACTTACACTTCGAGTCTTAAAACATTTGTGGGCATAACTTTTAAACGTATGTTTGCACTGAATCCATTTACGAGGCAATTAATATATTTTATTGCAGTGATTATGACAGTGAATCTCGAGCATTTAATAGCTTTCTGCATTTTATAAGTAAATATAAATTAAAAGTTAACGAAAAAATGCATTAAATATTTTGAGTTTGATCTAAAATATGGACATTTTTTTAAACGTCACGGTACTTATTATGTATTTTGGTGGCAATTATTAAAAATTGATCACCAAAATCGTTTAAATGTATTGTAACACGTAGGTATTTTGAATTGAAATAAATTTTCTTATGAAATTGGAAGAAACTTGACGCGTTCTATGATTTTCAGCTACGTTCAAACTAGTTTAAGCTATTTTGATTTATGCTTCCAAGAAGCTTTTGTAATAGGTTGGCTTTGATTCTACGAGCTCATATTCAAATTAAAATCAATAGAAGTTTTTCAATCAATTTTTTTTTCCTTTTATAGTGTAGGTACGTTATCGCCTTCACAACTTTGTCTTTTTAACATAAGTAAACTTAGGTGGTCAAGTTATACTTATAATAACGTCCCTAGAAAACACCATTTTTATACCATTTATTTTAAAGATAATGATTTTTGTTTATTTTGATTATCCTATTTATGCTTAGGTGTATCACAAAATGTATAATATAATTAAATATAAAAGGAGGATGGAAAATTTTTAGTTTTTTTTTACAAATATAAATGAAATATAATTCAAACAATTTTCGTCTAGATTTTGAACAGCTTTTAAATAATTTTGTATAAAATTTTTTAATAAGTATAGCTATTGTTTTATGGGTAACCGACCCGAGTCGAAATTTCAGACCTCCTTTGGCCCTAAAATGGTACTTTTACCCTCTTTTGGGCCTTCAAAGAGTAAAATGAGCCTCATATAGACCTAAACGAGTCCATCGTCTTCATTTTGACCTACATGAAATTTTTATTATATTTTGTGAACATATCGTCTCGTCCTAAAAAATGGTTTATGATAATAAAACATAAAATATGGTTGTAAATTTCCTTTTTTTAACCGACTTCAAAAAAAGGAGGAGGTTCTCAATTCGACTGTATTTTTTTTTTTTTTTTTATGTTTGTTACCTCAGCATTTCCGACTGGGTGAAGCGATTTGATGATTCTTTTTTTATTTGAAAGCTGATGCTTCCCGAATGGTCCCATTTTAGTTTGAAGGAAATCGTTCACTTCTAAGGGGTTGAAAACTAAGGGATGAAATACTGACTTCTTATTGGATGGCTCGATTTTGAAAATTATTTTTTTATTTGAAAGCCAGTGCTTTTCGTGTGGCTCAATTTTAATTTGAAGAAAATCGTTTACTTCTAAGGGGTTGAAAACGAAGGGATGAAATACTAACTTCTTATTGGATAGCTCGATTTCGATAATTCTTTTTTTATTTGAAAGCTAGTGCTTCTCGTGTGTTCCCATTTTAATTTGAGGAACATTTTTTACTTCTAAAGGGTTGAAAACTAAGGGATGAAAAATTAACTTCTTATTGGATAGCTCGATTTTAATAATTCTTTTTTTATTTGAAAGCTGGTGCTTTTCGTGGGGTCTAGTTTTAATTTGAGGGAAGTCTTCTACTTCTAAAAGGTTGAAAACTAAGGGATGAAATACTAACTTCTTATTGGATAGCTCGATTTCGATAAATCTTTTTTTATTTGAAAGCTGGTGCTTTTCGTGGGGTCCAGTTTTAATTTCAGGGAAATCTTCAACTTCTAAGGGGTTGAAAACTAAGGGATGAAATATTAACTTCTTACTGGATAGCTCGATTTTGATAATTCTTTTTATATTTGTAGAACACAACCTTAAATTAATCTCCTATCCATTTAAAAAAAACTCCCCTCATAAGGGGTTAAAAATTAGAGATGAAATAATATTATAATTTTTTTCTGGCTAACCCGATTTTGATAATTTTGTTTTTATTACGTACAACGTACCTTTCAATTGTTCACATTTCAATTTGAAGAAAAAAATCCACCCCTTAAGGATGAAAATAGGGGATGAAATAGTGACATTTAACCGAATTTTGATAATTTTTTTTCTGTTGGAAAGAATAATCTACTTAGTTTTGTTATTACATTTAAAAGCAAAAATTTCAACCCTTAAGAGCAAAAAGGGATGATGTAGTAACTTTTAATATTAAACGGCGCTGCCTCATATGAGCAGCGCGTTTGGAAGGTTAACCATTTAAAAAAATGAGAACCTTAAGAAAATAAAATCAGTTATCGAACTTCAGATCACTAAAACGCGAGAAAAAAATAAATATTATAAAAAAATGAAAAACCGACTTCAAAATATATAAAAATTCTTAAAAAAAAATGCACTAAAAAGTAACAAAATAATGGCGTATCCTTGCAGTATCTACAACTTACAAATTATTAGGATGATACAATGTACAACTATTGTTATTTTTGGAGTTGGTGTCAGTCAATAAAATAAATATTAATAGTAATTTGTAAAAATTTTAAAAAAGTTTAGTTGGTATTGGTATTTTGTAGTTTAAAGGTCGCTAGATATTGTTACAGTTCGAGTATATTGTTAAAAGTTCATTTGAAAAATAATTTTCATAAGGTATTCTCGTTTTTTGCTAAGTACTAATATAGTCGTATTTCCTTGGCTGACACCAACTCCAAAAATAACAATAGTTGTACATTGTATCATCCTAATAATTTGTAAGTTGTAGATACTGCAAAGATACGCCATTATTTTGTTACTTTTTAGTGCATTTTTTTAAAAGAATTTTTATATATTTTGAAGTCGGTTTTTCATTTTTTTTATAATATTTATTTTTACAATACCTACTTGCAAATGTTATTTACTAATAACCCAAATTTTTGATCTCTCTCTTTCCTATACTTAGATGCTTAGTATAATATTGTGTATTCTTGTATCCACTACTGGTTTGTCCCTTAATCCTATTCACTCTGGTTCATTTTTACTCAGCTTTAGTCTCTTGTTAACCGTTTGAGGGCTACACGAGTTATTTTACAACAATTGAATAAACTTATTTCACTATTTGATTATTTTTAAATATTGTCTATATTAAAAGGCCTAAAAGTGTAAGTGTAAAAAATTTAAAAGTGAAAAAACCCAGTTTCAAAGAAAAAGTGTGAAGAAATTTGCATTAATTTATTATTTTGAAAGTAATCAGAGAGATGTTATACAATTAAATAAAATTTCTAAAGAAATCCACATGGTTGGGTATAAATTGTGGATTATAATAAAAGGAAATCCTGGAAAAAAATGATGGCAATGGCGACAATATAGGAGCTGGTAAACAAGGACAAGCTAATTAAGAATTAAGAACTGATATTTGTAATATTCTTATTACTTTTAAATTTATCGCTTATATTAATGAAACTTGTATATATAATGAATAAAAAAAAAAAAACAAAATATTAAATTAAAAATGTTATTCTTTTTGAAAAAAAATACTATCAATAAAACAATAAAAGAGAGTGACAAATAAAGAGTGGGGAAAAGGGAGAGATAGAGAGAGATCTATTTGAAGTTTTTTCTGTCAACCTCTTTTGGGCCTAAACATGGTATTTTGTCCGATAAATGCCACTTGTAGGTTCAAAAGAGGTCTTAAATTCAAATGCAAATGGTCATGTTTCAATCTACTTGAACCCAGATTTTGAGGTCTAAAATAGGTCTAAAATTTTGACTCGGGGAATCTAAGATAACAATTTACTAAAATTGTTCTTCAATGATACAGTTTCCTTGATTAATTAGGAACAATTTTGATGCATTATGGCACTTTGTTATAGTAGTTTAAGAACTTAAAACTTCGTAGCCTTACATATAGAGTTTATAGTTTTAGTCAAAAAGCGAGAATAGTAGAAATTGAAGATTAACAGAGTTAGCATTTCAAGGTATAACTTAGATTAGTCATGATCGAGTTGCAAAGTTGATGATATCCACGAACATTTTAATTTACATTTTGTAATTACCGAATTTTAGTCTAGGATTGATGCTAAACAAGGCTTTATCTCTTAACTACAGCTACTGTTTTATATATTATATAGGTATTATACATCCTACTGTCGATTGGTTTATGCAGATAATGAACAAATATTCTACCAATTTTAAATGTATTTTCTTAAGTAATTACAAAAACCCCTAGATATGTGATTATTTTTGTATCTTAGATTAAAATTCGATGAATATCTTATATTTCAAATAACATTTATATATTTATATTTTATACAATCTTCTTTCAAAATTAAAATTAATAACATAGAATTAGATCACAGTGTTTTAAGGTTTCCCCTTCTTCTACAATACTACTTAATAGATACTTATTACAGTAATTGGCAGAATATATTGATGACAACCATATTTGTCGCCTTTTTAAGTTTAATAATTATGTCAGTGATACAAGAGTAAAAATGACCACACACAAGTGATCATTATTGATTGTGGTTGATGGATTATAGTTCAAAAAAATATGTTGTCCATAACTACAAACGATTTTATTGCTATGTTTGTACGTTTTGCATGGTATTAATATTTAATTTAATGATTAAATAAACCGTTTGTTTCTTAATACAAAAACAGAATTAAACATATTTTTTTATGATTTCCAAGCTTAAATATTAAACTATTAGATAAAACGTTAATATTGTAAAAGTTATTTGAAAAAAGGCATTAATTTGAAAGTTTAAAAATTAGTTATTTTACAATAAACGATATAATCGATTTATATAAAAATTTGTCATGGGTCAAAGGCAAGCGACTTTTTTTTATTAAAACAAAAGTGCAAGGATTTATTTTCCAGGACTGGTTCGTTTCTTTTTTCTATTCCTTTCATGAAAATTCAAATAAATTTTATCAAGACCACGTTTCTTGTTTCATGCTTACCATATTCATATATTATAAATATAATATATGATGCAGTTGAATATCTCTTCTGCATACATTGTCGTCTCTGTCCGTATGGTAGTGGATCACACAGTGAAGATCAGTAGGATGAGGTTCGAAGTATACGTTCTGTTTAGTGTATGTGTGTGAATTTGCTGGGTAAGATATGACACCCACCCATAGTGGAGCCATGTTAAATGGTGTGTAAAATGTTTCACATGCCCTCCATACTCCCCGCTTAGTTATACCGCAATACTCCGTTCCCTCATCGCGACTGAACGCCCGTCTACTAACAACCGCTATTCAATGAAGAGAACCAAGGCAATTTTCCCGAAGACAACGAAGATTTTTCTATGAGTCTTCATTCGCGTTGCTTTGCCGCATGTTCATGGACGTACCCAGTTTTTTACTCTTGGGGAGGGAAAACCTTTGAAGAAGCATTTTATAAATAAAAAAGATTTTAATTGAGACTTAAGCTTTGTTTACTCTATATTAAAAACCTTATATCAAAATATGATGTTCTTTATAAAAGCTTAAGTATTATTGGTAATTTTTCAAGCTCTCTTACTTAACTAATTTTCTTGACTTTTCTGAACTAATTTTCTAAAAATCAAGTATCAATTTTGAGCAAATGTATGCAGGTTCATGAAAAATGCTGCTTTGGCAGTCAAACATTATTCAAAGGTATTGTCAGTTTACGATTTTATGCAATTAACGTAGTGATTCATCAAGTCAACGATCTGTACATTTAATGAAATGAGAAAATGAGAAATGAACTGAGCTTAATATATAAACTTTGAAATAAAAAAAAAACGTGAATGCAATGCTTGACACGATTACTTATTTATATTTTAACGTTCAACCTGAGGTAGACTTGATTTTAAGCTAAATTAAGTCAAGTAGCCTAAAAAAATCATATCAAGTAATGAATTCCTCGGATGACCTATACAAAATTTAATAAGATAAACTAAGGCAGAGCATTTGAGAATATTTTATGCTACTTTATGAATAATATTTTAGAAAAATATTAGTTATCGAATTTTGGAGAAAATACTATTGTAAAGCAAAATTAGTCCACTAATAGCGAATATCGACATTTTGCCCTAGGGCCTTGACATAACTGACTAACTGTGGCACTGTCGGACCGTCGCGTCGTCCATTAAAATGAATAGAAGCTCATAAAATTTACTTCATCTACAATTTCTTTAATACAACAGTATTTATAGATAGAAATGTAGCTAAATATTACATTGGTAATAGTTTTAGTTCAAGGAGCTTCCCTGCCCCCCTTCGGTACGCTCATGTCCAAATTTAAATACTACGGCAAGTAGTGTCCGCATTTTTCGTAAAAGAAAAGAACGCTAAAACCAAACGGCCGGGGAGAGGGTGATCAAAATCTTGTCGGACGAGGAAAAAATATTCATAATGAAACACAGATTTCGACGTTCTCATGAGTGTCGGTTTGATCAAATTAGATTTATCTTCCTGTTTGTTCTCTCTTTTTCGGATAGAAAGGAACTATTCACAAATTAATTCCTCACTATGTCGGCTAATTAACAAGCTTCTTTGTCGCTTTAATCGATGGGAGGGATCTACCACATTTTTTAAATATCGTTTTTAAAAAATAAATCAAAATAAAGATAAAACTGATTTTTTCCAATGATTAGAAGCATTATGTGTGTGACAAATCTTTTTTGAAATTAAATTTTACGGTTTGTAGCACTCGGAGAATTTTATCATTATTATAAAATAATGAAAGTGATTTTCTACAAAACGATTCTTTTAAATATATTTTTTATTATATGAACAAAATGAGTTAATTTTTTAAACCAATTTGAAATTCAATTTATATTAGGTACTTATTATTCATTTGCGAATGTTGTGGGTACTTATACTATTTACTAAATATTTCAAAATTTCTGATTTCAATAACTCATTCTTTTATCTAACAATAATTATCATCTTATTAAGGTAAGTACCTATACGTACAAAATAAAATCGTTAAATTTCTAGGAATTGATTTTATTAAATAAAAATTCCATAATAAATTTTTATGTTCAAAAATTATTTTTATAAATTTCTTGTAAGGCATGTGGTGATCGTCCTTATTTTTACGAAATTATGGAGGAGGATGAAAATGAAATACCAGAGAAGCCCTCGATGAAGATTGAATCGTGCTGCACGACAGATCGTAAGTGCAATACACAAATAAACGCATTTGCATACGGATAATAATAATATTGATGATTCAAGATAAAATTGAAACCAGCGAGAAACCCGGGGGAGTATCATCGACATATTCTCACAAAAAAAAAAACGAATTTATGCTTGGGAAAAGCGCGTAGAGAAATTATTTCTATCCGATTCTCGATTTTTCGATTCATTAAATTAAATTTGTCGATTTTGGGCTTGAATGAATGAGACAGTAAAAGGAAGTTTTTTCGGGTTAGTTAAGGGAGAGGAGAAATAAGAACCGAGAAAAAGAAGAAAAATTGACTCGTCGTGCCACAGCCACCCAATAAATTTCGGTGATAAAACGTATTTTCAAGATTACGCGCGTCAAGTTGAGTTTACGTAATCGCATCCCCCTGAAAAGTTGTTTATGTCGCTATGAGTAAATTAGACGTGGACAATATAATACAAAAAGGGCTGCTGTAAGAATACCACGAGACACAAGTTCATAATACGGGGGATTGGCGAGACAGAGAACGCTATTGTTCGGGTGGATATCGGGGTTTGAGGTGAACTTGGGGCCACTTTCGTCATTGCGACTCTATCAGCTAAATGTGACAAATAACGGCTTGACGGATGAGCTACCGATAACAATTCACCCTTATTGCCCTAACTAGGAATAGAAAGGGAGAGTTTCTCTATCAATTCTCCCTTTGCATAAGTCCCTCACAATTATAATAGAAGAGCCTGATATTGATGATGATGATGACGTTGTTGTTGATGACTAGTGGTTTCTAAAAAAAAGCTCTACGATATCGATGTCTACTTGGCAAAAATTATACACATGAAAAGTTATAAATTTTTCCTTTGCTTTCGGGGTTGCTTTAATTCAAAAATGTCACAGTCGTAAATGGCGCGAAACGATCTCTTACACCATTTGGTTTTCATTACATTATATTTTTATTTTGACCTTCTGCGTTAATAAATTGATAAGACGGGGAGACCAAGCAAGTTAATTAACTATATGGATACTATTGATTTTTTATGTCTATTGTCTATACAAGAAATTCGGAATGGAATTTCGAAAATGAAATGTAACTAAGTAAATGTGAATTTTTTGTTACACATTCGTTTTAAAAATTAAACTTTTGGTTTTTCGATTTCGATTAATTTTCAAATTAGGGATTTTTCTAAGGGGTTGGGTTTCTTTCGCAATGTTTTTCTGTCACTGATGAAGACAAACTGTCCGAAACATTCACAAAAAGCGGTCGACAACGGCAGAATGAATGTAGGGACCTTTCAGAATTGAGCCGGCTTGGGATTGATTTGTTAACAGTTATAGTGTGGGTAGTTCGGGGGTCGAAGGTACATCTATATATACAAGCATAATGTATAGCGTAGTAGCCGCTTCCAAATGTTCTCAGCTCTCAGTGTTTTTGGGCGCACTCTTGTGTAAATTCAATTTATATATGGCAGATTTGTACGATTCCGGGGGTGCGTTTTTCCGCCCGATCTCACTTATACTAACTTGTCTCGGCAACGAACAAATCTATATATCTATGGGTGCGGGCTTTGGCGTTCCCATTTGGTCGTCTCTTACCCTTAATTCGCTTCACTGTTACGATCACCACGTTGTGCAAAGGCGCTCGTTTCGGAGGCAACTCACAAATGTCCATTGCAGCTTTAACAATTGTTCTTTGTCCTTTGGCACGTTGACAAAATTTCCCATTTTTTAGTCCCTTAATAAAGTTATGGAAATGTAACTACTTTCAAAAAAATTCTTCGAACTTATTAACTATTTATCACAATAAAATGTATAAAAAAAACGTTGAATGACACAATGTCAAGAACAGTACCTCAATAAGATTAATAGAAATGTTATTACAAGTTTGTATTGAAAGACTGACGTAGTTTTGTAACAAGAAAAGTGTAATTTTTAAGATATCGGTTTTTAGTTATAAATTTTCCAAAAATTTATTGAAAACGTCAAATTTCTGCTCAAGTTTTTCGTGTTTGACCTATCTTTAATTCGATTTTTAACAGATGGCATACGACGCGTTTAGTTTTTTGAACCGATTACCCACCAAATTATCCCTCATGCTCAATTCTCGTCCAATTCCGGAAACCGATATTAATCTATCCACATTTTTTTTTTATAAATTCCATTTTCGAAAACCAATACATTAATACCTATGATGTTTAACTTCTGTGAGTGCGTTATCATTCGATCAAATCTTCATCTCTTTTATTGGGGAAAAGCGCCTTTGTGTACGTTTTTTAACTAAAAGCCTTGGCATCAGGTGTTGACGCGCTATAAAACACACGTTAAATGGCCCATTTAAGACACCTTTGAAAGGATCAGGATCGGCTAATATATTTGTATTATAGAAAAATCGATATATAATTGATACAAATTGGTTGTTTAAACAGGGTGGCAATTGCCTGGTCAAAACTTGAACGGGGATGATTATGAGGGTGTAACATCAATTTGATTATAAAGGAAATGAAGGCGATAGGTTTTTTTTTCTACTTAGTTGGTTGATTTTGTTTTTACACGTATTATTGTCGTGTATTTTTTTTCCTAATGGAATTGACGCGATCGTCATAATTATTGTTAATCGAGCAGTTGCCCCAACTGTTACAAATGTATCGCATACATGCGTGTGTTTGCCCCTTTTAAGGAAGTGTCAATGACAGATATAGAGGTGTTTTTTTCTTACTCGGCCCCGTTTAGCGTTTTAATATTTTTTTTTATTGTCGATTCGACATAGCGACCAATCAAAACGGTTTCAACCTGCATAAATGAACGAATACATATGTAATGTAACAGGCTTGTCAACATGATAAAGAACAACAGCGAAAGACTGAAAAAAACGTGGATAAATGTGAGTGACTTCCTCACTTCCGAGAACTACAGTAAGCGATATATAGTTAGATAGACGGACTGCTATGCTAGTATTGCCAATTAGCTCTATTCGTAGAAAAAAATTTTCCGTTTCTAATAATAATAGCAATAATTAAGATTTCTTTATGTGACGTATAGTTTGAAAACAATTATGCGACACAATGGACGACATGTGTCGAAAGAATCTGCAAGAACGTTTTAAATGCTCGTTTAATTATCGAATATTGTTGGTATAGCAAATGCTCACATCTTAATTTGACAATAATAATATGTCCCCAATTCCGCTTAAGGAAATCGTTGTCCTCATCAAGTTGATCGACTAATTAATATGCACAACTAGATCAACAAACATCATCAATATCAAATTTATTCAACAAAAATGCAATGTAAATCGCATGAGTATATTTAATTTGCATGATCTGAAACTTTAATCAGAGGCCCAATTAAAGATGATTTCAAACAAAATCAAATTGTCGCTTAAAATATTTTCTACCGACTTAATTTTCAGTCGCACCCTTTGATAATTTTCATATAAATTGTGTTGGGAAACGTTTAACGGTCTTTAAACATTGACGATTAAATAAAATTTTAGATCTGTTATTCTTGTTTTGTCTTTATCTTATTTATTATCAAATCGCCTTGTTTCACTTTTTGAAACTTTTTATATTGATGTGTGTGGTATCAATTTTAAATTTGAATCGACAAACGAAACAATAGAAGGCGATTCTTATTTTTTGGTCTCCGTGCACCGCTAGTTGGATCCCTTCAGTGGTTCGCCCCCACTGTTATTATGAGTATTTATTATAATACTATAAGGGGAATTATAGAATTTTCGAAATAATGATGTTGTTGAATGATCATCGGGAACAAGACGACACGGTTTTATGGACATGTAAATAGATGTCGCTCGATTTCCGGTGTGTAAATCGACGTTATTTCTCTCCATATATGAAAATGTATTCAAATTGATCAAATAAAAGCTCACGCTATTTTTTTCCACTCGAAAATTGGACATGAGGGCAGATCGGTGGCTAAGTGGACAGTTTTAATTTAGTTTTCGTTCCAAATATAGGGAAAGAATAAATAAAAATATTTGAAATATCTGTTCTGTTACGGTTGTGTGTATGTTTTATAAATTATAGTAGTTAGTTTGGGTTGTAAATTTCATATTCAATGAGAGATAATAAGAGGGGGGCAGCTGTGGAAATTGTTGATGCTTTTTTGTTAATCTTGCCACGCCATCTGGATGAAATGTGAGAGCCTCCCACTTTGATTGTCTTTTCTTTATTTTGTGCGGTGGATATAAATCATTAAGTTTAATACAGTGAAAGCTCAAAAATCTTTTAACAGTCCCTATTGGCCTTATTAAGTTTGTAGTAAATTTAGTTTCGACAATAATATTTTAATTTTAATTTGTGATTACCTATGTTACAAAATCCTTGATTATAATCAATGACAAATAATTATTTGTCACAATAGTGTGGAATTCAAGAAAGTATAAGAAAAATAATTGTAATGAATATTATAAATAGTCAGTCGACCTAAAGATAAGGCAATAAAAATACTTAATATTGTTTTGTTGTATAATATAACTAACAATAAATCATTAACTCATTTAAAAGACATAACTTTTGTTTTATAATAAAAATTGAGACCTTCAATACAAATTAGTAATTACACTAGTACTTATGCATTAAAACAAACAAAAAAATCATAAGATTTCGAGAATGTAATTACCTATTAGTTCTTAGCTTTAAGTCTATTGGGTTAGTAAAATATTAATAAAACTTTAACCCCTCGTTAGGTTTCCTAATGAAAATATTTATTGATTTAAAAAAAACATTAATAAACATCTTTAAACTTTATGTTTCATTTAAAATCTTAATTTTTTGAAACAGTTGGTTTTGGTCTTTGTAGTCAGCTATTGCGTTATTCCTCTGAAAAAATCAAAGGTGTTCACAATTGAGGGTTTTTATTTTAGTTTTTTTTTTTATTTATTTAAGGTCGCATCAACAACTATAGTCATTAGCGACCGTCGAATCTGAAAACCCAGAAAAAAATCTTCGGCTTTCATTGGGATTCGAACCCAGAACCACTGGCGTATAGGGCAACTTAATCTAGTCAACCACGCCACTAAGTGACCTGAAGGTTTTTTATTCCTGGAAAACATTAAGGATTCAGTAAGCGACGAACATGTTATCAGGTTTGGTGGAAACCGACCATACTTGTATAATAGTAGACTACTGTTGGTGCCTTTAGTGAAATACTGCAAAAAGTGATCAGAACTAGAAAATAAACCGTTCCAAAAATTAGAGTATTCAATAGAAAACTTGACGTGTGAATATTGTATTATATTTTATAGACCTCAATAAAATTAAAGGTATCTAAAGAATAATAACTAATACAAGTCTAGAATTATAAAAAAAAATTATTGAAGGTATAGGCTTGTATTGAAGATAGTAATTTTTACCTAAGCGAGAAAACATATTTCACAGCTTCCCAGAAAAATTAGTTGTTACATTTTGTCCAGAACCTACCTACGTATAACTATAACTACGTATAACGTAATAGAGTTTAAGTAGGTGGATTGATAAAAATCGGAACTAAGTAAGGATTATTTAAAAAAAACTATAATTTTCTAATTTTCCAAATGTGTTAAATTTCAATTCAAGTGCATTTTCTTTTTTTTTTAAATCTTATACTCTCTAAAGAAAATGTTTCCCCAAGTCTAAAATGTACGCCGTCACAATAAATATTTTTCCACTTCGAGGTGAACTACCAATTAAGCCGTTCAGTGCACAACTCGATTAACTCCGTGGAGTAAAAATTTGAGTAAATTGACTTCTGAAATGCGTTGTTTGTTTTGTAAAAGCAAAAAAAAAATAGAACTGTTACCATTTATTATTAAATAATTTACTGTGAGTATATTGCTACAGTTAAGAATCAACGAAGTGTTTTAACATAAAAATTTTAAAAAGGTGAATAAGTGGAGTTAGTCGGTTTGGGCACTCAGCTCAATTAAGGGAAAAGAAAGAGCCGAATTGGTTCAAATATTTCAAAAAAGTTAACTGGTTAGTTAGTAGCTTAATTCATTTAATTTTACCATTATAGTTATATGTACTTGTCAGCGGCGTGCGGGGTCCATACATGCTATAGATGCGCCACATGGCTTGGGATTGTAAGACGATTTTAAAATTGAATATTTTTTATGATTTATTCATTTCATTTTTTAATTTACGTAATTGCATGCATTCGAAAATGATTCTAAAAACACTAAATATTTTTATCACTTATAATTTTTTAAATTTACGTAATTATAAAAGGTATGGCTCATAAATTTGGCATAGAACACCAAATCAAATGAACGGCAAAAGCCGAATGAATGCGCAGACGACCGCAACATACGGCCTGATGCGGCCGTTTGCTTCGAATTGGTCGCGCAGGCGCACTAGTATGGACGAATAATATCCCTCTTGGCGTTTCACATTGCCGATTGACAGTTTGCAGATACGGTTGACATTTTGAATCTTTAGTATAGTGAATTTAATTATTACTGATTTATTTACCAAGAGGCCATACAAATTTTCTGTTCTTTAGGATAAGAACTATTTTCGTTGTTCTTAAAGTCATTATATTATGCGGTTATTGATGATTTTTGTAAGAAGGAGCGTCGAATAAGGCTAATTTTTAAAAATAAATACTTTAATACAATGTTTAACAAATAAAAAATTAAACTAAAAAATTTATTGAAAGAAAAGGGTGAAAAAAGGCTATTTATATTAATTAAATTTATTTATTATTATTATATTAATTTATTATTTATTTATACTAATTTTATGTTTTAAGTTACCATAAAGTATGCTGGTAAAATATTAGTTGATATTTATTCTAGCCTATTGTCCAAAATTAATTTATTTGTTATAATCTGTAGAGTGTAGCTTTGTAGATGGAATATTAACATTATCTTAGAAGTACCGTTATTAATAATTACTATTACGCGACTCATAGATATTATATATTTAATTCGATAAATAACCGAAGCGGAGTATTCCCAACATGTAATAGTTAATCATTATTATTATTTGTCACAGGTACATTAACAACTAGAACAACATTTACAAGTTTGTACGGGTAAAAAAACTTATCAAATATACAACATATGTGTATAAAATTATGTATAGTTCAGTTTCTCGAAGATTGAGATTTCACTGTAGTCAATCTACATCTTCTATGTGAAGGTGTTTGAAGGACAAAACTATTACTTGCGTGAAAAATAAAACGGCGCCCGTATTGATTCGGACGAAGACAAACAGAAAAACTAGCGAATACTTTTTTGTTCTTTAACTTTCGGTCAAGTGACTCTTGAAACTGCGACAAGAAAAATAAAATCAACAAACAAAAAATGTTCTTACCCTCATTGATAGCCCACCCACATCCGTAACAATTGCCAAACGATATCCCGCATTTTTTTGATCTTTTCTGTCCCAATGAAACTATTTTTTTCATCTCTTTTCAATATTTGCGCATATAAAAAAAAGAAAAGTTTTTGTTGTTTTTCTCGTGGAAAAAGTTTCCCTGGAAATGGCCCGCGTCGATTGAGGCGGTGAAGATGAGAAAAAAAGATAGGAGAAAACGATGAAAAATGAAAGTTACTTTAGAAATATCGGGAAGATGATTACCCATTTTTTTATACAAATTCATAGACGGTTTTTTTTCTACGTAAAGCACATCTATAGGAACTAAAGCTAAAACGTTATACTATTTCTGACTATATCTGAAAAGGTCAACAATTATTATTACATCTAGGTACCTATACAAAAAACTTGTTTATTCAATTTTTATTTTGGAATTTCTAAAATGAATTCTTATTATTAAAAAAGAAAGTGAAATAATGATTACGGCTTTGAAAAGAACAAAACCAGCCCACCCTTATCTATAAAAAATTAAATTTTTGACAATTTTCGTGATGCGTTTATGCAAAATTATTATGACAGAATAAAAATCTGCGGGTCGTATCATTTACGCGTAACGCACAAATTGCACATATTTCATAACACGAAATTAGCTCACTGCTTTATTTTATTCTTTGAAAACGCCAAAGCCATCCATATGAATGATAATGGGGTTCAAATAATTGCCCATAATATGATGGACATGTGACATTAATTGGCATTATTAGCCCATTCAATACACAGAGAAAGACATGCTTCAGAAATAAACGCGAGCCTTTCAAATTTTATTAAAATAAACACACAAAAATGCATTATATAAATATAAAAAAATAAGTTAAAGGATGATTTTGTGTCAGACACCTGTTTAATTCGAAACGCCCCATTGAATAACCATATATGTGAATTAAGTTTAACAAATGTTATAAATTTTGTCCATTTAGGATTATAAATATTATAATATCTATGTTGAATCGTTGTTTATAACACAAAAAGTTTATACTTAGCTCCAATAGGTATTTGATGTAATATCTGAAGTTTTAAGAAATATACAAATAATTTCATGTATCCTAAAATTTTTCTTCTTAAAAGAATTTAAGTATGAAAAGAATTCTAAATTCTGTAAAATATTCACAGATGATAAACACCGCGTTGATACAAATACCTTACAAACATAAATTGAAATGTTAACATAGATGCGCTTACTATAATACTAAATCGTTTTTAACTATGTATGTATATCACTTAACGATTTATAGGATATACAATCGGGAGCAAAAGTACTCAACACTAATAATTTAGTAGTATCTACCTACTGTTTGTAAGTTTTCGCGAAATAGATAGTTTCAATACTAAAAAAATTACATATGCATTCATTTTTCTTGAGAAATGCATAAAACGTGAGTAAATAAAATTACTTTTGACATCGAATATACATTTCAATTTACACTATGTATTAACTATAATACAATCAGGGTCTAATTTGGTAACTTTTGTTCTCAATAACCGATTATTAAATTTATAATTTATTTTTAATATATTTTTAAGATATTTTTAATTTGTAACATTTACTATATCTTTTACATTAGTTTAAATACATTTTTATCTATTCAGTTATTCAGTGAACAAATCATCATAAGAACACATGTTAAAATAATGGTTTGTTAAAGGTTATAATTTTCAACTGTTCAGTTAATCATTTTAAACTTTTAATAGTAGATTTCGGATTAACGAAGGAATATTCTAGAGAATTTTTGTTTGTTTGTCGTTATTTTGATTTATCTCCCAAACATCCTAAAATAACCATTGCTTAAAAGGTAAGCGAAACTAAGAAACTATAACGTTGTATACAAATCCCATTTCATCACCGTTCACCTTTTTTAATTCTATTATATTTATGTTTTTGATTTCTGATCAAACATATCATTGAAAATTGAAAAAAGCAGACTTTCCTTACAAAAATTTAAATTTTTGAAAAAAGTGTTCAAGTATAAAACATCTTATTAAAATAAATTATTTGACGCTTATTAGGGACATTTGAGAAACATCAATTGAAACTATATCGTTCACAGAAAATAACTTCTGTGAAAATTTATGACTTACAACTAAAGTCGCTTATAAAAGTTCAGCCAAGTCAGATGTTTTTGCAGATGACTACTTTTTTATTGAAAATTATTAGGATGATTCAAACTGATTCAAATGAGTACAGTCAATTATCTCTGTATATATAATATGTAGAGAGTAAATGAGGCAATTAGGTGTCATAAACTCCGTGGAGATAAGAGTAAACTTGAAAAGGGAGAGAGAGAACGGATCATTACTCACACCACGGATCAAATTTAAATTTTACAACATGGCGTAATGATCACTTCCGGCCGTTGGTTGTTGGCATTCAAACAATAATTTATGATTATTATTATTACGAAAGGGCTATTATTGTTCGAACGATGTCAACACCGGGGGTGGTCAAATTTTCAAGTCGACAAATCCTCGGAAATCGATCTCAGTCTCCCCATTGGTGACACTCGGAAATGTCTATCTCACTCCATAAATAAATTATCACACTAATTGTGATTAATACATCCCCAATCCTCCCTCTTTTCCAATAAATTACAAGTCAACTAAAACTGAAAATGTATACATTTCTATTCCTCAACTCCTTTTATTTAACCCAAAAAAAATATCATGAAAGTGGTTACTTCCGGTCGTTGGTTTATTTATATCCGTTTTGAAATATTCAAAAAGAAAATTAAGAGCTTTATGCAGGCGTATGGTTATACTTAAAAGTTACTTTCAATCTGATTACAAAAAAATTCACAGAAGTGCTAATTAGTGTTTGCTTTGTAGTGATTATTTTTTTAAAGGTTTTGGTCTGTGCTTTTTTTGTCTCATGCTCTCCCCAAATTTTTTAAAGTACGTTTTCTCACTTCTTGTTTCAAGTTAAATATTAAAGTTAAATAGGTGCTAGTTAGAAGGCGTTGATAATTGTTGCGATAAAACAATTATGACATTCTGAATTATATGGAGAGAAAGACATGCGGATAGACGGACGGGTTGACAGACTACAAATACAAATGTATATATGGAAGGTCGGTCACTAATTGTTGTTGAACATGCAAATTATTTTATCATTAAAACGCCACCTACACATTTACACACGCCATTATATGCTTAGTAACATATAGAATAAAAATTCAAATGAGTGAAATTTATAAACAAAGCCTACTATAGAAGAATTTTTTTGTTTTCCTACAATATAGGTACCATGGACGTATATTGTATCATATATAATATTTATATAGCTTTTTTAATAGATAACTTTTTGTGTTAAATAATAATAATTTGCAAACGTTAAACACCCACATGCTTGTATAATAATACTTTTTTTCTTGTAAGATTAAATAAAAATATTGAATTATTATTAAGTTATTCTATGATACCGAATGCACGAATATTGCCTCAAACAGCCTCACCCATTTATTAAAACGTGTGTAAATTTATTTTACTGTAGAAATTTTTGACCATTCGGAACTCAAAAATTAATAATTAAACACGTATTTTGAGGTTTTAATTAAATTAAATTTAGTTTTTAGTAGCTGGATATGATTCATAGACTTTTTAGATGTGCCACTTATTACATTATAGTTCTTTGAAAATATAAAATGAAATAAACAGTGTTGAGTCCATTTAGTAGCACAGCGATTTTTGTTCGATTCTGTTCGAAAGTTTTGTTTTGAATGATATACCTGCATTGGATCGATAATAATTCAGTAAAATATATATATCCTTTATCAATTAGTCGTAGTTCAGTATAACTTGAACAATATTATGTAGAGTATATTTCATCAACTATTATATTAGATATTGGTGTCATACAATTAAACGTAATTGTAACAGATAGTGTTAAAAATGTTAGAACTAAGCTTTAATAAAATTATTATTTATCTTTTCAAAAATGGGAACCGACTTCAAATTATCCATTTTGGTTACAATACATATGCAGCAAGGATATAACATCTGTCATGGCATATGAATAAAAAAAATGCATAGATATACCTGTACGACACAATATCCAACAAGCAAAATATTGTGAGCTTTAGTTTGTACAAAGTAATATTTTTTTAGAAGATTTAAATAAAAATGAACTTAGCTTTGTTTTTAAAATTTAGAAAATTTTATGTTGATTAATAAATACGTTAAAACGTAAAAAAGAACTTCCAAAAATCTGTTTTCTTCAATGGGTACAATGGGAAACTGTAATACTAAGCCCTTTCTGAAATTTTTCTTTCCTGCCTCGATGACAGATTTTTATAGAAGGAGTCAATATTATATAGGTACTTATAGTATAGGTATCTATATCTATCCATAAATTCATGAATTTTAACTACTGTGAGATGAAAGCTAATAATAACACAAAATGAAGAAAAGCACAGTTCACTTATTATCATTATAGTGCAGCGGTTTGATCAGTTGATATATCCGCTCAATGCGTCAAGTGCAGGCACTGGGCTCGATCTCCGTTGAATATTAGATATAAGAATTTTGTCCTAACAATAAGATTACAATTTTCTTACAGAAATCTGTTATTATATAGACAATCTTGATATGACCGTAGATGTTAAAGTGACTTAAAACACAAAAAAAAAAAATTAAAATGGCAAGTTCCAAGATATTTTCGTTGTTGACTTGAAAAGGATTTTGATTTTGTACTTTCATTACTGCAGGTATGTTTTTCTTAAAATTTTCTAAAAATCATTTAATATTAATTGGTTTTATTTTTCAATAAAAATGTTGTTATTAGATGATATAATTAGGAAATACCCTCTAGATATAGAGAGTACCGAAAAAAGAAAAATAATCGAAGTGAACCAAAATTAGACTTGTTAGTGGGCAACAGCATCACAAGTGTTGACCCAGGGGGACAGAAAGAGGTTATCACCAGCTTAGTTTAGGATCAGATAATCATAAATGTACCTACTTATCAGATATATGTAAAATA
Organism: Sisyra nigra; assembly: GCA_958496155.1. Classification (NCBI taxonomy): domain Eukaryota; kingdom Metazoa; phylum Arthropoda; class Insecta; order Neuroptera; family Sisyridae; genus Sisyra; species Sisyra nigra. Next base: position 25,855,987 of record OY292316.1, on the reverse strand, counting down.
AAGATTGTATCAGATATTTGGATATGACACCGCAATATGGAAAACAACTACCTCACTTTTAGCTCTTAGCAGAAATCATCACTTAATTCAAAAAATAAGGATTACTTTGAGGATTAATAACCTTCGTTCGGAGGCATCATAAAAAGAAAATATAATCGATTAATCGCAATAAAAAATTCAAAAGTTATACTAGTGAAGAACCTAGTACCTACAATCAAAACTTGAGGGTCAAATTAACATGTAATTCTAGACAATTACGTAATAAAGTCTACAGAAAAGGATCCATTTTTTCATCCATGAAACCAGAACTCAAAGTTAAGATCAGTATTTATTTTTTTTAATATTCTAACTTTATTTCTACTATAAACTATATTTACTGTGTAGGATTAAAATTGTCATAAAAGAGTTGAAAACATTAATATATAGGCATATTTTTTACAAAAGCTTGCTTCAAACAAAGTCTTATGAAATAATATTTTTCAAGTTAAACAACTAACTTATGGCTATTTTAAGCTTGACTGCTTTTAATTTAATAGATAATAGACATAACTACTATTAACATAATGTTTCTTGAAGATAAAGCTGTTAGGTTTAAGGTTCATATTTCAAAAAACAGCAATGCTTACTTGAGGCCGGGTCACATACTTCTTTAAAATAATATGTTTCTCAAGTTTCTAAATCTTTCCACAAAAAAGCCTTAGTAAGTCAATAAGTATTTATATGTATAAATTACGAGCACTAATGTTTTAGTGTTAAAAGTTTAACAACTTGGTATATAATAGTTAAATGCAGTTATGATTTTACTTTTATTTCACGTCATAATGATTTAGTAAGCACTTTATAACCTTTTTAATTTAATATACTTAATATATAAAACCGAGTTACGGGAATTCATTTAGTTACACCTAATAACGAAAATATTTTTTCTCTTAATTCCTTCGTTATTCCGCATTCAATCTGTTAAATAATAAACTTTGAAGCCATGTTCGTGGACAATAATGAGGTGATTGTGGTCTTTCTCCACCAAAACTCGATAGTTAATACAGATATTTGTGTAAATGGAGAAGAAGAAAGAAAAGTAAATTTTAATAATATAGGTAGGTATTACCAAATTTGAAACTTGAAAGAATTTTGAGCAGAGTTCATTAGGCCTGAGGGTAACTTTTTACGATTGTTTATAGGTGTTAAAAAATCACACACACAATAATACAATTAAGTCCCGGAAGGAAAACCTGTTTAACATCATTTAACCATTTACCTGCGTTTTTCATGTTATATCATCCATATTTTAACGTTTTTAAATTACAATAAAATTATTGAGTGTTAAATGAATGCGCATGACATGGAGAGAGAAAGTAGACAATTTTTTTCTCCACCAATTACAGTATGCATTTCACCGCAACACTTGATTTATAGGCAGATAATAGGTTCTCTATATATGCGATCAAGTTCGTTTAATTGCAATGAGACGCATTTCCCGGATGACTTGTTAGGTGTTGTTTTTAACGGGAAACGCGATTAAATGTTATATTTTGTCGTCACATTGAGTCATATGTTGTCTCGGCTTTTTTCATTCAAGGCAAAAAAGAAAACTGTACGTACAATTTGCTATCGTTTACAAGTGTCATTAACGGGACATAAACGACTTACAATCATAAAAATTTTCTTTGGAAATTCGGATTAGATTTTGAAGAGTTGCATCGGGGCCGATTTATAACGCGAAGCACGTAAAACTCGATGAGTAAATGTTATGTTTGTCTGTCTGTTGGTCCGTGCGTTCGTTCATAAGGAACAAAGACGATGGCACAGCTAAAACAGGAGAAGCCGAAGCTTGTTATGATCGTGATTTTGATGACATCAAAGTGTTTTTAAAATGCTTCAAACATTTGAAACGAGAAAACAATGGCCGTTTTGACAACATTGCCTGGATTACTAGCGTCCGTCCGTTTCCCTCGTGCTGCAGGGGCGATTCAGAGACGAAATAATGATGACGATAGGGGGCGCTATTATTCCGTGTGTACGTCTCAAATGTAAATTGAAATTTTCGAAAAATGCTTACCTTAATTTTGTATTCATAACGTTTTTTGGTCAAATGGTTCAAAATGTAACACGTTGCCGGTTGATTTTATAGCTGAAAAATGGAAATAATAATGACGTGTGATCAACGTGGCCCACGTTGGACATTCGTTTTGAATTTAAAACTAGTGATTTTTCCCTACTTATATAGATGAATGCTTTTGGATTAAATTGAAGAAAATAAAGAATTACGAAACCTAGAAAAAAGTTATTCTACTAAAAAAACGAAAAGTAAGCATTCTTTATTCGGCCACTTTTTACGAGTTTTTTTTTAATCAGAACTATATAATATAGGTAAGTACCTAATAAGTAATGAAATTTTCAAATTAATAACCTGAAATTGTCTTATTTTATTTCTAATATTATTATCAAAATATTAGGTACTAGCTGACCCGCGCAACTCCGTCTGCGTCAAATAAGAGTGAGAGAGGGTTAAAAGTGGGGAACCTATGGCACAATTCTAAAGGAGTTGAAACTTTCTTTGTTTTATCCACAAATCACTTAAGAACCATTGAAGAGATAAAATTTGGTACCTATAATGCTAATTTAAAACCACGCGGACGAAACCAAGAAAAACATTTTATGTCTGTAACGTTAAAAGTATAACATGACTCATGAGCTATCTTAGGTACATCACACTATGATTAGTTAGAGTGGAACTATAGTAAAAAATGTAACGGGAACGGGAATAATAAAGGAACGCTGCATAACACTACTGGGGTGTTTAATTGATAAAATTTACGTATGTAAACTAAAAATATAATGAAGAAAATAGAATATATGAAACTTAAACAAAGAGTACCATAAAAAAATTGAAATGTTATTTGATTATTGCAACGCCTGTAACCTTTGTAACAAATAATATATTTTAAACTTGTACTTCTGTATCTGATATAATATATTGCAAGGAGCTGAATGCCTGAATGTCTAATGATCTATGAATCAGCTCAGTACTGATTACTGAAAAAAAGTTAGAAGTACACAAATATTGAGAATCAAAAACGCAAGCGCTCACTTAGGAGGCCTAACATATTTTAAAGAGTGGAGAGTTTTGAAAAAGAAAAGTTGAAAATTTAATTGTTGATTTTTTAAATGTAATTTAACACGCTAAATTCTAATTATGTATTCAAAAATTAACAATGAAAGAAATTTTAACGTTTCAAAAATTTTCATTATTTTTCGGATGTTAAATAAAAAACCATATCTTCAAGTAAAAATAGTAATTTTTATTTTAATCCTAAAGAGAAAATGTGTTAAAACGCTATTTCACAAACTTTAAAGATCTATTTCACGACCTTTTTTTTAACACACGGTTCCCGCAGGAGACAATTAGACAATTATCATGCTATCCTTTGAGCACCGTGCATTATTCTGGCATAAGAAATAATTTATATTATTATCAGATCCCTCAACTATCATATTGCAAAAAATCATGTCTATCTTTTACTCTGTGGAAAACAAAAACATATCTATCCTACAGGAGTAGAACATTTTTCCTGGATAAAAAAGAGATCAAGCTTTCCTGAGGAAAATTCGTTAAAACTCATATTCATGAACTTTTAGAAAACTCCTTTGAAATACTCAGTTCCTGAAATATTCTATTTTTAGCCTATCCTACGGGAACCGTACAATATTCTAACATAAAAAGTAACCCATATCATTCACTGTCTCTTAAACCACCATATTGCAAGAAATTATGGTAATCTTTTGTTCTGTGAAAAACAAAAACGTATCTATCCTACGGGAACATACATTTTTTCTGGATAAAAAGTGGACTGTATGAAAAGAAAAATTATGATTTTGCCTTGAGGACCTTATGAGTTATTACTTATTTCTTAGCTAATAAATGCGTTATTAAAGTGTTTGGTTTCAGCATGATTTTTCTTCGAACCAGTTTTTCTCTATTTTCCCGATGAAATGAGAAATTTTTCCGAAAGAAAACGTGTTTTAGATAATGATTCGCATATTTATCATACTTAAATATCACCAAAATCTATTTTCAACTAAAAATAGAGTTTATGCATAATTTTTTTCTCCAACCCGTTTTTCAATTTCCCGGGTAAATGAGACATTTTTTCTTAATAAAAAGAATTCTATTTAATGACTCAGATTGTCATTTATTATCACAACAAATTTTATTAAAAGTCATATTTATTTGGGTAAGAATTAATAATATGTTTCTAAAAACAAATTTGCAATTATTTTTGAAACAAACTTAATAATCATTAAAAAGGTTATAGCGGGCTAACCTTAAAAGATAGACATATGCCGTCGCGGACTTTTTTGTAGAACTTTTTAAGAGGAACAATTTTGCTGCACATAATTTTTGCGTAACTTTAACCGTTTACGCAGGGCAGGCCACGAACGCTCTCAAAAGGAAAAATTTTTCCTGATTTTTGCAACATTTTCCATCTATGCTCTGCTCCTATTAGTCGTAGCATGATGTTATATAGCCTAAAGCCTCCCCCGATAATTAGGCTATCCAACATTAAAAGAATTTTTCAATTCGAACCAGTAGTTCCTGAGATTAGCCCGTTTAACCAATCAAACAAACAAACAAACAAACAAACTCTTCAATTTTATATATTAGTATATCACAAAATCAAATCAAAATCACATAATTGAATTTATTACTTTATTTTGTATAATATCTATCTTTTATAAGGAAGTTTAATTTTAGAATATTCAAGTTTTAGACCTCTGATACACTTGTCTTAATTTTGATTGATCAAAAAACCTAGAAATGTGGTTTTTCTTTTAGTTTTCTAGCTCAAACTTTTTCTAGATGCTTGTAAGCAAATATAATATATTTAATTTGGAACTAAAAAAATCTAATACAACTTTTACAACAAATATTTTTTCTAAACTAATCATTAAATGAACGAAAGTGTGCCTTGATGACGTTTCTCATTTTTAAAAAAAATTATATTCATACTGATAGAGCAATACAAGTTAATTCAAGCAATAAAATTAATTTCTTTTAATTTCCATATTATATACGCGAGAGTTAAGGTTTGACAACTTGATTTGCTTTCAAGCTACTACTATACTTGACTGAAAATTGGTTTAAACCCAAATCAAATTTTTAGGTTCAATTTTAAATCAAGTCATGCATTAAACATGTAAGAAATTAAAAAAACCCCTTAACTTTAAAGTCAAGATTCATCAAGTCAAGTTACTATAAGCTATGTTATGAAATGAATTTTGCTTTATATATGATTTGAAATGAAATAATTTGTGAAATCAATGCTTGATTTGATTTGATATTTAAAAATTAACATTTAACTTACGTTTACTTTGATTTTAAGGCTTTAGTAGCTTGAAAACCACGTCAAGAGCCAAAATTTGATTCAATAAATGAGTTCTTACTTTCAAGGAAACATTTTTTCCTAGAAATAAAATTAATCCTATACACTGGGTTGAAAATGCAACATTTTTTGAAAAATTGAAAGTTAGTTTTTTACCAATAGTTTATACTCTAAGACAAAATTTGTGGAAGGAAATGGTTCAACCTAATTTGGGGGGGAGGCTGTAACGGTAGAAAATAACCTTGACAACATCTATTGAACATTATTTTTTTGAGCAAAAATGTTTCTAATTATGAAACATTTAAGGAAATCTGAAAGAGGACCCGCATATATCTAATCCGCCTCCCCGAATAACCAATTTGCTTATATTTTTTAACAAAGAACATTATTGATTGAGTCATTTTTGCAAAGTTTTAGGTCTTAAAAATCTAAAAGAGCACCTTGAATAATGGGTATGTGTGGAAAAATATCACGAATTGATCAGTTCATTTATTTTTCTACAACCTCATTAACTATTTGATACACCCCTAAAAGTTTTAAGTGAACACTCACTTAAAAACTATATACTGAATTAGAACACTCGTTATTCGCAGATCACCGTTTGGCGAACACAGGTTTTAATGATTATTATTATAGGTATAGCTACCAAGAATTATTTACCTCAAATACATTAACTTCTTTCTTTAAACTATTAAGCCAGTGTTTTATTTCCCAATCTTAGTTAACGCCAATGAACAAACGAACCGTCCACTTTAACTTTTTATTAATAATACGGGAAAGAAATAATTTTATTTTATTCGGTTTCCTGCTTTTGGTCTTTTTTGATCAAAAAGTCCGATAAAAAATTCAAATTAATTATTTTATAGGTAGTCGCTGTTTTAGTTTTGAATCAAAATAAAAAAAATGTTTTGTATCTTCCTGAGAATAAAATACGTAGCATGTTCGTTTAGTGATTAGATTTTTTAAATATTTTCTGGTCTTGTTTAAATCTTCTTAGTGTGTTGATTTTTTTTTCTCCAAAAACATCCACAAGGGTTCTAATAAACACGAACCCCTGGGCTTAGACAAAAGACAAAAAAATAAAAATTAAAAATAAAAATAAAGAAAGAATCACCTGTCATTCGATGTCGTGCGGCCGACACTTGAAAAAGAAGTTTGTCGCCAAAAAAAATCAGAAACATTTTAACAGCCCATCTATTTAGAACAAACAGAGAGTCCCGGATTCGATTTGGGCAATAAATGAATTATTGCTAATGTTACGCCGCCAAAATGGTCCAAATTGGAAAGAAATAAATTTGTTGGAAAAAATTTAATATACTGTCGAAAAACAAAAAAGAGGCGTTGATTTTTTATTTTTAAATTTCGACAAGCCTAGTTTATAATAAATGTGACATAAAATTTTAAAATTTCAAAATGATAATAAAGTCGAGGAAAAGATTGGTGGTAACGATAACGTAACGACGGGTGCTCGTTCTAACGACTTGTCGGTGAAAGATGGTGAAGAGACCCCTGCTGTGGTGCCGCGGGTTTTCTCTTCCATCCTGAATCATCCCTAACGGCAGCGTCCTCGACTACTTACAAAATTCATCCCTTCGTCACTAAAAAAAAGGTGAATAATTTATTGATTTTTTATAGGACGGTCCAACAAAAAGTCAAACAATCAGCCTTTATCATTTTTTGTCGCAACTTTTCCATCTTACCTCTATACGCTCTTTCATCATTAACAAGTGACGAATGTTGAGACGATAATTTACACGGACTGCGAAATGAATTTCCAACAAGCCGCTCTCTGAGTGCATTTCAAGATGCAAAAAATGCATTGACAATCGCCAATGTTTTTGCTCGTCTTTTTTCGATGCACTAACTGTCGTATATCGTTCCGAAGACGTAATCCATCTCATCTTGAACGAGACAAAAAAATAAAAATATTATTCGTACAATTGAAACGAAACGCCACAAGAAGAAGAGTCCACAGAAATCCTGTTAAATAGTTCCCTATCTCGTTTTATCAGGAAGCGTATCGGAGGGATTTCTCTTTTTCCCACTTATGGCAATACCGAATTGTCGCTAGCTTAACGATTGACAGTTGCGAAAAATAATGTTAGCAAAAAGGTAGGAAAAATGTGCGGCGGCATCACTGTGTTGTCACGCCAAGTGTGATCGGCAACCCCGCTTCCCGTTGCACCACCCCGTTTAACGACACCTTGGCCAGACACCGCGATTGTTTCAACTTTATAAACACAGACAGACACAGTGGCGTACCCAGTTTTTGGTCTAGGGAAGGGCAAACCCTAAAAAATTATATTTTACCCAAACAAAATTGTAAATTGGGGCCCTTTTTAGTGTTCACTATACTAAGACTTTAATTAATATTGGAAGTGAGTCCAGATACATATAATATATATATATATATATTAGTAACCAATTAGATAAATAATTGATAATAGTCACAGTTCAAAGAGGGGGAGATAATTGCGCTTCCTGCCCCCTTACGGTACGATCCTGGACCAACAGACGAGGCCGATAGACTGACTCGGATAGACGAACTTTAAAATCCACAACCTGCTTTGTAAAGTGTGAACTTTATTTTTATTTTGCAAAACACCGTAGGCTTTAAGTAAAAATGTGCAGAAGAAACGAGCAAGCGGTGCTGATTCAATGACATAACAATGGCAAATTCAAATTTAATGATCGGCCAAAAGCGCGCTCCGGAAATTCATTCGGATGACTAAATACGCCACGAAATTAAGAGAATTTGTCGGCCCTCGTTCACAAAAAGAAAAGGCCTTTAATCTGATAATCAGGGGCTACCGTTTTATTACTGTTACAACCCCATAATTTTATTCACTTTAATTGACACTCACATAGAATTCAAACTATTCTACATATCTATGCAGGGCGTAGCTTAATTCTTCACAGAATTTTCCCATACTTTCAAATAGCTTTTCTTCAAGAAACCAAGCAGATGCCCCGTATTATAAAACTAATTCAGTAGTTCATATTTACAATACGTATACCTATACCATTGTGAAATGATACAATCAATTATATGATAGATTATATGGGCCGGTATAAGCCAAAAGGCTTTTTATCCTCACCTTCAAATAGGCGTTTATTGTATAATTTAACAGAGATAGAAAAAAAAATTAATAATAATATAAATAAACGGAACACGTGTTTACGATAATATTAAAGGCGATTATACAATGATGGCCATCAACACCTGCTTAAGACCAAGTAGAATTGTGGAAGAAGACGAGTCCTCAACCGTTGATAATGAAGAAGTCGAGTTTTTTTCTCGTTTACTTTTCAAAATGCAGGGACGGAAAACGGCAATCGGGGCCCTATTATTTACTAGCGAGCACTTAGCTCGTTTCTTTTTTCAATTTTGACAAGTCAATCATGTTTTAATTCTTTTCGAATGAGGAGGATCGGAGAAATGAGCAGGAGGTTAATAAATACGTAAATCTTGCATACTTTGCATATTAATGTGTTGAGATTGGAGTCGTGCGTTTGTGTGTGGTTTTTCGTCTGTTGGTGTGAGTTAAATTTTGTGGGTTTGGAGAATGAAATTATCCGAAGGACCACCCAAAAAGATTTGTGTGTTACTAATCATCGTCGTTGGCATAGAAAATGGAAATAAAACGATCGTTTCAATATGATAATGTTTTGAAATATTACAAGCGATTTACTTGAATTATGAATATGTTGAAAGCGCTATTGAAAGAATGGATTTTAGTGGCGAAGGGGACATTAAAAGTGAGCATGATTTTATATGAAAACGGAGAATGAGATTGGAAAACGTGTGCAGGAAACTTTTGATTATAATGATAGTACTTTTGAATTTTTTATTTCATGATCTCAGATGAGACAGGTTCAAAATGAAAATATTTTTATGACTGATTACTGATTATATTTTTCTCTTAGGTAGTAAAAAACAGTAAAACTTTAACAAAAGCTAACCAAAACTATAATTTTATTTAAAAACTATGGAGTATAAAGAGAATTCTAAGTAGGATACTAACCGAATAAGTATAGGTACTCTATATTTACATAAGTGTCAGGTGTTTACTTATCATGAACCCCTTTACAAAAGTTTTACTCATTTTACTTGAATTTGTTCAATTGCACATTTTTCATAATGAGGATTTAAAAGCTATAATTTAGCGATATTTTTAAACAGATATACCTATTGGATATGAGTATATACAGTATAAATCGTTTATAACGACACCGGATATAATGAACAACCGGTTGTAACGTACAAAACCATATCGGTTATAGTGAAAATCGCTTATAACGAACAAAATTTGACCGTCCCCTGACGTTCGTTATAAACGATTTCTACTGTAATATATTAAGATTAGTATTCACCAGTTTCCAGTAAGAATTATTTAACAATAGCTAGACATTTAAAAATGCAAAATCTTAGGTATAGATCGTATAGATACTACAAAAATTTACTTTATTGTTACACGTTGGAAGCACGATGAAGATGTCAAAAAGCAGATTAATTAGTACATTTAGAACAGTAAAGTTCATTAATAATAGATAGTCAATTGTGCAAATGATGAAGATACAACCATCGTCATCAATTTTTATCGCTATAAAGAACGGGTTCTCATCTTTTTTATCTTAGATTGAAAATAGAAATCTTGGAGACAAATAGTTTCAAGTTTCAACTATATAACGCAGTGCCACATTACATCATAGGCATTATGATCATAACTTTACGACAACTTTTCAGGATGTGTAATTTCATTTGGCTTTATAGTGGTGTAAATTGTGAACTAATTCCAAGATCTTGCGATTTATCGCTCTTGAATTCAATTTTTTTGGCTTTCTTCAAGGAGTTTACAACGTGTTAAAGCCTTATTACACAAAAAAGAAAGTTTTTAAAACTCTCCATATATAAGTTAAAAGTGTAAATTTCAAAGATTAAGCAGCATTTTTCCTTAGGAATGGGTGACCCAATTAATTTTTTAAAAAAAGTTAATTATAGTATCTACATTCCCTCGAGCTTTTAAATTTACTTATTAAAATAAACTTTTCATCCAATGCATTTTCATCGACAACGAATCTACCTGCTAAATTTCAGCTCGTTCCGATCACGGAAAATGGGTTAATTTGCCGTCATCAGATTTTCGTGGCACATACACGAATAACACGTCATACATACAACAGTCAAGTTAAAATAGTTAATCGAGAGAGTAAAAATGAATATTTGTAAACTTTTTTTTGGTATATTGTTGAAATGTGTCGAAAAGTCATTTAAAATGATCGTACTCGAAACGAGTTCAGCTACGCATTACATGCTGGCCATTTGAAAGATGGTCTATTTCGCTTATAAAATGTATTCAATCGAAAAATCAACCATAAAAATTTTTTGCTTAAATATCCCCCACACATTACAGTACGTTCTCTTGGTCTTACAGAACTGTTACGAAGTGTGACGCGTTTGGTACAGCTGACTGGGATACTTTTCTTTTGTTTTTGTTCTTCTAGTTTTTCACTTGTTCAGCGAACCTCAAAAGTCGCTATTCATAGTTTTTATACGAGTGTTTTAGTATTGAAATAACTAGAGGATTAACATTAATTCTTGAGCATTGTATTGTTTAAATTTTTTTTAAAATTATTTCCTGGGGAAGTCTTCTCTTCAGTCTTCTCTGGGCTCTACACTGACCCAAGTTTAGTTCAACGGCACTTGAACAGAGGGAGATATTTTCAAAGAATCTTTTTGCAAGACTTCTTGTGTGCTCCTTTATGCCTGTCATGCCCAGTTCGTTATGGATCTAAGAGTTCCGAATGTACCATGGTGCTTTTAAAATGATGCGCAGTGCCTTGTTTTGGAATATTTGTAGCTTTTTAAAATTTCCTTCGGAAGTGTTGCACCACACAGGACAACCATAAGTCAATATGGGTCTGACCATAGCCTTATAGATCATTAAAGAGCACTCACTGGGAAGACTTACTTTTTTATTTAAAAGGGGTAAAGCTGAATTAAACGAGTATTTGCTTCCCTTATTTTTGAGATGATATGGTCTCTCCAGTTCAGCCTGCTGCCAAAGGACACTCCGAGATACTTTACGGGTTTATTTTTAGGGCACCAAGGAATTTCGCTTTCCCCATAAGCAAGGCTATTTTGTTGCTCGTTAAACGTCGACTAAACGTATTTAGTCGACGAAAGGTTATTTTCAATTTTGATTTGAAAAGACCGATCTTTTAGAAATGAAGCGATAATGTTGTAAAGGTATTCGGGCACATTTAATTTGGTTAATTTTGTGAGTAAATCCTTATGCCAAACTCGGTCGAAGGCCTGAACAGCGTCCAAAAATACAACAACTGTGTATTTTTTCCTCAAAACCCTTTTTGATTATTTCGGTTAGTCGTAGCGCTTGATGTGTTGTGGAGTGGTCTGGACGAAATCCAAATTGGAATTTTGGTAAGATTTTTTCCATGTCGATCCACGATTGGAGGCGAGTTTGGATTATTTTTTCCATTATTTTGGATGAGTGTACATTTTTACCTTCTGTTAACGCGAACTTACTGAAATTTATATTTTTCTTTCTTCAAAAAATAAATAAAATAAGCAATGAGAGACTATAATATGGTTTTATATAGTCGAATTTTTTTCTTTTGATATTTACAAATATACAGGAGTAACTTAATCAATCGACATTGTTATTGTACGGCTTATTACATGCACAATAGATGTTGTTTTAATACTCATAATTCTATATTTGTTACAAAATAGATATACGCAACTGAAATAAATATTGAAATGCATAACATGCAAATATTTCATGGAATAATGATAAGTATAAGGACATAACTCAACTAACTTTGTGACTAATTTATCGTTGTCATATACACTAGGTCAAAATTCAAAATACTGCTTTTTGCAATAAGTTACAGTAAATAAAATATGAAAGCTTGATTTATAACAATATCACATGCAGTAGCTCAAATGACATTAATATATAAACAGACGCAGTGAAAATTTTACATATTTTGAAAATAACTATAAAACGCATTTTATTATATTATATAAGTACAGTAAAAAAATCAGCTTTCCATAAATTGAAGTTTTGCCATTGAAATAACATTATTTAGATAACAAGAAATGGCACAGATTTCCCATAGGACATAATTGCGATGATACGCTGTAACTGTAGTTGAAAAAGAAAAAAATTCAAGGTATCCGCTATTCTTGAAAGTTTCACGAATGGTGTAAATTACAACAGAAGTTATGACTCCAGTCATTCACGATTTATGTTAGTCAATCACCTCAAACAAGTTTATTCGACGACTTGAGCGAACGTGTGAATCGACTTGATTTAAATTAAAGAAAAAAAAATACTTATATAAGTCATGCTTTTTATATTTTATTTTGATTATTTTAAATAGAAAAATATACAATATTCAATTCAATCGTTAATATGTCGATCACATTTCGATTTTTAATTCCCTTCCACTAATTATTAAAGTTATGGTCTGTATTTTCTTGCGAAGATAAATCTTCTTAAAAGGGTAAACTTGGTTCAGTACCACTTTTTTAGTCTTCGTCTTTTTGATAATGGTAATTGTTTATAGAAACTATAAATCACTATACTGTAATACCCATATAAAACTGAAAAGAGCTCCTCAATAGTGGTATTGATTTATTTATTGTTTACAACATAAATTATGACTTACAAAAAATTATGCTCACAGCGATTATTTCTGCATACGTGTCGATGACATTTTTTCTACGGCGATTTTTTATTAAATTTACCAGTTTAATTAGAGCTGCTAATGAAGACCATATATGAATCCCAAATCCGGCATATAAACATTTTAAATGTCGCTTTAAAAATGTATAATTATAACATTGTTGCAACGAAAAGAGTTATTCGACGCGTAATTGATTCGTTAAGAAAAAATTAAGCAAAAAAAATCTTACGTGGTACACTCCGAATAAAAATACGACCGATAAAAGAAATAAACTGTAATACAGTAACAAAAACATTACTTTAACATCCAAAGTTGGTGTAATCCCTAAGTACACATTATCAATAAACTGAATTGGAACAGGCAAAGTTCTTCTTATATCATACCATGTTAGCAATGTGAATATCAAAAAGTAGACCTATAAAAATTACAAAATAATTATGGCTATTTATTTAATTATTGTCCTCGTAAATAGTAAGATACATTTTAATTGAATTTTTAGTTTTTACTTAATGTTTTGTTGCACTGACTTAAATAATACTTTTTCAAAGAAAGTGCCTAATTGAACTACACCTACCCAGTCGACAAGAGCCAAAATCACGCATCCAGTATATAACGAAAGATAAAAAAAGCTGTTAACTTGCCATATTTTCATACTTAAAATAATCAAAATTAAAAGTAAAATACAAAAAAGATAATATGTAAATGAAAAACTGACAAGAAACGTCATGTGAAAATGATTCCATAGCTCCCATAGATGCACTAATTTGGCAGTATTATAGTCCGAATTTAACTTGATTAGTAAGTTCTTATTTATTAATTGCAACATGCCAATCGACAATATAGGTACATCAAAAGTTAATATGAGAACAATATTAATTGAAATTAACTATTATAGGATATAATTGTTAATAATTAGGAATATCTAGCATCACAAAATGAAGACTAGTTTGCTTATAATTTTTCTCTTAGTTGCGGTATGAAATGAATGGAAAGATCTACCAAAAAAATGTATCGTATCATGAAGAGCATTCACCGTGTTGGCTATTCTGCTCTTAGGACCGTTGATTACGTAGTTTTTGTAGTACAGGGTGGGGCAAAACATACAGTGCAGTTTTGAAAGGCTATTAAAAAAAAACTATGCAACTTACAGGAATTATATTTTTTTTTTTGGTTCCTTTGTTTTGAGTCGCATCAACATTAGCTGTCCTTAGCGACTCGGAATTATATTTATTTAACTTTATTCGTTACATTATGCCATTTTATTTATCAAGTTCGAAAAATTACATCAGAAAGATGATGGCCGCTAGCAGCGATGTATTGATGGAGGTGATTTCTGAGGTTTTCTGCCGAAGTACGACACATTTCAATCGGTATAGCGCCAATTTCCTCCCTAATTCGTTCATTGAGCTCTTCTTAGGTGTGAGGCCGATGTTTGAAAACTTTTTCCTTAAGGTAGCCCCACAAGAAAAAATCGCAAATGCTCAAATTCGGTGAGCGCGCGTGCCAACTCACATCGCCCCTCAGAGAGACGAGGTGCGTAGGGAACATCAGCCGCAACCGTAATTGCAACTCGAGCAGTATGTGCCGTAGCCCCGTCCTGTTGGAACCAGATCTCTCCCATATCTGTTTCTTCCATTAGCTCTTCCAATTCCGCGTAGTCGACCGCACAATAGCTTCTCTCACTCTCGTCAAATTTTCCGGTGATCTTGCCGTTTTGGGTCTTCCTGAACCCTTAGGTGGTAGTGTAGAACCAGTTTCTTCAAATGTTTGCACCCAATTTGCGATAACATTACGATGAGGGACGGTATCATGACGCGAAAGGTTAAAGTGCAACCGGAAAGTTCACTAAGTTGCTGTGAAAGATCGACCATTTTCGAAAAACGTACGGACGGCGAAGCACCGTTGTTTACCAGACCAAACAATGATAATGACTGATAATGGCATGACCCGCCCGACAAAATAAAACTATCATAATCGCATTATCCCCACCACACCGGAAATACCAACCTTTCAAAACTGCACTGTTTGATTTGCCCCACTCTGTATTATCTGTTTTAAAAATACGATGATCCCTTAGATTATGTCTCTTTGGGACAAATTTGAAGCTGTTTACCACATCTGGAACATCAACTAACCCGTTGAAGACTTTGAAAATAAAATTGAGTCTGCAACCCAAAGTTGTCACAGTTATTTTTTATTTTTAGTCGACTTCAAAAAAAGGAGGAGGTTCTCAATTCGGCTGTATTTTTTTTTATTTTATGTATGTTGCCTCAGAATTTTCGACTGGATGAACCGATTTTGATGATTCTTTTTTAATTTGAATACTGGTGTTTCCCGTGTAGTCTCATTTTAATTTGAAGGAAATAGTTCACTTCTAAGGGATTGAAAACTAAGGGATGAAATATTAACTTCTTATTGGATAGCTCGATTTTTATAATTTGTTTTTTTATTGGTAAAAAATAATTTTAAAGGGGAAAATAGTAGGTAGTATTCCACTTAGTTCTTTCATTACATTTAAAAGCAAAAAATTACAACCCTTAAGATAAAAATAGGATGATATAGTAATTTTTAACATTTAACGGCGCTTCCTCATATGAGCAGTGCGTTTAGTAGGTTTACCCATAACGTATTCTTTTTTATTGCTAAGTACCAATATAGTCGTATTTCCTTGGCTGACACCAACTCCAAAAATAACAATAGCTGTAAATTGTATCATCGTAATAATTAGTAAGTTGTAGACACTGCAATGATACGCAATTATTTTTTTACTTTTTAGTGCATTTTTTAAGTTTTTTTATTTATTTTGAAGTCGGTTTTTCATTTTGATATAATATTTATTTATTATTATCTTAATTTTTACTTTATTTAATCATAGCTTCTTTAAGTTTTTAAGCTTATATCGATAATGCATTTTTCATTGTACTTCCCACCAATAATTATTAAGTCTCTAGCCATAAACTTTAAACACATAAACGTTCCTCTAATATAAATAACAATTTAAAAATTTAAGAACTGTAAACATAATTTAACAACGATTTCATATACCAATAAAAAATAAAATACAAAATATAACATTAACAAATACTTTAGCAAGTTAACAATAACTATAAATATAATATTTAATTTTGAACAACGAAAACAATGGAGAGTATTAGACCTTTCTCATTACGTGCGGGGCTCGTACTCACCGATTTATTTGAATCGTATTTTGTTTGAAAAATTCTAACACATTTAGTCCTTACAACATCTCAAGGTCTATCTGATTGAAAACTACGAAGTCATGTCTAAAACTTCTGCTCCAATGTTTATACTAGCTTAATAAATGCTACATCTATGTCTTCCCATTGAGTAAGTTATATCCTTATCTATATCAATCTATCGTCCTCTATTATAATTCTTAAGTATACCTACAAATGTTCAAATCAATATTTTTAGGTATAGTGAGTGGGCTTAAAAGAACTATGTCATAGTTAAGAGTTTCCAGTTTTAAGTAAATTAATTAACATAATTTTTATGTTCTAGCTTGATGAAATATGTAATAAATTAAAATTCCCATAGTAGACTGATAGAAAAATCAAATTTATGGTGGTATTTTTTGATTATTAGACTGAAATCTTGTTCTTTTTGTAAAAATGTAATTTTATGACGATTTTTGTAGCTTTCGCCTCGTTATGTTTATTTTATTTTGTGCTCCGTTTACAGACATGGTTCAAAATAATTTCGTTAATTGGCCCCATGTCACGTTTATGGCAATCGGTGACAGGTGCGAAAATTAAAAATAATTAACTCACCCAACGGATAAATATCGATTAAAATTCGCGCGAAATCGTCATTCGTCGAAGAAAAAATTTCGCTCTTATTTGGGTTTTTTTTTTTCTCTACCGCCAATAAAACGTTGTTTTTTATCTCGGTTACTAAGTTTGGATGTTTTGAAGATGATTGGCGTTTAATTTTATCTTTGCTATCGTCTTTTGTTTTTAATTAAAAACCCCCCTTCCTTCCGGCCGTGGAGATCGCCATACGTTTGGAAAATATGGAAATATTTAATTAAAATTTTGATTTTTCGTTATCCAAAAACAGAAAATTAGATCATTTTTGTGGGATAATTACGATTTCTTTGTTCGAGCTCTCGAATGTGACTTCTAAATAGAATATTAATTTGAAATATATAAAAAAGATAAAATTAAATTAAAATTTTCAATTAACGAATGACGTTTCAGTGCGTTGGTAATCACCATCGAGAATATAAATAAGTAATAATCATAAAACTTATAAAAGGTTCGGCATCGTAAAATTCAAATTTTGATTTCGGAGCTCGTAATCTAAATGAGTTTAAATGGTCTTTATCAATAACGATTCAGATCAATGCGTTTCACTCAATCTTTTGTTTTAATTAAGAAAAAAAAACTCCTTTGATTTTCATTATTAAATTTGTTTATTTTTTTTTAAATACTCGGTAATATTTAAATAAACCTTTTAACTAATTAAGAAGTTTCGTTGATATTGATGTGATTGCCAATTCTTTCTTCTTAGTCTGGTCAACATATCAAAAGTATGTCCTTCGAATTTTTTTTATTCTACTCGAAAATATAGTTCACCTTTTTTCGAAAATTTTTTAATATAATACATTGAAGAAGTAATCTTTACCTACAAATGTTATCAATTTAAGTTTTTATTTCTATATTAGGAGCTTACTAAAAAAAGCGTGGAGGGAGAAATATTAGTAAAGTTGTTGAGTTTTTTCGTATTTATTTTAAACTTGGTTTGCAAATGAAAAGAGTAGATATTTACAGCATAAATCAAAATATATACCTATCGAATTTTTTAGTATTTTTAAGCATTCGCTACTTAAATTGATTTTTAAGCTTCTGGGCTTTAATTTCAACATGAAATCGAGCCATACTTGAGTCAAATACTATTATTTCAAATCAAGTCAAGCATTGATTTCGCAAGTTATTTCATTTTCAAATTAAAATGTCAGGCGCCATTTATTGAAAAATATGTCCAACTTCAACAATATGTTCACAAAACGAAAAGTGTAAATAATTCTCGTAGTAAAATTAAAACTTTTAAGCATAACGCTTATCAACGCGAATATATATAAAGAAACATCCTTTCTAAAGACAAAATTTTATCAACCATTTACCTACTGTTTTTTTTTTCATTTCCTAATACAACTAATTCAGATACTTTCAATTTTTCTTACGAATGCCTTAGTAAATACGTTCAAAAACTTGACGTAAAATTAATACCTTTAGTTTTCTTCATTATTATAAATTCTTTAGCATTAGGTACTGTTTACTTCCATTGTTAATTACAACATGAAGAAAAGATGCGATATTTACATGGCTTACAATGATATAGCATTGTATAGCATGTAACATGGTACAATAGGGTGTTTAAAAAAAAATTTTTATATGTCCAAAAATTGATAGTAAGGTTTGCCTCAATCTATTTTTTTTTACAATTTAAATCACATTATTGGTATTTTTATTTTTGAATTTTTATAACTTTGTATCAATGCTTCTAACAACAATCTGAAACAAGTAATAAAAAGGAAATTTTACGATCTACAAAAAAGATCTTTAAACAAAGTTACTCAGATCAACCGTTTCAAAGAGATCATGAGCTTTGTGCTTAGCTTACTAACAAAAAAAGCTTATAGTTTTATGTCAACAAAATTTACGTGCTTTTAGAGAAAACATAACATAAACATTTTTTTTAAATTTAAAATTATTGTCGCTTCGACTGCGGGGTCATTTCGCGACTTCTTTGTTATTTGGTAAAATGACCGTTGTGTGTTAAATCTGTTGATAGTAAGGTGATTTTTTCATTAACTTCCATCTTTGTTTGAAGCCAGAGACTTCCGGGTCCAGCATATTCCCAAGATCCAGAAATTTTTTTTTGCAGGTTTGTAGGAAAATATTTAAAATTTTTAGTAGTATTATTTTTGAATTCGGATATCTTCGAAACGGTTGATCTGAGGAACTTTGTTTTTTTCTATATTCATAGTTGGTCTTGCAGTTAAAGTTCTTTTTCACCAGGTCGCTAATCAAAAGCGTTTCTCTGAAATTGTATGTATTATCACCTACTTTCGATACGGACTTAGTGCTGAAAACATAAATACTCTTAGTGCATGATGTTTTACCACTTTTTAGTGGTAGAGACTCTTCTAGTAAGCATAAAGTATTTATTAATCGCTATACCTACAGGGGTGTCAGGAATAGGCATGCACCTTTTTATAGTGGTTTTATGAAATGTCGTTATTATAAAAATTTTGATAAAATATTTTACACATACAAGCTTAACACTTACAACTTCCCAATCAAATAAAATGCATAATGAAAATTAAGTAAGTACAAAAATAATTTTAGAATTTTCAATTTTCCGGTCCACAAAAAAAAATTGTTCCATCAGTTCCACAATAGATTTACAGAATTACAGGGTAAAACGATACATTCAGTTTTTTTTTAATAAAACTATATTTGTATTTACATTTTTTTTTGCTTGAATTTTGACACTAAACTGATGAAGAAAAAAAATGGCGAATGACATTTAACATAGTACTCACTGGAATAAAGTCGATGTCGAATGACATTCGACATAGGACCGGAAAGGGTTAAGCTTAAAGTCTACATTCCTCAACGTTAACGGCCGTTTTGCTAAAACAACATCCTACCAACTTTTGAAGCTTGTCCAATGTCCATTAATCATTGATTTGATGCATCACCTAACTAAACTTTTTCTATTACTGCTCATAATAATGAACAGTTTATTTAACGTTTTATAATAAATTCTGAGTCTTAAAAGGTTCTACTAGTTTTTTTCTCTTTCTATATACAGTATAAATCGGATTTTAGGATTATTACCTTCTAACGTTAGATTCATAAATAGAATATCTTTAATATTTGACAATCACACATGTCTTGATCAATTCGAATAAAATTGAAATAAATTTATATGAAATTTCTTTTTAATTTAAATAGAATTTTGATTAATTTAGTGGACTCATATCTAATATATGTTACATGCTGTACCTTAAACTTAATATCAAGCTCTTTTTGGCTTTTAACTTTTCAATTTCAATCAACGTTGATTTAGTCATTTTAGTAATAGTAAAGTCTATATTAGGAAGCTCAAATATCCACTTTGTCGAAACCTCAAATGTCTTGACTTAATAAAATAATCTATTTAAAAAGGTTTAACGTATCAAATTCAAACATATCAATTTAGATAGAAGTAAATGTTTAAGTACTCCATCGAATGGCGTTAAACATTTTAAAACTGTTTAAAATTGATCAATTAAATACGAAGTTTAGAATGGGAGAAAAAAAGGTTCGCTAGAACCACAATCGTGGTTGTTATGAGTACACGATGAAGATTATTTTCATTTCAATCGAAACAGAACTATTACACAATTGAAATTCGACCATTGGCGCGAGTGAGAAACCTGTCCCAAACAAGTAGTTGGTCCAAGCTCACAGAATCCCTGGAAGCACTGATACAAATCAGTAACAAGAATTATCATTTCGAAAAAAACAAAACAACAAAACCAGTATTATGTATGAACAATTCAAAATTAAATTTCAAAAAAATATGTCTGTTGATAATTTTTTTCCTCTGTCCATTTTTCTTTGCAATTAACTCCTCTCCCGCGTTAACAACGATAGATGATTTATTAACTTATTATTCAGTTAAAATTCATTATTTATACGCAATTAATTAGGTATTTACTTGTGATAAGTGTAGTTTTACAGAGGGAGATATCTTTATTTAAAAACCTATTTGATACTATTTTCTTTCTGCTCAGAACATTCGTGTTTGTAAATTGTTAAGAATTAATTTTTCCGCAATGATCACCATCAGATTTGTTATGGCGTGTGAAGAAAATAAATGAATGAATAAATAAGAATCAAGTCAAAGAGCCTTTGAATTATGGTAAACCTATTTTGTTTTTGTATTATTACCATTATTATTGTTATTATCATTGTTATTAATATTAATTATATTCTGGCTCGTTATCGGAACAATTGTTGTGTAATTAGTGAGAGAAATTAAAAATGATTTATTATAAATGCAGTGCGTTGTAAAGGTAACAAATAAAATTAATAATTTACAAAGAATTTAATTGTAAATAAATCAAACATCAAATTAATTTTGAGCGATAGGAAATTTTCATCATTTTCAAATGAGTTGCAAGAGTCGGATTTCCTTGCGCCATTATAATCATAGATAATAGCAATTGATTGAATTTGTAATATGATTTTTGTACAAAAATTGTTCAAATTGATTTTTTTTTTGAATGGTAGCTACTGATTGTGTTTTAGATAGGATTTAAAGGATTATTGGTTGGTATTGCTTCAATTGGTGAACATTTTATAATTTATTTTTGAAATAGTTGAAAATTTATTAAGCAGAAACAGTGTCTATTGGTTTGTATAAAGTTTAGTTATGAATAACTAACTGAGTGATTAACGAAGACTAACTCCTTAGTCTTTTCGCAAAGAGCAAATCAAAGTTTGTCAATTATACTCGGCTTTGCGAGGAGGTGCCATCCGTTACTTTTGCCATAAGCCCAAAATTTTAAATGGCCCGATCCCGAGAATTAATTATTCCAATTTGTACCATATTACAAATGTCAACATTATGAAAACTTTTTTTTTATATAGAGGGAGATGGGTGGCGGTCGCATCACAAATGTCAAGAGTCCGCGAATTCCTCTTGGCAGCCCACTTAGTGAATACGAAAACTTCTTTTGATTTTAAAGCTTTTATAACAAAAAAAAATTAATTAAGGATATTACTGTAAACTTTGTGGTAACTCTTTTTTGTGAATCTATTACCTGGTTATTTATTTAATTTTCATAATTTTCTCATAAATTATTTCATAAATTCTCGTAAAAGTAAATGTGTATAAAAATTTGCACTCCAAAGTATATATATGCTTTCAATACTGAATACTAGTAGGAATTCAAATACGAAAAAAACCGATTTCACCATTAGCTTTACACGTATTTTATATACCATAGTCTACCCTTGACTTTGTTCACATAAAAATAAATTTAAAAAAAATTAGTAAACATAGTTCAGACTTAAGTTATAAATATATAACTGATTTTGAAGGGAGGAAATACAAAATCACCTTTAGGGCCTTCGTCTATCGAGAATTTCAAAATATAAACATAAAATAGGTAGGTTAGATGTAAAAATCAACTCAATTTAAAATGGTAATCACTGAAATACATTTTCAACCTTTTAATCAACGAGTTAAAATTCAACAAAAACAGAGGTTCGTTAAATGTGTATATAGATTCATAATTGCAACATTAGAATTTGAAAAAGTGAAGAGTAGGACTTCCAAAATATAAAACTAAATTATATTTTGAACCACTTAGGGGTGAAATTTTGAAAAATCATTCTCTAGAAGAAATCATAGTCTTCCCAGGAATAACATTATCAAATATGATTTTATCTTTGGTGGTTGAACTTTCAGACTGTCAGTAAGTCAATGCATAGTATATTGTTTTCTATATAAAAAAATAGCTGAAATATCCAACGTTATCCGAATTAAAGGTTAATGAATATAAATAGAAACATCATTGTAATCAACATCTTGTCGGAGTTAGAATTTTTTTCTTAAACTAGAGCCAAAAATTGGGATTAGCTCTTATTTTAAAGTTGTAACCAGAAAATATAAATAAAAAAATTGGTTGTCTGTAAAGTCGGTTTACGGACGATAGTTTTACGGGATAATGTCATAAAGAAACATTGATGAAAAATTGCATACTATTGAATTGAATTATTATCAGTGAATTATCATTACTTTGTATAATACAAAAAAGGGGTTAATTGAATGAGTTAATTAACAATTTTTTCAAAATGAAATCAGACTGAAAATTATGAACGAAATCAATTAAATCTTTATA
This sequence comes from Sisyra nigra, assembly GCA_958496155.1. Taxonomy (NCBI): domain Eukaryota; kingdom Metazoa; phylum Arthropoda; class Insecta; order Neuroptera; family Sisyridae; genus Sisyra; species Sisyra nigra. The sequence continues at coordinate 25,832,965 of OY292316.1, read as the reverse complement.
ATTAAATTAAAGAAAAAAACTTAAAAAACGTTGTCAAGGAGGCAGCTTATTGTAGAAGTTCTCGAAGAAGCTCGCGTGACGGCGTTCCAGCAGTAGAACTCTATCATGCCTCTCTATCGCTTGTATCGCGTTCTCGCTGACATCTACAGGCTCAAACGGAACGTTCAATTTTTTTGTACAGGCTGCCAGTGTTCATCAATTTATAAGACGCTATCACGTCAAAAATGTTTCAATCATTAATGTAGGATTCAAACCATATGATTGAGACCATTTTTATTCTATGAATCGTAAAATTTAAATTTTTTATAATGAATAATTGTTATTATAAATGTTGGATATTTAAGTTTAGGTACCTAAATGCATAAAAAACAAATAATTTATTGTTTTATACAATATCATTCCCAATTAAAACAATATCAAAATAGAATGGCAGTAATTTATGCAATTACTAAAACTCTTTCAAACATAATTACAATCTACCAAAACCCTGCTCAGCGCTAAGGCCGGTATACGAATGTGTTATTCACATTGTAATTAAATTGTTATTAAATTGTAAGTTAACTAAAGAGTTGCTATACTGCTACCTGATGGTAATAATAGAAACTATCCCTAAATGAACCTCTCTATTCCCCTATCCTAAACCTAGAATAGGGGAAGAATCTAATGTATAATAGATATTAAATGTACATATCACATTTTACAAGTTTTAAAATAATAAACATTTTTAGTTAGGTACAAATCCAATGAGAAATAAAATTAAATTATATAAATGAGTCCCAAAAATCATAAGAAATATTTTTAAAAATTATAAATTACCACCAAATAGTTTTTGAATTAAGAGGATTTGTCGAACATACACACAAAGGATTTTATATAGGCAGTAAAGATAATTATCAGCAAAATCCTATTAGGTATATGTTGTACGGTTACGACTTTTTCTCAATAAGTAGTATACATACGTTATTTATCAATGTAATACACACATTTTATGAACAGAAAAGGAAATACACTTTTGTTCTATAATAATCATATCCGTCTTATAGATCAAGACTTTAATTACTATTTATATTTATGTATTAAACAATTATTATAAAAACGAAACACTTCATGGTTAAATTATTCACACCAATTACTGTCGTCTTTTTATATTTCTCGCTATGTCCGTTAATTGAACATAAAATATCATCAAATCAATTTAATTCATGACCGTAGAAACCCCGAAGAAAAGATTATTAGAAATAAAAATGTCAAATATATATTGGATTTTATTTTCAAAGCCGCTAAATATCAAATTAATTGTTCAATTTAAAAAATATTATTCAAATATCCTTTTCTTTGAGTATAATATCTAATACAATATTTGATTAAAATATGTCAATATAAATAATCGGTTTCGATTAAAAATGTACGAGTAAAGGCTAATTTTCATAAATACCGGTTTTAATGGCAAATACTCGTATGTGCTGTATGAGAGCTCAAGATCTTAACATTTGCGGATATGATGATTATTCTGCCAAATTGTTTTCTTTTTTGTGAATATCGCAAAAACACTCAAAGCGTAATATATTTTTATTCCGATTCAAAGGCTTTTTGTTCATCAATAAACACTTTAGTGCCCACCATGGTCTTATTAAAAATATTTTGATCATTGATTGAGAGGGTCATTAAAGTTGGCGCGGGATTATTTAAATGGTGTTTTTTATTAATCGATTTCTGTGTGCGGTCGATCATTTGCATTTTCACACGTTCAATTTCGAGTTTTTATCTTGAATCAATCCACTTAGAGAAGAAAGAGTTGAAAAAATTATAAGATAATTTAATAGCTTGATTGACGTGTTTTACTCAATAAACTGATTCGAAATTGGCTACAATTAAGAAATATATATACCCCATTGAAGGAATTGAATTTGAAAAAAAAAAAACGTTCCTTCTTTGAAAAATTATTTTCCGCGTTAAAAAATTGAATAATTTTAACGTTAATCGTCTGTTATTTTATATTCTTCATGTGAGTTTTTTCTTTTTAATTTTTCTGTCACTCGTATTTCGTGTCTTCTTTGGTGTCTTCTAGCCGTCTTCACGACTGTATGTAGTCGCGTCACAGCCTCTTCTTCAGTGGCGCTTGAATAAATCGTAAATCACCCGAGCACGAAACATAAAACTTTTTCTCACAAATAATATGAATCTTTCATTATTACCACGAAATCAGTGAGTGCGAGCGAGAAGTGCAATGGCTCAAAATGCGCCTCGTGAAAAAATTTATGATACGCCCGCTAGTATTTTTAGGTGATAAAAATAATGCTTGTGTTTGCTGATAAGCTACTGGTTTTCTACAGTGATGAGATGAGGGGATATTTTTTTTTTTTTGGAATTTTTGATGATGATGTTGGATAATCGAAGAGAAGATATACACCAAGGCTTCTGCGATCCTTCTTTTTGGGTCTCTCCACTGCGCCTTACCGCCTGTATATTCGATGAAACAATGCCAGGAATTTTTCAAATGAAAATATGTCGTTTTTAAGAGTTCTCTAATTTTTTAACAGGAATTTCTGAGAATTTCATAATTTTTTGGGGTGATCAAATTTGAGGTGATTTTTTTTTCGATTTGGATGTAAAAATTGTCGGATAGACAGACGGGCCGTGGGCTTGTGACAAACGGACATGCATACCTAACATATGAATCCGGGGTATGTTGTCACCAACGACTACCATCGAAGACATTCAACGTGAAATTCAAGTCAGGTTTTTTTCGCCTTCTGTATTTATATTTCTATATAGAAAAAAAAATATTTTCCTTCTCGTTGCTCATCTCAGTTTAAAACAAAAACAATTATTATCAAGACCATCTTTGATCGTTTCCCGTATACCTCAGGTGAGAAATACACTGTATAAGTATCTGGCCGGCCGGATTCCGAGCAAAACGAGACAGACGCGACCAGTCATCAAACTGTCATTCTTTTAGCTGTTCAACACAGACAGACACAACCAAGCCTCGTTCGAAATCAACTGACGAGAAACAATAATAATAATAAATTAAAAAATAAATAAACGGAAAAGGTGTGTATGTGTAAGACCAGTAATGAGACGTCTTTTTGAAATCTACGCCTTGCTTGCTTCCAAGACTTCATACAAAAAATCAATTTTTACGATCAGTTCTTTAATCAGATATCAATAAGTATTACTCATAAATCTTACAATGTATGAACTTCAAGTCTTTTTTCTTTTTGCCCAGATTCATCTTACACAAGCCTTGTATAATTTAGTTCTGGAGACCAATTTTGGTTCAACGAAATCACATTTAAAAAATTAAGTAATTCAGTTTTCAGTACACAGTGTTTCATCAAATAAGTATTCAATGTTTAATTTGAAGAAACAGTTTTAGAAAAATGTACAACTTTTTTATTCAAAGGAACGAAAAATGAATTACCTACTTTTTCCAAAAATTGATCTCTGTAAACGTAGTACATACTCACATAATTATTATTCATCACTCTATAAAGCGTTATTATATAAAATTCTTTCCATATATACATATGTGTTGGTATGTAGTTGTACTTTTTTATTTTAGTTTTATTTAAAGATCTCAACTATTATATAAATGGTTATTTGCCTATATTATCTTTGCTTCACTTGCAATTTGTTCGCTTTTTTATTTTCTTTTACTACTATATAGTAAAGGAAATATAGTAATCGGATCAAATTTGCGATTTTTAGTTTTCACCGAAAATACACTTTTTGAGGTCCTCTAAGTTCTAAAAAGTGGGTTCTAAAAATGTATGTGTGTGTGACAGCGATATCGTATATTATATCGTTTTATCCGAATTTCCCTTAACTTAGAATTTTTTCTTCATCCGCCAAGCTAAAAACTTCTTCGTTACCATCGATTCCACAATGACTAGTGATCCCCTCAACTCGTTGGCATCGTAGATCCTAGTTATAAAAGAATGTCCATTTGTCCGGGCATCTTCTATGCTCGCTAAAGTACCAAGAGAAAGAGTTGTGCTTCAAATAAGCACGGTTCATTATAATTATTGAACTATGGGTTAAAAGAAAGAAAGTGCATAATAAATATTAATTGAATAGTTTAGATAGAAATGACGTGCCACTAAGCAAAATAGTGTAGGTGAATCATAAAAAAGAAAACCCGGGTTTCGTGTCCCGGAAATAAATCTGGCAATTCCTTTCAAGAGCTCAAAAAGTGTTACCTAATGCCAAATTTTAAGTCCAGTTTAATATACATACTCTAAATTTCAATCCGGGCAACGAGTGTTTTTATCTGAACATTTAAATAGTTTATTTAATAATTTTCATACAAAATGTTCAACTGTAAAACTGTACCTATTATTTAAAAAAGTTGAGAATGTTTTTCCTTGAATCTTGGAATGCGTTCATGATTTCATTCAAAACTTCCACCATTCTTCGTCAATTAAACTCCAAAGACAACACTTATTGAATCCAAAACGATTTAAGTATTTAGATGTAGGTCGTAAAAATACGGACACCTATCCGGTAACGAAGCGAGGAAGACTGTAGTTAAAAACAAGAGGAAGAAGAAGGTGAATTACTTAGAGACATCAAACGCATTAACTAAAAGAAGACAAAGGTTCAAGGTGTTTCATTTTATGACTAAGTTTAATTAATTGAAAAAAATAAAATTAAAAGACATCAACAACCAAATAAGACGAGCACCGAAATGATGGGACCAAAAAGCAAAACCCACCCAGAACTAGAGCTGTTAATGATTAGTGTGATAATTTGAAATTAAAAATCTCCATAACATTTCCCCTCGTTCCTCAGTCCTCCATATCTATCAGTTTTCTCCCAAAAGTAACAATATGTTATTCAAGTGGGATTCATTTACTGCCAGTCTTTTGTATTATTTTATTATTTTATTATTTTATTATTTATTTAATTTTTTTGTATTGTTTTAATTGTTTAAAAGGCGCGGCTTTTTGACGCTTCTGTGAGTTTAACGACGAGATTGTCCAAAAACGGAATATCCTATTTAATATTTTACGATTTTTTTATGATTTTTCGTCTTGTAATTAATATTTTCGTGTGCATAAAATTTTTATTCGAACAACGCTTTTTATCATTTTGAAATTTCGGTGTTTTGAGAACGCCGCGTCCTGATTGGTACGTGGGATCTTTCCTGCATTCATTTCGTGTTTGAAATGGGCAAAATAAGAAAAAAATTAGCATTAGATGATTTTGGTGAGGTCGTAAAATTAATTTGAAGAGACGATGTTGCATGTGTGTATATCACTTTTTTTTAATGAGAAGCAGAGGTCAAATGTAGTTGAACATGAAAAGTTTAATTTAACCAAAAGAAAATGTTTTTCTGCCGTTATATGACAATGGTTTAAATAAAAATAATGCCCTGAAAATGATCATTTAAGTTTCGTTTTACAATGAAAACTTTAATTAAACCTCTTTAAGTTTATTTTACCCACAGCTTAAGCATGTTATTTAAACTAGTCGCAATCAACGTCTATATATTTTAGGTATTAAGGTACACAGTAGGTTTGTTCCAGACGAAAATAAAGCCTTACGTTTGTACGTTACAAGGTATGCGCAATATAATATTATATAGCGGTTTTTTTTATTTTGCGCACGACTATTTTGTATTGCGTAAGACTTGTGCCTTACAATCTAGGTACATTTTTATTTTCATCTTGAGCAAACGTGATGAAAATTTTGATTCAAGTTGTATTAAACTAATTTTACTCACATTTAAACTAGTCACAATGATTGTATATTTTTGGTATTCAAATATCTACACAAAAAAAATGTGTTAAGAAAAGTATGTTATCATTGAAAGTTTGATTTTAAATATCATTATACGTAGAAAAAAAAAACAATGGAAATCAAGCATTATATCGCCTATATTTCCATGTATACATATTCTTTTATTTTCATTACTTTTATTCATAAGCTTTAAGTAAGAATTCATCAAATCAAGTAAGTAATTGGACATTTTCTGCAATGAATTTAGCTAACCATTATAATTTTGAAATTAAATAACTTCCCAGTTCAATTCAATGCTTGACTTGATCTGATATTCGAATATCAACATTTGACTTGATTTAAAGTCAAATCTAAATTAAATAGCTAGAAAATTAACTTAAATAACTTAAAAATCAATTCAAAGAAGTAATTGTTTTCGTAAGAAATTTTCATAGTTTCTTTTCAGACGGACCTTGTTATTGATTCTTGGTTCTGAAAGTCAAAATAAATTTTCTATGTATATTTGGGGGAACTGTTGGGAAGGAGGAGCAAGGAAAGACGGCTATAACACCGATCAAAATCGGGGTACGTCTATATTAAGGATTCAACACTTAACTTGATTTTAAGAATATTTGACTTGATTTTTCAATTTACTTGGCTTTAATTTGACTTGGAATCAAGTCAAACTTGAGTTAATTAATATTCAATTTATTAACATTTATAAGTCAAATCAAGTCAAGTATTGACTGCAAGTTATTCATTTACCATACATATAAAAATCAAAGTAAAATTTACCTATCAAACAGATATCAAACACAATTTATTTCATAAAATGACCAAGTACCTACTTGATGAATTCTCAGTCCATATATGTACATTACCTACATTTTACCTAAAGACGTCAATAGACTTAAAACTCATGTAAACCTGTCAACATATCTAATAAAAGTACCATTTAACAGCGTTTATAATGTTAAAAAATTAAATATTGCTAAATCCTTAGTTATTAGGGAGGGTGCAAGATACCTATAAAATAAAAAAAATTATTGTGTGGTTTAACGAAACCACGATGCACGTGAAACTTTTTTTTTAGATTGTAGTCATTTAAAGTAGGTAACTGAAAATTTTCGGAAATTATATGATTTAGGGTATGAAAATAAACGATATAATTGATTTTCGCCGTTCCAACTAATTTTGAATTTTCATTATCTATTGATGTTAATATTCGAATGTTATTTTCATTATTGAATTTTTTGATTATTGCTAAATCGATCATCTGCCTGTTGTTATATATTGTAAAGTTACTTCAAGAATATCATGTTCAATCATTATTAAATAAAGTATTTTATGGCGAGGAAATAGTTTCTGGACGAAAGGGCTACACTAACACAAACATCATACTAAACAACCTATCGCTCCGAAATACATAAACATATTGTGCACCAGCAGAAAGTTCTAATAATTTTAATAAATTTACTATACAAATTATATAAACTCACCAGGAGCCTTTTTCTTGTCTCTATAAGCACGAACCTAGTCGGCAGTCTTTCTCTTACGGCGTAAAATTATTTCACCGTCGGATATTCTCGCACTATTTTCACTAGCTGTATCTTTGTCTGTCATGATAAGTGAACAACATTTATATCGTTACAGTGATCAAAACACACAAATACCAATACAAATATTATTGACAATTGAGCCACTCAATGCACAGATCAATTAACTCCACTTTTTCAACATGTACAAATTTTATGTCAAAACGCTTGGTTGACTCCTAACTTTATATATCCGAAAAAAATTCTATTAATAAGTAATAAGAACTCTAAATGACAATTTCATTTTTAGTTTTTCCATAATAGCCCAGTCAAAATCAACAATAAATTCGCAAAACATGATGTATCTCTGATTTTTTAATATGTTGTTTGGACCCATTAGGGCTATGTGATCTCAAGTTTGCAACTCCCAAAAAGTTGTGGAAACATTTTTATAGAGGAAAAACCGTGAAAATGTTGGACTTATTTCAGATTTTGCTTGTATCTCCTAATTCATGCATTTTTCTAAAAGCTGTTCTTTACGTTTTTTAAGAGCATTAAATTTGTGAAAAATTAAGCTCAACCGTAGCTCTGCACGTTACTGGGTCACTGAGTTACGGCACTTTGAAAATAGACCAGTTTTTTAAAAATTGAAAATTTTAGTTTTAGACGTTTTTTAGATCGAAGTTGCGTCGAAACCGTTGATCCTAGGAGAAGAACTTATTGAATATAATTTGTAGATAATTTAATAAGTGTTAAATTAAGTACAAAGCGGGGCCTGTAAGCCTCGTAGTTCTCTCAAAATTTTAGAGAACCCATATAAGGAAAAATTGCATTTTGGTGGGTACTCCAGTATTGGCGGAACGTCAAGGTTTATTTGAGGCTAGTCACCATCGTCCTCTTCATTGTAGTTTTGCACATTTCCCCAGAGCAAATATCATACATCGCAGAACATCTAGGCTCTGCTTTGAGGCAAGTGCAGCTACCACTCAGCACCCCTTCTGGCATTTATAAGAGAGGTGTATAAGTAGCTTTGCGGGGGCAGGATCTTGCCGACTGGCAATGTGGATGAGCCCAGCTGGGGTCATACATGCTTAAAAATCACGCCATGCAACAAAAAAGTGTTAAGGTACATTTCTGGGAAAATAAAATTTTACCTTTTATGTTTTTTTTTTAAGATTTTGAGAGAACTACGAGGCTTACAGACCCCGCTCTTCACTTAATTTAAAGCTAATTAAACTACTTAGAAACATAAATTCAAGTTTTTCTCGTAGGAGTAATGGTTAGCAACCCATTTAGCAATAAGAGCGACAACAATTAAACTTTTATATAAACTATATTTACTTTACAAATATACATATATACTATAACTTCTAATCCATCCATTTTTCTTCGAAAGCTGGTATGTACGTTTTTAAGAGCATTAAATTTGTTTAAAATTAAGTCCAATCGAAGCTCTGCACGTCAATGAGTTACCGAGTTACGGCACTTTAAAAATAGGCCATTTTTATCGAAAATTTAAAATTTTACTTTTACACTTTTTTTGGATCGAAGTTGCGTCGAAACCATTAATCCTACGAGAAAAACTTGTACATATATTTGTAAGTAATTTAAATAGCTTCAAATTAAGTGCAAAGCGGGATCTGTAAGTCTCGTAGTTCTCTCAAAATCTTAAAAAAAAAACATGAAAGTTAAAATTGTATTTCCCAGAAATGTACTTCAACATTTTTTTGTTGCATGGCGTGATTTTTAAGCATGTATGACCCCAGCTGGGCTCATCCACATTGCCAGTCGGCAAGATCCTGCCCCCGTAGAGCTACTTAAACACCACTTTTATAAATGCAAGAAGGGGTGCTGAGTGGTGGTTACACTTACCTGAAAGCAGGGCTTAGATGTTCTGCGATGTGTGATATTTACTCTGGGGAAATGGGCAAAACTGCAATGAAGAGGACGACGGTGACTAGCCTCAAATAAACCTTGACGTTCCACCAATACTGGAGTACTCACCAAAATGCGATTTGCCTTTATAAGGGTTCTCTAAAATTATGAGAGAACTACGAGGCTTACAAATCCCGCTTTGTACTTAATTTAACGCTAATTAAATTGTCTACAAATTATAATCTATAAGATCTTCTCGTAAGATCAACGGTTTCGACGCAACTTCGATCCAAAAAAGATCTAAAACTAACATTTTTAAATTTTGAAAAAATAGGCCTATTTTCAAAGTGCCGCTACTCAGTGACCCAGTAACGTACAGAGCTCCGGTTGGGCTTAATTTGTAATAAATTTTATGTTCTTAAAAAACGGGCAGAATAGATTTCGTAGAAAAATGCATGGATTAGGATAAACCGAGCAGAATCTGAAATAAGTTCAAATTGTTAACGGTTTTTCCTGAATAAAGTTTTTTCCACAACTTTTTGGGAGTTGCAAACTTGAGAATACATAACCCTAATGGGTCCAAACAACATATTTAAAAATCAGAGATACATCATGTTTTGCGAATTTAGCTATTTTTTATATCGATTTTGACTGGCCTATAAGAGACAATGTATTTCAGAACTCTATTTTATCAATTTACTCAACTTTTTGCATTACGGAGTTAATCGATGTGTGCTCTGAACGACTTAATTAATGGCAATTTATAATATACTAAAACATTATGATGGAGAGGAAAATAGCCATTCAGCAATAACTCGCGTAACAACCCTGCTAAAACGACATGGTAGATAGCTAACAGTGTGTTTACACTGTAATGTTGGAATTGTATTATGCAAATGGATGTCGCCGTCATTGGCTTGCCGAGGTCTGCCGAACACTAGCCCATTCCTTGCCGAGAATGTAACACGCGACATACTAAAGACAGGCCAAAAAAATGTGAGATGATGTATAAAAAGTTTCACTTTAATAATATCTATTTTCTCTGGTCTGTTTTATAATGATATAAAACTATTAAGAACAACTCAATCATGATCAGCAAAGTTTTCTTCAAAGTTTTAAGGTAATCATAGAGATAAAAAATAGACTGTTAACAAAACTATACTAAGCCACCTATTGGCGCAGTGACAAGAGCATTAGTTCTCTCCACTTTATGCGTCAAGTGGTTCTGGGTTCAATCCCCATTGAATCCTAGACTTAAGATTCTAGACCTAAGATATACTTGACCAACAGAAAGTTTCTGTGTTTAGACAGTCTTGATATGACCTTAGCTGTTAAAGCGACTTAAAACACCCAAAAAAAAAAAAAAAAAAAAACTATTCTAAAACTGTACTAAAACTGTACTCAATGAAATATTATACAATTACATCTATCAAATTGTTATGTTTCAGTAGACATTTCTCTAAAAGTCGGTATACGCAAGTCAATTTTGTTTATTTTTATTTAAAAAATTTCCTAAAATATTCTCAAATTAAGTACCTACAAATATTAAAATTTTTTACTAATACTCCCATAATTGAGGAAATATTCTAATTCAAAATTGGTCAAAAAAAAATATTTTTAACAGAGTATATTTACTATGCACGTGTTATAAGCTTTATCAAAAATCTTATGAAACGTATGGTTGAGCTAATGTTAAAAGCACTTCTATTAAATGTTTTAAATAATTTATTGCATGTTTTGCTCATACTTATGATATGTGTAATCAACTTTTTAACATACACTCGATACGCAACTAAAAAAAATGTTTCTCATATTAAAGATTCTCTTTTTCGTACAAGTATTCTTGGTATTGAATTGGTCTTAAAAATATATCAACAAATGCTCGTTATATATTGAATACCTAGTTGAAATTTATTTATTCGTGACTTACGGTCAAATGCTGTTGCTCTAAGCAGACGGTATCTGTTGTCAAAATAAATAATATCGATTTTCCTTCTAAACTAATATTTTTAAATACTCAATAACAAAATTTCTGTACTTTCTCACACACAAGTGCACACTTGATAACAATATACGTTTGTGAAGCTACATAAATCTTACACTTATCCAATAATAACCAACCATTTGGTATATACGATCGGACGTCTTAAAAACTCCAAAGGTAAACGAGCGCTCAAATTTTAGAAAAATTAGAAAGTTCTAGTTACATTTACGTAAACACTCCAATAGAACAGAACAATAGAATGTTCACCATATCGATATTTTCTGCCTCGTCGTTTGCCTCTTCCACCCGCCGTAGCTGATTCCATCAGAAGTCCCGTTTATTGTTTTTTTCCTCGATTTTTCAATGATAAATCGCTTAAACTATAGATTTTAAAAAAAGACAAACATACTTTATCTAGAGTGCTCTGACAATTTTGGTCGGCACAATTGGCTTTGATCTGTCTCATTTGCGAGTTTGTTTATTTTACTCTTTCGTTTAGTAGTTTTTTTTTTCAATTACAATTGATTAGAAGAAATGAGGGGGCGCGGAAGTGAGACCATTTTTTCCCAAACGACCTAATAGTTTTATTAGGTTGTGGAAGAGTTATAGAAGTTAAATTAGTTCATTTCAAATGAAAGGGTTCGTTAAAAGTTTTTGCAAAATGTTCGACGAAAATTGGAATTGCAAAATATTTGAAAAAGTGGGGCGCGTTTTGCCTAACTTGTCGTCTGTTCTTCGGTACTTGTGGTATTTGTCCGTGTGTCGTTCGATCTGTCTGTCTGTCTCCGTGGACGATTTACAGAGCGCACACTAATTGCATTGTGAAAGGTGTTTCTTTTGTGAGAGACCGCCGGTATGTTGTGACACAAATCAACAAGTTGCTCTCAATCTAGGACTGCCGCTGAGGCATGTGGGGATTTTGTGGATTTATTTCTATCAAAGACCCCCGTTATTATCCAGTTGGGATAGGATACACTTGCGGTTGGCGGCACTGCGTTACTACGTCCCAAAGACACTTTTATCGTCCCACGTCTACTGTCCTCTTGCTCCAAAAGATATATCTACATATAAGTCTCTGGTTCTTGGAAAAAGAAGAAAAAAACACTATGACAATTTAAAAGCTAATTACTTTGCTACTGTTTGTAAGATAAATTTTTCCTCTTCATTCCCAATGAACGACAGATAGGCGGATTTTTAAAACGAATAAAGCGGCGTAAAGCATTTACATTAACGAATCAAATTGCTAATGTAAATTATTGATTAAAATCATTAATGTAAGTAGGGTCAGCGAGGAACATCAATGCTCATAATCAGACTTGTTTGCATCAGTAATTTTAATTGCAGCATCTAAAATCACTTCGCAAATAATGGCTAAAGATTTTTCGCATACTCGACTATCTCTAGTCGCATATCCTTTCTTGCAAATAATTATTATCAACACAATTAGTACAAACATAAGTGAATTAAAATCAAACCAACGTTTACAATAATATCAGGATACTAGCAACCTTGGTGTTTATGATGTTTCACCTCAGGTGAATACTTGCATGTTCTATTTTTCTTCTCGGTATATTTTAAATGCGACTATCAACGTTTCATATTGTTCTTCAGAGAACCTAATTGATCCACACTACCTACAAAGAAATAAGTGACATTAAGTATAATTAAATGAGAAATAATAAACAAGAAACCATGTCTATACTTATGTTAGATAAAATTAATCTTGGGTTTTTTACCTATGCTAATTTCATAAACGTCCTAATCCCAAATACTTCAATTTTTTATAACTACAATTTTTTTCATTTCTACTGAATCTGATCATGCTTCAGACAATTATAAAATAATACAATTTCGATAATTTCAACTCTGGCCATTTTGCAACTAAGCTTTTATTTTATTAGGTAGGTAGTAGCCAGTAGGTAAATAACGGATGAGTGACGGATCACTAATTTGAAAAACATTACTTTAACATTTTATATTAACTATACTTACAGAGTAGTATACAAGAACATTATTTCATATTTTAAAGAATATACCTACCTATGCAGGGCCCGGATTTATATGCAAAACTGATAAATGTAATTATTTATTTCCAAACTAGCTGATACCCGCCCGCCTCACTGGGAATAGCATAATTAGCCTGATTGATTAATAGGAACCTTCAAAGCAATATATAAAAAGTCATTTCAGCTATGTTGGCAGAAAAAGATAATAGCTATTTCTCAAAACATTTCACACATTTTCTAGAATAACAAATATCCCGATATCTTACGTGCCTTTGTTATTTGCATTCAGTTTCTGCAGTTCAATCATTTGCCAATGAATTATTATTACTCGTCATTTACATTTAACGTACTTTAAACTCTTTTTAAGTTGCGCCCGTGGATATAAGTTAAAAAGTATTTTGTTTGTCTCAATTCATCTCTATGTAACTCTGTGTATTTCCACCTTTTGTGAATCGAAATCCTAACGGCCTCACCTCACCGAGCCAAACTCCTAATCGGGATCACTTAAGTAGAACTGGACACTTTGCTTATTTATTCTTATGGTTGTCATTTGAAACTTGAATATTCTAAGAATAAAATCATATTCAATGCATAAAATTTCCTGAATACTGTAATTTTTGTCCTCAAAGAATTGCACAATGGATACGTAAAACTCCTCCCTCAATAACTCGAACGTTTACTGAGCCAAATTATAGATAAGATAACCACCTATAAATAAAACTATGGATTTATGGTTCATAAGCGTCCAAATAACTGAGAGTTCACTGGATTTAAAGTTCAACTATGAAAATAAAATTTTTATGGGTTGGAGTAAGTATGTAGGGGAAGTGAGCCCAAAACGGGTAAGCAGCCTTAAGCTCCTGTGTGAAGCATTAGCATTTTGTGTGGGTGCGCGGAGATTTGTCTAACCCTGACGAGCTTTGATCAGCTAAGCTTGAGCGTCGGGATTGTTAACAAACATAGGAATTTAAAAAAATAGACAATATACAAATATACAACAGACAATATACAACAGACAATATACCAACTAACAAAGACGTCGCGAAATGACCCCGTAGTCGAAGCGACAATAATTTTAAATTAAAAAAAAAAAAAAAAAAAAAAATAGTTTTTTGCTGATTACAAAATAATTTCAATGTAAGTGTTTCATGATTAGTCGAAAATCGTTATAATATTCGTGTTGTTTGTATCATCGTTTTATTTTAGCTTTATATAAGTTTGAAATTACATGAACACTTTGCCTGCTTTATCTGCAATTTTGAGTGTATCTATACCTAAAAAAGAAAATGGTGTCTCGGGCAAAGCGGGTAGATAGATATAAATAATTTAACATGAAAAATACTCAGAAAAAACCGAAAATATATTTATGCTTTGTTTGTGGTGATCCGTATGAAAATGCTTTTAAAGAAGACTGAATCGAATGTGGAGATTGTGATTTGTGAATGAGCTCATGAATCTGTGCTTCTAATTCTGGCATAGAACATATTTTTGTGATTTGTGCCAAAAATGAAGGTCTGAAGCATTTTAGCTTCAATTTACTATCAGTTTGTATTTTATATTTGATATCTAATTGCAATAGCTATTGTTCTATATTACAATATTTAACATATTTGATCTCCATAATAATAAGTAACTCTAAAAGTCTAATTCTATAAGTACAAAATAGGTAAGTGTTATAAATTAGTGTTAATCTCTATCGACTAAATAGCCAATAAATATTAAGACTAATTAATTAAATATTACGTAAATGAGTAATACTAATACCCGTTTTGCCCTAAGCTTACCCGTTTATTCCAAGGTAATTACCCGTTTTAGGCTTATGTATAGGGCAAAACGGGTTTTTTGATAACTTTGTTATTTTTTAAAATAAACAAATACTGTACATATAATGTGGTCAAATCGTGTTTTATTTCAAAGTTTAATTAATATATTATTTTATAAAGTAAATCACCTACCATAAAATACGAATGTTACAGTTTTTTGAGCTCACTTCCTCTATTAGATACAAAAGTCGTGTAAAACGGTGCAATTTGTCAATTTGTAAGAAATTTAACGAGTCAAAGAAAGATAAACTTTTTGATTAATTTCAGCACTGTTTAGTCTTTTACAAACTTCCGATACTTTGATTTAAAAATTTTATCAAAAAGATTATAAGTTTTGACTTTCTCGATGGTATACCAGACAGTTTGTTTCCCTTAAACCTTGTCCTAACAATTACGAATACAACAAAAATTGAATCTGCCAAATTGGTAAAGTCATTATAGTAAGTATTTATAGGGATATATATGTAAAAATATGTACTTACAATTAGTATAAAATGTATTCAGAGTGTTCAGAATTTCTAAAACGAATTTTATACGTATGAATAATAGGTATAGTAATACTTAAGTCCAGAAAAAACATGTAAAAATGTACATATGTACATAAGATGAATCCGGGCCCTAGCTATATGCTATCCAATAACAGATATCCAACTAAAAGTGTCTATTGTTAAGTTAATTTTTTTGAAATTATGAAAAAAAATATCTTTCTTTGATTAATTATTAATCAGTTAAATATAGGTACACCAACATTACTACTATTGACACGGGTAAAACCACAGATAGTAGCGTTTGCTATTTCATAAAAATTAATTTTAATTAGTTACATTGCAAAGTGATGAATATTTTTTATATAAAATACTGTGAGTATAGGTACATGTTACAAAGATAATCATTTCTTTTTATCAAAAGGCGCCCACCGCGTGACATTGATTTGTTTTCGATCGCAATAAAATATATACCTATTTGATATCTCATCAAATAATAAGTAAAAACAGATGAATCTAAAGTATAAAAGGGAGCATAAATTCCCTAGTGACAAATATAAATGTTGACCATTTGACATAAAATTCAGGGATTCGTAGTGGACGCGGTAGCGAAGTGTACGCTTCGTCTGTCTTATCTCTCAATATTTTCATCAAAACAAAAGGCCAAGACCACATAATATTTGACCGTATCGTCATCATCATCAACGGATTATTGACGAACGGATCGAGATCTTGTCGTTCGTATCCAATAACACCAATTCCCTGTGGTCCTTCAGGATAAATTGCGATTTAATCGCGTTCGATGTGTCTTACTGTATTCGTTCCAATTGATATAGGAGAAGAATAAAAACGCATTCATCATGCCTTGCTTCTACATTCGATCTTTTATCTTTAAATCTCTTGATTGCAGAACACGTCACACATTACGTCATAGTCGTATACGCGTTTTGGGTACATTTGTCTTTTATCAAAGAAAGAAGACTTTTTAGATTCCTTGATATAGCTGCCACTTATAAGGATATAGAAATAATGCAATGTACTCGTAACCAAAGAATAAGAAAATAATTTAATGTTAGCTTAAATTGAATTTTTGTTGTACAAACCAAATTAAAAGCGACTCAAGATTATTTTCTAGATTAACAAGACATAATTTCTTTGTTAAACTATAAGTATATTCTACTTATTAGAAAATATAATAATGAAAAGTCAAAAATAATTATTTAGGTACTAGAAACCCTTCTTTTGGTTTGCTAAGGGTTGAATTAGATAAATGCCGTTCTATAATACATACCTGTATAATACATTCCTGTACCACAAGAATCATGCATTTTTTCGGATAAAGTCATTTATATGCATACTTGCCAGTCTTCTGATGCACTATACCAATACAAAAAACCCCACCTTATTTCTTTTGTACCAAAGTCACATCAATTTCGCTTAGGATTGTTAATTCAAATTGCGTTTAATATCATTTTCGTGACCTTGATATTATCAAATAAACATTTTTTTTCTATTCCGCAGAAACTATTCATCTTTCTGGGATAGTGACGTATTCACTCTTCAACCAATAAACTTTTTTGTACAAAAACTGTACTTGGATTCTTTACTTTACTGCTGTGTGGGAAAGAATCAAAACCTTCCCCTCCCCCGTTTATGGTCGTTCAGCAGAAAACATATGTTTTCCTGGGATCAAAAGTAGTATCTGCAAATTTTTACCCAAACATCAGTGTTTGGTAAATTGAGATTCGTTATTTCAGTCTATTACAAAAAATATTTTATTTATTGCAGTGCCAATTGGCAAACTGTAAAGTAAGTAGTATGTTATAAACTTTTAAGTAACATATGTATGTACGGGAAATTGTATACATGTATAATTCACACGTATACAATCCAAAACATTGGAACAGGGACTTGACTTATTGGATTCTCCTCATATCATATGTTTATTTGACATAAGTCGAGCTTTGAGAGTTGCCAACAAAAAGAAATTAAAAAAAGCATTATATTTCCATTAAGCTCTTGTCTACTGAAAGTTTAAAATAAGAATAAATCAACATAATTTGGGCTTCAAAATACATTGATCCTTGTTTTCACTACGATAAGTAGTGTATGATGTTGGTAGTTTAATTTTCTCCTCGGGACAAAAAATAGGATCTAATAAAAACGTTGAGTGACTGTTCCCAACATTGGGATCTACCGCGGACTCCTTGATAACTTGTGGATAACTTTGCGAACCCCCAGTAGCCCGTGGACAATAGATTGGAAACCACTGCCTTAAAGCTATCCTACAACAAGCATGCATTTTTCCAGAATAAAAATTACCGATATAGTTTTTTCTAAATAAACTACCTTAATGCCAAATATTAAATTCATACACTACGTTCAAAAAAGGGCATTGCGATTTTTGAGAACTATGCGTTTATCCAGGATCAAATACGTTTACCCAATGCCTATTTAGATTAATGTTATCTTCTAATGGTAAAAGAATTTTTGAAATCGGATGACTATATAGTATCAGAAGTTACTCTCAACAAACCAACTTATAATAGTAAAGTATAAATAAGGACATACAATAAAAAACATTTAACACGAAACTGAAAAGATCGATTTTTTGTCTTGAACTAATTTCGGAATAAAGGAATAATATTTTCAAAGATGTTCGCATTTAAAATAGATTACTGCATAACATACATGCACATTACACATTTTATGCACGTATTCAGTAGTTTAGTTATTTTATTTTATTATTTGGAAAAAATCAAATTTTTTAAAGTGTTTTTTCGTTTTAAACGATTTTATTTGTATGTATTATTATAGATTACTATCTTTATGAATTATATAGAGAATTATAGTATAATATATCTGAATATTGAAGCGAGGTATAGACACTGAAATTATTTTTAAGGTGTTATCTTTAATTTTTTTTAACAAAATCGAATCTGTGATGCCTATGGTTTCTTAAGAAGTCCTTAAAATTCAAAATATTATCTCTGTTGTATAACCTAGTAGTCACACTTATTTATTTAGTCATAAATTATGAAATAATAGGACACAAAAAAAAATAAAACTAGAAACTAGAAACACTTAGAAGAATCGGGTACTATTATAAGTTTAAAAAAATCTAAAAGCACGTCATATATCTAATTAAATAAAAAAATTACAACCACAAACAAAGCTGTAGAGACGTGGCAGTAATAAAATGAAACTCCTGCTGGGCGCAATACGATTGAAAATTTTATTAAAACTTAGGTCTGTCGCGTCATTAAACGCCCTATTCGGACACCCTTTTGTGTTTATAAATATCACCCTCAACCCATTTCACCTACTCCTCGCCTCAATCCTGTCAGCATATTCATCGAATCTATACTCGTCTTTGTAAATCTATAGTTCTTTACACCTTCACAGTCCACATATACTCGTTGAACACATCTTTTTATTATCTCTGAAGTATCAATCAATTTTAAATATGAAAGCCTTTTTTTAAGCGAAGGCTTTAGCTAAAAACTGGAAAAGGGTAAATAAAATATATTTGTGGTGTTGTCAGACGGGCGTAAATTCAATTTGAATATCGCACAGATAATAAAGCACATGAACACTTGTCTTGCGCTCAAATGATTTTTACATGAATGTTATGGCTTTAATAACGCGAAAAATCCAAGACACCATCTGTCATGACAATTTTTACGATTGAAACGCTATATGCGAATATAATGTGACGTCGAAACACTTCAAATTGAAATGTTGGCTTCGTGCATTTTAGAATTAATTATTTGGAACAATTGATTTGCACTCTCTTAAATGGAAATAGTGACTTTAGTGACTATTCACTATTTTTGCAGTGCAGATTATACCACTACATTCAAATAGTAGTATACTTTTCACTACAAGATAGTGAATAGTCACTATTTGATAGTCGAAAGTCACTATTTCGATTTAAGAGAGCAGCGATTATAGTTGATAAAGAAAAATTTGTTCAAAATACTACCAAATATTGATCATATGGATACCAATTTAAAATATTTTTTTCTAATTTATAAAAGTTGGTTATTACAGCTCATATTCGTTATTAAATTGGAAAGAATAAAAGTTTGAAAAGGTAAGAATTGAACTAATATTACACTTTCAAGTTCATCGAATATAATATTTAACTGTTCGCAACTACAAACTTACTTCTTTACCGTTTAAAACGCAAAGTTATTATAAGTAGTTTAACAAATGATATTACTTACTTGGTAATTTAACTAAAGCGTTATGCATACAAACAAGTTGAATATTAGATTTAATTTTTTTTAAATTTTTTTTTAATTTTTTTTTTTTTTGAAAAATTTAATAATTATGAATTATTCTTGGATTTTGACGCCTTTGAATGATCGTTACACTACACCTACTTTAATTAAATTTTGTTTAACTTTCCTCTTTAATTTTTTACCTACACATTTCAGGTGAGTAATATACTCAAAAATAACTACACTACAATGTTTAATGATTTTATGTCTGCATTTATAATAATTCAAATATTTTCAGTGAGAACCATCTATATAAGAAAAATCCTTTTAGTTTTATCTTTTTGGATATATTTTTTTATTTATAGTCATTTTTTAACATCCGAGGTCATTAATGACTCTAATAGTGAATTGTCCTTTGACTTTTGAGACCTCGTACTTATTGGTTTCTTTGAGGTTTGAAGGATGCCTACGTCTGCACTGAGGCATTCTTTCATTGCTTTGGGTAATTTGGCTGCGCTTATGCCTATAGTTGTACACTAAACATTGAAGAAGTAAGTGCTTAACCCATATACAGTGGTACCTTGAGATACGAATTTAATTCGTTCTGTGATCATCGTCATATGGCAAAAAAAATCGTATCTCAAAGCATTTTTTCCCATTTAAAATAATGTAATATATATTAATGCGTTCTAGTGATATGATGAAACTAACCCAAAACACAGTTAAATTACATATAGTATACACAATTTGTAAATAAATTATTAATTATTAATTTATTTATTTCGTATTTTCGGTAACTTCGAAGCAACGCTTGAAAAGATGCTTCGTAAAAAGTTTCTTAAAATTGAAGATAATTTGTTGAACCATGGGCTGAAGGGTAGACGTTGTATTGGGTGGCAGATAGACAATTTTCGGGACCATTATCCAACAGAAGGACACACTTAAGCGATAAACCATTATCGATTAAGTATTTTTTCACTGAAGGCCCAAAAACTATGTTTGCATCCACACAATAAAATCGCACATCGCAAATTCGTATCTCAAATTTTTCGTTGTATGTTCAGGTATAAAGTTTAGAATATTTCTTATTGTATCTCAAAAAATTTGTATTTTATGATATTCATACATCAAGGTACCACTGTATGCTTACCCCCCTCGTGATATATCATTGTTTAACCTTATTTTATATATTTTTCCTATTAATTATGTTCCAAGTAAGGTTCTAAAAACTATTCTGTCTTTTAATTCGTATATTATATTTATGTTAATTACATAAATGTACGATATTTTTGAAAATTAAAAATAAGTGACTCACTACTTGTTGGGTTTATGTTTCATGATTTTCAAAATAATGAATCTATGTTATCGTTTAGAGATTCAGTTCTTGAAAGATTTGGTTTGAAACAAGTTCAAACTAAAGTAACTCTTCTCAACCCGAGTCGAAATTTAAATCCTACATAGATCCTTCTACCGTAGTTTCTGTATTGGGCTTGAGAGCTTTAAGTAGACCCTATCGATATATTAAATTTTGTCCGATTATGGACTTTCAATCTGTAAAAAAATCCGTTTTTACCTTATTTATTGTCGCTTTAACATCTTGGTCAATTACAGAAGCGATGATAACAATTTATTCGGATAAATAATAGTGATAATTAATATTAATATTATTATTATTGGTAATAACAATAATAATGAATGTAGTAAATAATAATTGATGGTATTAATAACAAGTGGTGTTATTATTATATTATAGTTATCATTTGTATTAATGAGAGATTTTATAGTAAGTATAATATACTTTAATCAGAATTAAAGTATAGTTAGTAGCTACTTATACCTATTGGAAATTTAAGGCAAGTTAAATTTTAAGTGATATAAAATTTATCATAATTATTTTTATACAATAGCAATACAATGTTCAAAGCATTGAAGTTTGCTTGATAATTACAATTACTTGAAGTTTCAAGAGGACGATAGGAAAATTTCGTTATTAACATTATCGGACTTAGAGGTTCTGATTTATACCTCGCACCAAACAGTTGGACCTTGTTGTTCAATGTAAGAGTTAGTCGGGTTACTAGGCTCTAAGACGACTCGGAAAATTGCCAATATTTTTATTCATATGAGTACAATCCATATCTATGCTGTAGAAGTGCAAATAAAAACGTTTTGTGTATTTGAGATATACAAATTGCTTTCTGAAATGGTAAAGAGAATCCATCTATTTAATAATAAATAGATAAAATTTGAGAATCGAAAAATAATTTGTTTGTATGAGTTAAATAAACACTGTTTTTATATTCGTTTTTGATAACGTTTTATTTTATTAATGTAGTTGGTAAACTATTAATATGTTGAACAAGTTTAGTTCTGGAATTTTAGATATTAAATGACACCAAAATTCAGAGCTTAAAAAATAATATTTTGACAAAACGGAAATTTTTATTCAATATTAAGTAAAATTTAAAAGACGTCAATATTAGTCAGTAGACCAACGCCGGGCCAGTATATTTTAAGTTTTTATTAATAGTTAGCTGAAACTAAAAGAATATGCTATTTATTGGCACTTTTAACTTCCAGATTATTAATAACTTAAATACTGTATTTCGTTATTGATTTTTCTTTGTAGAATTTCGTCAGTGTCTTTCAGCTTAGTGGGTTTTTCTCGTTGTTCTAGATAAACTTCAAATTGTTTAATTAAATGCCTTTCTAGTTGTTCCTGGTAACAGTTATTACATCTGTACTTCGCTGTTTTATTATTGTGCTAAGGCAGGTGAGATTTCTTTGGTTTATTCGCTACTGGCTATAGTTTTATTTAAATTAATTCATTTAATCACTTTAACGTGGAGATATCTTCCATTGAGTTCCTACTAATGTATTGTGTGAACTTCATCAAAATCGAACACTTGAAGTTTTCATCGCTTTTCGAACAAGTTCACATGTTCACATGTTCAAGTTCAATGTCAATTTAATAAAAAATCGAAAGATTTTCAATGTAACATTTTTACGACAAATGCACAAGGGATGTAAAGTGATGTTAGCGTATCGACATTTTCGGGTTTTAGCTCATTTAGTTGACTTTAAAACTCAACAACGTACATATATTTTACACTGAACCATTGGTGCAATTCATCGAAACCCAAGCATATGAATTTTTCATCGATTTTTGAAAAAATCATTGAATGCACAGCATATATGCTCTGCGTGAGTTGTACACTATATTATGTGAAAGAATAGAACTTACTCTCCGCTCAAACTAAAACATGAAAAAATGGGATAGTGTGATGTTAAAAATTAGCAATCAATGCGATTGTCCCTTATTAGATACTCTTATCAGAATTACTATTTCTGTCTCATCTACACTTTTGCAGTTTAAACAAAAAAGATTATTTTATAAATTATTGTTTCTTGGTTTGTTATTTATGCGCAGAATCTGTTGTTACATATTTTTTCGCCTATTCAACAGCTAACACTTTATCATTTCATTCAATGGTTGTCTTGGAAATGAACTTGCAAAGCATTAATCTTTTAACTTCTAATACATTGTATGCATATTTCAAATTAATACTTGATTTTCAAAACAATTTTTCGGGGCTTATTAAATTTTATTGTAGACTTAAAGTAGTTATCTGTGAAATGTGATAATAATTTATATCGAATATGTATAAGGTTCTTTGGTTTAGTTTATTCATTACTGTATTCAGGAAATATTTTAATAATTGGAAATTTTCAGATAGGGTTTGTCTGAATTAATAAATCCCAAAACTTTTAGTAACACGACTTTGTTTTTAGTTTATTTCTAAAAATGTTTTTCTCAAACAGATGGTAGGTAATGTGATTTTTTTTTCTAAAAAATTATTAACTACAATAAATTTACTACAATCCTTTTTCAATAAATATTACCTATTTAAAGCGTTACATTATGTAGCTAGTAGATTGCACTTGTAGATAATATTGTAATGCATAATACACAATTCTGCCTGTTATGTACATCAAGAGCATGTTTGATACCTTTGGTAGAGAAATCCTTAGCTAAGAATCAATAGTAGGTATACTGAATGTTAAAGACAAATGTTTATTTTGGACAAATTATTGTACACTAACATACTCCACATCAAATCCAATAACACATTATATTAAAATATATTTAATAGCTTGACTAATTTGACTGAAAATCTTATTATTGGTCAACTTTCTTTAGTATATTTTTTACATTTTACTTTATGGTCGATTTCAAAGGTAAAAATAATTGAACTCTGGCTCCTTCTACTTTTAATAGGTAATGCAATCTGATCTTAAAGATATTTTAGTAAGTAAATGATTTTAACTGACTATAAACTTTATATTATCTAACAGTGGAAACTGGAATTTCAATTTTGCTAAATTCTTTTATATTTTATGTACTTACCTATATATATTATTATTATAGTAGTAAAGTACCTTACATTGTAGGTATGCGAATAAAAGCATGATAGATTACATTTTGACAAATATGTAATAAGTATAACAAAACCCACATAATTAAAATGTCATAAAATAATTTGTTCTTTTTACTGTATTTATATTAATTTCAAAACTCATTTATGTAATTGTATAATATATAAGTACATTGTTTCTAGGTAGATATTCATTCTCTCTTTCATAACATCATTCTTCTACAATACTCTAATTATGCCGTTTTGGTTTGTCCTCTTCTCCGTATATTATTTCACTTCATATTAAACTTTATACGATTAATAAATAAAAGATTACGTAATTCTAGCAAATACATTTTTATTATTCGATTGTCAGTTAATTATTGACATTTAAAGCATAACACAATAATAAATTAACTTTGATATTTTCGAAGAAGGTCGCTAACTTTTTACAGAGACTAATTTAAAGTTTTATTATATATTTTTAGATGATGTTAAATTTTTACATTTTTAAACTGTTAACTCCTGCATTGCGAATTTTCATATCACGCAAAAGATATGTCAAGAATTGGTATGAAATACTTATTTTTATTCAAAACAAACATTTTTTTGCTTCGGTATAGGTGAAATGTAATTACTGTTAATATTTTTAAATATTTAAACTAAAATTCACATTTTTTTAAATGAATTTTATCAAACGACATGCAGTTTTACAAAACTATAGTTATGTGAAAATAATAAATATGAATAAGTAGTTCACGTTCTTACGTATGAAAATGCCTTAATAGAATAGTTAAAATATTATTTTTATTTCCGTACCTACCTGATGTTACTTATGATTATGTTATTTTATACAAGTAGTTATATGTTGATAATTTTGATAATAAAAAAATATTTTCATGAATCTAAAGTTTAATATACAATGAGTTTTAATATTTTAATGAACAGCTAATATAATTACGATTTAACATCAGCGAGATTAAAACTTTAGCAATATTTTTAATATCTTGGTAATTATTTTATAAAGTCGAAACATTGCATAATGCATGAAGTAGATTATTTTTGTTTGTATATTATATTTATAATGCCTACCTTTATGTTTATATTGTATAGTATTATAGGTAGCTAAACAAATAACAGAAAAATCGAGGTAAAAATTTGTTTTTATGACGTTGATGTTCAAAATATAAACTAAAATAGAATTTTGATCAAAAAAAGTTTGATTTGTTTCAATAGTTTCTGTGTATTGTTTTTATAATTAGAGGATCAGTTTTATTGATAACACTTTATGGCTAAAATTGAGGTGAGAATAAAATAAAGGAAAATAAGCACTTTACGTAGATAGAAACTAAAGCAAAAAAGTTTTAATTTTGCCTAACATCTTAGGCACTACTGAAATACCGCACTTAAATCTTAGTGATAGTGATATAACTTTTGGAGAGATAAAGGGGATCATAATCCCAGACAGTGTGGGGAGCAGAAGCGATTGAGCTGGTTAATAATTTCTCAGCATCAGGCGATGGCAGTTAGTTAAAAATCCGTAAAAAGAGAGACGTTTTGTTTCTATCTATTTGAAACTGTGTACTCTTGGTAATATATTTTTAATTGTAGTAAGAGAGAATAGCGAATTATTTCGCACAGGATGGCATACGCCTACCCTACACCACTGTCACTCCCAAAAATGAAATTATGTATACAATTGCATGATGATTGAAAGTAGGTACGACTAATTCATGCATATTTGTGAAAAATAACTAACTTCAAATGTGCTATTTTTCCATGACAAATACAAAAAAAAGATGTCAAACAATGGCAGTGCATCGAATTTTTGCTATTATAAGCGTTTTCAGTTAATAAAATTTGAGTCACTAAGCTGCCTCTAAAATGAACATAGAAACATTTTGCAATATTCCTATAGAGATTCACTAGACTTGCTTTAATTTTTCAAGTTATTTGATTAAAATTTATTTTCAAATCAAGTCAAACTCAAATTAAATGTTAATTATTAAAATATTTGGTCAACTCAAGCATTAATTGCAAGTTATTTTGCTCCAAAGTTAGAGAGTTGAGCTTGATGCATTACACAAAATGTTCAGTTATACCTAGGTATTACAATGAAACCCCGCTATTCGTCCGCCTCTCTACTCGTACAACTCGTTATTCGTACAACTTGTTTAAGTAAAATTTAAATCGCCATTCGTACGCTTTTTTGCGATTCGGACTGCGTGCACGCATTTAATTGTGAAGAGACTGGCCTCTTTTGGAAAAAGATGCCAACCTTACATCACAAAAGAGGAGAAATCATATGCCCATCAGGGAATAGGCTTCTGAAAGACAGGCTTACACTTTTGCTGTGTGTCAATGCAAGTGGAGACCTCAAAATAAAACTGCTACTAGTGTACCACTCAGAAAATCTAAGATTTTTTAAGAAAAATCATATCATCAAAAGTAACCTGGGAGTAATATGGAGGACTAATCCTAAAGACAAGACAGTTTTTCACCGAGTGGATGTATGAAGTGTTTGGCCCAAGTGTGAAAACTTATCTAAAGCAAACAAATTTACCACTCAAAGCTCATTTGGTACTGGACAACTCAGGATCCAAACTCTTTAAATAAAAAAGAATTTGGAACCGATTAATACAGTTTATATTATATCTTATTCGGAAAAATGATTTGCCATTAGTATACAAATCGCCATTCGAACTGCCTGCTAGAACGAATTGTGATCGAATAGCGAGGTTCTACTGTTTTTAAAACGTTTTGACATCAAAATGATTTACTGATTCTTCATCAAGATACCATTTTAAGTTAATTTCATTCAACTTCGACCATATGCGATTTTCAAAAATGTCCATGTACCTACTATATACTACATAAGTATATGCATTTTAAGAAAAATAAAAAAAAATCCAACAAATTATACTTTAAAATTTTGCTTTTTTACTCATTCAGTATTGGACAATTTAACAACCAATAAAGTACCTACACTTAAAATTTCATTTTGTCTTATTTCTTGAGTTCTTCAAAATTTAAAATAAACTCTAAAATTTAATTTGAAAGTATTAGCATTATCAGGACAAGCGATAAGCTTTCTAATTATCTAATAATCATGAACTGTTTATAAAGTGTACTGAGAGTATATCTAAGTCACTTTTTTTTTGCTTTCTTGTGCAACTTTCTTAGTAAAGGAAGTATTGTAATCGGGTTGAATTTTCACTGGCAATACACGTTTAGAGGTCCCCTGAGTCCGAAGAAGTATGGTTTTAAAAATGTTTGTGTGTGATAGCTGGTTATCATATCGTAAGCTTTATCCAAAATTCATCAAACTTGAAAAGTTGTCTTCATATTACATTTACTTACCCTGTTTAAGAAGTATTTTTTTAACTTTTAATAAAATAAAAGTATGATATCAGGGTTTGATGTTCATACTAAAATGTTGTCCACTGAGTGGCGCAGTAGTTAGAGCAGTTTGCTCTCTCCGCTACATGCGTTAGTAGTACTGGGTTCGATCCCCGTCGAATCCCTAGGGGGCCATCCATAAATTATGTCACACGTTAAAGGGGAGGTAGAGGTCGGCGAAGTGTGACAAGGGGGTAGGAGGGCCCTAAATTTCATGACGTCACCTTTCAAATTCTATTTTAATCTATTCATTTAAGATTTAAGACCAAAGATTTATATAATCTACAGAAATTTTCTGTTTGTAGAGAGTCGTGATTTGACCTTAAATGTTAAGGCGACTTAAAACACCTAAAAAACAAATTTTGTTAATTTAAATCTACATAAATAAAAACATACGTTTTCTCCAAATTTTTTTAGTTTTTATTTTTCATGTAAATACCTTTTAATAGAATTCCATTTTTGAAAATTTTGATATCGCTGATAACAAAGATCAGCATATTTTCTAAAAGCTATGTAGACAAACTAAAAATGTGAAATTTTCCAAATAATATAATTTTGTAAACATATTGAATAGATATATTTGAAGAAAATAATATTATGCAATTTTTACTGAAATCCAATGAATATTTTTAATTATTTTATACTTTGTAACTTTTTATTGCCCAATCATATTGGAATAAATAGGTTGATTAGAATCGTAAATTTTTAAATAAATAAAAATTTTGTTAAGTAGTAGGATCGTAACTAAGCAAGGGTGACAGGAGCACTTGACCAGGGCTCATATCAAAAGAGGCCCTAAAAGGCTTCTTAAAAAATCCATCCTAGTTATTTTCTTTGCTTATTTTGATACAAATGAGTCATGTTTCTGCATTAATTTTGTTAAAACCGCATACCTATATCTATCTTAAGCCTACATATTTTACTCAGGGCTCACAAAAAGCTAGTTACGGCCCTAAAACCTAGTCCTCTTAATTTTATATCATCCATCTAATGCAGTCACAGTTTCATTCGTAACATTCACCTTCAAAATCCAGCATTATCCTCTCGTTAAAAAGTTTGCCCATCACAGGTTTAATTTGATATAAGCACAATAAGTGACTTGTCTTATGTAATCGGTATGTGCTTAAAACTTTAGTTATGTGACGCTTTTTGTTTCGTTTTCAAGAAAGCTGAAAAAATAGGATTAAAATACAAAAAGCAACAAGTTTTTTATATTATTTTATTTATTATTTGATTTTCATTTATTTATTAATAATAATATAATAATAAGTAATAGATAATAATCTATTCATTTATTCCATAATCATAAATTCAGAAAAATGTTTAAAATGTTTGGGTGAATTTATAGGGAGTGGTGTGTTGAAAGGTAGAATCGAAATTGGACCAACGATATTAAGGGAAAGGAAACGGCAGGACAATTGGTTTATGATAAGGCATGTGAAAAATAAAGCGATTAAACTACTATTTATTGTACAAATTATTTGTTTCTTACGTCAATTGCCATCTAAGCAATATTAGTTCAAAAGTTTTTTTTATACAAAAAACGTGTTTTAGGGTATATACTTTTTTGCCACATTTATTTCTTAAGTGAAATAATTTTGAACATTTAACGTTTTCTAAAAACTTCTTTTAAAAATATTGCACATACTTATAATTTTTAGATAAAAATCGTACTCTTTTCATGTAAAAAATGTTTGTCTTGTTCTTATCTCATTATTTGAAATTAATGAGGCAAACTAACAATTTTGTGAGTTATGGAAAAATGAATAAGGAGGAGAGAGGTTTCAAAAGCGTTTACTTTGGCAAATTATGTGACGAATAATTGACCACTGATAAACGCTTTTCACACATAAAATTTACGGTTTTTTTTCCGAATAGTGGAAGGCGTGTGAAATATGTGATGAATACGTGTCATAATATTTTACAAATGTAAGAATTTCGTTATGAGATTAATGTACAAAATATACACGTCTTTGGTACATATGTATATTAATATTTATCTATATTTATAAATAAAATATCAAGCAAGTAGTCAAAAATTGAAAATTTTAGAGCCAGATATGGGATTCCTTTTCAAATTTGGCTAAAATCTATTTACAGTCAAGGATTGAATGAAGCGGGAAAGGGGGAGAATTATGTATAATATATAGTTTTTTATATATATTTTCCATTATATACAAAAGAGTGGTTTATTATTTTTTTTTAATTTGCAATTTCTTCTTTAATTTTTTATTTTTATATACAACTAAACACAAAAAATTACGAGGAACATTTTTTTTAATATAAATATCTATCATTATTAATAATTTGAGATGCCACGGGAAAAATAAATATCCTCAGAAAGGAAAGACACATACTAAAATCTGTATGTTCAATTTTCCCATGAACATTTCACTCTCTACATTTCTTCGAATTTTCATTTAATTTTCGACAATTTCACTATTTTTATAAAAAAAAAAAAAGGAAAAACAAAATTGTGCTGGTTTTATCCTAAATTGTTTCGTTTTATTTTGTACTTTTCTCTATGATTTAAGCAGATTTTTGAAGCACTTGGCGGTGAAGATTCAACAAAAAAATGAAATTATTTCCTTATTCTTTAATGGTGATATCATGAAAAATAGGTAATGGAATTGTATTCGTTTTCATAGACTTTTATGTCTATATACTAAAGTAGCTGAGAAAAAGATTTGTGTTACGTAAAGTTTAAACGAATATTGTTGATGCAAAACTGAAAAACGAATGTGTAGAATTTTCATGAACGATTGCCACTGAAGTTAATTGTTTTAATCATTTTGGAGGGAGATCACACACATGTTGTCTTTACGTTTTTGATTTTTCTCCCTCCGTCACGGCTCATTTGTCCACTCCTATGGGTTTATCACTGTCGTTATTGTTTTGTTTCACGTCTAAACCGTTCACCATTTTTTCAATGTTTTTCAAATCACTAGGTGATGTGGTCGACGACGGTGTCGTGGAAATGTTGAGCGGGACACTTGGTTGGGGTGGCGTCGGTGACGTCGTGGCTGGCCGAATTGGGGGTGATATCGAGTTCGGACGTATCTTTCCCGATGGTGAGTTGCTAAGACTACGATGTGAACTTGGAGTGACCGTTTCAAATGCGCTACCAATCGGTGAGCCACCCACTAAATTCGAACCAACCGGTGTTGTCGCGCCACCACCGCTCGTCGGTAACGTATACGGTGTAAATCGATGTCCACCTTTCAACTGATGCAAAGGAGATGTAGGACTAAGATGATGTGGACCGTGAGGATGTGCCAGATTCGAGTAATGACTAAACAAAGCCGGATGTTGAGCAGCTAGAGCGAGCTGCGCATTAAATAATAAACTGGGATTCATTCCGGGTGTATGTCCGGTAAATAAGGACAAAGGTGGTCCGAAGTGATGTCCACCCGCGTTTCCTGGATAAAGTCCAGGTGGGTATAAATAAGGAAGTAAATGTGGAGGTGGATGAATCGGTGGGCCTACGGATATGTTCGGAGAAGGATATTCACCCGGAGTTGTCGTATGGTTCGTGGACGGCCCTGGAAGTGTTTCTTTGTTTGGGGGGGATGTTGATCTAGCTGGACGAAACGCAGTCGTGGTCGAACCTGTGACCGACTCACTACAACTACTATCAGATCCGTCCCGTTCACTATCCTCATGCGACGATTGAAGTCTACGTCGAATAGTCGCTTCTTCTTCATTCGATCCAATTCCACCCGTTCCTAAAGAAGAAAGCCAAGCTAGAATTAGCCAACGGGCGTGAAACACCCGCCAATTTTTTCCCCACAACAACCAAATCTTTAACAAAACTCAAAAGGTTTTTTTTTTTTTTGAAACTTACCCCCATGGCCATGTCGAAGACTTGGCACTCCGCTTAAATGATGTCCCAGATGTAGCGGACTTTCAGGAGGACCAACGACGTCCAACAAACGTTCATCATCGTCTCCACTACCCCGGTTTGAGTGGTGGTTAACGGAATTACCACTGGTTACGATGGCACTACTGCTATCAGCAGTCATTCGAGCTGCCACGACTGGATGATGTTTTTCCGAATCATGTCTTTGTGCCAGCATCGCTTGCCTATAACAATAAAATGAAGAAACTCTCACATAAAATTGAAGTACATTTTCCAAATTTAACAAATTCTCCTATCAATTCTTAATGATCAACGTTATTAATGGCAAAGGAAACGTTAGCGGAAATAATTACAAAGTAAAAACATGCAACCAGAAATATTTTGAATAATCTTGTTCTGGATCAAAAACATTTTATTAATCCGAATTTGAAGTTTGTAGAATTGGTTTTTGTTAACTCTCTATAAGTTTTTTTTAAAACATTTCTTTATTTTGAAATTAGTTGTAATTTTATTGAATCAAAGAAAACGTTATTAAATATACCTATGCGTAGTATACTTATGTTGTAAATTCTAAATGGATTTTTATTCAGAGCCTATTTTTCATGGAATGAAAAGTTTACCTATATTTAAGAAGAATTGTCTTAAATCAGATGGAGGGGAAGGAGGAATAAAACGGCTTGTTGTTTCGTTTGTAAAACAAAAATTATAAATGTACAATTTATTAACAACAATTTACACAGCGGGACAGTATATTTTTCCTTTAACCCGCCATAAATTATGCGGTAAGACCACGTCTTCCAAAACCAAAGACGATTTTGGTAAAAAAAACAAATCATTTACGTCGTTATTTTCAACAGTAAAACATCTGTGTTAATAATTTTCATGCCAATTTATTTGACCTTAAAATAAAATGTTAACCCTTAGAAAGCTGTGTTGCAGTGAAAAACGGTTGTGGCATCAGAGCATTGAAGCCAATCCCCTTAATTTGATACTATTAAGGGAGCCTTTTGTCACCCTTAAAAGTAACCGTATGCATTTGACTGTCTACATTAGCTAGCTCTCTTCCCTTGTTCGATATTTTCGCTCGACAACCACCCTGTGCCCTTTCATTATCATCCCATCTAAATGTGACCAAAGCAATTTTATTATTATTAGACAACGCGCTTTAAAATTATCGCCTTTTTTAAAAGATCGACAAGGGAAAACCGAAGGGCTTCAGATGTGACGTCCACACCACAGAATACAAAAAGGGCTTTTACACCCTCGACTTTCTGCGTGTAAATTGATAGATAGCGACATTAACAAAATAAAATGTACAAAAATCATCCCCAGATCCGCCCACATTTTACTCAAACGATTTAAGAAGCAAATTAAAGTTGCCTTTGTCGGATAAAGTTGAGGTTAGATTTAAAGCTATTTTTTTCTAGGTTTTTCTTAATATATTCAATTGGATTTATTGTCACTTAAGAACGGGACAAGGAAGGTGGTTCCAGGAGTATAAAATTTACAATTTAACGTTTATTTTTGAGCATGTTACACAAATAGGGTTGGTAAATTTATGCAGAATTTATTCGCATAAGATGAGGCGAAAGCGCGCTCTGATGCGCGACGATTGTAACGCTTTGAGCTTTCTCTCTCTGCATTTAAGATCAAATCAGATCAGACTAAATGAAAATGCAAATTTCGATTTGGTTAACCCCCTTAACGGATAAGCCAACTAAATTGCACTGAGACAGCAAGGGGTTTTAGATGCGACCACAATCAGGAGGTCAGAATACTAATAAACAGATAAAAAGACACTGAATCAATTAGTAAAAAAAGACAATCTCATGAATATTTTAACCTCCCCTTTGTATTTTTAACTATCGTATTAAATAAAATTGTCATTTACAAATTGGGTATCTTTAGTGGTTGCTGTAATTCTTGATTCTCTTCCACAAGTAGTTAATCTTCTTCTCAAATAAAGAAAATTAAAAGAAATGGAAACTTACTTCTTTTCCCGTTTTCCGGCGCCCGTATCTCGAAAACCTTTTGCGAACGGATTGTTATCGATTTTGAGTTGTGTTATCTGAAAAGAAGTTCAAAAAATGAAGATCCATAAAAACGTAAATAGAAGCAATAAATTCGTTCAATCGCATGGCAACAAACGTTACCATATATAATGCGAAACAACGAATATGGCGTCTAATCTTAACAAATGGAGAACATAACCTCACCTTTTCATTTTGATAGGCTGTAACGGCTATAAATTCAGTTTCTTTAAACACGTACGTCCGAAACGTGGAATATGGTAACTTAAGGATGTCATTGGCCCGTACCAGATGAAACCGGGGCTGATATTTGTGCATCGAATTTAGTATCGTCTGAAACAAATAAAAAACTCCTTAGACTTTTTTTTCTATTTATAAAGAAAATTTAAAAATATATTTTAATCACGTAGACTTTTATAAAATTGTTCGGAATTTTGCCACTTGTGATGCAATAAAAAGAGACGAAACTCATTAGAAAGTCGCCGTGGTAATTATTTTTTTAAAGTTTTCGGGGGTTTCTTTGTTTTTTTCTAGTGTTTGTTTAACTATAAATTTGCATGAGGGATACGAAATAGGTTTTAATTGAAATAGACAAAGAACGATTCATCCGGAGCGGTTTTCTTTAATCTTATTGCTGTCTTTTTCTCCTTCGAATAGCAATAAGCTAAAATTTCATATCCAGGAATTTGCAAATGGATTTTGAATTCTTGAGCATTTTGTCTCCTTCATTATCCGGTACTTCTATCATATTTTTTGAAGTTATCGTTTCGTAAGCCAGTGTGAATCTTTGATATAATCATCGTAGGTTCAAGACGAAAAAACTATGGATGTTGCACGTTTTTTTTATTATTTAAATAAGTACCAGATCGGTAGAACGGCGTCTTCGTCGTCGTGTGTGTTCGTCTTATTTAACAAGTGGTTACGCTGGCAGCCGGCAAAAAGACTTACATACACTCTTATATATATTCAAAGATACCAACATAAACATTTAAAGAAAAACACATTCGACATATTCTCTTAGCAGCATCCAATCCGAGAAGAAGATCCAACAAAAATCTCCGCCGATGATCGCACATTGCAAATATCTTCCATTCACAGACATAAATTTCAGGAGAGCACCGTGCCGACGACGAGAGACGATCAAGCGACATTTAGATCGAACGCCATAAACGTTCCATAATGAACACACGATTCGTCTTCTCTCTGTTTTTCATTTGGAAATTATACAGACGTTCCGCTTTGCAATTCTTCGAAAATTCAAAAAATAATCTTAATTTCTCTCATTTTAATCCACATGTCTTCTCGAGTGATTGTGCTAGCTTATCAGCAGAATTCCATATTTCACGATTCTCTTCAATTTGCAAAGTGGCAAAAATTTCTTAATATGATCAACTTAATAACTATTTAAGTCTACAATTAAATCTAAAACCTTAAATAACACTAACATCACCATTACAAAGAGAAAGTAAAGAAAGTACTATATAAAAGCTAAGATATAAGAATTGATTAGTTATTATTAATGAGGAAGAGAACAATTTTGATGAGCACCCAACTAATTATTGAAGACCCAAATATAATAATAATAGAATGGAAAATATCAAGAAAATAAAAGAAAATCCTTACAAACGTTGGTGAAAAAATGGAAAAAAGTAAAATGTAATAAATGTGAAAGCGTTCATAACTTCAATATTATTACAAGGACGGTGGTATAGAGTTAACGATGGCTTCGATTATATTAGACTAATAGTTTTTCTTTTTAAATTAATACGTAAAATTGATTGTCAATCTACGTTTCTATCTTTGAGGTATCCAATACAGTAACCTTTAAGTTGAAGTAAAAATTCTAATTCTTCATACAGAAGCGTAAGACTGCTTTCCCGTTTTGGGCTCACTTCCCCTACTTACGACATACCTTTTGCAGGAAAAATTATCTATTATCATAGTTTAAAAAAGTGTTATTTCAGTAACGCTCTACAGATTTAAATGACTACTTAAATAAATGTATATCCTTGTTTGATATTAAATTTCTGTTATGTATATTTTTTGTGTGTACTTAGGGATTCATCAAGTCAAGAATGTGTGCAACTTGTGCTATGAATTGAGCTAAATATTTAAATTTTAAAATTATACAACTTGTTAATTTATTTTTTACTTGACCTGATATTTAATTATTAACAGTGAACTGACTGATTTTATGCCAAATGTAAGCCAAGTAGCTTAATAAATCCAAGCAGTGAGTGTCTATATTTATTATACTTATTTAGATTATTATCTACATTCTGCATTATTCTTTAAGCTGCTTTCTTATATCTAAAAATTAAAAAACGTTAATTTTGTAGTTCTGATAAATATACGTATTTGTAGTTTCTTGTTTCAAGAAGCTAAGCAAGCAGTTCTCTAAATGCTTGAGCTCATCAAATTAACTAATAGTTATTTATGTTTCATTATACTTATATATATCTGAAAACTGCTTTTGTATATGTGTCTATACTTACACTTTATTCATGTAAGTACAATGTATATTTATTACAGTGCCTATATATTAAGTCCTTAAACAATTTACCAGTTTTTTTTATCGTTTCGTCTAAAACTTTAACACCAAGAAAACGGAAAATGTATTAAAATAATAGTTTATTTTAATTGTTTGGATAGTATTTTATAAAGGCTGTATTAATTATAGGACAGTATGAATCAATAAGCATTCAAATAGAATTTAATTAGAGTTTTTATTTTTTTAGCGTCATCTTAACGAGTGAGCTTACGACTGGTAATCCTTTGAATCTGACATTAGTTATATAAAACAAATGAATCGCATCATTTAAATTTTAATAGGCGCCCACATTCTCATTCATGGGCAACACATTTACGAGACTTGGATGTGTATGCATGAAAGCTTGCCGTATGTGTGTGTGTGTGTGTTGTTAGTTGATACTAATTAACGGCAGATAACGCCGCTTGTAACGCCGCCGCCGCGCTTTTAAAATCTATATAAATCCATTATTGCAAAGTGAACATAGTACCTACTACATGTAGAGATATAACGATTTCCCCCATTACCACTGTTAACGTTATCGTTTCACGTCATTCGTGTGTGTTTTCAACGCACGCCATCATCGTAATTTTCATTCAAACAACGCGCGTTTTGTATGTGTGTTGAAAGCGTTTTATCTTTGTATTTTATTTTAAATTTATTTAACAAAATAAATATGCATTTAATAACGACGAGCTGTACATGAAAAAAACAGATTAAACTAAAAACTTTGTTAGCTTCCATATATTTTGCAATCACAAAATTTCCCAGAGCGACGCGACAGGCGTCCAGATTTTCAAGAATCCACCAACTTTTTCACTAAACATGCAATTTTTCGTGTGAAAGAAAATTTTCTAGCTTTGTTCGAATGTTTATTACTGTTCTTCAAAGTTGTTGAAAAGTCCGCTCATAAAAATTGATAGAGACATTTGAAAAAGCACTTGGAAGCTTTCGAGTGCAACACAACGATTTATTACTTAATCTTTAATTAAATGCGTTAAAAAAGATGTTTAATCAATGCCCACCCAAGTGCTTTTTTTGTTTTTGTTTGATTCGGTTTTTAGGCTAGGTCACAGTGAAAAGGTATCTATAGCCACATTAAGATAAAGTTAACGATAGCATTAACGATAGACGACAACATTGAGCCATTAAGGGCACTTAGAAAGCTTCTGTATGGTTCTCTATATCTGTCTATTTGAGAAAGATGCATCCGATGCACTTCACTGGTCCGAGGATGGGAAAAATTGAAAATGGTCTCGAGAGAGGGTTAGCGGTGGTTCTAAACGATGCCGCCAGAGTTGCCGACTTTTGTAAATTGTCAGGAATTTAACGCTCAGGTGAATATGTCTATGTGTGGGTGGTTGTAGATGGGTGGTTATCTTTCTTTTTGAACGAGCGCGCGCGACAATATAAAAGACAACACCAGTTTTACATTAAGCTTTAAACGATCACTATCCAATTCCGTACATCTCCATCCTTCTCTTACACCCACTGCCTCTTTTTCTTATGTTCGTCGGTTGTTTTTTTTTTTCGTTTTCATGTAGGTAAAACTTAACCTCTATAAAAATGGAAAGACGATTACTTTATCATTTAAGTGAGAGCTACCGTTTTTTCAAAAAAGATAACACGATATTTATGACCCGGTCTTCCAAGTGAGATGGAAAATTAAAAAGACATTAAGACAATAATAAAAATAAACAAAGTACAATCAAAAATTACATGCGGTAACCTAAGACGACTAAAGGCTCTTAGGTGACGACTGGAATAAGTAAAGTTAAGAAATTAATGGCGACGATGATGAGGAAAGTGATATAATGACTGGTGGCGACATTATATTGATAAAAACGTAGTTAAGTGATTTCATTTGTCGGCGTAGATTTTTATTTCATTTTTTAAATTCACCGAAGATAACTGGGGTTAAGGGTGCTATTAGAATAGTAATAAAATGGAATATCTTTTTCGGTATGTCACTTTTTTTACTTTTCTTGAAATTCTTTTCATTTGAACAGAGAACACGCATAGTTAACACCGGAAACTACTAACTGAAAAGGTATTTCCAATGCTAATCAATTCTCAATTCGCAAATCAAATTCTTCCCTTTTATAATTAACTCTAAACATTCATTTCAAGCAAACATAATTTTTTTTCTTATCATTATCATCAACAATTACCTACATTGAAAACCGAGAATAGTTATAAGGTGAAATATTGTCATTTATGCCTATGAACTGGAGCCTAGCACTAAGATACAGTAGCTCTGCCATGGTCACTGATGCTACAAATTTAGCTGCTTAATTACAAATTTGACTCATTTCAATTTGATTTTTTGCTCCCATACTATATTTGCCGATAGTAAGGCAACAATTTTAAAACCAAAAACTTTTTTTTATGTAATTAATAATTATAGATCTGCTCCAGATGAAAATAACATCGTACAGTTACGATACAAGTTTTGTCTAGTATACAATAATGGTAACTTTTTTTATATTGCACATCAGTTATTATACGGTTTAATTTTCATTTGGATCATACCTAATATTTTATTTTTATTTTTAAAGAATCTTAATGCTTGTAAAGTATACGATTTATTGATATTAATAATTATATTGTGCGTTCGTTGGGATAGTCATTGTATTAACTAAAATGTCATCAACGCCGTCAGGTATTTTGTTTACAATCACGCAAACCTTTCTTAAAAGATGGATTAGGATCATGAACGTTGCTCAAATGCTTCCAAGTTAATGGATTAGAAAAAAATATCGACAACGAACATAATTGTTACAAAACGCGTTATGGAACGTAACCCAAGTGGTATCAAAATGTAATTAGAACACATTTATAAGCGCTCGACACATTTGATATGGAATTAACAGCACCTTTTAGTAGGTTAATTAAATAAATTTTGAAATATTTAAGGAATATTTTATCAATTAGTAAATATAATAAAAAAGTCATCAAACATATTTAATACTTATACTTATGTATTTATTTAAAGCTTTAGAACGATTAGATATCGGGAAATGGGTAAAATATCGACAACCTATAAGATTTAGACGACACACACTTAATATAAGCGTGGTGAAAAGGAAAACTTAATTTACATTTTTTTATAATATTCAGGGTCTTGTCCTCCCCTAAACCAAAACCTGGGTACTTTCATGGTTATTCATAGTTATGAACACAAAATAATTATTAAATGTTGTCTTACATTGTCTTACAACTGCTACTGTTTTAACAGAGTTCTCATCTTAAGAATATCAGATAAATCCTAATAATTATAGACCACTAAAAAGAGGGATCAAAAATTAATACTGAAAGACGCCTGATTTTACCTAGAAGAGATATTTAATAAAACTTCAAGTGTAAAATTTTACGAGATAGTGATAGTGAATTAACACCGAGTTGGATCCTCCTACACCGGAAATAGTAAATCCTAGCTACCTCTTCCTACATACACTTAACCATAAAAGTGTGTGTGTTAAAGAACAAGATCGATGAGAGTACTTCCGGTGGTTCGTACCAACTAAAAGTAAATAATTACAACAATAATACTTTGTAGGTATTTACAACATTTTCATTTAGTTTAGTTGAATAAATCATCAACGCTAAGTTCTTTAAAATTGCTTTTAAAAACTTTCAAAAATAGTTACATTTTATTTTGAGATTAAATGTATGTTTTAACCAGGACCGGTTTTTAAAAATTTACAATTCTGTTTGTTTTCTATTCTACTGAATAGATTGTAAATAAACGAGCGACGTTAATAGAAATATAAATACTAAAAGAGATATAGATTCGAGTTTGGTTGGGTGAAGTGAGATAAAAACAATGATAGCCCCTTTTAAATACGAAACAATTGAACAGGCGGCATAAACAATTGCTTTTCGATTGAAAGTAAATAAATGGCGAGAGGGTGGTGTGGAAAAGAGGAAAATTACGAGAGAAGCGAATTGCAGTCGTGTCGACCTTTGGGTCAATTTCGACATGTGTATTTTTATTTGTATGGAATGGGGATGATTTTTTTTCCATTAAGGGATGATTTCTACCTACGTATTTTATCTCTTGTTCTTTTCTATGCACATATAAAAATAGAAATAGAGAGTGAATAAGGGTGAAATATCCACTGCCACCTCATTTCATAGTCCCCTCATTCACTTTTCGAACTTCCCTACATTTTTTCCACCTATATCATATATCGGTACTTTCGATCAACCCTCTCGCGTCCCACTTAAACCTCGTGTATTATCTAATGCCTTCTTTACTGAATGCTGAAAATGCACTTTTTATCCGGAGTGTGTGACTCCGGGGATGAACTTTCCTGCGTTTCCACCAGGACGGAGAAAACAAGGTGAAGCGGTTGGGTGGGTTTGTGTGGAGAAATACGGGGTTGATGGATTTCGAATCTGATGTAATTTGTGAATTGAATAGCGCGCGTGATTATACCTTGTTAACGATACGACACCATAAAATTACGATCATCATTACGGGGGAGTGAGGGATGGAAATGAGACAGAGAGAAAAAATAATTTTTTCAATGTCTCCAATAAGTAAATTATACTATCGAAATCAATTAATTCAACAGACAAATTATTGATCAAGTCACTTGTAAATTCCACAGCCCACTTGGCTTTATTTATCATTTATAATCGAATAGGCGATTGTGTGGTTAGTGATACTGTTTGCGCTATTTTTAAATAATTTATAAATTGTAGATTTTTCTTGACGT
This sequence comes from Sisyra nigra, assembly GCA_958496155.1. Taxonomy (NCBI): domain Eukaryota; kingdom Metazoa; phylum Arthropoda; class Insecta; order Neuroptera; family Sisyridae; genus Sisyra; species Sisyra nigra. The sequence continues at coordinate 25,792,350 of OY292316.1, read as the reverse complement.
TGAAGTGTGTTGGTTTTAAAATTCATCACGAACATTGCTTCAATTCATCGATCACTTTTATTTTCCCTCCATACTTTTGCCACTTACCTACGACGTTTTGTAAGCAAATAAAATATTTATTTACTTTGAAAATTAGTATTTCTGCTGGCGACATAAGAGTGAAAATAAGGTAGAAAGTCGTGCACATCCATTTTTACTTATCAAATTACGACTTTAAGCTCCACAACGGACAGGAATCCTTTTAATTTCAACATGTCTTCTCATTTTTTATAGTAGAAATTTTTCATAAACTCAAAAAATAAATAATGTCTTATCAAAAATCAAGGATTATTATTTTTATTTTATTATAAGCTCCGTGTGATATTTTAGTAAATGCACGTAAAAGCTCCATGATTAAGCTAAATGGCAATGTGTATTCTAGACAAATATCAGTCGATATGTCATGGGATGCTAAAAACTAAATTTTTCGCAGCTGTTTTTACAAGAATTGTGATCGTTTCTTGTTGTTACATCCGCTAGACCCTAGCTTAAAGCTTTACAACAATACGTTAATAACACCGTTCCACTCAATCTTTACCTATAATTTTAAGTTCGCTTCAACTACTATTGTCATTAATGATTGTCGATCTAAAAACTCAAGATAAAAGTCCTGGGTTCCATTGGGCGTCGACCCTAAAGACTGAATACGGCTAAGGGACTATAAGTACTTCAACTAGTGTCTGACTTTGCTGAAAATTCACTACTCTAGTTAATCATAAGTAAAATTGGTCTTGGTCTTTCATTTTCACAAGATTATCTTTATACTAGCAAAACCAAGACCAAGGCCGAATTTGCAAAACTAAGACCAAATACGCAATCTTAGCAAAAAATTATAACTTCCGATCTATGAGTAAAACCACGAGCAACTTAAAATGTAATTTCTTGGAACAAAATATTTTTTGTATTTGAAATTTTCAGTTTGCTTTACTAGATTTTTATACAAGTGATAAGTAAAATTGTATTTTGCAAGACCAAGATCGAAATAAGCACAACCAAGACCAATACCAAGACTGGGACAGTATTGCTTTTGGTCTTTGTTTCTTATCACTGGTTCGACCTTTAGCTTTCCAAATAAGTCAAAAAATGCCTAAGAATACGTAAGTGGGAAACTAACAAAATTTTTCTAAGCTTTGAAAGCTTGACCTTGAATATAAGAAAGTAGCAATTTTTTAAATGTGCAGATTATATTATATTCAAAATACTTGATAGAAATTTAAATTGAAATCAAATGTTATTATTTTAATATCAAGACAAGTCAAATATTTCAAATTGTCGAGTTTCTTCATTTGATGTAACCCTAAGAGATTATTTTCAACTATTATTATATATTATTATATTATTGTCACTTAAAATTAAAATAAATTTAGCTGATAGAGTGACGTATCGATTTCCATTTCAAATCTTAGATTTCCATATCATACGTCAGTGGTGCTCGGTTCAATTTCCATTGAATCCTAGATTTTCCTAGAATAAGTAGATTACAAAAGTTTTCTTCTTAAACAGTCGTCGTTTGTCCTTAGATATTAAAGGTGGCAGGTGCTTAAAACACTAAATAAAATCATCGAAATTGTAATAATTTTGATTGATTCTCAGATACTACACTATTTGTTCTTTTCCTTCATTATAAGGCGTAGGCATATAATTTATTTAAAAGTTTTTATAATTATATTAAGCTTACTTAGAACAAAAAAAATGTTTGACTGCAATAAAATAATTAATTTTAGGTAATACAAGTAGAACAGATATGGAACTTTAATTTAATGAATGTTCAACACGCACTTCTGTGTTTCTTTCTAAGTACCAATAAATTCTTCTAACAGAATGCAAATTTCGAGTTCATTTAAACGTTACATTTATAAATTTTCAGTTACAATTTTTTTACTGTTCTCGATAGTACCTAGGTACCTATAAAATATTTAAGTGGGTATCTAAATCAAAATTCAAAAGTCTAGTTCAGCGTATTACTTAATTTTTATTTAGTAATCTATAACAAGTTTGTAAAAATATGTAAGTATCTAATTGCACTATTTTAGTAGATTAATCTATGAAGTACTTGTCTTTAGTTATAATTGTTTAGTTAGGAGATTAGAAATTTTGTAGTTATATTGGTTTTATTTAATTAAGGGGATGAAGAAAATTACAATATTAAATATAGTTCGAGTATTTATGTGTTATTAAATCATTTGTATAAAAAAGATAATATTTGTATTGGACAGGGGCGTATTAAGGGTTTTTTATGATTAAAAATGAAAAAGCCTTCACGAGCGAGCGTAAAACGAACAAATTCAACAAAGATCAAATGATAATCGAAAGTTTCGAGGAAAACGAAGATGAGAAGACGTTTTGCCCCATAGAAATAATGCACGAGAGAGTGATATATAGGCGTGGTGAGCTGGCGCCAAGAAAAAGTACAGTCTCAACTACAAGTTTCGTGTGTGTTTTACAATTGTTTTGATCTTATCGCTGAGACTGTGATCATCACTACAATATATTTATACGAGTACGAGTACATTGGTGTTCTTCATCCTTCTCCCTACCACGGCAACTTCATCGTGTTCCATCACCTCGCCACGAAACAACACCGTTAATTAATTAAATTGAAACGAGCAGAACCCGTTTAAAGACGAAATTTGATTTTGTTCAACATAATTACATTTGAATTTGTATTTGCCTCTTTCTGGGCTTTTACACGCACACACATGCTCATTTAGAAACCTACACAGTGATTTTTAGGTCTTTAAATAATAACGAAAGTGGATGGCGATTGCAGGTCTGTGTGGTCCTCTACAGCGGAAGAGATTAGAACAAGATCAATTGATAATCAAAAAAAAAAAAAAAACAAAATTAATAAGACTGGAATAACTTCTTCATTAGAAATCGAACTAAACGAACTAATTTAATTCAAATTTATAAAAAAAAATGCATATAATCATATTTTTAATTTTAAACAAAAGTTCATCATTTTTATTCTTTAATTATTGCATAATTTTTTTTTAATATTCAAAATGTTTCTTTTATGTAAAAGTATTCTATATTAGTCTCGTATATGTATGTATTAAAAAAAGGGTTTGTCAACAATGTGCCATCAGAACTAGTCTTTTGGTCTATTTTACAATTTTATAGAAACGTTATTGCAAAAATAAATATCATAAGTTCTATTTGGAGTATTTGATCACTCTGAACACTGAGAATTTAAGAAGGGAAGATTGTTAGTCTTATAGGAGTCGGCGAATCAACTTTGGAAAAATTCAAATGAATATTGGCTAAGAAAACAGGGAATCATCAAAGATCGGACGGCCAAACGTATTTTTTACGAAATCAGATTCTACATCTCTTAATATTTACAAATTTTATTTCAATTTACATAATTTACTGTAATTAAAGTGAAACTTCTTCGATAATTGATTAATGAATGAGACGTGAGAGTAAAATGTCAAGAACGCCCCATTTCGTTACACGAGAGAGAAGAAAGATATAACATATAGAAAAAAAGAGAATATTGTACTTCGATATTCAGAGATGGGACAAGAGAGAGTGAAGTATACACAGTGATAAAAAATGACAGTAAAAATATTGAATAATTAGTATATTTGTTACGCACATATTGTATGATATTTTTCTCTCTCTGTCTCTCACACTAAACTCCCATGTTCTTTATTTCTTCAGAAGTTCTCCATCACATGTACGGTGCTGTTTTTATAATAATGATTCAAAAATAAAATAATAACAATATTAAAGTTATAGAAATCTTCAATTATCTATGAAATTTTTCCATGCAGACATTTAGCATAAATTTTATTACATGAAAATGTTATTGCTCATCTAATAATTCTTGATGAAATGCATAATAGTCGTGCTATAACAAGCACATAAAGATTTTTCAAAATGGGTTAGGTTATATTGAACAACTCTCTAGGGGGTAATTGATTTTATTTGTACATTTTTTTCTGAATCTTTTCCATTTAAATAAATAGCTATCGTGAGAGTATGTAATTTAATTTTTACCTCTTTTGAAAATAATTTTCCGACCAATGTCACTTCAACGCTCACTCAAATTCTCATCCATTTACATGCATATCTTCACATTAAAATGCATTTATCAAGTAGCCGAAAAAAATTACTACACTTAAACTAATAACAAATGCATGTATTTCTTCTTCAATTAGATTTTTCAAATAGTACATTATTAAGCGAAAATATTCCCATAATAAGTGTGAGACAGTCGTCAGGTCGAGACGTCAAACAATATAATTTCTTGAAAGATAGAAAAAAGAAAGGAACAAACCGAGTGACACGTCGCTTTAAAACTGTGCAAATACAAATTAAAGACCAGAAAGACTGACGAGAAAAAAGGTTAAAAGTACGAATGTCTCTCGGTTAGGTGCAAGGACGAAAATGAGGGATGAACGCGCGCGGCGGTTACACCAAAAGACTGTCGCCTCTATTTGTTTTCACTTATTCGTCAAATACGAGAAGTCGTCTAAGAAAAAGTCGTCATCTCATTCAAGGGAAAAAATATTTAACGAAAATTGATATTCTTTCTTTATTTTCAATATGTAAATAAGAGCACGGCATCTTTATTGCGTCTCGAAAAGATTCGACAAGTGCGGGGACAGGACGAAAAAAAACATCACGAGATGACATCTCGTACAAATGTTATTTACACATTTCATTTCAGAGAGTTTTATCATCAAAGATTTTCTTTATAAAAGTAAACCTGTCGTCATTTTTACTCTCCCTACGTCATCCCTGTAGTCGCTGAACTTGTGTATATCATCTCACATCAAGCAGCATCTTTCCTATATTTGTCTTTTATCATTCGTCATCATTCCATTTTCCAGCATCATTTGTCATAAATTGGAGATTTTTCTCGCGCAATTAGCAGTAATGGAATCGTATATTATTTGACATTTCTTTTTCTTTTTTTTTTTTTTTGGTTTCTTAGTTTGTTAGTTTATTCAAATAGTATCCATAAAAATATTTTTACATTTACGAAGACACGTTCGTGTACCTGCGTGTAAAATATTTATATTTAGGTAGTTGTATTCCTATTTGCTCCTTTTGTTTAGCTTGTTTAAGTTTATTTTATCCAGATTTGCTATCTATTAAAAGTATGCTTTATATTTAGTTATGGTTGTATCAAATGAAAACATCAAAACTCTTCAGTCATTTTTATGTAAGCAACAATAAACACGTTTTTCTATTTAAAGCTTTTCTCCAAGAAACAATATAAAATTAATTTCTTGTTTGGTTTCTGTTAGAGAAATAATAAGCAGATTATTCTATAACTGTCTTGCAGGAACCATACATTTTAATGCGATAAATATCAATATATGTATTATATAAGTTAAGAACTCACTACTTGACTTGATTTTTAAGCTACTTGACAGAATTTTTAGCTACTTGTCTTAACTTGTCTTGCGATAGAGATTTACTATACCTAATAAAATGACTCTTTACGAAAAATCACGTCGTTTCATTTCAATCCGTCATAAAAACTTTATCCTTTAAAACAGCTATCTTGATTCTTCAGGATAAAATATAGCCCATGTTCAATGTCCATCTGATGTGACTTTTTAAATGTTGAAAAATATTTGAAATCAAGAGTTTTGGGAATTAACTCGATATACAAACTTACAAATTTCATCTTTCTTCTTCTAGCGTGTTTCATGTTACGAGACATTGAGACCATAGACCAAAAGTTTACCCCTTTCGACGCCACTGGTACGTTGGAACATAATGTTAGGTGAGTAATGCGAGGTCAACTTTAATAGTAAGTAAGTGATTTAAATAATACAAAAGTTGCTTTTTTCATAGTTTACAAGTAGGGATCTTATACATTAAATATACCGGTAGAAAAAAGTACAGTAGAAATCGTTTATAACGAACTTCAGGGGACCGTCAAATTTCGTTCGTTATAAGCGATATTCACTATAACCGATATGTATCGTCTTATTTAAGACATATCACGGGGCTCGAAGGTTTTGTACGTTACAGCCGGTTGTTCATTATATCCGGTGTCGTTATAAACGATGTATACTGTATTAATAGCAATATTATATAATAGACAATTATTAATTTGATGGGAGATAATTTTGTTTACTTGTGAGTTAAACTTTTTTGGGTTTGAGAACCGCTGTAAGTCGTATAGAAAAAGCCCAGTTAAAATACGTATATAATTTTTGCTTTGATGTTTTTCAAATTTTTAAATGTTAAAACTCGTTACAATCAAACTTTTTCTTAAAGAGTAAGTAAATATGTATATAATTTTCAATTGATAAAAATAATAATATGGAAAAATTGTAAGTATTTTAAGATTCTTAAAGCAATCATAACAGCAATTTTAAATACACCACATTATGACAGGACACAAAACTAATGCAATATTATTGTAAAAAACATTAAATAAATTTTTACTCCTAACAACTACATATTTAAAATAATTAAGTACAAATATTTAATACAAGATTCTAATATATGGAAAGATATTAACCGTTAATTTATCGGTAAACCGGAATTTCAATTTTCATTTACCGAATTTCCGATAAATGAGTCGGTAAATTTACAATCTCTATCTACAAGTAAAAAGTGTACTACATGACGTAGGTAGATAATCTTAAAGTGTTGTAAATAAACCAGAACTTTAGGGATATTTATATCTGTTTGCAGAAAAAATGTATCAATAATACCTAAATGTAGTAAATATACTATAAAAATTTGATAGAAGCAAGTTATTAATATAGTAAAAACATTTTATTTTTCAAGAAAAGTATTTGAAAATTAAAAAAAAAAATGATGAGTTTACAGTTCACATAATACAGATCTTTTCGCCTACATAACATTATTTTTTCTTCATCAAATGTATCTTTGTATATGTACACTGTACATTTAGGAAAATGAAAAGTATACGCACAAGAAAAAATTTCTTTGGTCTATATCTTTAGGGATGTACACGCATTTCTTCTTCTTATATATATCATAGCCAGCGTGTGTTATTGTGCCGGATGGAATTTAATTTGTTAAGACGTAGTAATGTTGGTGGAGGCGCTGGGAAAAAAGTAAATGTATACCTTCTATGGGCTGTGCTCGATCGTTTCGTCCCAAACCTATCTCTCTCCGACACGCATACAACTAATATTATCGGAAGTGGAGACGGATAATGTACGAGAAAATTTATATTTTCTTTACGGAAAAGGGCTGATGACACACGGTAAGATTATGAAGGCGGTTGTAGAGAAAGGAATGAATTTTGGAATTGCGAATGAGGGTTTGAATAAGAGGGTGGAACTAGCGTTGCACGCATTTCTTGTTTTTCCTATTCGGATACGGAGAGAAAATTTAATCTATTTGAATATATCTTTATATTAAATGTGACAAATTTTCATATATTTGCAAAAAATTATTTTCAAGACAATTCATGGTATATTTTTAAGTTCAAAATAATATAAAATTGCATTTAAATGAGCAAAAAGTTTTTTTCTTTTAAATTCAAAAGAACGAATTTAAGCTGATTTTCCATGATTTATGTAAAATAATTAAAGTATCATTTATAAATTGACGAACGAAGGCCAACAAAAAATAAGGTAAATATTTTATGGAAGGCCCAGTGTGTGGTTAAATGCCCAACAAAAGAATTTTGACAACTAGCAAAGCTACCCCCAATTATTCATCTTATTTAATTTGAGGATTGAAATTTTGATTTTGAAAAACTTGTTTCTTTTCTTACTAAACTAAACCAAGACACGTCATATAAAGAGGTATAAATGAAACGAGCAGAGAGAACTAATTGATTAACGTAACAAAGATGGGAGCTTACCTCCCATGGCGGAGGTGGTCATCATTAATTTCGTGGTTATGATCCTCAATAACGATTCTTGATTTCTGATATTAGTTTTTGAAGAGAGACCTGTCATGAAACCCGCCAAAAAGATGAGCAACAATTTTGGTCAAAGTTAATTTTTTTTCACTCAAATTTATTACTTTTTGTTCAAGCACCTGTCAACAGGGTAACACTAACTTTTTGTTGTTCTATCGGCTCCTATTTTCTATGACAATTTTTAGGTTTGTTTTTTTTTTTTTTTTTTTAAACGGCCACATCTTTTTAATAGCTATGATTTAGTATATCATGATTAGGTACCTATATGCAGTGCTAAATTTTTTTAAACATTTGATTATTTGAATCATTGTTGTATACTTTTGGATAACTACACAAAAAAACTGAATGTTTGTTCTCACTTATAATAATATTAATCAGTTTAAAGCAACAATAACTAGTTTACCTATTGTATAAAACTAAGTTTATAAATGTCTCATTGTCAGTCAACATTAGAATATTTAAACGTATTCGTGATTTGATATCACGACGTAAACATTCTCACAAAATCATCTTATAGATATTTTATAAAAAAAATTCTTCCGTAAATTTTATGCATTAACTTTAGACCATAAAATATCATTTATTATAAGTTTCATTCATGAAATATACTATAGGTACTTAACTATAAACCTTTTTTTGTTGTGTAATTAATTTCATAATTAATCGATAAACGTTGTTAGTTTTACGCTTCTACGCCAATATATTCCAACTGAGCTTCAAAAAAAAAAAAAAATGAATTGAAAACATAATTTTATACTAAACTTCTATTATCTAGATTGAGAATAATAAGCTGATGATACGATCGTCACGAAAAATTCAAATAGAAAATAATACGAGCATAATTTGATTATACATTCGTGTAATTGAATTTTCAATGAATTCATTTTGTGAAAAACTAACGCTTTACGCACGGTTGAACTACAATGAATGCATATTATCTTTTTTATTTGGTCAGATATTCTCTAGTTTATTATTAAATAGACTATCATAGTATTAATCCAACATTTTGCAAGCCCAACCGGCAAATTTGACAGAATCAAATACCCAAACAGACCAAATGTTTCTACATAGTTTTTTCCAATATTAATCAGCCCGTTATCAATTGAAAATTACTGATATAAATCAACTTGTTCAATTTATTACAAGTCCTCGATTAAATCAAAGAACGATTGGTTTATGAATAGAGAAAAATAAACAGTGCCAGGTGAAGATCCGAAAAGGAGGTAAAAAACGGTGAGATTAATTTAAAAAAATTAATTTCATTTTGTTTGCCTACAGGCCAATTAGTTAAATATATAGTTGTGAATTTTTAATTACGAACTAGAAAAGAACAGATCAAAAATCAAAAAGGCCATCGTACACCTGCCCGTCTTATGTTTGTTTTCCAAATTTATTAATATTGGACGTGTCTATGTGTTATTAGGCTTAGAATAATGAGGGTCTTCGATGGTGATTTTTAGGTTTTCAACTTGTTTAATTTAGGAGGTTAAATAGATTACAAATTGGGATGATTTTGGAAGGGTATAAAAAAATAAGTTTATGTGCCAAATGTTGGATAGTGTTTAACTTGTGTTCCATGTGTTCTTTGATCCAATTTAAGAGTAGAGTAAAACGATAATGCGTTTCTAACCTCACATTTGCATTTATATAGGCAAGTTCGCGTTGATGGCGCAGGCGCATGTGATTCAATTATCCTAGACATTACTACCGTTAACTTTTGATCCAATGTTTATTTTAAGAAAATATTCGGTTTTTGGTTCTTAGGCAGTGGAGTAGAAGGCGTAACTGTCAATTGGGGCATAAAATATTTAAGTACCTACTCTTAATCAACATCCCCATACTTCAACCGAATCCCCGTACAAAATATAAGAATGGAAAAAATAGTTTTTATTACTAACAAAGAGTAATTTGCTCTCTCCGCTACATGCGTCCCTATTTCTATGAATCCCTAGATCTAAGACTTACATGACCTACAGTTTTTTGTGTGTAGACAGTCGTGATATGACCTTGGATGTTAAAGTGACTTAAAACACCCAAAAAAAAATTTCACTAAAACTCTTATGTCTTATGGGACGATTTGGTACCTCTCTGAAAAATCACTCAGGGCATTGATATACTTCACTGTACACCCCATCTCCTATCGTTACACCAATCTTTCTAGTTATACCATAACCACATTATGATAATCATTATGAAAAGTTATGCTTGAAATTTAAATTCAATGAATTTTTCCCGTATCTTTAATGTTTTATCTTATCTTTAAGTAATATTTTAGCTTAACTTCAAAGCTAATTGACTTGATTTTCAAGCTATTTGATCTAAATTTTCCTTAAATCTAATTCAAACTTTAATCAAATATTAATATATTAATTTAAGTTATTTAAGTTAGATAATTCAAGTTATGAATTTATATCGCAAGTTATTTCATTTATCTATACAAGTCACAACATCAAACAAAACAACATAATTAAAAAATATTCAACTACTTGACTTAAATTTGGGCTTAAAATCAAGTTAAACTCAAGTTAATTGTTTATATTTGAATATTACGGTAAGCTAAGCATTGCATTTGTATGTTATTTTACTTCCAAGTTTAAATTTTAAGCATATTTCATGGAACATTTGACTTGATGACACCCTCGGTGCAATACTCATTAGTAACATAGGTTTCTAAAATAAAGCAGCTTAGAAAAAAGGTTTTTGTAACAAACTAATAAAAAAATTTGAATCCGATAGTACTCCAGGAAATGCTGCCACCAAATTATTATACCAATCTTACGAAAATATATGAAAAGTTCAATTATTTTGATTTCATCAAAAAATAATCACAAACGCAACAAAATGAAAAAATAAAAAACTTCAATATGCAATTAAAATGTAAAATGTACTATAATCTAGAGATAAATTATCAAACCCCAAATGTGTATTTCTATCAATTTTTTTTCTCACTTATTAAGTAATAATTTTTTTTATTCTCTAAACCATTTCAGCTATTGATATAATAATGTGCACTAAAATAAATGTTGAGTGTGAAATTTATTTGATATAAATAAAATATTAACACTTAAAAAACTTGATAAAGTAATTTGAACTTTAAAAAAATGCATCTACACACTAAAAGTCAAAGATAAACCACAGCCAATGATTTTTTTATTATCACCATTTCTTGTCGCAAAACAAACATTGTGACAAAATTTCAGTATTTTAATTGAATAAATTAAAATATTATTTAACTATTTAAATGCTCTAAGCCTGAACATTTGATTACTTATAACTAAAAAAATCATAACTCCCGACTTTAAATTAATTATCATGTGCTTTTCCTAACACTTTTCTATTTAATTTAGTTAATCTCGCACCTAAGGAGTTAATTTTCTTAGGATTAAAATGTATGTAGACATTTAAACGAACAATGTTCTCACTTTCTCGATAGCTAGCCTATCTTTTCTCATACATATTCATAATGACGAATAAAAACTAAAAAAAAAAATTAAATTTAAACAAAAAGAACCGGTGTTGGTTATTCAAATATGTTATTATCACGCCACTACTATATCTACCTTATTATTTTATTCTAGTTATTTCCTAAATCGTGTAGTAAATCATAAGTAAAAAAAATAGTCATGTAATGCTCGGCCATTTTGAATAATTAGCTACATAAAATAATTAACGAAATCTATCCTTAGTTTTTTTTATTGAGAAAATTTCGTTTTTCTTACGATTAAATTGGTTGCTTCTTGGTTGTTGTTAGTTCGAGAAGAAGACAAAAAGAATAGGTATTTAACATAAAACAAAAGGAATGACGGTGGTCATATAATAAATGAGGAGCAGACGCCAGTTGTCTCCTAACTCTTCAGGCCAAAGCAAGGCGCCATTAACGTGCTGGGAGCTTCTCATACCATTAACTGCAGCCCCTCGCACAGGTTACACTCGGTCCAAAACACACACACATTTAATATAACCGTAAACGACCCAAACGATCCATCATCAATCCTATGGGATAATATTTATTTGTTTTTTTCTGGAGCCCGTCTCTATTCAATATACAGTATAATCTTAATAAACGTAGATCTTTCTTTTTTTGGCTTTGTCCACTGCACGAGATTCCTGCATAAAATACTCGTGTCCAATTTGTTGATCGCGGCTCCACTCCGTTTGTTTGTTTAGTGGCATCATCATAAATTTCTTTATGTTTCTACTAAATATACATGTGTGTTTTTACTTTTTTGTTCCTCCCCCCTTCATTCCAGAAACCGTTTGAGTGACTTAATGTCCCTTGGAAGCAAAATAGTTTAAATTTTTTTCAAATCATTGTTAAATCGTCACATTTTCGAGTCGAGATCAAAGCAAAAATTTGAGTTAAACAATATGATTTGGGGAGATGTAAAAATCCGGAAAAGCCAGAGTTTGAGGGGTTAATACAGATATTTGTTTTAAATGACAAGTGTAAGAGCTCAATGTTTGATGATAAATATTTACGAATATGTGTGTGTTAGTGACACACAAAGAGGACGCAATTCCCTTTTGACAGTCTCCGAATAATGTTAAATGTGAAACGACGCCAATACGTGTGCTGAGCAGAAACGCTTTGGTGATGATAAATTTTGCACCTCGGGTAATTTTAATTGCCGACTGTACGTTTAGGTTTATTTGGATTTGTTGTCCTGATTCAAATTTAACCGCCTATCAAGCCGACTCGTGCACTCATCCTCGTTTCATCTCATTTTCATTCGTGTGTTTTCCAATCGCAACAAAGGTAAACTGTACATGTGTTGCTGTTCCACATCGCCCTATCAACAAATCCAAACATGATACGGCTTTGCCTGGTGATTACAGTCGAAACATGGAGGATTGGTATCGGGGACAAACGAGTTACCCTGTCTGACGGTGATGGAAGTCGAACGAGGATTCTCTGTCAGTTGCAGGATCATTAGAATAATTAATTTACTGTTACATTACAATCGAATTTATTCACACAAACTTTGTGAATTTCGTTATGGTTGAATGCTTGAATACCTGTTTAGACCAATATTGGTACTAAATTTTAACTGAACTACTGCCTGCTATCTTTTATAAAACTATAAAGGTAACTATATTTTCACAAAAAATATGCTCAAACCATCGAGAAAAAAATTCTCAATTAATAATTTTATTAGGGTAAGAACATGTATCTTAGAAAAAAGTATACGTACATAAAGAATACGATAAAAGAAAAAAAAAACAATTACAGGGTAGTAATTTTCTCCAATATCTTTTGACTATTATAGGAATATCGTTTAATAAAATAATAAATGTTGAATGTATAATTTGTAACAATACAGTTTTATTCCAGTTCAAACAAATTGAAACATATTCGAACAGAGTTATATCCGACTCAATATACCAAGTCAGTATGAATTTGTCGTATGTGTGTTGATATTTGTCTAATTATTGTCAACTTTAATTAAATATTGAAACTGAGCTTCGAACTGATAGGAATTGACAGACTTAACTGCAAATTGACAGACTGACATTTTCGATTGGATTAGTGGTGAATCTATGATTGAAGACAGATTTAGATTACATGTAGGGTGCGGGAGAGATTTAGGTATATAACACTCGTTACATATTACTCGATTTAATTTCGTAACTGTTTCACTCTATTGTCCTACAGGGACAAGAATGTTTTAATTAAAAAATTTTATCAGGCTTAACTGCAATAAATTTTAAATACTGAACGATGGGTGGAAATTAAATAATCAAAAGGTTCTCTGCATTGTTTCAGGGAATCAAATCGAACCCTCGAAGGACTTAAATCGAATGCCATCAATCATGCGAGAAATGAAAACGGCAAATGTGAAGACGTTTGAGGGTGTGATCTGAGAACAAGACAAAGATGTAGATGAGTTATGAGCGTCCCAAACAAGCAGAAGCCCAAAGACCTTCCATCTATCTGCTGTTGGATTTTTTTCCGGCTCGACCATCCCTATCCATTCTCTCCATAAAATAAACATATAATTATAATTGTACACATTTGAGTTTTATAGCTGATTTTATCCATAACTATATTTCGTAAAATATGCCTCAAAGATTCCTCTTCATCATTATTGAGAAGATTGCATGATTGGAATTGAGTCTCGTGCAAGATTCTCATTAGCAAGGGTGGCATACGATCCCAAAACACAAAGCAAAAAAAGAAAAGGATAAAAGAAAAAAATCAATGTCCTAAAAGAAGAAATTATATTGCATAAATTATAAAAATTCGTTCGAAATAATTAACCTCCCGCGATGATGTGAAAAAGGATATATTTGTTTAAAAAAATCAACCCCCCACTGTTAACCAAACCCAATTTAATAAACTCAACAAAAAAAAATTGATAGATATATTTCACTGATCGAAACCAATCTCTTAAAAAAAACGAATGCAAGCTGATTCAAAATTTCAACAAAAAAAAATTTAAACAACTTAATTTTTATTTAAAAAAAAGATCCCGATTTCCGGGGTCACAACTTTTAAAATCGAATTAAAAACCTCCTGAAATTTTCACTTATTAAAAATATCAGGGGTTGAATGTGCATTTAAAACCGAATAAATGATATGATGACGAAATACAATCGTCGACCGAAATGCTTTTAGGCTTCTTCCATTACAACCCCTGGTGGCTCAAACGCAATCCCCTGATCTCATCTCATCCATCTATCGTCCCTAATCTCGATCATGATCATCAACATGATCCAACCCCTGACACAGCGTATCATCCCCATTTAATTTACCATTTCAAATAGGATGAGATATTAATACAAAAAGAAAACATCAAAAACTCTCCCTTAAATGTATCACCGAGATAAAAAAAAAGTAAATAAAACGTCCATTTTTTCAATATGAAAAATCCATTAAGGAAAACCCCATGTTTAATTTCGATAATGTCATTATTTGTGTAATAATATATTTAACAAAGAATATTCTTTCGGAACCCGGTAAAATTAAGGTTTCTTAAGTATTTTCAAGTCGAATTTACACTCATAAGAAATAGAGAGCATTGCACGAGAGAAAAGGAATTACTAGTGGCTCACATTATTAACCCATCGTTAACACTAAGATTATCCTTGTGTGTTGTACTGTTTTCAACTTGGTAGACAAACTACCCTTGAAATGTACACCCTATTATGTCTGAATGTGGAAGACATGAAGAGGAATTAGGTAGTAGATTAACCGCAAGTCTGGTCAAAGGATTTTCAGCGACTAACAAAATACCTGCAGTGTTACGGAACGCTTTGCCCTGTTACTTATCGACGCACCACTCTCTCAGGATAAATAACGATGGATGCATGCTTAAAATAATAACGGATGAATGACTCAAAAGTAGCTCTTAGTCGGAAGGTAGAACCTCAAGATTGAGACATAATAGCCAAAAAGAGAACAACTACCGTATCGAAGGGCTTTTGTCGCATTTCCGATCTTCAAATAGCCAAGAAACACATTAATTGTACTTCTAACAAGATTTTGAAACACCAAAGAAAATTTAAATGTCTTCAAACACTTACAGAAAATATCCTTTTAATTAAATACCATCAAATTATACTTCGTTATTAGTTTTAACAATGTAATTTGTATTAATTTTTAATAACCTATGCATGAACTTATCCAATAGTCCGACCAACTGACACAGGGGTGTAAGTTCAGTTTGTTTTGTACGACCACAACTAAACAGTTTCTAGTCACATGCAACTTCGTATTTTATAAGGGAACGAGAGCGTTGGATAACCATAGGGCTAGGCGCTTAAGGATGATTCCTCACTTCCTTGAATCAATACTGTTATTCTCTTATGCTTTTCGACATCTTATTGATTCAGCTACAAGCAACCTTCAATTATTCAGTTGAAAGCATGTTCGAGATTTTTCCATTATTAACAGTTTGATTGTATTAGTAAAACGAGTGTAATTTCCTTGAATAATTTATGTTCGTAGAAACAGAAATGTTACGCAACTTTGAATCAAAAATCAGAAACAATAAAAACTTTTTTCAAAAATTATTTTATTTTTAATGTGAATTTTACTTCAAGTAACGCTTTACTATTGGAATTCAAGACTATATTTAGTTATGAAATATTTCATTGGATCATTGGTATGGGGTACGAATATCCATGACTTACATAAATAAAGCTGTAGATTAATGTGTGAAAATATAATTACGCTCAAGAGGGTTGAAATATTAGATTTCTTTCCTTTTTCTTTCGTTAAAGGGGTGTGAATATTTATACTCTGTATAGTATATCTTTACTCTGATATTAAATAGAAAGTAATGGCGGAATCGAGGTGGTTGGTTAATGGGGTTGAACTCGTAGGGTTTGCGCTGCTTCGAGCAGCCATAACTTACATCGTGAAGCTGAATGCGTCGATGTGTCGTCGTCGCCGTGGTGTAAATTACCCTTGAAAAGTTTTATATTAAGGGTTGATATTATGATGCTTACATATATGTGTAAAAGTGAGACATGTGGGGTGCGAGTCGCGCCACGCCTCCGAAGGGTGGAGTTCGTGCGGCCCTTCAAAGGCCCTTTGGCAACACGGATGATATGTCTTTATTTAAGTCGACCACACAGCTGACCAACGGATAAGGGAAAAAACACACTGTTCAAGAAAATCCTAACCAACCATCCTTTCTTGACTGTAATACAACCCGAGACACCTTACAAATTCATGTAATACATGGATTTAATGTGTGACAGACATTAATATTATCAGAAACGAGGGATTTTAATTTATGCAAGAGCCATCTTTTTTCATTTCAAAACTCTTCAATCGATTCCATTTAGAAAACAATAGGATGAGAATAATGAAGGGGACGCATTGATTAGGTTATATATACTGGCAAGTGTTAAGCCCAACACGTTCTATTGTACAAGTCAAAGACTATGGAAATTTCAAACACTACAAACAAAAAAAATTGTGGATACGACATTTTTTTGTCATTTCCTTTCTGGTCGCTGTAGTCATGCCTGAGCATTTGGGTTAAGCTTATTATGATATTAAGGGTGTGGAATGAGGAGTGATGAAACAGGAGAATAGGTGATAAGGTTAAGACACAGCACGCGCAATGCGCATTAAAATCAATTTTAATCACTTAATGATATTAAATTAATTACTGAACTCCACAGAGTAAAAAATAATAAATAAAATTAATGGTTACTAAAGGACTCCTGTACACAAAGATTCATGTTTTGACTAACGTCATTAAATAACATTATAATTGTGGCACACGTTTTTCAATTTAATTCAAATAATTAACTCTATTTTATTTCAACTTAAGCCATTGATTCATTGAAATATTTTATACTTATATTTTAAATATTAAAATAATGAATCAATTTTAGAAAAAAAATCATAACTTATAACCACGAAAATTACTGATAAAAACCCAATCACAAAATATTAAAAACAATAGAAATAATAAAAGTATTACCCTTGACTTCAAACTATATAAGTACCTACATAACAGTTTTTAGTTTACCAAAAAATTTATATCCATTTTTTTAAATTGAAATCTTTGGCGTTAGCCTGTTTCATCTGCCTAGGAACAGTGCTCCTATCGGTATTAAAATTAGCCTGCTTTTTGGTAAAAATTCTTCTCATACCACCAAGGAAGAGAATTTAGTAAGAGAAAATTAACAAATGCAAAACATTGAACCTCCTTTTTGAACTGCGGAGTGAAATTTCGAAAAACCCTTCCAAGGAGTCACATTAAGGAGTCACACTTTAAAATTCTTATTTTTAATGATTCGCCGTCAATGTGTCTGTCAGTCAATCAGTATAATTTGTTATATATAGGGAGGATGCATATTGCAACGCGATTATTTGAAAGCAACATTACGTTATAACAAAGTAAAACGAGTTTTACAAATTTATATTTTTAAATAAATACAATTATGTCAAGATAACATTAATTTAGGAAAGTAAAGAACCCGACGAGCTTATTATATAGTGTGACTTTTATTAATTAATAAAAATTATCAGTGATAAATTTACATGAATTGCATGTGTTATGTACTTAAGAAAAATGGGAGAAATTAATGGTGTTCGAATATTTAAGTTCTTATTTATAAATAGAATAGAAAGAAAACTATAAAGACAAAGTTTTGTCATTAATGTTAAACAAGTTTATTATTGAAGTCTACAACAGGGGTTCTCAACCTTTTTACCATGGCGGACCCTCAAAAGTTCTAAACATATCTTGCAGAGTTCCTTAAAAGTAATTGTAAGGCTACAATAAAAGGAATGTTTATGTGCAGAAGATTGTATAAATGTGACTGCTACTGTGGACTCCTTATGAGACACAGGTTCCACAGGTTGAAAACCACTGGTCTACAACGTGGTAATATTTGTCCGAGCGTTTGCACCGCTCTTATATTTAAGCAGGTGAGTGTTCCAGAAAGCAGAAGAGTAAAAGGATGAATTAACATGACACACAAGTTGCATGTCAAAAGAAAATTCATAGACGAACACGGTCGGTTAGTCCACGTGACTGTCGGTGTACCAAGTCCGTCTGTTCATCTTCGCGTCCGTTTATTCCCGAATAGATGTGTCGGGTTATGCCCATCAGCGTTAGCGGCAACATTGGAACTCCTCAGACCACTCCGAATTCTTCTACACCCGTTCGCTTTTGAGAAATTTCCTTGTATCAACTCCACCATGCGCGTTCTTTTTTTGTGTTTTCCGTACGTTCTAACCTCAAAGGAGGCGTAAGTGTCGTTGCCAATCTCAACATTTCATCCTGAACATTAAAATGTGCCCGTCGCACTCGCACCAACGCCATACGACCATCGCTACAACACGCTCCCGAATGGAAAAACCGGAAAATTCGGTCTCACGTAAAACGTGTTTGTATGTACGTCCGCGTCAGACTATAGCCGACTCTATATGTAGCACAGTTTGTATATGTGTGTGGTGTGAGTTTTTGTGTAAACGTAACACGCCTTTTATCGTATTATAAATGGCTGTTTGACACGAATTTTTCAACTCTATAGAACACGATTTTAACCATTCCAAACATATAACAAGATCGTAGTCGGCGTGAACACAAATACATGTATGTGCATAATGTTATATAGGAACATATAGTGAATTTTCCACCCTTTGTAACGAATACAAAAGTGAAAAATAAAGAAAATTTTAAACAAGAACATTTTCATGCACTTGATGGACATATTGTTTTTAATCAAAATGCTTTAGCTTGTCTCCTACATGAAGGCATTTTATTAAATCATTTGACAAAAAAAAAAAATTATTTGTTGTACGGTAATAAAAATTTGAAAACTACATAAATCAACCTTTTTAAATCACTTCAAAGCTAAATTAACTACTTAATTATATTTTTATAAAAGAGTAAAATGCCATTAAATATCATTTGATTTGAATTTATTGCGATTTAATATAAATTCATAATATGACTTTTAAACTATGGTTAATGTACATTGAATTATGAAAATACTACATACATAAATATTTGAACAATAAAGGAATGTTTATGACAATATTAAATAGATAATTGTAGATAAATCTAAACGTAACTTTCATTAGTTTATGAAAATATCTAATTTTGTTCAAAATGTGTAATTATATTAGTGAACCTTTAGATTGAATCTCTTAATTGTACTTGTGAATGTATGTATTGACCAGAGTCGGTTTTAGACTTAATAAGGCCCTAAGCTGTTTGAGGTAAGGGGCATTTTATAAGTTCTATGTTCAAGTTAAAAATTTGGTCAAACGTATGAAACATTCCGGACGTGCGGCGCGCATTATTATATTGAAGTTATCCTATGACAATTGCTTAAAACATATTTTTTGGAGCCCCTAAGCAAGTGGGGGCCCTAAGCTATAGCTTGTGAAGCTTATCCGTAAATCCTTCACTGGCATTGGCTTTCACTGGCTTATAATAATAATATTTTCGTAAATTGGTGCCAATCTACAGCTATACATTTCTCAATACAGGCATGTTTGTTGTACAGGTTTTTTGAGTCAAATTAACCTTTTTCTACTCTAAATTATTTTTGAATCGAATTATTTACATTTCAAATACAACCATTAGAAATACTACTTACATTTACCGGCAAATGTTCTTATCGAATCGACAATTGCATACCCTTTACCAACCGTAAGCTCTCAGGTCAAGCCTTTACAAAAGCCTCAACCTATACCTCATCTAAATGCATCCCCTTTTAATATTAGGTCTTATTGCACAAAAATCATGTAAAATGATTACAACGAAAAAATTTAAAACTCAAAATTTATCTATTACACGTTCAACTCTTTAGAATTGAAAGAAGTTTAAAAACTTTTTATGTAGATATAGTTTAAAACGTAATTTCAGTGTAGGTAATAAAAACAGTTATACATACCAATTATCTAAGTGTTCTGGTAAATTTAATTTTCGAGAAAATTTCGTTGAAAATGTTTAGCACTAAACAAAATTAATACCTAATTTTTGTTGGAATGAACCGTTTCATTTTACCCACAGTGGCAATTGGCAGCACTGTGACAACAATTTTAAATCACCGTTTCGTTTTTTTCCTCTTATATTTGACCTTTACTTAAAAATTAAACCACCTAAATAAATATGGCGGCACTTTTATTGAAAGACAAAAAGTAAATACGTATTATTGAAATAAAACGAAAGCGGCGGCTATAAGTGTGGGTAAGTGTATACTTAATGTCGTAGAACCTTTTTGAAAAATTGAGTCTCGTTAGTATGAATAATTTCCAGTTTCCAAAATAAAATAAATGTAATATTATGAAGATTTCAAAAGAAAAAAAATAATTGACGAGAAAATTTGTTTTGTAAATTATTTTTCCGATTCAATAAATAATGAGGGATGTACCTATCTAAGGATGTGTTTTACATTAAATATTATCTTCGTTTATTGATAAGAGGTATTCTCTGTCTTGAAATTTCAAGGGGGAAAATATGAAAATATAAATAAACGATAATAATGCAAGTAATAATTTCACGCATAATTTATTTGAGTTGAAAAAAAAAATGTTTCTTTGATATTTTTCTTTGTTTCGATCGTAAATTGTCAGCGATAGAAAGACGAGTGAAAATTGAGAAATTTTCTTATTCGAAAATATTGATTGATTTTTATATATTTGGTAAGAGAAAAAGGGTGTCTCAGGTGGTGGTTGAACTGGCGTTACGTGTGTGCGTCTGTCTGTTTGTGTCGGTCTCGACGATGGTCGGCTTCTTTGACTTTCCGAGCCGATGAGCCAAAAATTAACATGGACAAAAAAGATATGACAACGGGAACGGAACGTTTGTGTCGTCGTCGAGGGCTGGCCTTCGACAGAAAACCAGTCTATGCTCGTTTCATATCGACTCATCCATCCATATATTGGCTCTAATATGACTATGTTGATAATGATGGCTATATATCGAAAGGATTTCGGTAGAAAGAATAGGCCCTGACGATGAGCTTCACAACACGCTTGAACGATAAATATTTGAGCTACAGAGATTAGATCGTACTAGTGGCGCTCACAAATTCCCCTTTTTACATCGACCAATAAAGCCGCGCTTTTGTTCCTAAGCGTAAATCTACCTCGTCCTTCATGTCCGCGCCGAAAAGTAACTAGCTCATCTTTCGTTTTGCATTAAATTTTACACGACACCCGGCTAGGGTTACCAACTCCACATGTCAGAAAATCTGGAGATCATTCTAATAAATCCGGAGATATCAATTCAGTTCATATACAGATAGTCGTTAGTCAAAAAGATATCTTTGAGATATTCAAAAGATAACACTTTTATGACCTTACATCAAAAATAGCTTTCCTAAAGATAACTTAAAGATATCAAAAACCTCTATTAAGAACCATTATGGAACATCTTTTAGAGCTTGTCGACAGGCTATCAGAAAGTTAACACTTTTATGTTAAAAATTGAAGGTTGATCATGAAAAGTAATAAAAGTTGAGATAATTTCTTTGTTATTATAAAAGAATTAATAATTAATAATATAAGTAATATTAATATTGAAAAAAAAAATTAAAGCTATTACTTAATTATTTTTAATGGCTCAAAATACTGCAGCAGTCGGGAAGTTTTCTTGCGGAATTTTTTAGATTTTACTAACAGTTCAGAAATTACATTTTAAACGTATTAGAAAGTTAACTTTCTGATGTGTTCGAGGTCTCTATAAAAGCTATAAAAATAATGGTAAGTATATTTAGATATCTTTAAACTACAGAAAGTTATCAAAAAGATAACTTTGTTCAGAACTCTGAAATGTATAATTTTTTAAATATCATTAAGACATCTTGATCCGATGTTTCCAAAAAATGGTATATAAAAAACAAAAATATTTTTCTGGTTGGCGTTTTTGGTCACTATACAATCGAAAACTTTTCAAAATTATGAACTATTTCTTTATCGTTGGGGTTAAAGTTTACCCTTCCATTGCATGTCGCTAGCCCATAAAGCTTTCTTCTAACATTTTTACATTTTATTTTTCCCTTCAAACTAAAAAAAAGTGAACAACACCATTAACAATAATGCTCAACATATCTAGAAGTAACTCGGTGAATTTATATCTACGAGTATTAATGATCCACAAATAATTTAAATTTCAAATATTGCCGTTCTATAAAGATAAAATATATCTATGCAATATAAAAGCGAGTAAAATAGAATTTATAGGCTCTTGAGATTTCCAATGATGATTTAAGCCTGTTAGAGTCATACCTCAGATTAGTAAGTGATCAAAAAGGGGCCGCCTGTATTCAAAGAGATGAAAGGATGAAAAGAAGAAAAAAAAACCCTGAATGCTTCTGAGTGAGAAACAGTACGAGCCGGACAACATATAACAATTCAAATGTCAATATTGAGGCCCAACACTCCGGCTAAAAGAAGGCTATTTGTCTTGTTATTGTTGGCATTATTATTATTATTATTAACGAGTTAAAGCGTGTGAGTCTATATGACGAATAAGGAAACCCATATTGAGTGTTCAAAAGATAAACAAGGACGGGCTTTTGTCCTTTAAATGATAATAATAACAGTATGTGTTTACACCTTAATGCGCTTTTTCAACGTTCAAATAGATATGAGAAGAAAAAATCTTTTGTCATCGGCTTTTCATGTTTTTTTTCAGGAGATTTTGAGGTTAATTTTACGTGGGAAGATTTTTAGTAGTTTTTGATAGTTTTTTTTTGCTTTTTAATCTAGCATGCACCTGTTAAGTATCTCAATTTTGGATAAGTTTTGATGAAAAAAAAAATTTAATGGGGTACCATGGGGGCGGTTAATATAAAGTTATCCATTTTGCGATTCCGAAAAATATTTTTAACAAAACTTGTTTACTGTTGATGTTTTGATTAAATTTTTATTTGAAGCTTACCATTAATCGTGAAAAAGGATTTTTCAAAAGTTCATTTGAACCTAGTGAAATAATTTTCGAAAAGTTTTTCATACATATCGAATAAAAAGGGATTCAGAACGTTAGGTATATAATCTGGCTTGCACACAAATAAAACAACTTTCTAAGTCATTTTTAACTTGATTTGACATATAAGTAAACATTAATATTTGACTCGAGTTCGATTTGATTTTAGTAGGTCAAGTAGCTTGAAAATCAAGTCAAGTAGTGAATCCCTACCTATACATGATCGAGTATTTATTTTCGAAACATTAAGAAATTGAGAATTGTCTCCAAAAAAGTCTATAAGTCCATAAGAGTTTCCATAAGAGTCTAAAAGTCATAAGAGTCCATAAGTCTCCATGAACATAAGTAAAGTAGTGAAATGACAAATAAACTACTTACAAATTGATCACTTTAAAAATAGTTACATTATGGAGTTAAAGTTCAATGAGTTTAGAATTTACAATTATAAAAATTATGAAAAACGGATAGATAACACGAAACTGAAGGGGTCAAAATAGTTTTTCATGTTGAACGAATCAAATTTTTGAAATTATTTTTTTAACTTTTCCTTTTAATGAAAACAAAATGGAATTGTAATAGTATTTAATTGGACTATAGTGATATTTTAGGTTGAAGATTTTCATCTTAAAAGTTTTCGTGTTAAACGTATTAAACATATGTTAAATACCTTTATGATGTTTACCAAATACATTTAGCAATTAATTGGGAAAAATGAAATATTGAGAATAAAATTTAAAAAGTAAACAATGTCAATAAAAATTGGTCACTAGTGAGTACTTCAGGGTAATTAATTTTGTAGAAAAATAACAGTTTTGTTAATGATGGTAAATACTAAAAAAAGTGAATCATTTAATACGAAAATTTATGAGATTATTAAAAATTGTCTTTATAACAGGTAGAATATACATATATGTGATTCAAAATTTGATGATTTTCGGAACTTGAATTTTTATTAGTAAAAAAAACATCATGCAAAAAAACTTGCAAACGTTGATTTTGGGTAAATTTTCGTGGTTTGGGAATTATAAAATGAGCATTAAGCGAAGATGTCCAGCTGTGTTTGGCGTTTACAAGAGATTATATTCAGATAATTATAATGTAAATATCGAAAAAGTGAAACATTAGATCGTGGGAGAATGAGGGCCCCCGGGGGCCCTCGATCACTTACCCAAACACATTTTACATGTTGGACGAAATGTCATCACAGAATTATTTTATTTTTATAAATGAGGGAAATAAATAAATATGTCCATTATTGAAATGACCATTTAATATTGAAGTTTTAAAAAAAGTGGGTATTTATTTTTTATTTTCAGCTCATAAAAAATGCGTTTTATTTATTTAATTATCGACGACAGCTGTATATAGAGAGAGGAGGATTGTCTTGTGACTCGAAGGCATATTTACAGCCTTGTTTTCGTCGCTCGTTTATAATTTTTTTATTTCACCAATTCAAAATTTGATTCTCACACTTTGATCGTTTCGACTTTTTCTCACACGTTTGACTAAATAAAAATTTTTATATCACAATTTTTTTACCGATAACGACAATATGGCGTGCTCTTTGACAACAATGAATCGAACACGAAACAACAAATATAAACAATATATAAGTCTCCCCCAATTTCTGAGATTTTTTCCTGTCCGTGTCATGTTAACAAGGGAGCCCGATCAAGAAAATTTCTAATGCTACGGGGGTGAAAGAACACACCACGTCAGAGACAACCCGAGCTGTTAATATACTCTTTTGTGACGAATCCAAATATTTACCAAAAGTGTTAGTTCACATCGTTTACGTTTACATTCTCTTTTAAAAGGTACATTTTCCCCTGCTTTAATCTTTTACAATGAAAAACTCATAACGGAACCACCCTCTTACTAAAAAAATTATTCTAACTAAATTATAAAGTTCTAAAAATAAATTTAACAGAGGAAGGAATAACGATTTTTAATAATAAAATTAAAATATTTTGTCAAAGATATATCGTCCGACCGTCCGAAATTTAACGAGCGCTCGTAAAATTTTAATAAAATCCCACGAAAATTTTATGGTCCAGGAAAAGGATGTGTTTTTGTGCATTTTTCGCCTTTTTTCTTCACATTTAACGTTACGATAAGAATTCTTGATTGGCATAAGCGATAAAAACTCGAGATGCTCATGTATAAAAATGAATAAGAGATGTTCAAGATGAACCTAATTGAAATTCGTATTTTTCAATGCTATATCATAAATAATTTTGGATGTCTCGACAAGTAGAAGAGAGTGCAAAATCTCTATTGATAAAATAGTTAAAGATTTTTACATTGAGCATTGTTTAATTATTTATACTTGGTCTTATAATCGATAAATAGGAATAAAACTACTCCATACGTCGATTCAAAAGATATATGATTGAATTAAGTCGCCAGTCGTCACTTATTCCTTGTTTGGGCCAAATGATAAAGAGAGCGAAGGGCATACTCAGGCATTTAGGTTCACTTGCCCCTGCTTAGGCACTTACTCCATAGTACATGACTTTCGCAGTAAGATAGAGAAGGTAATATTTTTATTCTCTATTGTAAAAAATATTTTAAACTTTTCAATATTAATTCAAAAGATATATTTCGAATAAAAATAAAGTACATAAGTACTTATTAAGTACTTGTGTTTAAAAAACTATTCTAAGCTAAGTAGTAAGAAATTCAAAAAAGTTTTGTATGTTTTTGTATAGGATATAGATATTTTAAGTCTTAAAAATAATTCTTAAGAATACGTAGAAATGTTAATATTTTACGGAGAAATCGTAAAAATTTGGTTTGTTATAGAGTCGTAAAATTAATTAATATTAATAAAAAAATATTGAGTGTGTGATACGAACGTACAGTACTTACAAAGCCGTGCTTGTCGCTAATGTTGTTGGTCAATTTCAATTTGTGGAACGAGACGACCTTTTGCATCCATTGCTCCCCCGTGCTCGGCGAATCCGGATGAATGTACATCCGTTTCGGCATTTCTGGATCAGCTTTTCCCGCCACCATCCATCGGCTGAACGAACACACACGTACAAATTATCATAAAAATGACTTGATTTCAAATGAAAACTTGAATGATTAATAGAAAGGAAGTGGTGGAATGTCGAGGAAAAATCAATGAGTTCACTGGGTATTTAGGTTGGGATTTAATTTTTCAGGTGGGAATTTTATTTCGTTTTTAATTTTTCAAATCGTTTTGGACAAGTTGGGCGCGAAAATGAGTGATGAAGAGCGAGAGAGCGAGCCACAAGAATTTGCGTGGCAAATTGAATTTTCGCGTGGAAATCTTAAGAATTTCCTTCAAAAAATTCTTCTCTAGCTGATCAATAACGAACATGAAATAAAATTCTCCCCTTCACATCATAATTTCGTTGTAACTAAAAATTAGCTTCTTTCGTATACAAGGATTGCTTTGGGCGGTTTTGGTTTTTTGGGATATAGGATAATTAAATTTTTCATATTATTATACTTATATGTTTAGTAAAACGGTACTTTAGAGCGCATGCTTCGTGCCTTTTTATGTAACATGATTTGAACCCGTATTCTCATACTTCCAAATATTTTTTTGATAATTTGTTTGGTTCGTCTTTACAATTTACTTGTTTATTGAGGTTAGGTACAACAGAGCTCCTAACAATTTAGAAGAGACGTTAAGGTCGGATTCTAACCTGTTATGGAATTTATATCTGCATTCGTCCGCTGCAACGATGTCCATAAGGAGGATGTATTTGGCTTTTTTGTCAAGGCCCGAAACCCTCACTTTGTAGGCAGGAAACATGCGCCTGAAACAACATGTCTACCGTTAACAAAATGGCCGCGCAAATACCTGTTGTGAAATTTGTATCGGTAATCGTCCGCCGCCACGATGTCCAGCAAGAGGATGTATTTCGCCTTCAAATCCAGGCCAGACACGCGAAATTTCATTTGCGGAAACATTTGTCTGTAAAAATCCGATAGACACCACGATTGACAAATGTTTTTTTTCTTTCTTTTTCTTTTTAATTATGTGTACGGATCTTGGCTATGTTACGGATTGACATAAAAACGGCAATGTGACTTTAAATAACCTTTTCAACCTTTTTTTGTAATAAAACAATTAAAATTTGTTTAAACACTGGTAAAACAAGCTAAGGTATTGTTAGGTCGTCTGGTAAACAGCCGAAGAAGATTCGTTGGTTCGGCCAGAGGGGGACTAATGAAAAATTATACACATTACGGTCAAGAGACAGCAGACAGGGGCGGAGCAGTTATCGCAGTGGGGCACTCGCACCCCCACAGCGTCCTAACTACCACCCTGGCGCCACTGTAAATAAAACAAATGATTTCATACCTGTCATTAAACTATCATAAAATATATCTTCATACACCTATATAATACAAATATTTTTGTGGCTTCACGACTCTACTGAGGGATAAACAAAGACCAAAAACCAATAACACATTCGTTCAACTTTATAAAACGACCAATAAATTTTTAAATTAATAAGTATTAAAAATTACATCTACGAATTTAAAATTTTATGTTTCGCACCAATGATTCAGTCCAATAAGTTAACGATTTGCATTGCATATGTCAATGGTAGGTTTGAATAATAATTAATAATATGTCGAAATTTTATTCAAGACGAACAGGGGGCAACATACTATATATAATATACGAAAAGATTAATTTATAAGCCTTATTGTAGATGGAAGATATGAAATATTTACTAGAGGAAACAAAGAGGCGGCTTTGTCGGCTGACAGGTGTCTTTGTATCATTGGAAAAAATCTAAACGAGACTTAAAAATTCCACTTTTTGATCTTTATAAAAAATATATTTTTGGGTCAAATATATGGAAAATCTTGCGAGATCTGGGTGGGCTGTACTGGGGAGGCCCATTTAATTTGGTTTTGTTTCGATTAGATAGAGCCAAAAGGACGCTAGTTTATCTTTTTCCTTTAACACGACACTTTTAGGTCACAGCTACGTTAACATTTTTTGATGCTAAGAAGTAAACATTTAGCGTTAATAGTTGTATCTCAACTGAAAATGTAAATGAACAGAAAAAAAACATTGTGAGATTTCGTGCAAAAGGATTTAAATGTACTTAATAACAGAAGGTAAAAACCATTGTGTACCTACTCATAGGTAGGTATATCACTTATTGTAACATATTCGTTTACATTACATGTTAAATTACATGTTAATTTTTAATGCAACTTTTTAATGAAAGAGATGAAACATATTAAAGTGTGCTATTCTGTTCAAAACACTTTGGATTAACATTTAAGTACCTATTAGCTTATCTCGTTGATTACACTTGGAAACGTATCTTTCAATATTTGTGTCTTTTACACAAGATCTAAATCAGTGATTCCCGATCTTTTTACCATGTCGAGCTCTCAAAACTTCTAGCATATCGTGCGGACCCTTTCAAAATAAAACTAAAAAAAGAAAAATTCGCGGGTCATTGATCGAAGTTAATGTGAAAGCTCAAATTAATTTTCTGAATTTGCTTATGATATGTACCCATGAATATATATGTGTGGATGTTTGGATACTAAGGTATTATAAAACAAAAGAGTTATTTTTCCTTATTAAGTATATCCCTTTTTCATTTTATATTTATTGAGCTGTGTACTGGACTCCACAATTGACTTAAAGCTACCATAATTTACTCATTGCTCATCACTCATTACTCATTTCGAAAATTGTACAATAAATTGCTAAGAACCAAATTCTTAGGCAATGTAATACTCTATAACTTTTAGAAGATGAAAGCCTCAATACAAATCAGGGAACGCAGTATGGATTTATAAAAGCTCCATTTTGTGAGCTTTTAGTTATAATATCTTGCCTAGTAAAAGCAATATTTTATTGGAGTTTCCATTTGACAATTTGACATATAAAATAGAAAAACAAAATTATTTGCAATTTTGAACTTATCTCACATTTCGTGGTTACATCCTTATTTATTTATCTGGTCGAATAAAACGATTTACAATGCTCTTACCGTAGAAAATTTTGTCATCAAGTTAGTCCGATGCTAAAGGATTAAAATCTTTATTATTCACCACTTTTATCGTGAAGTGTCAGTATCATTCGACGCCTGATCCCGGAGTACCGCTCGCGTCATCCACAATCCGACTCGAGTTACGAATTATTATTATTCTTTTGTAGCAACATTTTTACACGTATTTTCTTTTAACGTCTTAGAAACCGTACAGAGAATACTCCTTAGAAACGAGTATATGAATGACTAAATTAGGATCAAAGCTACCTCAAACATAACTTTGATAAAAATTGTAAGCACATATTTTAGAACAATAATATTGTAGATCTTAGACATTAAAGTAGATATCTAATGTCTAAATTCCTAGTAGAATATTTTCTCGTCTTTATTGCAAACCAGCAGGACCGTTGCCAGGACCGAATATAATATGCAAGTCAGCTACCACTGCATACGTCATAAGCTAATATATGCAGATATATGATCTAGCCATTACGAAATTAGCATTTAAAAATTAAAGACTTAATTTAAGAGTTTTTTTTTTTTTTAATTTTGAATATCTTACGTTTAATTTTACAATAATAAATCATATGAACGCATATGTTTAATACTATCTCATTATGTTCACTAACTGTGAGAAAGGTCAGTCTCGAAAAATGTTTCACTTTGACCTTAAACATCAAAATTTGTCTCCAAAAAAATTATGTCATTATCTCGATCAAAGTCCACTCGAAGATAATTTTTTAAAAACAAATCTGAACGATTTACAAATTAATTGCTCCTGTCAAGAATACGTGTTGAAAAATTAACGGGAAGCGATAAATTTTTTGAGGGGCTGATAATTTTTGGATTACCCCTACTACTGATTACATGGTCTTATGTAATACAATTAACCTTGGAACGTAGTATCAATCATTAGACGACAAATATACGAATGTTTTGAAATAAAAATATTTTGGCCTAAATGACCGGGTTTTAGGTCAAATATTTTCAGAAGTTATTTTTGTTCTGGTCCTGTCTCCAACTCGTCCAGTTGGGTCAGTTTTTTTTTTTATTTTTTTTTAATCTTGTCACTAATGTGTCAAATTTGTTTTTAAAATTGTCGACTGACTTATTATTGATGAATAGTGTTTAATAGGGGACATTCGTTGACAAGATACTAGTATAAAGTGATATTTTTATTTTTGTGATGGAACATATAATTGGATGATTAAGATTTTGAGGTCATTTGTCTGTCGAGACGATAATGTTTTTTGCTGGACCCAAAAAATTTTCTCTTTGACAAACAGACAGCTTTTAGGCGTATCGTTATAACAGTATTTCAACTAAAAGGTCTCTAGTCAGTTCTTTTTGTTTACGACGTGTAAAATATTTAATCCCTCTATTGAAAAGCCGAAACGATCCAGAATATATCCCCAGGAGATTTAACAAACTTCTGATCATCTTCCTATTATCGTCATAACAGCTGCCAATTTAATCCCTCGATCATTCGGCCTAAGATCCCATGAAAATTTCGACAAAAAGACCTGTTTTTATAATATTTTTTTCCTCTAAAAGAATTAAAAAATATCATTTTTTTGGATACGATCATAAGATTCTTATCAAAAAATTATCGCAATTTTTAAATTAGCGCAGAGTCTTAAAACTGAAATTTCCTGTAATTAATTGGTTACAGATTGAATCCAAAAAAAAAAAAACAACACTTATAATTAATATGATAACCCTTTCAGAATAGCTATTTCTTTTTTAACACTCATTAGCAAATCTTCCATAATTATTATTTTTTGCTCAAACTCAAAAATCTTTGGCCGTATAAAATTTAACGGTGATTCACTGAATTTGTTATGTTTTGAGCATGTAATTAAGTGCAGGAAATTGAGTGAATACATGTAGAGTTTTTAATAAAAAAAAATAGCAATGAAAATTCTTTATTTTTAGATACTTAATGGTCACATCAATTTCTTACAAATTTTTCGAGACAATTTTTTTCACCTTGAACAGATTTTTATAGCTTGTCGCAAATGTATTTCTCGATCTATTTAGCCTTAATTTCCGTCATGTATTTAAAAGCAGTTGTTAAAATTTGGGATATCCTCTTCGTTTACCTTTTCTTCATCTACAATTTAAATAATAAGTGTTCATTATATAAAAATTTAAAAAGTTTCATGCCTTAGCGTACCTAACCAGCTTTGAAAATCTTAACATGATCTAGCGTTTTTTAACTTCAAATACAACTTTTTTTTTTTCAAATAAAACTTATATTAATTCTCTCACGGTGATGGTGTAATGCTTATTTTAAAAATTACTTACATAAAATATTAAAAGATTTACTTAATGTACCTACTAATATTATTGGAGTCAAGATTTTTTTTATACTTAAAGAAACATAAAGAACATTAAACTATGATGGGATTCGTTTTTATAGCTAATAAATTTTAACACTGACATATAGAAGCTATGTCGGATAATTGAAAAAGGATATAAATAATCTGCATAAACAAACAGTTTTGTTATGCCCGGTGTAATCTAATTGTAAGTAGCTGTAAAAAGATACTTTTTTTATTCATAAATTAAGTCATATAGCCTATAAGGGAAACGTTTGTTTCATAGCCCTACAAGTCAAATCTTGGATCTTTCTTGTTTCGAAATCGAATATAAAAAGTGTAAGAAAGATCGAATGTTGTTCGATATATATTCCGTTCAGTTATAACATCTTTATAACGATTTATAATAGGGGCGAATAAAAAAAAAGTATGAGTGAAAAAATTACATATATATAGATAGGTCGAATCGTCAATGAACGAACGATCCAACGATCGAGCCCCGGAGGCGTGGTAGCGCCCAACAAAATTATGAATATCACAAACATTTCAGGCATTTCAGTCCGGAGGTCCGTCCAAGTTCATTTTCACCTTACCTATACACCACACACAGTCTATAGGTATATATATATGAGAGAAGTGAGGATGAACGACAGACTGACTCGAGAGATAAGTACAAAATTATATGTTATTGACAGCCACGTTATGATGATGTGTGTTTTTGTAAAATAACTTGTGTATAGTCGACCAAAATTATATTTATCTATGTTTGAACAAGAGACGAGAGCTTAAAAAATGCGAAAGACCCACAAGACTTAAATGTAACCCGAGTGACTTAAAATAGTTTCAAGCGAATTTTCTTAGTTTTTTTCAAAGATTTAAAATAACTTTACCTACATAATGGAAATATACTTAAACCTTAGAAAAATTATCTTACTTGTTAAATGTTAATAAAATAAGATTCATAGTTAAGATGTTTTTTTTTCCAAAATTCGAAAATTTATTTAATAGCAGGCACTATAAGTTACCATAACCCAAAAATAAGAAACAATTTTATGCTACTCTGCACTAATCTGTATGGAGGTTAAATAAAGCATTAGGTTAAAGTTTTATTAGAGATCTATCGTAACCATATATTTGATGACTGCGATCTAATTCTGTTGCTATTCCACACTAATATTTATAGTTACAAACTAGGAATGCCACCCAAAAGTTTCACGAAGTCGGAAGCAGTTGGGATTTACACTAATCCTCGTCTGTGTATATGAATTTGTCAGAACATGTTTTTAAAAAGATTCAATAGGGTAAACCTGACGTGGTCCAAATCAGAATCACATTGGATAGCTTTGCTAATAAAAATAGTTTCCAAGTTGGCTTCATCTGAAGTTTTTTTTTTAAATAAAAAATAAGTCATCCCTCAAAATTTTCTTAATTTGGTCCACCTGAAGTTCTTCTCAGGGTTAACTTGTTAGGAGAAACATTATTTGTCACCAATTTTTTTCGATTTACGTAATAATGTGAGGGCACAATTTATATCCTAGTATTTAAAAGTTGGCAAATAGTATTTGAGATAAGTGCATTCAAATAATAATATTATTAAAGATTAGGTTGTTGAAATGATAATATTTTCGATTGAAACCCAAAAGACCTAAAAATTGAAGAGGATCTAAAATTATACATGGAATACTTATTTGCACGACTGGAAATTTTTTTTCTTTTAGTACCGTGTGTTTTATTTACACACCATATGATTATCGTTAATTTTATATTATGAACCTGAATTATAATTTTTTTTTCATACAGTTAACGATATAATATTGTTATTATGACGAAAACTATTTTCGACACACATCACCACCTCATAAAAAATCTTATATCGAAGAAAATTAAAACTTTTCGTATGCCTCTCTTCTTGTCTGGCACATCGGAAACGAAGCGAGAGAGTAACAAAATATCATTATTCAAAAACCAGACCGGATGGAAATCTTCCCCAAATCGAAAATTCGTTGTGTGGTCTGATAAAATTATTTACATAAAGAAAAGGATCTCAGATTTAAATAATAATTATGATTCTCTTAGGATCCATGAGACTTGCTAAAATGAATAATGAGGTTCTGACTTAATCATTTATCATCGACACGAAAGAGGTAAAGAACAAAACGAAAAAATAAAACGTGCACCACAGTACACTACAGTATTACAGACTCAATCATGAAACTCAACGTTTCAAATGTCTCATTTACAATTTCCTGTTTAAATCGCAACTTTGAAACATTGGCCAGATAAATTTTACGACAATTTGCCGGATATTTAAAATCATTTACGATAACACTCGTCGAGAACTCGACGATTTCACGCCTCAGTAATGAAATCATTTAATTTAAACCTTACTTTTTTATAAATGGGTTTGAATAAGGTCAAAAAGGTCGTTTAGAAAAAAAAGGTGTTATGACCATCATCATCAAAATATTCAACGTAGTCGTCAGGTTCTCTCAACACAACCTATCATTATAAAAACACACATATACAAACATTTCATTTTTCTCGTTGCCTTTTTTAACGATTAGCACGCGATTGACGCGGACGTTAGAACACACCCTACGTATTAATCAAAAAAGTATCAATCAAATCCTAACAGCTTTAACATTCAAGTCTTCCTTTTGCACGTTTGTTGGTTTTGAAATTTTTAAGCTATCAAGACCTACAATTAGGTCTAGGAAAATATTTTCAAATAATTTACAAGGTGTGGCTCATTTTCGACTATAACAAGCATCATATAAGTTAATTTAGGTTTAAGTGGTAATCCATCATATACATATTGTAACAATTAAGGACGTCATTTTGGTCGAAAAATTGGTTACTGGAATAAGTTAAAAATTGCCTGGGGAATAATTTCTATGAGCAAATTCTAAAGCTACTATAAGCTTGCTTTTATAGTGATATAATAATATAACTTAATTTTTTCTATACCCAATGGGCGCTCACTCAGTGGCACAGTGATTAAACTGCCGCTCTAAATCAGTGGTCCTGAAGTTGGATCTCCTGTATTCCAGGATTTTTCTAGATTGATCACTTAAAAAATAAAAAATGTAACTATCTGATCGATTAATGCCAAGAGGAAGTTAAATTTTGAGTCTGGTATATACTTAAGTAATTAATAAATATCTGTCACAGGTGGAAAAAAATGAGATTGTGAATTTTTTTAGTGTCTCTGATGAAAACGTAATAGGACGAACTTGAAATTCCCATTCTCAATGCTTCAGGCGTGTGATAATATTAATCACGTGACTCACGCAACCGTAGCAGTGAAGACTGAGGGCGGTAATTATGAATTTGGACTCATCTCAACACCTACTTAGTTACAACAATCTTATTCATAGAGTCGAATCAAGGCAAATTGAGAAACGAGAGAGAGGAGCATTGGGAAGGATTGAAAACAGCCTCGGGACATTGTAATCATCGACACCTCAGTTTTTTCTTCTTTATCGCTGTCTTTATCGTAACTGTAAACCGAAGTGGAGTCTAGGCGCAAAGAAGTGAGATGGTATGATGAGGATCCCAATAATCTCATACAATCAGACGTGGTATTATTTTAAATAAATAATAATTGTAGAGATTATCACCTTATTACCGGAGCCCGTCCGGGTCTGCTTCATTTTTAGTCTCGCCAGCCTCCCATCAGGGCCTTATGTAAACATAACATTATAATATCACAAATCTTTCACACGTCTCACCAGATAGAAACTACAACCACGAATATTTTCTCTCGGTGCATTTCACTCGCACTCACGGCCACACAATCAGCCACTATCCTCCTCGTACGTTTTATGATTGATTTACGGTTGTGGCTCGTTGAGAATGAAGAAAAAAATTATAGGGTCCTAAATTAAATACGTAACTCATCTGACGTTCAGGCGCCATGTAAATTTTCTCATCAACAAATTTTTTCACTATCATTAAAAATGAAATGATTATTTTTTATCTTCTCGCTGTTCAGCCATAAAAATTAAATTTGACGAACGATTTTCAACCCCAACCCTTGCCTACATAGCGATAACATTATTGTATGCGACTCGAGACGATTTCCTTTGAAATTTATCATTTAGAAAAGGTGTCATCTTGAAATAACTCGTTACTGTTTTTTTAAGTCTCTGAATAATTCATGATGATGTATTTTTTCTAAAAGCGGAACTTTTCGCTTTTGATTCATTCAACGCGACGAAAAGTTTTCCATCAAAGCGCCGTTTCATATACCTACACAGTTTGTCAAGTGCTAGTTATATGCCTTCGTAAAATTTAATGTAAATTTTGTTAAATGAGCCTCATTTTGAATAAGTGAAAAAATCAGAAGTCAGCTTTGTATTTTTTTTATTTAAAGGCAAATGAAAAAAACAGTTTATAATCAGCTTAATAGAAATAATTATAGACAGTTATAATTACTAACAAGTCATAATTAAATACTCCTATCTGTATAAAATTTCATGTGTAAACGGATACAAGCCAAAGTTATCCTTGTACGCGATATATGTTAATATACTCCTTATTGGTAAATATAGATGAAACCAATTAAAACTTGATAACTACCTATGTATCAACTCTTCATTATTCCACGACAAAAAATTTAATCATCAATGGCATATTTTAATAGCGATACTTTATTCGATAGCTACATAACCGGAATAATAATAATGTACGTAATTCCTCAAAATTTAAAGCCCGTGAAAATTGATTAGAATAATTATCTATGGTTTTTAGTGAATGAAAATAGCCTTAATCGATTCTCGTGTTTATATTATCCTATTATATATAGGAACCTAGTTATTATTTACTTCAACTACATGTCATTTAATGCCAATCATTAGAACGATTTTCATACATAAAAATTCATTGAAAATATAAATTAGTTAAAACGACAAATCGACAATTAACGCGGCTGTAAATTTTCTTATCTATTTGTCATAAATTAAGAAACTGGTTGAAGAGGGACGATATGTTGATTGGTATTTTACAAATTCATTCATAAAATAAGTTGATGAGGTAGACCATAAATTTGATCTACTCGGTACCCACTTTTCAATTATGTGCATGTGTAACTTTCAATATTTGGTGGAAATTAACATGTGTGTAACTAAAATTGACCTAAACTTAGTTATTTCAATTCATACTATAAGTATATACCTACATTTATATACAAAATGAACTTATGACTTTATCTCGTAGGGTTAAGTATTTACTATTTGACTCGATTTTCAAGCTACTTGACTTAAATTTCACATAAAATGACTCAAATCAAGCATCGAATTTGAAAGTTCATTTCAGAGTGAGTAAATATTAAGCTCCATTCATTGCACTAAATGGCCAAATGCCTTGACTTGATGAATCTCAGCGTAAGCTCAAAATAAAAAAATAAAATAAACTTGCAGGACTTAAGTTGAAGATAACTGTAAAACTTCCAATATGTCTGTTTCCAACAAAGAAACCAAAAAAACATCGACGCCTTACTTTCTTTAGTGAGCATTTAACCAGAATTTTACGTATAACCAAAATTAATCTTATAATGTAAGAATAGATGAGGAATGAAACTTTAAGACGAAACTTAAATCCTTCGCTGTTTTATCCATGGCGTACCTAAATTTACTTAATTATCCATTAAATAAACAATTTTCCAGGCGAAAGCTTCAATGATAGAAGCAAATTAAAAGAAGCTTGGATAGAGAAAAGAAATGCTCTTACTTTATTAAACACTTTATCTTTACCTGACTGGTATGGCTTTAGTCATTTAGTGGAAAAAATAAAACTTAAGCGATTGTTGTCGCTGTTGTCTACTTGATGGTCTACATTCTGCGTTAGCCTACTGAAGTACCAACTTGTACGGCCAACTGACCCAAAGCAGTTTCTTTGAATTTTCTAAATACATTTTTTAGCTATATAAGCATTAGTGTACTTGCGTTAGTACCTCGAGATTCGTTATTTGACTTAATTGTTCATGACTTGATCTAAAATTTAAAAGATATCAAATCAAATTCAAGTACTCCTATTTACCAAGTTAAGCATTGATTTCACAAGTTATTTCATTTTCAAGTCAAAAAATAAATTGAAATACAACTGGAGATACGTAGAAATTTAAGCAACTGGACATTTTATTCTATACCTATAAATAATGTTATATACATTGAGCATAATATTAGACAGAAATGAAATAACTCGCTAATTCAAATTCAAGCTACTTCAGCTAATATTGAAATATTTATATTTGATTTGAAGTTGACTTGATGTCAAGCCAAATTAAAGTCAAGTAGCTTGAAAATCAAATCTATTCGTTTAAAATGTTATGAAGTGAATTTCTAAGTAAAACATTGAAGAAGTTTTCACAAAAACTTAGAATTATTATTTTAATAGTTTAGTAAAGCTCAAAACTACTATGACTCCCTGTTATATATAGCCTTATATTTGAGCTACAATTTTAGTAAAAACTAAAATAAACTGTAATGTTTTATAGTGAACCTTTTTTTTATTGTATTACATGTTTTCATGTAGCCAACTCTCAGTTCATTAGTTGTTTTGGTGAAATTATTTTTTGCCATTATAAATTAATCAACTAATATCTCCTAGCCATAAATTTTTGCAAACCAATATTTAACTTTTTGCTTAAAATAGTTTTACTTTACAAACCCACTATTAAAAAATGAAACATCAACTTTCTAGTAAGCAATATTTAAATTTTACGAGTTTATAACTGATAATAATCGACTACAAATAAAATTAAGACTAAGTATTCCATTTTTTATCAATAAAAGAAATGCTTTAAAACGACTATAAGTAGGCATTTAATAATTACATTTGCAATTTTTAGGTGACTAATATTTTGCCAAATTTTTCCTCATCATAAAATTAATATAATTATCAATTTTTAACGACTGAAAAATGAAAGTTTTAATAATAATTTATGTGAAATCGTTAATTAATAATTATCATTCTGCCAATTCAGATTGAGTTATTTCTAAATTACATAAACGCTATACAGTTCAGTGGATCGGTATTTTGTTATAACGCTTTGTATCAATCAATACTTTTACCACAAACATCTGACGGATGGATGGACTTGGTGAGGTCGCAAAATTCGAAAAAAATATTATTCATATAATAAATAATCTACATATAATACACGTTGGTATAAAAGAAAATACGTAGTAAATATGACGATATCATATTTTTCACACACACCAACATGCGAGAGGTGTAAGAAAAATGATCAAGGTGGCTTTAAAACAAGTTTCTTTTTTTATAAACAAGCAGACTATAGATAGTTATATTAGATTTATAAACTTATTAATAATAATAGTAGTATTAGAACATGGCAATGGCGCGGCGTTGGCGCTCCATAGGGGTAGAACGATAAGAAAATTGCTTCTATTTTAGTCTTATTTAAAAAAAAAACATTAGTAATACCAACTTGAAAACTTTATGAGACATAAGACAACACTTACAAATAATTAAATTTAAATATCAGAAAAAATGACATTAAAATTAGATGTTTAAAATTCAATCTTGTCTCCATTTTGAATTTTAAAATCTCCCATTCATGGGTGGCTTGATTGCAAATTTCTTAATTTTTTCACCATTTTTATTATGATTAAATTCAATAATTATTGATAGATTAATTAATAAAATTCTAAATTAATATGTTTCAAATATCAATTAATAAAAACGTTTCTTTTTGAAAATTAATTAAATGTTCAGTTTTTTCGTATATTGATGATGACATATTTAGTGGAAATGTGTCTCTGTTTCTTGTTTGCCTCGATGCCATTTATATAGTTTCATTTCGTTTTATTGATAATCAATTTTAATAAAGGAATAAGCCAATAAAAATTAATTGTCCAAATTGAAGTTGTTCTATCCATTTTTGAATTTACGTTAGAAGAAAAAATATATAATTAGATGTTAAATTGAAGAGATTTTCTCAAGAGTTTGTCGTGGTGGCGACGGTTATTTGTTAATATGTGTGGCTAATTTTACTAACAAGGGTCTAATGAATAGACTTAATAGTACCTCTTATGTTTCTTCGTGGGCTTTCCGTTTCTCTTGTAAGGGTGTAGCAATTAGTTGAGTTTCACTACCTCTTTATATCACAAATGTTTCTTTTCTTTTTTAAAAAAAGATAATTCTTGTCTAGATCAATTCCTCGTCAAGTCCATCTGCATAGTTCGATTACGACATTCATAAAACCACACACGTCTTCAGGAATCCCTCAGCGTCGTTAATTATAATATCTCTAGTTAACGTTCGAGAATATTTTTGTGTAACAAAATTACGAACGAACGGACAAGCATTGGTACATTCAGTAAACGAATAAAACGATTAATGTCAAAAGACCTCACCTGAATCGAAAAAAGAAAACGAGGATGTTAACGAAGGAAAATAAGAGTACGACAAGAACAAAGCTACGAATTATTATTATTATTACCAGTATTTAAATGATAGAGCTGTTTTAAACAAGTCTGATTATATATGGAGCTTGAACCGTACTCACTCTAACACGGAGTCCAAACATAAAATCTACAATTAAATGTTAATAAATGCGTTTAGATATTAATAATGGGATGAATATCATTCGTGTAACGATTTATTTATATATCTATATATGATAATAATAATGATGATGATGAAAGATCATTTTTTTAAATGTTTTATATAAATAATACCACACAACGCGCGCATATAAATTATAAAATTTGATAAGTTTTTAATTTTTTTTTTTTTGGTTTAGTAAGCTACACCAATTTTTTGTGTTGATAAGAAGGAATTATTTTATTTGGGTCAAACAGGGCAAGTGCACACATGTGAAACTTCATGAAAAAATTGTGAACAGTTATGCGAGTTATGAAAAATTGCGAAACTTTTTTAACCGTAACGATTTAAGATAAGGAAAACTATGGTTGGTCATTGCAAAATTGTTCTTCAAAATGAAAAGTAAAAATTTTCGGAAATACTTCAGTCCGATATCTTCGCATCATTAAGTCAGTTTTTTAAATGTGTTTCTGGTCCATTGAAAATAGTTTCTTCAAATTTTTTAAACCCCCATCTTATTGCATGTAAGTATAATGCAACTAAAATATCGCTATTATACACCAAATTTTCAAATACCCAAATAGTATAAAAAGTTGTTATAGTAGAAAAACAAGGACAAACATCTGCCTTCTGAAAGTGTTGCTCTAATTATTTTTTCTCAAAAATTAATAGGGGTATATATTACACGCACATTTAGATAAGTACCTGCATTTTAAATATGGTTTTATGTCATAGAAAATATTAAGTCCTGATAATGATTGCTCTGGTTACTACAAATTTCCGCTCAACACACGCATTTATTGCAAATTTTCTATAGATGACTGTCTTAATAAATTAAGCTAATTGAGTTTAACAAAGCTCATATCCATGGAGGTAAAGCTACAATTGCAAAGCAATGTTTTTCTTTTTGTTTTAAGGGAAAAAGAAGGTGAAGTCCTTGATGTATAAATTATAAAAAGTAATTCTGCTTTACTCAAATAACTCAGCGATGTTAGTACCGCTAACAAATGTCTACAGTGACTCCATCTGTACTATTTGTTCCTATTTTTGATGAACATATTTCAACACAAAAATATTACTAAATCTTTGATAGTTACACACTAATTTAAAATCACCTTCAGTATATATTTATTAAAGACTTTTATGGTTATTAACTAAATTACCAAGAAGTTCTTCCTTTTGTCATTTTATTTTCAATTTTAGACTTAGCTTAAAGTGTTTTTCAAAAAAGTTTAAGTCAGCATATGACTATCAAAGGATTCCCTAAGACTAGTACAAAACAGCAATCTGCTTGGATTATATAGGGGTCTATACGGTTTCACTTCTTGGCTGAGTTTTCAAGCTATTTGGCTTAAACTCAAGTCAAATGTTAGTGTTCAAATATCAAGTCAAGCCAAGCACTGAATTGTAAGTTATTTTATTTTAGAGTTAAAATGTAAAACTGAATTAATTGCATAAAATGTGTAATTACTTGACTCGATCCCTATATCCCTAATTGCTTAATAATTCTTATTATATCAAAAGCGTATACTTACTCAAAAAAGCAGTAGATTTTATATCTTATTAAATAATAAGCTATTATTTTAAGCTCTAAAAATATCCCTTATATCTATAACAAAAAAGTGTGGTTTGCACTTTGATATAAGAATCATTACTTGGGTTGATTTTCAAGCTCATTGAGTTAAGACAAGTATTAGCTTTGCAAATTATTTTATTTTCAAATCAACATTTTAACCTCAATTTATTTCTTGAAATATGCAACTATACTTGACTTGATGAACCGCTAAAAAAAGTAAAAAATTCACGCAATATATTGACAATTCTCAAAAAAAATTCTTGATTATAATGAGTCCTACAACACGTCCCATGAAGAACATTTAAAAGATATGTTCTGTTTCACACATAGCATGATAACAAAGTTCAAATAAGATATTTAAATAAAAATTTGACAGAAATATTATTGCTATTAAAAAAAGTTTTTTTTCGAAATTTATTTTTAAAGTCACAGAATGAATACATTTTTAGTAGGTATGTTGCAAGGCACATTCCCCTGACTCAAAAAAAAATTGACTGTTACAAATGGCTCAAACCAAAACAAAATTATTGCCAATATCTATATAGGATATGCCTTTCTTATTTTAATATTGGGAAAAATTTCCCCAAAAAAACAACAACTTGATTAAACTGTGCAAGACCAACAAGACATTTAGAATATGTAGTAAACTATTAAATGCTTGAACAAACGTAACAGAATTTGTTTCAAAGTTTAGCCAAACTTATAGTGCAACTCTGTCAAGGTTGGTTAGACTCGATTGAAGGCGATGTCGGAACAATTTTCTACCTCGCCAGTTAATGAGATGCTTTTTGAGCCACAAAGTATCAACATTAACGAAAACTAAGTCAAATATTAAAACCAAACAAACTTGTACCTATAACAAAAAAATTATAAATTTTAGTAAGTATGGAAATCAGCATCTGCTTTGTCTTGAATTAAAATCCAATGGTGAAGAAATAAAATACAAACGCAATCAAGAATTTCATTTTAATTGACACATTTTATTCAAATCGGAAATGAAGCGATCTCTACAATAAATTTTTAAAGAAAGAAAGGGAAAGAGCTGACGTACAAAAACAAATACACGAAACAGAGACTGAAAATTATTAATTTTGATTTCAGTAAGTTTTCTCGTCTCGAAAAATTAATTAAAAATTCATTTCGTTTATTCACAGCCCCGCCATTTGTTTGGTGTTCGTACACGTCTATTTCACACAAGTTCAAGATGATATCCAAAAATTGGTTCTGACAAAGAAGACAGCTTAGGTGCCATACTTTACTGATTTCCTACATTGTTTATTGTTATTATTATTATTTATACGTAAGTTCGTTAGGTGTTTATTTGGAGCACGTTTCATGGCGCCACACAACTTGGCGCCTATCATTGAGACCGACCAAGAACAAAACCTTATTAGTTTTTGATATTAAATTTAAAACATACACAAGACACGACGACGGTTAACTAACGAGAGAAAGCCTCGCATCTCTTATCCTCAACATCATCCACATTCCACCTTCCATAACGAACAATTTTCCCTCCGTTCCCTCAAAACAATATTAAAAAATATATACATATATTCAAATCCGGGGTAGCGTTCATTTTTAATTAATCATTATAGACATTAAGATCATAAAGGCGTGAAGAAAATATCATACTCTTGAAAATGTTGGAAAAATTTCATTCTTCTCTTTCTATAGCCGTTCTATACGTTTCTATTATGTGTTAATTTAAATATAAATGACGGGTGATAAAAATCTCTTCGAATATTGTAACGCATATATATATAAACGATAAAATAAATAGTAATAATAATTTTTAAAATTTTCGGCTGATGGACACCGATGTAGGGATAACGTGGCGCCGAAAAACGCCTCGAGGCTTCCACAAGGAATGCACTCATATATTCACTAGATTCATAAGCCTATGTTCAAATGGACACTTTGAATCTAGTTAACCTAAATAAGGTGTAACAGACCTAATCAATGAAACTAGAAATTTAGGGGAAAAAATCATTGAAAAATGAAGACTTTTGAGGACATGAGGACATTTAAAGGGTCCTTTTAGCATCAAAAAGAAACAATTCTTACGTTATTAATAGAGATTCATCAAGTCAAGGAGCTTGGGCTATGTTGTAAAATGAACTTGTTGATTCATTGTTTAACTTATTATAATTTTACATTCAAATATTAAAATTTGACTTAATTCATGTTAAAATTAGATCAAGTAGCTTGAAAATCGAGTCAAGCAGTCATTGTCTAGTTATTAAATGCTTGTACAAAATGAATTTTTATTTTTAAAAATAAAAGCCTCGTTTTATTAGCCAATACCAAAAAAGAGCCATTATGATGAATAAAAACTTAAATATTTTTAATTTTACCACAGAAGTAGAGATATGATTTTTAAGCTACTTGTTTAAATTTGACTTAAAATCGAGTCCAAAATGTATTTAAATTTCAA
The DNA here is from genome assembly GCA_958496155.1 of Sisyra nigra. Taxonomy (NCBI): domain Eukaryota; kingdom Metazoa; phylum Arthropoda; class Insecta; order Neuroptera; family Sisyridae; genus Sisyra; species Sisyra nigra. Next base: position 25,748,115 of record OY292316.1, on the reverse strand, counting down.
ATGGAGTCGAATATAGATTTTTTAAGTAAAATTATTTAGAAGTCAAACTGTCAAGCACAATTTTTTTTAAAAACATCAAACTACTTGGCTTGATGAAACTCAGCAGAATATTTAAATTAGAAATAAATAAAAAATGATCTAGTACCTATATAATTCCAATACAAAAGATTTGCTTCCATTCAATCGTTTATCTTAAAAATGTTATTTAAATTTTTGATAATTTTTCTTACAAATCTTGAGTTACTTATTTAAGTCATTGATAAACAGGGAAATGGGTACAAATTATAATACATTGTAACACTAATCTGAAAACCCGTGAACTTCCTTCTCAAATTTCATTTTCGTTTTTGAAACACGAAGAATATCTAAAATCGGAAATCTCAAACCAAATATCAACTCTGTACTAAAACGGGAAATAGAATGTAGAAAAAGAAAAACTCAAATTTCCGGTTCGTGGTAAAATAACATTTCATTTAAATTAAAAGCTCGTAAGATAAATACCCAATCAATATTATTATAATCTCAACACCACCCCCAAAGTGTCTACACTTCACGACCACCCTGGAACCTCGAAATTATTAATAATGAAAATAATTATGTAAGATTATACGTATTTTCATAAGAAAAACTCGGTTTTCGTATATGTTCCCCTCAGTGTAAGTTTTCTTTACATTCAATGGATTTATATATACGAATATTGAATTTCTTTATCGTACGAGGGCATATCATAGAAAAATTCTCAAATTATTTTCACTGATAAGTGAAAACACTTACAAGGCGCGTGCGATTTTCCTCAAAAAAAGTGTGCGTGCGTTTATAGTTAATGGCATTTTATCTCGGAACAAACCGAAACCGATGTCGATTTTAATTTATTTAAATCATATCTAACCAACCCTCTCAAATGTCTCCTGACCCACCACAGTGTTAGTTTTTACCTTAACCGAGAATTCTTTTTCGATTAGAAAAGAAAATCGAACGGGAGAACATGGAAAATATTTTTGGACTGTTATCGGATTCAATTTTCGAAGCAATCAAGACTTATTAAAATCATTACTAAACAAAAAAATAATCGTCTAGGGAAAATTCCAACATCTTATCACACGAATTTCAAATTAACTAAAAAAAAATGCCGAAACATATCAAATATAAAATATACAATATTTTTTGAACTCGGGTTAAATTAATCGTATAAAAAGGCGGTATTTTTATGAAAGCAAATCAGATCGTCTTTATATATATTAAAAATAAATCGCAGACAAAACTGCTTAATATTCACTTCCCACCCCCATTCTTTCAACCCTCAGCTCGTTTCTTATTTTTATTTGTGTGTAGGCACTATTCAATTTTGCAAAGAAATATCACGAAGAGTCTTTTGAGAGAATCGTACATAAAGAACATACCGACATTTCAAGACAAGACAAAAATAAAACAGGAACAAAAAAAATGCACATTATGCAATTTTTATTTGACGCACCGCTTCTTCATTCTTAGTTTCGTTTCGGTTATGAGCGTTGGTTGGTTTTCGCGAAAATTTAGAGATGGCAAGGAAAATCGAGAGAAAACGCGAATGTTGAGGGAGACTGATGATGTTCACGTGTGATTAAGTGGTTTTTGTTTGGTGAATTTATTGAAGATGCCGCGACATAAATAATCGCAGCATCCCCGACGTACCGGTTCCGGTTTTCAAAATAATAATTCTCTTTCCCCTGTGTTTTCCTTGTTCATCTTATTTGTTTCACACAGATTCGTTTCGCTCGAGCCAACCGGATTTTAAGTAAATAAAGTTATTGTTTTTTGTTTTAGTCTTCAGAAAGAACTAAGTTTTAATGATACAAAATTCATATAAAAATTTAGTCATAATGATTTTATTATTTGAGTACATGCAAGAAGAACTATTTCAGTACATGATGTAACGCGGTTTTGGTACCTATTTTTAAAATAATTATTCAAAGTATCTGAAAGCATCGACAAGCTTTTTAAGTGAAAGTTCAAATACTTAAGCCAATATGGTGAATTTTAGTTATTGCATCGAATGCCTGATTTATTGATAAGTGTATAAGATTCGTTCCATTCCAGAATTGAATTATTGGACAAAAACGTGAATGGCTCGCTTCATCATCCCCAAGTGGCATAGTTTCGCTTCTTGATCAGGGACCGAACGCCCTTCAAGATCGAGAAAAATGCGAAACGACACCACACAGATTTGCACCACATCGAATAATGTGCACTGTGAACTCGGGCCATAAGGGTTATTTCTTCGTACTGGCATTCTCCAGCGCGAAAATATTTCAAATTATATTCAAGAAAATATTGAGAGAGAGCTAAGTGTAATACGTACGAAAAGAGAGGCAACCGACGAAGCACCAAGGGATGATTTCCATATGAATATAATATATAACATTGGCACCCTTGCAAAATGCTCGGATACGACTCTCGTGCTATTTTCTGCCACCTCAAATTTTCAAGCATCCACTCAACCAAGGCCTCGCCACCAGCACCATCCCCATAGAGAAAATGAACACCTTTCAACCCCTTTTTTATAATATTCCCATACATATTTTATATATACGAATGTTCCGCGTTTCCATACTTTTCCATACTCATACTTTTCAGATTTTCATCCTTTCAAACGAAAATTTATTTTCGTTTTTTAACGAATTGTGAATCAAAGAGAAACACGAAAATCATAATACTAAAGCATTTGTTCTTACTTGTTTTCCTTTTCATTGTTCAATTGTATTTCAATGAACTTCGGTTAAATTCAATTGTATTTACCAATGAAAATCAACCCCTCTAAGCCTATAACATGATTGTAATTTAAATTTTACAACCTCAAGAAAAACAATTGATTTCTATAATTGATTTTAATAATAGCTTAGATAATTAAGAATGCATTAAAAAGAATTATTTTGCTATCAAAAACAAACTTTGTAATTGGCCAAAAAACAATTGATTCCATCATAATAATGCTGGATTAAACAATGAAAAATCTTTATTGGCATTACATTCACCATATGAACTAAAAAAATTAATTTTGTACAGTGTATTAATTTAAATATACTAGGGATGCATCAAGTCAAGTAGTTGAACATCGTTGCAAATAGATTGTGCTTGATATTGTGACTTGTAAATAAAGTAACATTCGATGTCAACGCTTAACTTGACTTGACATTTGAAAATTGATATTGAGCTCATGTTTGCCTGATTTTAACTTTAGGTCAAGGCAAGTCGTGAATCTGACTATCTAATAAAAGTGTTACAACTATAAAAATATCTTTCTAGGTACTAAATTTTAAACTGAAAACAAAAAGCAGATAAATCGATAATAAAAAAGGAAAATTTCAATGAAAAAAAATCAATAATTTCAGCAAATAACGCCTATGTGATAAACCACCTTCCATATTTTCCCCATGTTTTACATTCTCCCATTTTTGTATTTCCATCAAACTCGTCGTTTCACTCAAATAATTTTACGTCTAAGTTTATGAACCAATGACTAACCTGAAATAATCAAGCGTGAAATTTTCTTGAAAATTTATGGAGCCACGACGCATGTGCATTGTGCAATCACCTCTAAGTACTTAGATAAAAAAATAAGGTTGTCTTGTAAAGTTTTTTTAATGTTCAATCGCCACGGACAATAATAAAGGGTGAAAAGATTGATCGTGGTTAGATAAAAAGGAAATATGGGGTGTAACAGGGATTGTTTAGTGTAAATTTCACTCGATTAAATATTGTTTTTGAAGGAAAATTTTCACCCCTTTACTTCTATTTGCTCGTGTATTCAAAATGCGCGTATGGTTCTTTGATAATTTTCGCGTTATTAAAGGTTTGATATTACCTTCAGAAGCGTGCGTTTCATTTTAATAATTTCTATAATTTTCGAATTCATCGCTAATCAATTAAAGCGAAGCTTTAAGCAAACTTTTGCCATCTTATACAATTTTTTTTAAAACAAATTTTGAAAATTACTTGGAAGTTTTAAGAAGTTTCCTGTTGTATAAATATTTAATTTTCTCCCTAATTTGAGTAAGATAAAAAATAACACCCTTCAAAAGCGTGCCCCTAAATCATATCCTTTTCCTCCATACCTATATATAATATCATCAATTTTCGACTAACAAGGTTTCACCCAAAAAATATACCTGAAATGAAAAAAGTAAATTTAACGTTTTTGATTAAGCATATGGCCGATCCTAAGGTGGATCCAATCATCGCGCCAAGACCACCATCGAGGTGAACTTTTCAACTAACCCAAACAAAATTAATTACTTTTTCAAAACAATATATGTAAAATATTTGTTATTATTATTAATAATTCGTTATTTATAATCAGCCAATGTGTGTGGCTTCGAAATGGATTTCTCGTTTCGTTGAGGCTAGAAATTAAAAAAAAAAAAAAAAAAAAAAAAAAAAGACTATGGCTAATGTAAAACCATCCGGCTGGTGATTCTGATTGGAAATGTATTGAACTCTATTTCAGTGGGCTTTGATAGATCTAATTATTGTTTTTGTTCAAATGAAGAGCAATAATAATAAACAATCGAGAACAAGGCCCTATTAAGTCATCTAAAATGGAGTAGGTACCTACGTATGTAAATAACGAGCAACCTTCAGGTAGATAAAAAAATAATTAATAATTATTTAGATGTAACGCACACGTAAGCCATATGTGAGTGTTACTGATACTGTGTTCCGCCTGTTTAAAGTCTTAAATTGAATACGAAGACATTTTTGAGCTTCCGAATAACAATTTTAAGTTAACAATATTTATAGAAAGCTGAACGCATACATTTACTCTCTTAAATCGAAATAGTAACTATTCACTATTTTGTAGTGAAAAGTATTACACTATTTGAATTTAGTGGTATACTCTGCACTGCAAAAATAGTGAATAGTCACTAAACATTCAAAAACATTTTAGTTAGTGCTTATGTCAATTTTAAAACTATAGGTAGATACTTTATAAATCTTGAACATATAAAATAAGTTGTTTTCAAAAAATATATAGATTGTAAGACTTATTAGATACTGAATAAAAGATGTACTCTAATATAACATATTTGTACAAAACTTTAAGTTATTTTATATATATATATATAATGGGAAACATTTACAAGTTGTTAGAATAGTATCTACCTATTTTTTTTTAATTTTAATTTAATATAGGTAGAATTATGAGCGACTTAATAACAAATCTTACGTTAAACTCGTTGAAGCTTAAAATGATATTTCCAATGAAGCATTAAAAGTTTGATAGGAATTGATTTTTTTTATTTCAAGCATGCTAATACACGTTTCTAGGTTTAAGTATGTCAACGTTTCTCAACAGTTTAACCCACGTGAATAATACATTTTCTTTGGAATCTGATTACTTAAAGCAAGGTAAATTATTACAATAACAATTAAAATCGTTGTAACAAAGTTGTTACATTTTTTCGTTACATTTATAATTATGGAGAAGGAATAAGAAAATAATAGAGTTATGGTAGAGGTTCTTTCATGTCTTAAAGTAACATTATGTTAGACCCCTAAAATCAAGTATCTGAACATTTAATAAATTGATTAATAGAGGTATTTACGAAATTAAATAACTGGCCAATTCAACGCTCGGCTTGTCTTGATGTTTAAATATTAACGTTTGACTTGATATTAAGCCAAATTTATCAAGTTAAAGTCAAGTTAAGTATAGTAAATCCATAAACATAGTGAACCAATGTTTCACTACCTGTATAAAAAACTAGTAAAACCCGGCAGTCAATAGAATTGACTGCTGTTCTAGATATTATAAATTGTGGTTAATAAACAATCTTATAATTATTGTTAACTGTTATGGAAATTGAATTTAACAATGATAATTGCATGCATGGTATCAGTGTATATGAACTATTTGAATTCCGTGGCAACTTCACTCCATTGGCTGGCACTGTTACGCAAGAAACCAATAAGCTATCGGCGACAAACTGACACACACTTTAGCTGCTTATACTATATACTGTATATAAGATTGGAACAGAAGTGCTTAGAAGACACTGAATTTATTCTCCTGTGGTAATATCATTTTAGGAAGTATAACATACATTAGAAAACGTTTGGTACAAAACACTTAAAACGATATTCTGTAATTAGTTCGAAATATTACTGTAGGTTCAACCAAATATGCAGGTAGAGCCTCTATTATGATTTAATACTATTTCTTTTTCTCTTAAGACGGAATTCTTTATTACGACTACATGTATTGTTATGTTTTATCTTCTCAGTTAAAAACCAGAAAATCATGAGATTTTTTAAGCTTTCTTCTATGAGTTAACTTTCATACAACAGTGGTTTAGACCCTTTGCGTCAAGTATATGAATCTGTTCTCTTCGGCCCATGTAAGTATCACGCGAACCTGATTTTTACGTTTAGGTGTTTTCGAAAAAAAACTATGATACACGTGTTAATAAGAGTAATATAAAGCATTTTTACTTATAATTTTTTTCCCTTAAAAATACCTACTTAATAAGTTTCTTCGCTCATAGTAGTTTAACTAAAAAGCATACATAAACCTAACGAAATATTTTATAAGTTCTGCCTATACCTCGCCAATAAACAAAAACAACCGTCCATGTATATTTTAAATATATTTCAAAGGTGCATTTAAAATTTATTCAAGCTTATTTTCTGACATTTTCGGTCAATTTAAAATTTTTGAACATGCCCAAGTTTCCCTCGTCATGACGACCACCGTGTACCCACTTACAAAATATTACTAGACAAACTTGTTATTATCTTCATAAATTTGAAACCCGAAAACATTAAAATATGATTGATAGGGTTTTTACAAACAAAATTGTATAAGAGGTAAAAATTCTAGCTGGTTCAAATTTTATGTTATTGAAATGTATACATTTTTGCGTGTAATTTTTCCAAATACGTACTGTGTATTGCGTGTATTTAATTCATAAGGGAACAAACTATAAAGTAAACAACATACAGATTCGTATAAGTCACCGATACCTATATTATAAAGAAAATAATACCATACCTGTGGTATAATAACTACAGCGTTACTACATAAATTTTGAATTGCATATTGGAGATTATAACCATAGAAGAAACGCAGCTTATCAGTAACCCTAGGTTTTTTTCTTATTCGCTTGAAATAAAATAAATTAAATTGTAAGAAGGAAAAAACAACATACATTCATTGTAGGCAATATGTAAGTAGGTAGGTAGTAGGTACTTATGTTACAATTAATACATGGTACCTATTGTATCTAGATAAAAATGGAATAAAATAAATTTAATTTCTTTTACAATTTAATTGTTACACTAATACTAAGGTACTTATATTTTTTATCCGTATACACTTAAGGAATTATTTTACTGAAACTGCCATTGAAACAGTTGGCAGGTTGTGCTTTTTGATCTATAAATATTTATATGTTTACTGCAGTCTATCCATTTTCCATATAAGAGTTGTACTGGAATCAATTTTATTCTAAGTAAATAATTTTTTTTTACCTAGAGAAATTCATTTTCTGTGGCAACATTAACATTTTAAGCATGTTTTCGATAATAATTAGATACAAACTTAAAAAATGTGATTTTAATCTTGAACTTTTTATCAAAAATGTTTGCATTTGCTGTTAAAAAATTCCAACAAAAACGAATGTCGAATAGGAAAACAAAATAAGGAAAATCGTTTGTAGAATACGATACAAAAAGGGAATCAGCGGTAACGTACGTTATAACAAGCATGCAGGCGGTTCAAATTGCCGAAGAACAAAGACCACATTTCTATTTGATCGGAATACGCCAGTGAAATAGAAATGGAACACTAAAAACTACGAGAATCGAACCCCTCGTATTCGCATCATCCGAATCTTACAAGGGATGAACGAAACAACGTTGATCGTTTACTATGTCATATACATGTGTAGGATATACTGTATCTATATCTTTAAAAGGAACATATATATCGTAAAATGAGGAAAATGCGCCTGAATTATTTCCCATTTTCGTTTGCCAGTAATCGTAAATGGATATATAGAGAAACTCGTCATCAGCATCATCATCCTTGTTTTCCTATTTGCTAGCGCATCCCTATCATTTATTCGAAACCGAAGGGCCCGGAAAAGGGTGAGAAAAGTACAAACGAAAGGAAAGCGAAGGCATTGCAAGGGCAACTTACAAACACCTCATGGGAAATTTATTTTATAAATTGAAGATTCGAAAATATATTTGTGCAACGTTACAGTATGAAAAGAAAATGGATTCGAGTTTCAAAGATCGAATTAATGCACCTTCTCGCTCACTATAATATGGGTAGTAATAAAAACAAATAAATAATATATAATAATAATAATAAATTTAAAATAAATTACTACGTGGTTTAAACATCCCCATCTCGAATATATCATTAAATAATTACAAAACCCTGCTTAAGCTTGTTTCTCCGTTCGTCTTTGGGTTAAACTATTTTTCAGAGGAGCGACAAGAAGGAGACGCTTTAAAATTGGTCTGAAATGAGTTAATTTTGATGACCCCATCCATAATTATTTTCTCTTCTTCGATGTCGTGGCTCGGCTAATTGAATAACGAGACAAAACGAGAAAATAATTTCAGACTTCTTCAACATTGAAAAAAAAAATGTTTTAAGTCTTTTATTAAACATAATCAGATTACTTTTATATATAGTTTAATGTTGTCTACTTTTTTTCATAGTTTGATACAATTTAAGAAGACACGAAACTGAAGAAAAGAGAATAATTTTTTTACTAAACGAATTTCGGCTTAAAAAAGTATAGGAAAATTTACATCTTTGATTGAGACCATTTTAAAGTTGTGTAAATGTACCTACTTATATTTAGTGAAAATAACTTTGGCAATAGCTATAATAGAATTTTACCCACAGCAAATGAAGAAATCAAATTATTTCTTTTTCGCACTAAAATAAAATTATTACAAGTATAAAATGACTCATATTACCAATTCTTTTTTTTTGGTCACGCAAGTTTTAACCGTTTTGTTATTACCAGGAGTCAGCCATGTTCATCATTAAACCTCATCAAAGCCTAAACTAATTTCTAGAATTACATAGAAAATGGAGAGTAAAAATATAACGTCAGCCATGGATGAGTAGAGGCAACAACAAGACCACATTATTCCGGTAATTTTTTCTTCATGTCAACATCAATTTAAATGTACACACGATCATAATTATAAGAATTTTTCTCACACATAGAAACAGAACGTTTCTTATCTTTCTCGAACGAAAAGATTGTATAACACATTCTCTTCGTCTAAGAAAAATCTAGTTTTTTACAAAGTTTTTCCGTCTCGCGCACACTTTTGTACAGGGGTGTACAACGATAGGTGCACTAATTACCCTTCTCATATGTGGAGTCTCTTCTGCATAGGGCTAACACACGAGGGATTTACGCTCTCTTGCGCCCTCTCTCGTATCATTTAGGTTGTAGAGGGTTAAAAATCTACTCCACCACGATCAAATGCAATATATAGTAGACCCAATTCAATACAATCCCTTTTCATCCCATATTATATGCGTGTTCATCATCCCATCAATAGATTTAAAATAATAAAATTTAAATAAAATTCAAATTTGGGTTAGAACTTTTACGATCAATTTTTTCTCTCAAGATCATTAAAAGTCGGTTTCGATTCTTTTTCGGTTTACTAATTGGCCAAAAAGATCTGAAAACAATCAGACAATCGCGCCATGGTTTATGACGTCTTAACGGAGACAAACAATGCCCTAAGGAGCATGTGTGCACGCCATAAAAGCTAAATTAGGAGACCCTCTTGATCACTTCCTTAAATTAACAAAAAACAAATCAGAATTACCTTCCAAAAAAAAAACAATCATTTTAACATCTAATCAATCATATAGGTAAGAAAACTTCAATAAGACGATTAAAAAACTTATTTTCCAAGAACACTCAAAGTAAGCATTCTTATGCTTTTCAGGATACAGATAACCGAGAAATTAGAAGAAAAAATTAGCATAATTTTCAAATTTATTTCTTTTGTTTTACTTATGTAATGGCTACTGAAAAAATGTAATAATTAAATTAACACTTTTAATTTATTTTTCTTTTTAATTTTAATCATTTTTATTTGAATAAAAACGTGAAGATTTTTATCGCCGCTCGAGTGTTATTTCGTTTTTGATTCCAATTTAAATAATAAAAAAATGTTAATATTTCGAGAGAAAGAAAAAAAAATGCGTTAGTGGGATTCATTTGATTTTTAAATCAAGTCGGCGGTGGAATGACCACCATTTTGTAGTAAACAGAAAAAGCCCGGATTGGAAAGTAACCGATAAAAGTCTTGCAAATCAAGATGGTCGCCAATGATAAAAATGCAGTTTAACGATTTTTTTAATTTAAAGTCAAAACTGATTTTTTTACTCCCACTATAAAAAGACGAGGCGACGCTTTAATTAAGTATAGATGTTAAGATCAACGGAAAATTTTAATTCTAGTATCACAATATAATCAATGCCTGATTGATAGTTTAATGATGGATCGTATCTATTACAAAAGATGTTGTAAATAAAAAATTATCAATTATTAATTAATTTTTGATTCTACTCAATTTGTTCAAACCATTTCAAAATCGCTTACTGTACGAAGATCGATACAACAACAACTTTTAAGTTATGATGCAAGAAAATTCATTTTTCTTAAATTGGAAACAATTAAATACTAAAGTTAATAGGTAGTTCCCAGACAGCATCTAACTTATAGCAAAACCATTTTAAGATGTTTTTCTGGTACTTATCAGAATTAAAAAATTCAGAAGACTTCATTTTATAAAATAAATGAATTCAAAATGAATTTTTTTATTGAACATCTTTATGACATCTTATTGAAGTAATAATTGGTTCACTTCTAACCCTCAATATCAGAAATATGACTATAAAATGAAGCTCAAATGTTAACTCATCAATTTAAGTTTTTTTAGTAGGTATCTTTTTCTCAAAAATCAATAGAAAAGTACCTATACTCAAAGAAAATAATATGAATAAATCCTTATTATAAAATATGGAGTAGGTACCAAAATATTTTTTTTAATTAATATCTCTGTTATTTTAACTACTTTTATATTAAAATCTCATAGCAAAAAAAATAAAACGTACCAAACACCCTTTTATCACGTCTTTAATATTGTTCATAAATCATAACACCATATTTCTACCACCTTCTAATTACCTAGTATTTTTGAATTAAAATTCCCTCGCCAATTTTAATAAAAACTGAAATGCTTCCTTATACAAAACAAAAAAGTAGGTAAATGAAATAAATTAATGCTGATTAAAATTGACTAATTAAAAGTTTTAAAAATTTATTGTTTTTACATTAAAAATTCGTTTGTACTCAAAGTTTTATTACTTAAGTATTAACAAGTTCACTGACTTGTAAAGTATCTTAAGATAATCTATATTCCATAAGACTATATAATAAATTGTGAATTAAAATGATGTTTAGGTTCCGGGGGTGGACAACAATGTCCGTTTGTATCCTTCATCTTCTTCCAAGAAGAACCACCATTTTAATTAGTCTAATTATATTAATTATAACATTGAAAATTTAACGAATACAAATTCCTAAAAACATACCTTGAAGCTCTTGTTTTAAAAATAATTACTTATTGATATATACACCTTAAAAATTGAGTCAAATAAAAAAAATGTCGTTACTTGAAATATAATAAGGAAGTGTGAGAAGGAAATTTTCAATTATTTAAAATGATGCCTCGCGCTAGACCCTCTTTTGGGTGGTTCACCAATATAAATTATAGACGTTTCCATTTACGGTTTTCAACTAATGAATGGGGCAATTTACCGAAAAAAAAACCGTCTACTTATAATAAATCTAATAAATAATTGAAATAAAGGCTTGTCGAATCCTTGTTAAAGCGAAGAAAATAAAATATTAAATTTCATGTTTAATTAGAAACTCTATAATAATAATATTAGTAATTTATTAAGCGTTTCGTGTCTGATTATGTAAATCCGTGCTGATAAATTCTCTCTTATATGAAAATTAAATAAATTTTTATTGTCCCAGACGAGTTTATTACAATTTATTTGATGATTGTTTCTTTTTTCTTTCTCTCAACTCGGCTGTTTTAGAACTTGACGCGTGCAAAGTCAATATTTATTCTTATTAAACAATCTAGGTTTAATATGTGCTAATTAAATTGTAAAAACCTGATTTTTTCCTTGTTAAAGACGCTTCGTTAAAAAGACTTAATTGTGGCCGTTCAATATTTACGAGTATTTTGTAAGGTACCTACATGAAAATTTTTTTTTTCATTTAGATATATTTTAAAAAAATATCCCTCGTTTTTTTCTCTCCAATTTCTATCGTGAAGGATAATTAAAAGCTGGTTACACACATCCATTCATATATCTACATATACACAAATATTTACAGAACCACACCCCATCGCATCCCCATCACTTTACAATTTTATCCCGTAACTACCACGATCCATCAGAGTAATTTACTTCCAATTTACCCCTTTCACATGAACCATAAACGCAAATATCGTCTGTGATTAACGCCAGAATTTCCCATTCTACCCCTCACACGTATCATTTTCGTCAACTGGATACACGATACCAATATCTAAACTACCACATTATAGGAAACATGTCAACATTCGAGTTTTCAATGGAAAGTTTCATTTTTTCGTTCGTTTAAGCACTGGCCTAGTTTTTCACGCTTTTTTCGCGTTTAAATGTTCGATTCGTTTTGGATTGAATATGAATTTTTTAATAAACGATATTGACCTGAATTTAAGGAAAGAAACGTTGAGAGGAGAACCACCACCCAACACCCTTTGTGTTCTTAAAAAAATTTTAGTAAAATAAAATTGCCATATAACGTTAAAGAATAGGTACAATTTTCAACACATTTTGTTTTAAATTTTGAAGAGAATTTTTAAGAGCTTTTATACATTGATCTATAAAATCTATAATCATTATAAGTCTTAATACTTGAAAACTACCCATATACTTAAAATAGGTGAAGTTTATATTATGAAAAAACCGCGCAATAAAAGTACCTACATCTACATAAAGGTGTAAAAATACACCTTTCAGTGCATGATCTAATCGGTTTAATTAAGATTAAATTTTATAAAAGTTTAAGAATTGTTATTTAATATATTCCTCTATGGTTAAGAATTGGTCAAGTCAAGTAGTTGAACATTTTTTTAAATAAATTGCGCTTGAAATTTTGGCTTGTAAATGAAATAACAAAGTTAACTTGATTTGAAATTTTAAAAATAATATTTTATTTGAGTTTGACTTGATCTCAAGTCAAATTTACGCCAAGTTGTTCGGTAATCAAGTCAAGCAGTTAATCACTATCTATAATAAAAGATAAAATTATTAAAATGGTATCTAAACTTGAATTTAATTTTGTTTGAGGAGGTACTGCCTAACTATTTGAATAAATTTTCAAGTTTCTTAACTTAAGTATATCTTAAAATCAAGTCAAACACAGGTCAAATGGTAATATTTAAATATCAAAAATAATGTATTGAATTTCGATGGTACCTATTATATTTCAAAGTTTAAATATTAAGCTCCATTCATGACACAAAATGTATGGATAGGTGTCCTAGACTTGACGAATCTCTTCTAATGGACAATGACTGTACTGTCGTACACTTTCAACTGGTGACAAATACTATGTAGACGTACCAATGTTTTTGAGACTTAAGTAGTTTATAAGGATTCACTACTTGACTTGCTTTTAAGGTCTTTGATTTGAATTTCAACTACTTGACTTGAAGGCTAAAATCAAGTTGAATTCAAATCAAATGTTAATATTTAAATTACAAGTCAAGTCAAGTATTGCATGTCCAAGTTATTTTAGGTATATCAAAGGTTACCTAAACATTAATATTAATGGACGAGTTTATGGGTATTTATATCATTGTTGAATCGCTTTCAAATGTACCCTATTAGGTACCTCCTTCGATCATAGTAAAATCAAAGCAGGGCATAAGACAAGGGTAAAAATATTCTTCGAGTATAACCTGTAGCACTGAGGATGTATTGAAAAACTCACAAACAGTGACTCTAGGCTCGACTTGATCCCGTTCAATCAAATTATTGTACGTATAAGGAAATGATTTCATCATTTTAATATTAAGTTCCACCCATGACACAACGTGTACGAATACTTGACTTGACGAATCCCTACTAGTATACAATGGCTTTAGGTATACTGTTGCTTGATATCAAACACTATATAATATCTTTGTACTTATTTTACTTATTTTATTTTTTTGGAAGAATTCATATTATAATGCTTTGTCGTTTCAAGCGGTTTTTATTCCGTATTAAAAGAAAACATACGCATGGACTTATTTTGTTGGGACTACCCTTTAAACATGAATAAGTTAAAATTTCACTTATTATGTACTTGAGTGAAATGTATTCACTTATTAATCAATGATTTTCACTGCAAATTAGTAAAATTTCCCTTATTCACATTGAAGATTCACTAATTCGTATTATAAGTATTCACTTATACCAAGTGGTTCAGTTTTAGCTTTGACAAAAGTGAATATACACTTGTAATTAGTGAAAAATCGCTAACTCATATGTGGAGAGTCCAGTAGGGACCTATTATTTCGTGTTAATAGAATTCCGTGTAAAGATGATATTTTTGTATTTACAATATAGTTCATAATAATTTATGGAATTGAGCAAACACTCAACTACTTATACAAAAGTTTTTTATTTCGAAAATTTTATCTAAATACTTCTTACACGTATTTTTAAAACATGAGCTTCAAAGGTTACCTTAAGACACTTATTCGAATTAAATAAAGGAAGCATAAAGTTGTGACCGTGATTTGTATGTAAATATTCGCCAATAAATTGAGCAATTAGCCGTTTTTTTGTTTCAATTAAGAAAAAACGCTTGTCTGTATAAGACTTAAATTAGTTTTATTTACACCCATAGATAGCCACCCCTTAAATATTCGACTTGAAGACGATTTTATTGGCTCCTAAAAATATATTTAGACACTGTCAATAAAGTGGTAGTTTAATTTAGGAATGACCATAATTGATTTTTGATTCAATATCGTTATAAATAACGGTAACGTTTTAATATCCGTTCACGAAGCGAAAAGGCCCCTGGGCCTTTTACCACACACACGCCAGAAATCTACCTAATACTCAAGAGAAAATACAACCAGGTCCCATGAATTAATATCTCTAAGAGTAAAAAAATCGAATTCATCATCGAGGTGGGCTAATTTTCTTGTAACAAAAATAATGAATAAAAAAAACATCGAAAAAGAGAACTTTAACGATACCTATGCAGCGAGAGGTTTAATTGAAAAATTTAATTTAGAACGTTTTTGTTGGAAGTGGAAAATCACGTGTTAATGAAAATCAGACTTGAAGTTTTTTTTTCTAAAAATAACCCTGAACGATCGATACGGAGACAAATGCAGTTTTGCGTTGTGTGCATTTAAATTATCTCTCGACGGTCAAAAAGTTATAGACATTTTCGAGTTGATATTATTTAAGTCTAAGTTAATTTGTAAGTACTTAAAAGATGTTAATCTAAACTGAATTTAATGTTAATTTCCTCGTGCACTTGATCATTTTGTTTAACAAATAGGATTATGCAAGGAAATCTTACAAATCATGGAAATGCATCATGTTATCCTTTTGAAGTGGCACACATATATATCTACCTATGAAAAGAGGAGCAAGTACTTATTTAATTTTATTTAATTTTTTTTCTTTCAATTGTAAATAACCTACATAAACCAATGCTAGGTGGTCCTCGTTTTGGGATTTAAAGATTTAACGAAAGATTTTCGAGTCGACGATCGTATGATGAGACCGAGTGAAGTACGGCCAGACAAAAAAGCGAAGCCAAGCCTCATTAAGCTCTCTGTTATGCGAACGGATACAACGAGACAATTTGTACAAAATAACTTAGCCGTGAATATTTACATATGTCAGAGATATCTCCCTCTCATGCTTTTTCTACCACTGCCACGGTTAGTAAAATACGCTCACATTACACTAAAAATATTATTTTATATGCGATACAATGACGAATTACAATCTGGATAACGAGGGAGTTAATATTGTTTGGGGATTATTAATTTAAAAAAAACTACTAGCTCGTAATTACTTGACAAATTTTACAAAAATTATGAAATAATATTTGTTTTATAGTATAGATAATAAAAACTAATAAATCATGTTCATGGGTAAATTTACAAGTTATCGTGATAATAAAAAGGATTCGGACATTTCAATGTTAATGAAGCCAATAACTTAATTCGTTTTCCAAATTTGATCGCAGAATCCGATAGTCGAAAACTGGAAAGTTGGCATGTCGGCAAATCTATATGTCGCACAAACAAATTTCAGTAGCGTTCTCATAGCGGTGCACCAGTGTTAAAGTGTTTTAGAAGAGCTTTCGCTTGTGCCAGTTTTATTTTAAAACGATTTATTTTTCAAACAGTGAATGACATGTAAAAATGTCTCGCTAAGAAACACCCTAATATTTTCAACCCTCTACAATAATCTTGACCGAATAAATTCTTGGTGTATAAACATTATGGGTACTGCATAATTACCTATATAATTTTCATGTCTCGTACTGCGTACGGTTTGAAGAAGAGTTTTTATTGGATAGGGGTCGTTTTAATGAAGAGTTCTTATATATATACCTAGGTTTATTTTTTTTGTTTCACGTTTTACTTTATTTTAAAAATCAAATTATTAGTAGAAACCATTGGATAAAGGGACACTTTTAAATATGAAATTTGAGAATAGCAGTCCTTTAATGTTAAAAAAAACTTACGAAAGAAGTTCTAGAATAAAGAAAAAATAACTGGTTTATTAAAAAATTGTTGACAATTTTCGGTGAATCTGAATTTAATAAAAATGAAACGACTTGCTGCCCTAAAATATTTCTGGGCAGATATCTATAAAACTTTAAGTTTTATGTATAATTAATTTATTTTTTGGATTACATTTTTCATTGTTAATGCGACTGTATTTGTGTTGGCTCAATTCATTTTAAGGGGGTTGCAAAATTTACAAAATATTCAAATATTTTAGTGGTTTAAACGTTTGTTCGTGAACTTTCAGTGAGCAATAAAAGCCCGACTACAAAGCAATTGAATTTTAGAGGCGGTAAAATGTAGACAATGTTTTTGCATTTCATTAATCACTAAATGATCGATGAGCTAATTGGAAGTAATCAATATAAGAGATTTTTCCAAATTTAACCATCTATAATATCGCTTTCCTAAGAAGTAACGTAAATCTATCTCTTAGACAGATTTAAAGTTGGTTACAATGCCCTAAGGCTTAAGGTCTAAAATTTTACTGTGCCAGATACCATGAAAAATATTAATTTGCTTAAAATAACGTTGTTATTATAACTTAATAGTCACTACCTTGTAAACCATGGATTTAAAGCAGAAATTTTTGTTTAACGAACCAAAGACACAATAAAAATGTTTTTGTTAAAATTTACAAAATGTGTTACCGAAGAAAATTTACAATTAGATTTAGCTTAATTTCAAAAAGTGAAAAATTACAAATTTAACAAAATTATTTTTACTCGGTATTTATAACTACCTAGATACATTTAAGTAGGTACAACAACTTTGAAATCTTCTTATAGTAAGAAGTAAGTTTTTTCAACTTAAGACATTTAAGTTATCAATTTATTTCCAATAATTACTTGGAACTACTTTTATCAAAAAAAACTATAAATGCAACATAAAACTTATCAATTTTTAAAAAGCATAATATTTTGAATTTTAGATAATCATTACCTAATCAATGTTTTAATTTAACAATTTTTTTCTTTAATGAATATCAAAAATATTATACTTAATTAATTTATAGTATTATAAATAATTGGAAAATTTATTGCTTTGTTCAAATCAGGTGGGAAAACACGTGCGGTTAAAATAAAAATTAATTTGAATAAACCAAGATAAAAAAAAATATGTTTTCTCAAAGCTCAGCTATAATTCAATTAAAATAAATTATGTGGTTGGAATTTTCTTTTTCCAAATTGATATGAATTATCCAAAAGTAAAGCTTTTGTTGAAAGTAGATTGAAATTATGATATGATTATCAAGACTGTGGATTGAAACAATGTTTATCTAATGTCTGAATGATATAAAAAAGCTGGGGATAATGAGAAAAATTTACTTTAAAGAAATAAAATAAACGTTTGAATCGAAGGGCTGATTATCTAGTTAACGAATCTCGTCCAAAACTGTCATTAAAATCTACTTAGACTTATGTTTTTATTCAATTTAAACAAAGTTCATTTGTCTGTTTTCTCGTTCGAACGCATCCATATTCTTGGTCGACTACCATATTCTTGTCTGGCCGACGGAATACGTTTGTAGGTATAATTACATACAAAATTTCTCTTTATATTTTTTCCTGATATACAAAACGTAAAAAATCAATTCGAGTTCAATTCGACAAAGACTTTATAAAATAATTTCTCTTTAGAAAATTGGTGTTTTCCTTGAAATTACCAAAACGGCTATCAATGATTTTTTTTCATATCATTTATCGTGGGGAAAAAATAGGAAATTGAATTTTCACGCCATGTCACACTGTCAAAAACATTTCAATATATCGACAGCTTTTAAAAATTGCTCTTGTATGTATTATATGTACGAGAGTTATTATTGAAAGATTGAATGAAGCGTGTGCGGGTGCGTTTGGCCGTTTGCGTGCAAATATTTTCTTTTTTCGAAATATTCATTCGTTCATAAATATTAAAGTAAATATGATTTAGAAATACATTAAACAAGCACCGATACACTGGCCTGATATCGTTTCGGGTGGATATTTTATATGGTGTGACGTTATTGCGTGGTGAATTCACTTCAGAAATAAACGAAATATTCCCTGCAGGTTTAATGTTAATCAATTTATATTCGGATTTAATTTATTTCATGAGAGAAAAATAAAATCAAGTTCGGAACAATTCCTGCATCCGTTCCGAATTTTTTAAAACCGTATTTTAATATCTAGGTATTTCCCTTAGCTTTTGTTTCTCAAGCATAAACTCAGCATTTCTCAAATTCCAATTATTCTAATTGTAAACTTACTAATTTCAATAGTTAAATCGACTAAATTAGTAGATAGAACTAATCACCTCAAATATTTTTCTAAACAAACTTGCGTCTATTTACGTCCACCCTAAATGTATTTTAATTTTTTTTAACAAACATTCATCTTGCGGCAGTTACCTAGGTAGTTTTTATACTTTAAAAACCCAATTTTTAGACTTAGAAATACTAGATTAGGTATGTAATATTTTACATTTCGTGCTATGAGAATTTAAAGAATTTCCAAGTTCAAGTTCCCTATTTTTTTTTAAAATTAGGTACATGCAATCGAGTTATTAATTGAATTATCTGTTAATTGAAATTTGTAAGGTAAAATTTAATAATTCACTTAAACAAAACCTTCAAGGAAAAATGTTTAGCTTAGCTTCATTCCGGGAATTTATGAGTAAATATCGATAGTGGTGTATCTGCTAAGTTAGTCAAAAATACCAGATATTAGACTAAATTTTTAACCAATAAAATTTCCCTGGAACATTTAAGACTTGATGAAAAACATCCAATCAAATGCTGATTACTGCTTCTAAATAAGCAGAAAATTATTTTAAAAAAATAATTGTTCTGAATTTTTGAGTTGTTATAAACATTCTACGTTCTAATACAGCCCGTGTAATTATATTCCTACAACAATTTTCTACCCCCATTTGTGCCTACATTTAGTTGTTTTCAGTCGCTTTATTTTGAGGAATCTCTTTTCAAAATTGTCCTGTTTTCAATGAAACAGTTTATATTGTGTATACATGGATGTTATTATAAATTTTTTGAATGTTTTAAGATAGGTGGTTGAGAGACTATTTAACTTTTAATGATGGTCATTTTGATCGTTGAACATTTTTATTTTTAAGGTTTGTCAATCCGTAAGGGTAATTTTGTTGTGTTTAAAGAGAATAAAATTTTCTTCACTTACCGGCCACTTTTTGTGATGACCATTTCCGTGCCAAGCTTATGAAATTTTTCCCATAAATCTTTGCCTTCTAAGGTTACTTTTGGATCGTCGACCACCCCGTCGTCTTCCGGTTGTATTGCCCGTAAGGGCCGTACCATCGCTGGATGATGATTGTGGGCGGCCACGGCGGCTAAGACAACGTCTTCGGCCGTCGTGTATGGATGAGAACTGAGCGCGTGGTGAGCGTGCGGCACATGCGGTAATTTCGGAATCATTCCCGGATAGAGATGCGGCCCTTGCGCTGCGGCCGCTGCACCAAATGCGGCTAAAGCGGCCGGAAAATATTGTCCACCACCTCCGGGTGATCCAGCCGCGGCTGCGGCAGCCGCAGCTGCCGCCGCCGAATTATTATTATTTGTCGCGGCTGTCAACAGACTTGAAACGCTAAAATCTGTGGGCCTCGGTAATTGTAAAAATGGATGATATGCCATTGTCGGAGTGGTTGGTGTTGGTTTGGCCGCACTGTTGCAACACCCTATATCAACCGTGTGTTGCGCGGGGGTGTCCACTATGCTCGTTTCGCTCTGATCGTACCGCATCAGTGATGTTATTTAGAACAACCACGTCAAGATCGGTTTAGATCAACTTCCACGACATAAAGCTCCCAAAAAAAAAATCTGGATAATTCCACACGCTCTGTGAGCTTCTGTATTGGCTAGTCAAAAGCACTGCTACCGGGTACAAACAATGTTTCCAGAAAAATAAAAAATAAACCAATAAGAGATCAAAAACTTTTACAAAATATTGCACACTGTTATCACTGGTGTTTTATTTTAGTCACATCATTTTTCTGTCCTTTCGATTAAAAAATGTCATTGTCAGTCTTTTCAGAGTTTTATGGAACAACGTTTCTTGATATCAAACCATTTACGCGACGATGACTTCGAATCGAACGTGTAAAATCCGCGTCGTTTTGGCCACATTGTTTCTAGTTTTCACCGTAAATGCTTTGACGTAAATTTTTGTCGACATTAAAAAATATTATACCTATAGGAATGCACTCACTAAATTCACTCACACACTTCAAATTATATTTAGGTATCACTGTTAGATTCAGCTGTCGTAATTTTCACCGACGCTAAAAGCACGTTTTAGAATCTAGTCTGTCTGTTCGAAGACCGAGTATTCTCGGTTGTCACAACGTGGAAAATATCCGCGGTTTGGTTAAAACACGAGAGCCTACACGAAATTTTGCTTAATCTCGGACACGCCGTGACGGTTCTGTTCAGTTTTTAGCTTTTGGTGTTTATGGTTATTGAGAAACAACGGACACACAAGGGTGTTGGTTCACAACACCTCCGTTCTGTACAGAAAGTGTTCAAAGACTATAGTCCGGGGCAGCCGTTAAACCCGACAAGCTCTGGTGTTAATGATCACGCCTATGTCGCGATTGGTCCAGACCGTGACGACATATTCGTTCAGCCAATCGCCGGGCGTCGCTGTCCCCACTACTTTTGACACTTTAGGTGGGCTGCAGCTTGACGGTAACCCCTATAGAGGCGTTACTAACGCCCTTTTTCTACTTTCACTCCACCTTAAAAAAGGTACAACTGTAAGTGTGTACGTCGCCTTATATACGTGTATGTCTCTTCTGAATGTATCGCGGTCCCCTGACTTTCCTTTGCTATATTTTTATTTGTTTGTTTGTGTTTGTGTATAGTTGGTTTTACGATTCCTTTTCGTCTTAAATCTCCTTTATCGCGATTTTTTTCTCGTATTTCCTTTCACGTTGCCCTCCTCTACATTTTCTTAACTCTTTGATAGTTTCTCTCTCAAATTCTCTCAATCTGCAACAAGAAATATCTATCAAAAATTAAGACAGTTTATTCCTTCTTAAATACACTTTTTCAAAATAAATCTAATAAAATCTGAAAAGCTCTTATCTATTGTCCAAGAGCAAATTTTCAAAGTTTTGGTCCATCCTTATCATATTATATGTGTAATGTGTATGTTTGCATATAGACTAACTGAATAGAAGGCACCCCTTTACCCATTCTTTTAGCTATCGCGATAGGGTGGGCTAGTTTTCTGCCGTTTTCCGCTAAGGCGACATGTTCATTTATCATCGTTATTTATTTCCAACATTTCTACAAGAAAATTTATGTTTTTCTTCATTCGTTCGGATATAAGCTGGTGGAAAAAGTTAGAGTGTGAGAAAGCGTTTATTTGATTCCCCAAATCAAGGTAGGTACCTACTTAAGAACTATTTTTAATGACACCTAATTACTAATTTTTGCGTGTTTAAAACGTTTATGCTTGTTTGAGTAGATACCTATAGGTATATTTAATCCGTTCCAACAATAAATAGAAATTGACTCATTTTATTTAGATATAGTTAAACGCTAATTGTTATAAAACCACATGAAACTGTTTAATTAAAAAGGTTTTATTGAAATAATTAACAATAACATACTTAGTTAAAAGTTAGTCATTAATATAATTAGTTAGCCTCTTTTCCTATTGGCAATTACTCCGATAAAATGTCTTAATTGGGAGCTAATAACTTAATCGTTATATAAATCATATAATTTTAGAGTAGCTATCAAAGTAATTAGTTGATAGAAACGGTAAAATAAACTTTTTTAACAAGTTTGTATGAAAATTTTTTAGATAAATTTTAACACATTTTGGAACTAGTTGTTAACAATTTATACATTTGAATTTATTTTAATTTTTAATTTCTTAACATATTTAGAGGGTTGGTTGGAAGATAAATGCTTAAGTATATTTATTGTTTCATAATTTTATTGGAGAACTACTTTTTGAAAACTGAATGAAAAATTTATTTGTATTTTTATTTTTTTGCTTCAAAAATAAATGTGGTGACCTACACAACAGTGGCGGTTCATCTATGGAGGCTCCTTTAATAAATATTATGCTTTTCAAAACTTGAAAAGGTTTTCGTTTTAACACAGAAGACTTATAAGACTTTACTAAACAATTTTATTCTTATAATATTTAGTCTTGATAAGTTTTATTTATATATGACCACATAATACATTGTATGTAGTACATTTGTAAAAATATAAGTTTGCTTTAATAAAAATAAATAATGAAACCTAAAGTCTGTCCCACTCTCTTAAATCAAAATAGTGACTATTCACTATTTTGTAGTGAAAAGTATACCACTATTTGAATTTAGTGGTATACTCTGCACTGCAAAAATAGTGAACAGTCACTAAAGTCACTATTTCGATTTAAGAGAGCAGATGAGAATATAATCGTACGTTTACGGTACAATTGATGCGTTATATATACAAAAAGTTGTTATACTACCGCGCAGAATTTGTAATTGTACGATTTTATTTTCATTTGGACCAAGGAATATACGAATTTAAAAATGAGAATGGTACTCTAAAACATCCTCAAAAATTGCTGTCTCAATACTCTTTTAAATCGAAATAGTGACTTTCGACTACAAATAGTGACTATTCACTATTTAATAGTCGAAAGTCACTATTTCGATTTAAGAGAGTAATTGTAACTTTTTTCTTTTATTATGTCTCGATTTTGAGTTCTGTGTTCTAGTGTTACTGCCCTTACTATGAATCATTTATCCCAGATTACGGGTCTGTTCCAGATAAAAATAAAATTATAAAGTTGCAGTAGAACTGATGCGCAAGATACCAAGAGTTTTCATAGTTGCAGTACTTATATACTGCGCAGAACTTGTAGATACGGTTTTTATACTTTCATATGGGACAGACCAGAAGTTATTTTAGATTTGATACAGATAGATACATCCTCAAAAAAGAAGTTTTCCGTCAAACTGTTGTAAGTGTGCTAAAATGATTCATCTTTGATCCCAACATTTTGATTTGCAATAAGTATAGGTAATCTTCATAAATCTTTTATTAAATTGTTTTTTTAACATTCAAATTTAATTTGTTGTGTACGTTTTGTTGTTAATATTTATTTGATTGTCGATCTAGGTTTTTTAACTATTTATTTTGGGAACGGGAAGTTGTTTTCGTCACTAGTCCAACAAATATGGCAGCCACTATTTATTATTATTTAAATATTTGAAAATCTAGTAAGAAACCAAAAATGAACTAAATAAGTAGATATTCAAAAAAAAGTTGATTTTATTTTCGTAATTGTTTAATCATATTTATCGTTTGAACTATTCATAATTGAGTAATATGATCGACAAAAACGCGAAGGACAAATGCGCGCAGATAAAAAAGCTGATTACCGGGCTATAAAATAAGCTCATATAAGTACCTACTTTTTCACTTCAGAAAGAAGACTATAAATTTATAAATATTACGTTATGATACCTATTTGTTAACTCACATAATTCAGCTTTTTAGTAGGTAGATATAGAAAATTTAAAATCACAATTTTAATATTGAATAGTCAATAGATATATAGAGGAGGAAACTATAAAAGCCATATGAAAATCAAAGAAACGTCTTGCAATAAACGGTTGCCATTTTTGTTTGTATCTTTCTTACGGACTTTAAATCGTTTAAATAAAAACTATTATTAAACGATTACAATAATAAACCAACCATGCTAATGATCCGGTTAATTTGCAAATTAAGTTCGTTCGCCAAGGGTACCTAAACCTATCAATATAACCAACGTACTTTCCAAATTGAGATTTCTTCAGTGCCAACATCAAATTGAATTATACCACGTGATCCACACAATTAAGTGAAATTAGCATCACGTGATAAAATCAGAGAGATGATCGTCACTACAATTAAAAACACGCGGCATAGAAGTTGATCTAATAGTAGGTAAAACGTTAACACAATTGAAAACTAGCCCTACCCATTTTTCACACAACAAAGCAACCGCGACACACTATCTGTACAAAGAAATCACGCGCTTCTCGATCCATTTCTAATAGGCAGCTAATATTTCCACAGCCCCTTGGGCTATAAAAGCGGCGAAATCAAACAACGTTCACGGAAATGAGAATATTTACGAATACTTTTAGATTTAACTTTGAATAATGGAAAGGGATTAAATGGAAAATGTTCCACACAAACAAATGCACGACGATAGATTTGTAAAGATGAAGGACGAGGATGAAAAAAAAAAAACAAGAAGTGTACAGAAGACAAGAGTCAAGTTACCGTTAAATTGTCAACTTCCTTTTAAAGCAGAGAGAAAATAATTTCAAATTTAAAACATCTGTGACGTCGAATAATTTAACCAAGTGAACCACGACGACGCGGCATTTAGGTACTACACATACACACTCACAAACATTTCAAAGAGAGCAGAAAATGATGAAGATGAAAAACGCGCCACGTTTGTTTTACGGTGAGGCGCGATGATTTTCTACGTCGATTTCCTACACTGGGTTTATGTGATGTGAGCTTAATGCTGAGGTGGTTTTAGAGTCGCTAAAGCGGCGACTACCTGCTACTGATGCTGATGTTGGTGACAAGGACTAAGACGACGGAGGAGCGTAGCAAAAGTGACGCGATACACGAATCGAGTAGTTGCCGTACGCGCTGACAGAGGCGTTGCCTGCAACAGACGTTCCATGTTTCAACTGTCAAAAACAACTGACATCCACAAACAGCTTTCTATATAGGTACTATAATAGCAACCACCAACCACCCGTTTGAAAAACCCAATGCCGTCACTGGCATACCATTCCGCTCTCTTTGTTGTATCCCACCTCAGTTCCCCACTTAACATGAAAAACTACCCCGTGCGCCGCTCACTTAAAAAAAAAACTACTACGAAAGTGCAAGTTCCAACTATTTTTTAAAATCTTATTAACTCTACCAAAACTTTGACAAAAACCTTCCCACTAAAAATCTTCATTGTTATCCATATAAATGTAATATTAATAATGAACAAAAGACTATAAAACACGAGCAAAAACAAATCGAAGTAGCAAAAACGAGAGGACTAAGCTTTCCATTGTATCATATTAATAGTTATTCCAAAACGGGAAAGCCATAACTTCACATCCCAAACAAAGAACGAACGAGATAAGTAGGAAAAAATCGTATCCGTCCCTCTCTATCTCAATCGAATCAATCGAAAATCGCAAACTACAAACCTTGTCAACTATACAAAACTATCATCATCAGTACAAACGACTAGCACTAGCACGATCATCACTAGCATTACACTTAAATTCTCCCACTATCCCACAACCACTATGCATTCCTCTTTCTTCTCGCGGTCACGATCTCTCCGTCACACCAACGAGTTTTAACAACAACCCATACACTTATAGTGTTTGCAAGCCCCGCCTATAGTATATATCGATTATCCCCACTCTGTTACAATTTCAAAATACACGCCCACACCCACCCTATTTCCACTGTGTATGTTGAACATTTTCGATCCGATATACAATTGTGTTAGTATGCGAGATTTTAGTGCTGTTTTTGTTTGTTTAATAATAAAATAAATATACTTATGTCACTCTTGAATGTGACATTTTCAAGTCTTGGCCGCCGCTAGAGCCACCTTCTTCTTGCCTTTATCGTCTCCTCATCCCTTTGACACTCTTGACAAAAGCTCTCCACCACCATTCTCACAAAACTTCAATGTATCATTTTTAGAAATAAATCTTAACAGAAAATTGTTTGCTAAAAATTTATATCAGGAAAAAAATTCTATCTCACTAATATCAAAAGGCTGTAGGTACATCAAAAAAAATCTACCTAGTAAAACATCCCTTGAATTCATTCAAATGGAAAATCAGGTCTACTATGCTCTCTGCTACGTTCCTTTCGATGGGAAAGGGTAAGAATAGAAGGGATGTATAAAGGGACATTCAGTGCTATCCGGGTTTTCACATACATTTTCCAAAAGGGATCGTAAGTAAACGACAAGAAAATCCTCTTTCTCCGGCATAGCCACCCTAGGCATCATCCCTCGTCATAACGATCTCGCACATCTTTTCGTCTGTCTGAGCGATATATACGAGGAAAACACTTTCCCTAATATCGCCAACATTTTGGGTTGAAGTCCCTCATCTCACTTCTAGTTCATCATGCATCCTCTGTCGTAAACTAAAAGAAAATCGATAGCTATAGGCATATATGTATATTCAACAAAATAGGCCATCACTTTCTTTATTGCTTTGACAGTAAAAACAAAAATACGCATACATTAAAAAAGGGCTATACCTATAATTACCATTGAATATTCGGTTAATTTTGTACAGATATTTCAAGTTTAACATTTTCTCCTTTAAATCTACATTTATGATATTAATCAGAAGATAATACTTGGTATAGGGATATTGAATATGGCCATTCTTTTAAAGTCATTATCTTTTAGGTATACCTATATATTGGAATAGATAAGTGTAAGGTAATACCTACCTATATCTAATTAGGTACCTATATTATGGTAGGTAGATTCATAATATTAGGTATACATATTTAACGTATAACTACAAGTAGGTAATACCTAAGCATTTATGCGTTATATATATATATATATAGGTATTAGCTGATTTTTGAAGCTTGATTTTTTTTTCAAAAAATTGTTCCTTAAATGCTCTTTCCGGATCCGCAATTGCTTCAAGTGTATTGTTAATTTGTAATTAAATTTTTAAACTATTCATGTTTATAAGATCCAACGGCAGTTGATGACGTCATAGTACAACAATATATGTATAAATATTTAAAAATAATTAATTAAGTATTAAAAATATTGCAAAAATTTTATCAATTATTTGAGTAATGAAAAGAGAAGATAGAGAGCTTAAACACAAAAACTTCAATTAAAATTTATTTTAGATTTTATAGCGATTTTAATTCTTGAGTTTGAAAATTTGAAAAAAATTTAATTATTAATTAACTATCAACTATACACCTGGAGCAATTGCAGATCCGGAAAGAGCATTTAAGGAGCAATTAAAAAAAATAAAAATGTAACCTTTTTTCTATTTTACAGCTACTTATTTTAATTTTTAGTTTGCAAATTTTTGAAAAGTGAATTATTAATCAATAAATTATTAATAGAGATGCAACGAATATTCGGCATCTATTCGGTATTCGGCCTATTTGGCTGCATTTTTTACTATTCGGTATTCGGCCGAATAGTGTGTAGGTACTATTCGGCCGAATTCCGAATACTAAATTATAATAAAATAAATGTTAAATTCAAAATTATATATATTTAAATTACAAAATAAAATTGAAAATCTATTAGGGAGAATTAATTATGATGAATCAAAACAATTTTTTCTGCATTTGAGTAAAGTTTCCTCGAGGAGGAATCTGCTTTGAATTTAGAAACCACTACTCATATGGATCTAGTGTCCGATCTAGGGGAATATTTTGTAAATAAAAATCAATTTCGGTTGCCGTTAAATTTTTTCTTTTTTTTAATAAAAAATAATGCGTCTTGTGATACGATTTACTCAGAAATGAGACGGCCGAATATTCGGTACCGATTATTCGGCTATTCGGCCGAGAGTGTGGCCGAATATTCGGTATTTGGCTAAATCACTATTCGTTGCATCTCTAATTATTAACTACTTATATACACTTGGAGAAATTGCGGATTCTATGGGAGCAATTTTTTAGCATATAGTTCAATTAAAAAAAAAGTTTCTCGCTCACTTAACTCTTTCTGGTTAAAAAATATACAATTATGCAATAATAAAAGGAAGTGTTGAAATGTAATTTGATTATTTTAACGGTTGTAACTTAAAATCATTTCTTTAATTTGTATTTAAAGTATAAAAAATGCTGAAAGAGGAATTAAAAAAAGCTATAAGAAATATTTTAAAATCAGAAGAAAATAGAATAAAAAAAATATTTTATTTATTCTTATATCTCGCTTAGCTGCTTGAAGTTGTACCACGTACGCTCAAATATGAAATGATTATTAGGAAGTGAAAGGAGAAACATTCTCTCTCTAGTCCATGCGCATAACACCGTTTGCCCCACTCTATCAAAGAAACGAAAGAACAACGAAAGCATACGCATTTTGCTTGTAAAAATCGCAATTATAAAAACTTTAATTACTTTGTTTTTAATGAAGATATCGTGATAATTCTTTTTTTAGATAAGGACCAAGTATATAAGAAGTAAAACAAAAAAAAAAAATTGATCGACATCTATCCAGTAGTTTTTGAGTTCAAAGCAACATTGGAAAACAGCTATCATTTTATTTATATAGATATGCGAATAGGTATATGATAAACATATATGTATTCTCAAATTAACTACTAGATATACCTGCCTACTTAATACGTGAAAGGTATGCGGTCACGTAGATACAACTGTTTCCCATATCTATAATATTAGCCTAATCAAAAAGCATTATTACATTTTTTGAATAACTTAGCTTTTATTAAATTAAATTTTTCTAAAAAAGTGTACATTACAGATATCAGAATGATAAAAAAGTTATACTTACATATTATGTATGGGTACTCTCTTAAATCGAAATAGTGACTTTCGACTACAAATAGTGGCTATTCGCTATTTTGTAGTGAAAAGTATACCACTATTTGAATTTGGTGGTATACTTTTTACTACAAAATAGTGAATAGTCACTATTTGTAGTCGAAAGTCACTATTTCGATTTAAGAGAGTAGGTATTTGTAGACCCAATTCTGTTTTTACACGGTAACACGGTCTAGAAAATAAATGAATTCGTTTTAACACGATTTAATTCAATTTAGTTTTTTTTATGAACCGTTTAACTATACTTTAAGGTTCAAGGTTGAAGGATATATGAAACTATAATCACCATTTTTATATATGTACCTACTAGGTACCAACTTCATGGTTTTTTTTACACGGTTTTGTCTGGAACGTATCTAGTACCTATCTACCATATACCTAGATACCTACTTATGTAAAAATAGAATTATAAGGTATTTTACTTAACCATAAAAAAATAGGTACCTACCTACGATTAGGTAGATACCTAAAAATAGGTACCTTCTTCGATCTGAGATCTGTTGTCACTAGTGGTATACCTACCTATAGGATACCATTTCCATCAGCCATATATCCACTTTTATACTTCTTCTCCTTTGTAGGTACCTACATCAATCATATATTATAATATCGTGATTGACTATAAGAAACACGCTTAAAGCTAAACCACTGAAGATAAAAATATGAAATTTGTAAATGTGATTCTTTCGAGGACCGTGACAATTTCACTAAAGCAGTATTTTTCAAAATTTCACCTCTAAGTGGCTTGAAGAGAGGGTTGAAAATTTATTCCTTATTCTCAAACTATCCAGCTTTCTTAATTTGTATGTCTAGTAACTTTAATTTACTTATTCTTTATAGCTGACGGTACCTACTTAATTTTTGAAATTAAATTCTCATCAGTAGTTATTTATATTATTATTATAGGTTTGATATTTTCTCTTCATTAATAGATGTTTATTTTCTTAATCCAGAACTGTGATTAGATTATTTTTAAAATTATGTGCTAACGAAGTCACGGGTAGCCACTACTGTACCTATATAATCAATGAATAAACGCATGTAGGTACGTATGAAATATGCACCTCCTGCATTTTGTTAATTACCTATAAATAGATATATAGGTAGTACCTATATATGAAAAAAGTGTTAAGAGAAAATGTTCAAGTTAAGAATAATATTTCCATGCTATTTGTATATGTTATGTATTATCTATCTCTTTAGAATATTTTAGAAATAAATAAAAAAATGAACTAAGTATTTCCTTTTTTTGCGATGCGATGGTTTTCAAAATTACCATCCACCAGAAAAAGAAGCACACAGACGTCTACCTATATAGACTGAACAGTGACTGCTGCCATAAGATTTTTTTCAGTTTTCTTATTCAAATCAAGCTTTTACTTTAACCAATTGAGCTTTTGATGGTGGAGACAGGAAAAGTAAAGCGCGCCTGGCGGTTGACTTCAAAGCACCATATCGTTGTTTTTATTTACGCGTAAACACGTTCGAGTCTATTACAAGCGACGAGAAGAAAAAGCAAATTTTTTACACCGCATCTCCTCTTAAATCTCTCCGTTATTCACAAAAAGGAAGGAAACGTAGGAAATCCTTTCCCTCTCCGTTTCCTATAAACTCTCAAAGAAAATGGATCTAATTTCGTATTTACATAAAATAAACCAATGTAAATCGCCTAAACAATTGACAAAGAGAAATAATAAAGTAAAAAATTGATTTAAATTTTTTTTTAAGAAATTTAATACTGGTAGTTTATTATTTTAAATAAGCCGCGGTTTTAGTTCGGCTTGTTGATGATTTAGTAATTTATATAAGCAATCGTACAATTGGCCTACAATTATATTTTATTTAAATAGGAACGAATTTGAAAAGAGTTTTGATCAAATGCCGCCACGGTTTTCACAATGGTTTTTTTTAACCCTTAAAGTAAATGTTATCCGCGCCAATAAGTTCCAGAAGTATTAAAACGGTCCGTTTTTATTTCAGTAATGAGATATTAAAGAAAAGCTGATGGTGGTTTTTGCTTTATGAAAATATTAATAAAGCTGTCATAAATAGATGGAAATGGGGAACTGTGGGGATGACGAGGATCGCAGTGTTGGGGCTAGTTTGTTAGGGGGATGAAGATCTGAGGGTGGATTGTGGATGGGACGCGTCGTGGCGTTTGTCGACATTCACCACCTCCATAAACCGCACGAAAGATCAAAAGCGATCTCGGCACGGCGTCGTACTCTCGTTTGAAAGCCACATGCGCTTTTGTTTCGGACGCAATAATTAGTGAGCGTATTGCCAACCGGAAGCTTTACATAATATCCTTAATAAACTCGACATATCCTCCGCCATCGTATTCAAATAACCGCCACCGCTTCATTCGTTCATTCCAACAGAACCCACACCCGCGAGTAGGTACTCGTTCTATTCACTAACCTGAATCCGGGAATCTCGGCGTGTCTTTTTACTCGTTACTCGTCGTCAACGTGTCCGTGGGCCCGGGGTTCGGATGGTGTAAACGTTCCTTAAAGAGACTTCCGCGCGGTGCTTGAGATTCAATGAAATTACCTGAGAGTGCGACGCGACCAAGTCGAGAGCTTACCTCAAACCTCGTGCTCGTTTATGTCACAATCCAAATGAGTTTTACAAAACGAAATATTATTATCTTGGCTTTATCTATTCATACTCAAAAGAGATTCGCTGTATGCTTAAACTAAGACGTCTCCGTATTATTTTATTTGTAACTCTAACTTATGGTATTCATACTCCAACCTTCACCCTCGTCTAACTGGTTGTCCACCAGATTTCGCGACCTCATTTTAATATAAAATACCCAATTAAGTAACTAACATATTTTATGTAGATACCTATAATTTCACTAGTAAAAACCCCGCAAAGGAGGAGTATCAATAAGCTAAGAAAATTAACCCCAATATAGGATAAAAAATTTAACTAGGTATATATATTTTTTAAATTTCACATATTTCTAGTATATACATGGCACTAACTTAACATAAAAATAATTTATAATTAATGTATACTTATATTCAGAATGGTTTTTTTTTTTTGGAAAATTGTACCTATTTTTAGTAGATGCCTCACTATATATATAGATTTTTTTTAGACATATGAGCGCACTTTTTAGCATGATGATTTTTTTACATTTTATTCTTTTGTCAACAAATTAAAATTACCAAAATTAAAATGATAATAATAAATGATAATTAAATAATAAAAATTTTTAGCATTCACTAGTATATACCTACTAAAAAATTCAAAAAAGAGAATATCTATGGTGCCAAAGATATATCAAGTAACTATCTTAAGAGAAATATTCATTTACGTTATTAAAAGTTAAGATATACCCATGTATGTCGTTTATTAAGTACCAATGTATTTAATAACCAATATTTAAATACCTATATGTATTTAATAACTAATAAGTTACTTAATTTGTTTGAGTGTAAACGGTTCTAAACTTTAATAACAGACTATTTGAGAAGCGACCAAGCCCCAAGTTGAAACTGTGCATATGAAACCGAGTGAATGATAGAACATTTAGCATAATATTAACCGAATATAAAAAAGCCATAAAATTTCAATAAATTTTAAATTCAATCTTTATGAGAATTACTCGCTACCACGTACACTCAATGAATCATTATATGAAAAACATTTACGTTCATTAATTTTTTATTTAGTTAATTAATTGGATTCAAAGGCAGGGTGGCCACTTTTGCTCCATTCTACTCCTATATGTTATAGGTAATATTTGGTTTTTTACGTTTATTTTTTCACGTATTTAGTTTTCTTTGACTTATGTTCCGATAGCGACTGTGCCAAATGCCATGGAAGAAGTGTTTGGACGAAAATAATAAGTTGAATAATTCAATTAGTTGTAAATAAAATTTGAAATTTAATTATGTTGTAATGAGAGAATTACTTAATGAGTAGTAACAACCAGGTAATGATTTAAGTTAAAAATATAAGATTTTTTTGAATTAATGACTTAAAGAATCAAACATAGATATATGTACCTATACAAAGTATAGGTATTAGTCATAATTAAATAAAAATATTTCTCATTACTAGAAGAAAAATCTATTTACTCTTATACAAAATGCAAGTAACAATTTTTTAGATTTGAAATAAATTGAAGAATGTTTCGTAGCTAGATATTTTATCTACTTATATTATACTTTTAATTGGAAAGAAGTGAAAGAAATGCAACTCTTATTGTAGAAATAAATTGTCAACTTGCCTTGAATTAGGTATATTTCAATGTAATTATTGACTTTTTTGCTGTTAAAAAAACTGAAAAGCTTTTCAGAGAAGTTTTTTTCTAATTGAAACATTATCAAAAAGAAAAAAAATTTCTTTTTTAATACTTTACATTATAATCACTGGTTACTATGAAATAAGTTCAAGATATTGCTCTGCTAACTTATGTTTCCAATATCGTTTCCACTGAAATTGTTATGAAATATTTTTGTATGTTATTTATCTCAGAGGAATGATTTTTTTTTCTAGGATTATAGTAACAAATTCACTCTTTGATTAACAAAATTACTGTAGAAAAATTCTCCTTCTTCTAACAGATAAAAGCCCAAGCATATATTATGATTTTTATTTTATTAAAACTTATTTTGGCAATAATTGACGAAATAAAGTGAACAGCAAAGTGGACGATTACAGGTTATAGAAGGGGTTCAAATGCGAAATTTTTGATGCACTGATATTGGGAAACATCGCCAATGAATTTCCCATTTTTTTAGTATGGATTTTGCTCAAACTTTGCACATATGTTGAGAGCCTCTTATTGGATGATAATTAGTTGTTGTCAATTTTTTTTAAATAATTAAAAAA
Source organism: Sisyra nigra (assembly GCA_958496155.1). Lineage (NCBI taxonomy): Eukaryota > Metazoa > Arthropoda > Insecta > Neuroptera > Sisyridae > Sisyra > Sisyra nigra. The sequence goes on along the minus strand of OY292316.1, from coordinate 25,713,731 downwards.
CTTAGCAAATTGTGAATTTTAAAAGCCGTTCATGAGGATCTAAAATACCAAAAAAATTGGTCACAGAAGGGCTGTGAATGCGAAATTTTCGACGCACTAGCATTGAATAATAACTCGAATGGATTTTGGGTCAAAAAAAACAACCTTATAAATTGGTCGATTTCTCACAAAAATCACTGAACATTTCATGAGTAGGTACCACACTTAGAAAATTGAACCCAATATTAACAAAAATTTTACATATGCAAACAAAATTTTATTGTGGTTAATTAGTGGGAAGAGGATGAAAATTTGTTCAAAAAAGCCTCTCTCTACATACGGAGAAAGTTAGCTTATATACAAACCTGATAAAAATCAACAGTCTTGAAATGAACTGAAGTAAGGCTTTTGGATTATGAATTTCATCGTAATATAAATATGGAACTCCTTATAAAGAACTAAATACATATATTCATTTACGTGAGAAGTAGGAACAATATTTAAAGGTATTAAAATAGCGATCTTTTGAATACAACAGTGAGGTACGACACCACTGCAGACCTCCATACACTTTCAGTTTTATTGCTATGGACATATAGTGACACTATATGCCTATAGGTTTACGCGGTTGTCAGACCTGTAGGTACGTCGAGAACCTCTTTTCCAATTTCGCAGTTCACTCAGTTTACACAGTTGTACAATCAACTAGTATTACCAACTCCTCTTTAAGTAATTTGCTTAAATCTACTATACCTTGAGGAAATATCTCATAACTTTTAAAGTGTTTCAATAATTTTATTCTAAGTTCCCTGAAAATGATGTTATAATGCCTTGTTTTTTGTAATCTTTTTATTATATCTTCTATTAAGTATTATCTTCTTCTATTATTTGTTGAATCGAATTGAGAATCTATAATATCTAATATAGTAGAAAATAGAGAAGATTCAATTCTTAATTTGAACGGATGTAATTCATAATTCTATTTTATCTTTGACTCCCTCATGAAATTAAGTGACATATTTCTTCTTTAATAATTGAAAAATGAATACAAATAGTCAGATTATTACCCTAGACTCTAGAGTCTAGACTCTACAGCCACTAAAAAACTTGAAAAAATTTAGATAGAAGATCTATCAACTATTTTAAGTAAGGTTAGTTGGAAACTACCAGCTTTTAAAATTCTGTCTATACCTCCTACAATAGATAAATTTTGAGTAGGGTAAACTGTCGTTAACTCAGCTTTCACAGCTCTTTCAGCTCATATCACTATATGGTTCTACTGAGAATTATTGAAACTGAGATAAGAAGGGGAAAAACTAAGTAAATGGTTGGAAATGCCCCACACGTTTAGATTTTCCATAGTACCTATATTATTTTACCACAGTTTTTAGCACAGTAAAACTGAGAGTATGTACCTATAGGAGCATTTCTAAGATATATTTGACTCGCACTACAGAACTAACCTTCCCATTTTGATTTGGATACAAAAAAAAACGCATTTATTTCATTAAACTAGCTGATACCCGCTCGCTTTGCTGGAGAGTATCTACATTTAATTGATTGATTAATTGATTCCCTACCTTCACAACGAAATCTTACAGGTTCATTACAATTATAAATAAAATGTTCCTTTAGACTTGAATTTTTTTATTTCAAATGTCATTTATAACCGTTCAGCTATGTTAGTAGAATAGATTCGTAGCTATCCTACAGGAGCCGTACCTTTTTTTTAGGAGGATAAATGGTATTCAATACGTTAAGATCGGAGGTACCTTTAACAAAAATTCATATTAATTAGTTCGGTTAAGTAACTGTTAATTATTTTTAAATTTAGTATATTATTTTAATACGTTTATTTCTAAGTAATATCTTCGACAATGAACAATAAAGAAATTCAAATGAATTTAAAAAATAATTATTAATTTTATCGGGTGTTAACTGAAATTCATAATATTCAGTTTCTTGTAATTTTTGTCAATTTTTTAATTTAAACTTTGTATAGATTTCTTTCGTTACTGTGTAAAATTGGTCAGGCCTTCTTGAGGAAAATGCGTTAAAATGGAACTCCACGAACTTTAACAAAACGTACCGAAAATACTACGAAAATACACGGTTCCTGTATGATTTAATTGTTATGCTACTCAATGAAGGGTGACCAACCGTACTCTTTTAAGAGTACATGTACCTTACATACCTAATTGGTGTAGAATTTTTCGAGTTTTTGTTCTAAATAAGGACCAATATATCATTTTATATATATAAGAAAAATATAGCAATTAAACAGCCACTACGTACGACGTACAATATCCAGTCGCTCTGCCAACGCTTTTTAAATCTGTGATATTTTCTAAGATATTCATTTTTATGATATGCTGTAAAGGGCAATTTTGATCTCCATGAAATACACAATGTATCTAATGGATTTAATTGGAAAAGGAATAATACTTTATTGTTTAAGGGGGTCATCCTATGTGACGGCCTGTTTTTTAGGAATTTTTTAGGATTTTTTTTCTACGACCAGTAAATAGATAGAGTTTTGAGTTTATTATCATTTATTAACATATAACACATTTCGACAGTATAAATATAAATTTTAAGCTAAAAATATTGTCTAGAACATGAGTTACAGCGTTCTGAACACTCCCGCCTCGAAAAAATAAGCTCGCACTTCCTCCACGGTTCCGGCTGATTGGCCTATTCGAAACAAAACAAAAATCGGAGTTTTAATTTGTAAGCGTAAATGCACGGAATGAACTATTATTAAATGAATATACAAAAAACAGACATTTGAAATAAAAGTTGCGAATTTTGCGTTTTTTTTTTTTTGTTTTTTGCTATAAAAATCAAAATTTTGTAAATTTCCACTTGATAATAGTTCATTCTATGCGTTTACATGTGTTGAGTGTACCCTATAAATTTCAAGTCATTTTGTCAAGTCGTTTTTGAGATACAATGGAGGAAAGTTTGAAAAACGCGGTTTTGAGAAAAACGCGCTCCGAACAGCTCTTTTTTCTACCTGCTGTATCTTTAAAATGACTTCGAATTTTCAAAAATCACTTTACTACCGTATTAAAGACATGTTAAGAAAGCATATTTATAAAAAAAAAAAAAAAATCGATTTTTCGAACTCATCACATGGGATGACCCCCTTAAAAAAGCTTGCTAAATAACCAATAATTTGTTTGTAATATGTAAAAGATAAAATAGTTCCTGAGGGTTATCCTTAAGAGATAGACATATACCATCACGGACTTTTTTATCAATTTATTTAAGATACACAATTTCGCCGCATATAAGTTTGATTTAGCTCGTAAGGTTTAGCCAGCGTTTGCAATGTAAGTGCACAAAAATATGTTTGTTATGACATCACATTACAAATCTTTGAATTTCCCGACTTTTCTCTACTATAATATGCATGTATTATACCCAAAAACCTTCCTCTTAAATCACTCTATCAATTGCTGAAAACTGCATTAAAATCCGTTTTGTAGTTTAAAAGATCTAAGGGAACAAATAGCGGGAGCAACTTTGTTTTATACTATGTAAAGATGAGAGCTTTAATAATCACCTTACAGAAAAAAAAATTTCGATTTGATTCAAATTTTTTACATACTATATTAACCTAAAATCTATTCTCCGATCGATATTATTGTTAAATAACCTATCCTGAATCTTTTCATTGGATTTCACAAGAAAATGAGAATTGCTCACTCGTTTATAAACCGGAATGAAAATATTTTTCCGGTGACAAAAGAATTTGTTTTTCCATGTATTTCACCCTTCGTTAAATAATAAAAAATTCGTACGGATAAGACATTAGGTACCTACTTATATCAATCCACTTAATTATAAAATCAATATCAAAGCTATATTCGTTTGAATATTTTTAAAGGCATTAGACATAGAAGCTCGTAAATTCTTCTCAATTATATAAGATTTTGTAAAAAATCTTTCTTAACGCCTTTTTATTTTCTATGGGTACAAATTACATTAAGTAGCGAGTAACATGCAACACGCGCGTAATTCAAAAATATCCATTTCATATTCGCACGGCTACCTATACCTTTATGTAAACATACGTATACGTAACAATATTAACATGTTATTATCTAAATATTAATAGTTAGCTTTGCATTTTTTTACAAATACATGTGCACATGCTTACATATGACAAGATAATTACAGGTGATTCGCTAGCGACATACAGTTTTTCAAACCGATTCCCTATCTTTGTTCTCTTATTCATAATACATCAAGTAAACCTCAAAATATAAAGAGACAAGAAAAAAAATTAGTGACTAATAATAGCTGACATAACTCTGACAGGAAACATGATTATTATTACGTTTATTACATGTTATTATAACAAGAAAGAGGGATTGTGAGAGGTTGAGGAAGAAGAGTTTTGTCGTCATTATTATCAAATAGAAAAAAGAACTGTCACACATCATCTTGTATACTTACTTGTAAAATTTATATTATTAGACGTACTATAGTTAGTGCAAAATTATTGTAAAATAAAAAGAAAAACAAATGACAGACGGAAAATTGCGACAATTGACGTCAAAGCACGAACCAACAATTTTCTTTGGAAAATTGAGAATTTTCTCATCAATTATTACAACAGAGTGTACGGGGATGATTTAAAATTTGCACGTGATATGAAATGAAAAAGGAAGGAGGGGTTCGAAGGTTTTCACATCAACTCGCTCAAAAAAAATTGCGTGAAGTAAATGAATGGTCTTGGGAAAATTAATGTAAAAAAAAACGTTTGTAACGCATCGGTGACATATTTCATGACAGCTTAGAATTCTCGGATATGAATTTAACGGATGGATGAGGAATATATTCTTATGAAAGGATCGAAAAATGAATAGTGAAACGAGGTCCCGTTCCATGGAATTTCATAACAAATTGCTGCATTTGATAAATATATTATAGTAGTCACCTATATTTATTTAAAAATAATATTCCCTGCATTAAAGTTTCATAATATATCTGAACAAACAACGTGAAGGACCAATACAATTTTTCCCATTAGTTCATGCTTCACAATAACTTAAGTATTTTAAAGCGATTTATTTCAATTCCAATACAGTAAACCAAGTAGGTAAATACTGTTAAAATTCCTTTAAAATTTGTCAAAATTTGCATGAAATAGGGTTATTAAGTAAAAATTATAAGTATTCTTTTTTTTAGTACATATAGGTACCTACTTACCTGTTATACAATTATATAAAATATAAATTCTTGTTTTGGTTGAAGAATGAAGTGTTGAATGAAGTAATGAATGGAGTGTTGAAGCTTAATTTTAAATCGAAAAAAATTATAAAATTAAGTCTTTGATAATAACAAATCTCACTTATAAATAAGTGAAGATTATTATTAAATTAAATTAAATGTCTATTATTATCAAATTAGATATATTTAGACGTTAATAATACGTTTTAAATTTATGGCAAATTGTGCTTTTCTAATATATTTTATCAACATCTAATTTGCAAAGTTACAACTAATTGAATGGTTTTAAGAGTGAAATATTTGATGCACTGGCATTGAGAACATGCTAAGTAAGTCCATTTAAAATCAAAAACAAATACATTGAAATTTTATCGATTATTATTATTCGTATGGGTTAACGCATGTATAAAATGTTCATGATTGTTTTCGAAAATTTAATTCCGGGGTCAGCCTTTGGGATTTACTACTTGACTTAATTTTTAAGCTATTTAATTTTTTTTTCCGTTAGCAGAAATCCAGGTTAGGGATCGTTCCCCTCGCACTGCATCCTTAGGCTTATTGTACTCCTGGGGGTCTACCGCGTAGTCCTAGTTTCGGAAAATTAGATTCGGATTCGAATAATCCGTACCATGTAAGGCGAAACTCAAAAGAGATCCGAATACGAAAATTTATGACAGTTTCACTTTCGAATATCCCGCTACTGTGTATTCCTAATTTCGTATCAAATCTCATAAATTCCATTCGATAACTAATTTATTTTCGAATGTGCTTTGTTTGTAGTTTTTTTCTTTTTCCTATGTTTTTTCATTTTATTTTTGTTAATTTAAGAAAATATAATATACGTTTGTTATATATATTTAAATTAATAATAGAAATAGTGTTTTTTGTAGTTTTAATTTAATAATAAAAATAGTTAGCATTTTTGGAATCACTATCACTATCACTAAAATAAACTTCAATTGAACAATCCATTTTAATTTAATTTTATCAAATATTATTTAAATAAATAAAACAACTCGATTTGTATACAAAATAATTATTTGTAAACGAAAATTAATTATTTGCATTCAAAAATTATTTTTTTTACTATCAAAATTGAATTTCTCAATTGGCAAAACTATTCTTCATTCGAATCTCTTATGCGATACCTACTGATGGATGCGAAATTCAGATCTGCCTGATACAAAACTCGAACGATTCGAATTTCTTAGACGATAGAGGGCCTGTTCTGCTCATGTATCCCTGTTGTACAAGGATCCTTGCTTATTCCAGGTTCAGCATTCTGCCTGGCATAAGCAGTCCCTGTACTAAGCTTGCGTGTTTGAGCCTGTTTGGGCGTCATTTATCTCATACAGGTGTCGCCACTTTGTGAGGGCTTTGCAGTCAAAAATCACATGAGTCGTGTTTTCTTTCCCATTGACATAATTTCACTTAAAATTATGTCAAATTCAAATATTTAAATGTGAAACGTCAAGTATGAACTTCAAAAATTAGTTCATTTGAAAGCATAATATCAATCTCAATTTTCTTCATAACATAGTCAGTTGATGAATCTCTATAGTTGTTTCAAACCTATAAGGAATATTTTTGGTTCATATTACTTATATTTGTTACTCTTACTTATATTTGAATTACAAACTACACTACATGGTAGATGTTGAGGAAATCAGAATTTCGAACATCTGAAAGTAATTATTATTGGAACAAAATTATTACTTATTTGCTTTATCTACGTTCCTTGTAAATCGGTTAATCCTTTTGGTTAGCAAGTGTTACTACATGTGCTGTCACGATTTCATATAACATAACAATATACTACTTTATAATTTTAATTTAACCACAATTGTAGTTATATAAGTATAATCTTAACTACTTTTTAAACATATGCAAAAGAACACTTATAAAAGTCTTATTTATATAGAGAGCAGTTTTAAATTAGTGTAGCCTCCGGTAAGAAGAAACTTATGCAATAATTGTATTGTAGAATCATTGTTACTATAACGAAGTAAATTACTTAATTATCTTGGAACTCATGAAAACAAATTTTATTTTGATAATTTTTTTTACATGTTGTTAATAAAAATATTTAAATCTTTATTTTTTTAAACTCTTTCTGATAAGTGAATAAAATGAAAATCTCATTTTCTGTGCTTATGAATGTGTTTTAGTTTTTACAGTAGTTATAGAACATTCTACAAATCTGGTTCTTAGCAATTTTTCATACAATTGTCCGTTTTAAAAGTAGATGACAATTTTAAATATACAAAGAGCTCTACAACAAAACTATTCAACAAGATATAAATAATGTCGATTAGAGTGATTCAAAAAAATGTTTTTCTTATTTTGCTCAAAATTTGATAGTATATATTAAGACAAAAATGTTAGTGCCAAAACAAGCTCTTACGAGGTTTCCCTAAATCTATTTAAATAGCACAGAAAAAAATTAGTTTTATTTTTGAATTAACATAACTTTGGAACAGTTCATTGTAACAACAATTTGAAAAAAGGAGCTTAAAGGAAATGTCACGCTATACAAAAATAGGACTTAAGACAAATTTCTTTAGATCAACCGTTTCAAAGATACCAGAGTTCAAAAATATAAATCTGAAAAATGTCTAATTTTTCCGAACTTGTTCTAAAGACCTGTTTTGTAGAGCGTGAAATTTCCTACGAATCCCTTCTTTCAGATAGGTATGATGAACTACTCCTAAGTTATGATAATTCAAAAATAAAAATTACTGCGCTATTTAAACGGAAAATGAAAATATATGCATTGAGGCAAATCTTTATATTGATATTAAGAGCTCGTTTTAGAACCAAAATTTTTGTTTCAATATAACCATCACATTCTTGGACAAAACAAAAAAAAATTTTTTGAAACACCCTAACTTTGATATATCTATGACTCTTCAGTATATAGATTTCAGTATCTTAACTCAACTTTTATTAATAAAATATTAAGGTACTGTTCATTTTTAACTTGTATAGAATTTATGAAAATTAAATGTGGAATTGACCGTTAAATTTTTTGTAATTCTTTATATAGAACACCTTTAGTGATTAAAAAAATATATGTAATTTCAAATATGATTTACTTGATATTGAAAATAATATTTTTTAGATTAACTAGATTAAAGATTCACTACTTGCCTTGATTTTCAAGCTGTTAGGTTTTTTGGCTTGAAATCAATTTTTCAAGCCAAAAATAGCCAATTGTTTATATAGTAAATACGTACCAAGTGAAGTTTAACATTGAATTTGCAGTTTATTTCATTAAAAAATTAAAACGTTCAGCTCAACTTAGACAATTACTTGATTTTATGACTTCCCAATTGGAATTGACAAACGTAAATTTATCGATCGCAAACTGTAAATCGATATGCATAAAATTTTAAGATATATTATTTTAGGTAGTATTGTAAATCTTAAGATATTTACCTTTAAAAATTAAAACTAAAACTAGAAAAACCAAAACTGTACGCAGACTAAACACAATAAGTAACTAGTTAAAGTATTTTTCATGCAGTTTGCAGTTGGTGAAAAAAGGCTACTTACTTTTTCCAAAATTTTTAGAATATTTTCTTTTACATAAGCTGGAAAGTAATAGAAGAACGAAGTATGCGTCAAAGCAAACAAAATCAGACTTAACTGTTGCAAAACTTAAAAATATTTGTTCAACCCTGAATTTATCAAATGAGTTCGAAAATTACATATTGTTGAGCTCCGTACGAACAAAAAACAATCAAAAATTATTTACTTAACTTGCTTGTCAAGTTTTTGATTTTACTTACCATGTGAGAAATGAGTGAAGTAGGGAAATAATTGTTCAATATTAAACGTACCTACGTAGGCATTTTTTACAACATAAAAGCTGCAAATAATGATAATATTATACAAGTATTAACACTTATTAACATTTTTATATCTTGATTTTTCTCAAAGAAAACCTGTTTGCGTTTATCGAGAATGTCGCACAATGTACCAAGTATGGCTCTTTGAAATTTTGACTATATAGAATATATGTTCATGTTTGAAATGAAATTATCTTGAAATACCAATAGCTTTATGCTAATCGTTTTCAAAGACTTTAATTATCTTATTAATTTGGTATTTTAAACAAGTATCTGTCTCTTAATTACTAAAATCAAAATTATTTATTTTAGTAGGTATAACTATCTTAAAAATTCAAACTGTAATTAAGTAATTATTATTTATATATTTGTATAAAAATTTTAAGATATTTACAGCTTTCACAGCTTCTCTTAGTGATAATAATACTTTATATGTTTGCTTAGAAATTGACTTTGAAAATTCAATCTTGTTTGGCGATCTACTTGAAATATATCATTTACGATATATCCAAAAAAAGGTCTCGTAAAAATTACGATTTTGCTATGTCAGAAAAGAATTTGAAATCGATACTTTTTGAAAATCAACTACCGAAAAAATTGTCCTTTTTCAAACATTTTTTCGTTCGATTGATTTATTTTTAAACGAAGTGGATAATGAAATGTTGACAAATCGTTCAAAAGACGAGACAAAACAAAAAATATTTTTACGAGATTTTTTGACAAATAAAAAAGAAATATAGATACCGTTATAAAAAATGGGCTATCATTGTCTTGGAAAATACTGAAAGTAGAATCATTTTTTTTTTAGTAGTTCTGTCTGAAAAAGCAATTTTTTTGACATATTCATTCAGTTCCCATTTATACTGCGACAAAATGCATACACGTTTTATTTTCAAAGAACTTATTAAAAGGTTTTTAAGTACTGGATAAATTATGTTCGTTTTTACAGTATATAGGTACATGAAACAGATAAATTTTCTTGGAACTATTGCATAATACGTTTAGATTCAACATAATTAAAAATACCTACAAAATCATAAATCATAAGATTATCTTTCAAAATAAACTACTTGCAAACATTTTCCTAACCAAAATTAGAACTTTGCCACTTCCTGATTTTCAAAGAGAATGTCTAAAAAATATAATAAAATAATTATATTCCAAATATTATAACTCTATAACGGGCCTTCACAATAACCAATAATTACTGATTCGAAAAATATTTCTTCTAATTTTTTTTTTCGATTAAACTTTCTAAGGCGAGGACTCTAAGCTGATATCCAATATAAAATCCCACACACACAGAAAATGTGCGCCTGGGCCCCTTTCATATTCGTGCCAATTTTTCCGTCTTTCATTTTTCCTTTCCGCTTACTTTACGATTTGAATAATAATCATAATAATTATAACTTTAACGCAGCTGCTCGAATAATTAACGACCAACAAAGAAGAAAAAAAATACTCAAGAAACACAAAGTCTCTATTTGAATACGCTAAAACTCCCCCACAAATAAAATATTTATTATTATTTTGATAATTGTTAATAAAATTAAATGGGTGATTGTTAATTTTCAATTATCGAATTGTATCAATCTCAAAACGTTGCCAGCTGTTCAAAAAAATTTGGCTTTAATTATTTGTGTAAGGACAATTCTTTCAAGAATTTTCTTTTCATGTGAGTAATGAATACATTGTTTGTAATAACAGTAATAAAAATATTACCTGATGAAAAGACGCTAATGTGATAAGTAAAAGAAGGAGGAAGAAGATACTCGTAGCAATTATGGACCAACATCTGGCAAATCAAACGAGTTACGAAAGAGAATTAAAAGTAAAAAAAGGCCACCGAAATTAAGAAAACAAAACCTTTTCTTCATTCCATTCCAGATGGATTTCATTACAAATAAACATTTTTTTTTCAATTTCAATAATGATAACTTACATGTTATGAATTTTCAATAAAGAAATAATTAAAACGCTAATTTTTTCCCATGCAAATAAAAACATAATCTTCATTTGAGCTAATAGCTCTTATAAACACGCCATCTGTGTTACGTATCCGTTATTATTATAGTCGTCATGGAAACCCATAATTATTTAATTGTTTGACAAATGAATGACGATTATTGTTTGAATGTATAAAACAATAATGATAAATATGACGGACGGACAAGTACAACAATAAATGGAAAAAAGTATAAAAGAAGAGCAAGCCTATACTTAGTATTTCTATATTCCACAGTATAATAAATTGTTTGACAGACATTTGGCTTTTTCTTTTGTCTTTAAAAGGCTTTGTTTTTGAAAAAAACGGATATTATATCTCTAACCTAAAAAATAATAAATAATATAAACAAACAGAAGTAAAATATCATTTCGCCATTTTGTTGATATTAAAAACTTTTCCTGTTACACGAAAAAAATATGGTGATTTCCATGTTTTATTATATCTATTATGTGTAGAGGTATCTAATATACCTTTCTCTAAATAATAAACCTATAATTTTTCATAAAAAATTTGTTAATAAAATATTTAATTGGCCCCGATTTTTTGAGAGAAAGTTAATTGAGCGTTATAAAAACAATTGATCTTCAATGATTAATTTCTCTGTCATGATCTAACGAAAAATGTAATTGATATTTTTCCCGTAAAAAAAATAGATATACTCGTATACCTACCTTACAGTACCTAATGTTAAAGCAGATGCTTTTTATGTTTTGCCTCCCTCAACGAAACTCGATAAATTTTTAGATCGCAAACAATACAATGGTAGAAACGATTGAAACCAAAATGGGATCATTTAGTGAGGAATCTATACCTATATTTCTCTTTTTTTTAAAAAGGGACTGATAATTCGCATATCCGGCCATGTTAGATCAAAACATTGCATGCATGTGTATACGATTAAGGTTGGGGTTACCACTAGAATTTTACAGAAGCGAAAGAGACCCCCTTAATTGTATAATCTCTACAACGTTGAAGTTCAATCAGTGCTTGTCAACTTTTTCGCCAATAAAGTTATCGTACAACTATTTAATGTATTAAAATTAGAATATCTTAGTTATTTGCGTTTAGAACAGAAATTCATCAAATCAAGTATTTGGACACTCTGCGCAATAAAACGAGCTTAATATTTGAACTTTGAAATAGATTAACTTGCAAATTCAATGCTTAAGTTGAGTCGATATTTAAATATTAACATTTAACTTGAGTTTGGCTTGATTTTAAGCTAAATTTAAGTCAAGTAGTTTGAAAATCAAGTCAAGTAATAAATTCCTACTGTAAAAAACTAAAAACTTTGATTGTAGCTAAAGTTTAAAATGTGTTCTAAATAAAGAGAACTATACCTATAATAATTATTTAAGGGATTTAGTAAGCCAAAGTTAGACATTTTTTGAAAAGAATTTTGCTTTTTGACCTGTAAATGAAATAGATAACTCACTAAACCAAAACTTGACTAAATTTAACATATATATAGAGAATGAATGAACTTGAATTTGATTAAATTTCAAGTCAAAAAGACAATTAGTAGCTTGTAAATCAAGCCAAATAGTAAACCCCTGAACATATTTTCCACAATATATTACAATAGCCCTTAAGTTAAAACGCAAATTTATATATGTATGTAGATTTCCTCTGTCTGTTATAGCTCATAGTCCGTTAAATTTATCTAAAGCGTACAATAATCAATAATAAATTAGAAGTAAATAATATTATTTCATTGCTAATATTTCAGACTTTCTGCAAATTTTGAACGTTTCTTGAATAACTTTTCAAGCAAAAATAATCACTTTTTTCAACAAATTTAGAGATTCGTCAAGTCAAGTAGGTACTTAGCTATGATAAACAATGAATTGAGCTTGATATTGTGACTAAAATGAAATAACTTGAAAAGTTAATTTTTGATTTGCCTTTATATTAAATTTTCTTTTTTTTTACAATACCTATTGAAATATTATTTACTAATAACCGAAATTTTTGTTCTCTCTCTTTCCTATACTTAGATGCTTTGTATAATATTGTGTATTCTTCTATCCATTACCGGTTTGTCCCTTAATCCTGTTCACTCTGGTTCATTTTTACTCAGCTTTAGTCTCTTGTTAACCGTTCGAGTGCTACACGAGTTATTATACAACAATTGAACAAACTTATTTCACTATTTGATTATTTTTCAATATTGTCTACATCAAAGGCCTAAAAGTGTAAATGTAAAAAATTTAAAAGTGAAAAAACCGAGTATAAAAGAAAAAGTGTGAAGAAATTTGCTTTAATTTATTATCTTGAAAGTAATCAGAGAGATGTTATACAATTAAATAAAATTTCTAAAGAAATGCACATGGTCGGGTTTATTGTGGATTATAATAAAAGGAAATCCTGGAAAAAAATTATGGCAATGGCGACAATAAAGGAGCTGGTAAACAAGGACAAGGAAATTAAGAACTAAGAACTGATATTTGTAATATTATTATTACTTTTAAATTTATCGCTTATATTAATGAAACTTGTATATGTAATGAATAAAAAAAAACAACATATTAAAATAAAAATGTTATTCTTTTTGAAATAAACCCTACCAATAAAACAATTAAATAGAGTGACAAAGAAAGAGTGGAGAAAAGAGAGAGAGAGAGAGAGGTCCATTTGAAGTTTTTTCTGTCAACCTCTTTTGGGCCTAAACATGGTATTTTGTCCGATAAATGCCACTTGTAGGTTCAAAAGAGATCTTAAATTCAAATGCAAATGGTCATGTTTCAATCTACTTGAATTTCTCATAGCCCAGATTTTGAGGTCTAAAATAGGTCTAAAATTTCGACTCGGGATAGTATATGCCTATAGTTCTTATATCTCATGTGAATGACTAGTCTTGAAAACTTACACTTCCTAAAATGATATATAGATAAGTACATATATAAAAGTATACAATGATTAAGATTAAGTTTTTCTTTCTATATTTAAATTCTGCATTAAGCTTTTTTGTTGCTAATTAATGAACAATTTATAAATCGCATGTCTTAAAATATGCAATGTACGTGTATACAACATAAATATGTATATTAAAAAACATATTATTTTAACTAGACAAAAGATACCCAAGTATGTGTAAATATTATAATTAACACGGTAGTGCCTAATATTAAAATAAAACTTAATTTCGACCATCTATTATAAATCAAATGAAATAAGTTAATCAACTTGTTTTAGCTAACCAATTATTGATCAAAGCCTGTTTCCGGGAAATTTTCAAAACATTCCTTCGGTTTCGATACTACACCGTTTCCATTCAACTCCTAATCTGGTTCGAGAGAATTTCTTAAAGCCTAAAGATATTTGAAAAGGACAAGCCGTAACCTTATTCAATAACAGCTACCACGCTTTTCGTTTATATACTCTTCTGAATTATAATATCTATCAATTTAAATAAGCGATTATTTAAAGTTAAAGTTTTCCTGAACATTTTATCAACTAGCCTTGCATTACTTAACAATTTCTATGCCTAGTTAATTAATTAAGTGGGTTATTTATAAATATTTTCAATTGGTCTCATTTATTGAAATATTTATGAGAAAATGTTAATAGTTGAATATTGAAGAGAATTATTTTAACAATATTTTTAATCAGGTGATTGTCATAACTTATTCAAAATGGATAATTTCTAAAATAACTGCGGCTAAACTAATAGGTAATGGTGCATTGAAAAAAGAAAATTTTCCTTGGTTCAAAACTCACTTAAGCGCTCAAGTTTGAACATTTCTTTAAAATCAAACATGATCTATAATAACTGTTTAAATTACAGAACAATTTCTGATATCATTAAAATAGATTTTGTTACAATATTTTAGGGTTCAAAACTCTTTCATGGTAATGTGAATAATTCTTAATACCGATTAACAATCACTGCTTTACACACATAGAAAATATATGTATTAGCTATATAGAATGTATATTTCTCTTCAATACAAATCATCCCCTAATATTCTACACATTGAGCTTATAAAATATATGAATTTGAAAGAAACAAATCCCACCCCTTACACGTACAAGGGATATAAGCGAAATGAAATATGACGGAAAAAATATAGGTTCATATACATAAATACAAAGTAAAACCCCCACCCCACTGAACTTCCCTTCTAAATATCAAATTTTACCCTTACATGTTCCAATATTACCTAGTTTTGTATTTTTCAACTATAGGTACAAAAAAAGAGATCCTGCATTGTCCTAAATGCCCCCTAAAGAGATATTATTATATTGAGCAACATTGAAAAAATCGACCAATAATATTAAAGAGTTTTAAAATTAGGGGAACCAGCCATTTTTTTTTTAATTTTTCGCAAACTTTTTAGAAAACTAGGGCATAGATGAAATGAATATAGATATCTGAAATTTCGTAGGTTTTGAAATAATCAGGGAAAAAGGGAGAGGATTTTAATCGAATTATGAAGTTGACTGAGTGAGCTTGTGTCGGGCCCGGCGTAATTATTTTCAAATTGTCTTAGGTTAGTGAAAAATTAATAAAATGAAAATCAATTTTTGATGCGAGGTGGGGTGGCTTTTCTTCGGGGTTGGTGTGTCGTAATATACTTGAGACGTCTGAAGATGATATTCACCGTCGTGTCTGACGTCATCGAAATCTATGAACTCGTCCGTGTTGAAGACGTTTTCATTCGGTCGTTCATTCCGTTGATTTTTTTGCAAATAATGCTGTTGCCACCGATAAAGCTACTGCCGAGATCCTCTCAAATTGGATGCTTCACGTGTTTCTTATTATAGATTTTAATAATCGAGTCTAAGTATACTTGTGTTCATTGGAGTTATGGTTATTACGATTATTATAATATTATCAAGAAGTCAATACTCCCATGGAAGTGTCTTATAAACGCGAGATAGTGAGCTTCTCGATAAATTAAGAAAAGTATAAAGTCACCCACACCCGAACCCATATCAAACCTTGCTTTTGACGACATGTTCGATTTCCTCTTTATCCTTAGTGAAGTGTAAATATCGGATGAAAATCGATATGATGTCATAATGATATCATCAAGAGTTCGTGAACTTTGTTATCAAAATTGAGATTTCTTTATTTAGTTGTTGTTTTTTTTTATGTTTTTGTTCGGTACGTTTTGTTTTTTGTCAAACAAAAGTTGGCACAGATTTCTAAGAATTTTGTCGTGGACTTGGAAAATAAAAATGTATGATAAACTTTCGTGTGTTGTGTTGATCTTTTTGTACAAAGAAATTATTTTCAGCCAAGTTTACGTCTGTTTGAGATAAAAGAAAATTTTCACTTTCTTAATCTTCTTTATGAGTAAGTATAAACACAAAAAATACTATATAATCTGTATATACATAGATTTATACACTTTTTTGTTGGAAACTTTCATTTCTAAATGGTCTTGATTTTTTGCCTCTACGACTGATACATAAAACCCATTGCGTTTTGATTGATATATGGGAAAAAGTTTGTTGTTAATTTGTCGTTAACGTTAATGCATTTTGTAGTTGATAAGTTTATTATTAAATGATTTATAGACTTTTTTGCGAATCAATAGTATTTCTAATTCTCATTAACCTTTCCTCATTAAAAACGTATGAATTTATTAGCTACTGGATAAAGTCGTTTACTAAGAAACGCTGATTCAGAGAAACATTTTATGTTCTTTTAAAATTTGCAATTAAGATTCTGAAGACATTTTCTCATTGGCGTGTTTTTTTAAGATCATTTTTTAATATGTTTTCAACACGAAAAAAATTGAAACTGCGTTTTAAAATTTATATCAAAATTTAAAAACTTTCAATTTTTAGAAGTATTTACTTAATTTTGAATATTAACATACAAGACGTATTTTACAGAATAACAATTTATCAAAGCTTAATTAAGTAGGTACCTATACGTGAGTGATTATCGTATGGCAATAAAGTCTGAAAATTCGGTTATTTGAGATTCTTTTAGACATTGGACATTTTTTACTGTATTGTGTTTGATATTGTGACTTGTAAATTAAATAACTTATATAGTCAATACTTTAACATTTAAATATCAATGTTTGAATTGGTTTTAAGACTTTAGGCACAGTATATACCCTGAAAATGGAGTAATGAATCTCTAGTTAGAATTAGCTCTAAGACTAAATGCAAGTGTTGTAAAGATAGACAATTTTCTTGGCGCGTTTAGAAATGGCTACTTTTGAAAGTTATTAATTACTGTAAATTATTTTGATATATAAGTTAAAAGTTAAGATTTTTTTCACAAACAAAATTTTATCAATTTTATAAAATGTTAATTTTACCACTAAAAGTAATAAATTACAAGCCAAGCTTTTACTTGAAAATTCACACAAAAAATTCTGTTACAATTTCAAAGTTGAAAAGTTGAGCTCAATTTATTGCACAAAATGTCCAAATACTTGACCTGACAAATTGCTAATTGTTATTGGTTTATAGTATCTATGCATCACCATATAACAATCTTAGTATAGAAATTAAATAGATAATAGGTATATAGGTCATTTTATCCACATTATTCAAAAAATTTCCAAATTATTCCACATTTTATCCATTTTAAACACATTTGTGCATACATTTATCTCTATATAGTAAAATCAAACAGTAACTGCTTCTTAAAATGTTTTATAATGATATTTAATCACACTTTAACTTAGTAAAATAAGCTAATTATAATAAACTAACATTTGTTAGTATTTATAACAACGAATGTGAATACTGTAGTACAGATAAAAGGGATTTACTACTTAACTATTCGATTGCCAATTTTAAGTAGTTTAGTAATATTTTCTGAGTTTATATAATACTTATATAGATAATTGAAAGTTGGTTTCTATCTTTAAGGTTGAGCCTTAAGGGTTGCAGAGATACCTATTGGAAGTAGGAATTCACTTTCCAACTTAATTTTTACGATACTTGGCTTAATAATTTTCAAGTTACTTACTTTACCTAAAATTTAAAATAAAGTTAATCAATTTTAAGTTAAAAGATAGTATTTTAATATAAATTTCAGTATTGATTTCATTATTTGTCATATTCAGGTAAATTCTTTTCAAAAATGTAACATGACAACTGTTTACAGGTAATATTATACTAAATTAGTTATTCACCGATATGTCGGATAGTTAAAATTTGTTTTACAATGAGCTTTTGAGTTTTGACCAAATAAATTAAAAGAAGTATTCTTAATGTTATCGACTATCGTCTTCCCACATCACTATTGAAATATAAAATATAGGGATTCATCAAGTAAAATAACTGGCTCACTGTGTTGAGAAATGAAGTACCTACCTAAGCTTGATTTTATAACTAAAAATTAAATAATTTGCGAAGCCAAGGCTTGAGTCAATATTTGAAAATTAACATTTAGTTCAAGTTTGATTTGAATTCAAATTAAATTCAAGCCAAATAAATGAAAAACTAAGTCATCAAATAGTGAATCCGTAATTTCGGTATAAAAATTTAATTTAGTCAGGGTTTAGAGAAGAAAACTAAATGAATATTTTATAGTTTACCTATACATCCTCAATTTCTATATCGCTTTGAATTATTATACCTAAACTTAAGTCACATAGTTTTTATAGGATTCATTGAACCAGAAACGTTTTGGGTTTCAATTAGTTCATCGCCAAGAATTTTACCAGTAGGTATAACTTGAAACAAAAAAGGAAATGCAGTTGCGCCGCATAAAAATGCTATATGAAATCAAGAAGAATTCCTTGAAACAAATGATTGTGATTTAGATTTGAGGAGGCTTAGAGATACATGAAGCATATATTTAATGTAATAAATACTTGGATATAAGCATAAACGAGTAAATACACACATTCACATATTATACGAGTAGGTATAGCATATACAAATACACTTTAACTTCCGGTGGCGGGTATTCGGGGCGGCCGCCTACAAATCATTAGAACCTCATTATTGTCAGAGACAATTGAATGTTGTCAACACAAAACAACAAAACAAACGACAAGCGAAACATTATAATGATACGTTATTTGTTTACAATTATTTACAGGTTATGTTGCATGTTGAATAATAAAATAAATATTAGGTAAGCACGTTATATGGAAGTAGGTACTCATATAACGATAAGATTAATACAATGAAGAATATACATTATAAATACTTTTTTTTTGAGCAACTTCTTAGTAGGTATACTTCATTAAACATTTACTAAACTGCCTATTTATAAAAAAAAAAGAATTAAACGTCTGCAATTTGATGTAAGTTTTACTTAAAAAATTGCATATTAATTTATATAGATACTAACAATGTCTTCTTATACTCGCCGCGTCTCATCAAGGACATAAAATATCAAACGATTTTTTCTCCAATTTTAATTTTTGATTCTGTTAACGACATATATCCTGTGTCTGTTCCATTTTCGATTTGTTTCGGTCTTTCTTTCTCGTCGCCACTTACTATCTCGCTTCGATGCATTAATAATGATAAAATAAAGCCACCAACCACTACACAGTTGCTAAATGAATGTTAATTTAATTAAATCGTAGATTAACGTCACTTAAAGCCCATGTTAAGCTGTCAAATTCATCAGTTCCACTGGCTGTCCCCATACCATGTTCCTATTAGCGACATTAAAACGAACAAATCGAGTAGATGACAAGAGGCGAGCAGATGGAGTTTTAGGCGTTAAAGACAATTGAGAGGGTACGGGATTGAAACCTCCTACTACATTTGTTTTGATGTCATCAGTAAATCAAAAAGAATATTTTCTTTTTTATTTATATGTTTTTTTAACTTACTATAGTGAAATAGGAGAATTGAACTGGGACAAATTTCTCTTATAGTTTTTGAAAAATATTTCATCGTTAATTATTCATTAAGTTAAGTAACTAGTTATGGCATAAATTGAGCTTGATATTATGACTCTAGAATGAATTAATTTTCAAACTCAATCCCTTGATATTCAAGTAAGTCAGCAATTGACTAAGGTTTGATTTGATTTCAAGTCAAATTAAAATCCAGTAACTTGAAAATCAAATCAAGTAGCTTAAAAATCAAGTCAAGCTGGGAATTCTTAGTCTCGATATCCGAGAATTTAAATATTGAATTGATAACTTTAATTACAAAAGTACGAAAATGTGCCAATGTTAGTTTTAAAATTTTAAGGAGTTGAGATTTGTAAAAATATAACTTAATGTTAAAATTAAGGAGTATTTTATCAAACAAGTCCTTTATGCACTTCCTTTTTTAATAAAATATAAAAAATTTATTTTTATGTCTCTTAACATGGCTTTTGTACAATGAAAAAATAAGGTAAATGAAAATGAATCATTTTTGTGTTTTAAGTTGCTCTTACATTTAAGATCATATTACGACTGTTGAACCATAGGAAACTCAGAAAAATTTCTGAACATGTACTATAATTCTAAGAAAATCTTAAATTCTATGTAGACTAATAAGATAAAAACATTTTTCGGGTGTTTTAAGTCGCTATAACAATTGTTAATAACTAAGATAAGGAAGGTCATATCACAACTGTCTTAACACAGAAAATGTCTGTAATTTACAAATCTAGAAACCAGATATCACTGACACGTGAAACGGAGGTCTAACAAATCTAGCCGTTTCTCCTTTAAGTGGAAAAATGTATTTTATTTTTGTTAGTTTTCACTTTGTTTATTTTAAGCTTCTTGAGTACCTACCGAAAATTCCTGGAAATTCCTTAAAAAGTGATTCTCGTGTTTCAGAAATCAAAACAAGTTTGTAGTAAGAATTCCCTACTTGACTTGATTTTCAAGGTACTTGGTTTAAATTTTACTAAAATTTAAGCCAAATTTGGGTCAAATATTAATACTAAAATGCCAAATCAAGTCACGTATTAATTTTGCAAGTTAATCCATTTACAAGTCAAAATATCAAGCTTAATTCAGCTAAAAAAATGTTCAACTACTTGACTTGATGAATCGTTAGATTGTATTTGTATATAGTTATAAGAGTTTTGAAAATGGTAATTTTAATGATTACAACAATGATACCCTTAAAAAATATTATTTTCTGAAAATTTTAAGAGCTACATATAATGAAATTTTTAACCAATATTATTTATAAATATGAATATAAAATAAATTAATATATCAACAATACTTTTTTATTAATTTTTGGAAACAAGGATATTTTCAATTATGGCTCAAAGAAACTGTTGCCAAATGCAGTTATTTTACAATTAAAATTTCCATTTTAGCACTTTGTTAATTGGACTAATACATAATTTTACCTCGAGCACAGAACCAATATGCTTATTGATATAAAGTTTTTGACTAGAAAATTTCTACATGATCTAACTATTTTTCATGTTAACTGCACTTTGTTTTAAGAGAAACATTCTTTTCCCTGCATTTTTGTCACATTAAACAAATTTCAACTTTGAAAAATTAAATTATATTAATAGGACATACTTTGATAAAAATCAATATGATTTCGTACTACCCGAACTTTGTTTTAGGCGTTTTCATTGTAAACTTTTCTTTTCGTATTGTTTGGCTATTTTAGCTCAAAGATCATAAAAATTTGGGCTTTGTATTATTTGTTCTAGTTTCCAATATAAGCTTTCAATAGAAGACTATTTAAATGTTAAAACAAAAGCAAATTCTAAACAAATTAAGAAAATAAAAAAAAATTTACTTCACTTCAAATTAAAAGGAGCATTAATACGGATATATTAGTTAAAAACTAGAAGTGTCTACTCAAGTCATATTATATGGTACATGATATACAAAGGAGGAAATTTTGAAAAATTAAAAATGTCAAGAGCACTTTTTTATATTGTCGTAATAAATTTAATTAATTAAGATTTTTAAATCTCAACTTCACGACTGTTTGCTTTTGTTTGTTTTTAAACGAGTGAAGATATATAATTAAATGAAAACGAATCTGAAATTTGTCTCAAGCCAGAAAAATTTATAACAGGAAATATTAAACGGTTTTTGATGACTTCCAAAAAGCAATAAAACATATAATATAATACATACTTGAATGCAATCGATTTTTTGTCGACATTCCTAAGTAAAAATATTTTGATGGAAAGAGGGTATAATTTTGCCACCATTCTTTTATATGATAATAATTGTCTTTGTGTTTAACGTTAACATAACTTTGAGTAATTAGAACAATAATAATGACTATTATTATTACACTCGAGTACGATAATTACATTTAATAATTACTACCAGCATTATAATTAATTTATGAAGTATTATTTCTTTTAAAAATTTCATACAATTTAATTTTCCCGCCTTTTTTTCCTTGTTCAATTAATTTATTCCGAGCACAAATGGAAATGTAATTAAATATAAGAATATTTTTTTTTATATTAATTGCTCCCTCCTTCTTTTTTCTCGTACAAAATCAATATTTTCATGGTTTGGCAGAGGATATTTTTGATTTTTTTTTTCGAATAAAAATTTATGATGGATTTTAAAATACAACAGGTTTCATCGTTATGAGGCCCAGATCTATAACACAATGGACTAATAAATAAGCAATCAAGATAGCCTTAAAAATTATGACAAGACAACCGAGAACGATCGTCCGATCGATCGATTCGATCAAAATTTTGACCATGTCAAACATATGTTTGGAACATTTTTTTCGAGTTTAATAAATTATTGATTCGTATGAAAAATTTTATCGGAAAAAATATGGCGCCAGAAGTTGGTTCTTCCGTTTGTGCGACGTCTTCTATGTCTAATGCCCACCCATTTCAATCGATGTTTCACAGAAACATCGCGAATACAATCCAAATTGTCTGACAGTTCCTCTTCAGTTGTCTGTCTATCATAATTTCTACGAGATCACGTTTGTTATATGTATTCGACAAGCTAAATGTCGCCTTTCTTTTGTATAAACGTGTGTCGTGTTTTTCTTACTTCACCATTCGACAACAGGCGACTGTCCAACCAAAAAGCTCGTCTTTGCTTGCCAGTTCCAATTTTTGTCAAACGAGTTCCATCAAATCATCGAAATTCCAAGAAGTGAAACAATGACCGACCACAATCCAACAAATTGTTAAGACTAGAAAGACTCGTTACTGTAGACAAGCTCTGCTTTAGCGATAAAATATATGAAGACATCAATCATCTCATCCGGAAGTACATAGCACTGCACCATTACAGAAAGATCATATAATTCAAGGAATAGATTGCGAAAAGAGAGAAAAATCGTTTTCTCTTGGATGTGCAGAAAGCCGCGGTGCAACGCTTTAAGATGGTGTTCCGCATCGGTTCCATACAAACATGCTCTTCGAGATTTTTATGTGTTTTAACGCCATAAAGAAAGCATCGTTGTCATCATTACGAAAGAAGGATTAAGAAATAATTTCAAAACCTATGTACATGCAGTGTTTTTTTTTTGTGTGGCGCTTATTATTTTTTAATCGGAAAAAAATAAAGGCTAACCTTGACTGGTGGCTTGTATTTCGGCTAATTTGAGAGACGTAGTCGCACATGTGACCAAGGGGATTCGATGCAGATTAAGAAGAAGAAGGAAGCCGGTATTACGCCTCAGTAGCGATTGTGGCGCCACCGCCGGCGCTTACAGACGGCGCCGCAATGCAAATCCTCAAATATTTTTTTAAGTTCTTTCATTATTTCTCTAAATCAGTAGAAGGAATCATCCTCTTCCGTTTCATAAGCGTGCTAATTAGTCCTATCATAACCATAACACAAACTAATCATTAACGACTATCTAAACATATTACAACAATTATGATTATTACATGGATTTTAGACGTGGAGATCATCAATCAAGTTTTAAATAAAAATAAACAATGAGACAAGAGAGGTCTTTGATTTGGTTGCTTTATTGTTTGTTGGCTTTGAGATGACATTTGAGAAAAATTTTTTTAATTGGAGTCGAGATGGGGTTTGATACAGATGGAAAATTAGATAAGCGCAATGATGTTGATGAGAGGATGTAGTTTGGAGGCTGTGTATGTGTGTGTATTTGAGGCCCTGCCGGTCCGACAACATCATTTGCTTTTTCCAGTCATCATCGGTAATCATGCGTGTAAGTTTTGTACCTCTGTTACAACCGACGAAGAAAGAGGAAACACCGCCGTCGTCGCCGCCATCGCCGTCATCAGTTTTACACTAAACATATTTTTATCAGATAATTGATGATGGATCAGAGATAGATCATTCCGAGGCTCCGACAAGGTGGCCCAACGAATGAAGCGATTCCATCTAAGCTAACCAAAACTCTAATTTTTAATTGATTTTTTTCGGTGTAATTTCTGTAGTAATCATCCAGAGTGCAATGCCCATTTAAACTGACACGTTCGTTTAAATACATCTCTTAAAACAAACAAGCTGTATTTGTTTTTACTGTTTTTACTATTAGTACCTACCTGTTGGTGTTTAAAGCAAATAATTAAAATTCATTTATAAAAATTTTTCATCACTATCCACATGAGCGTACCCAGCTTTTAGTCTAGGGGAAGAAAAACCTTTAAAATGCATTCTATGATTAAAAAATGTTTATAATGGATCTTTATTTTGTTCTCATTTTTATAAAAACTTATCGATATCCATTGTACCATGTATACCTATTTAATATTACTAAAACTATACAGATTATTGATACTTTCTCAACTCCTTCCACTTAACCAAC
Organism: Sisyra nigra; assembly: GCA_958496155.1. NCBI lineage: Eukaryota > Metazoa > Arthropoda > Insecta > Neuroptera > Sisyridae > Sisyra > Sisyra nigra. The sequence continues at coordinate 25,689,014 of OY292316.1, read as the reverse complement.
TTTAAAAAAATGAAGTATTTCTTAAAAGGGAATAGGAGTTCATGAAAAAAATGTCTATCAATCATTAGGAATTCATTACTTGACTTCATTTTTAAGTTACTTGATATTCAAAATACTTGACTTTTTTACTTGAAATTAAAGCAAACAAAAAACAAAATTTTCTATTGGTTTTGGAATTATTAGAAAAATAATAGATTGAATAATCGACTAGAGATTCACCATTTGACTTAATTTTCACATCAAACTTGAGTAAAATATTTGCCATGCTTTTCAAGCTACTGACTTGACTTAAAATTAAGTTAAATAGGAATGTATATTGAAAGCATATGAAATCCAGTCAAGTATTGAATTTGTGTTATTTCCTTTATAAGTTAAAGGTTAACCACAATTCATATAAAAAAATGTTTAACTACTTGATTTGATGAATCTCTTATAACGACAAAGGTCGCTTCAACTTGAAAACTCGACGGTAATAGATTGATCTATATCGGGATCTTACCATTTAGACTACTAAATAAAATATAATTATTAATAATTATAATAATTAATATATAATTATTATATAATAATTTACAATTTTCAATCAATTATGCATATGAAAAAAATACTATAAGTAAAGCACAATTTGCGAACGAGTCCACAAGTTTAACCAGTATTAGAATTTCGTCTTAAACGACAATAGCTAACAATGAGACAGTCCATTGTTAGTGATAATTTTGAAATTGGACCTCGCCAATTTTACCTTACGTACAGTTAAGTAAATTGCTAATTTTAATTTAAAAACTCATTTTCATAATTTTTTTTACGTTTTGAAGCAAAAAAAATAAACGTTTGTCGGTTTCCAAAACTAAGAAAAGGTAACGTGTATTTTGAACTAATTGTACAGTTATTCAGTTACCAGCGACAAAAAGAATCTTTTTCAATCTTCCCATATCTTATTCGATCACAGTATTCTCGTTATTCGACCACCAAGTATCTATTGTTCCGCTACTCTTGCAATTCCCGCATGTAATGTTATGTTACACGTTCGCTTCAATAATCGAATACAAATCGAAAAAATTTAATAAATATCGATAACAATAATAATACAAGGTAACGAGATGTATAAGCTTGAATTCTCTCGACGCAAAAGAAATGTAAAAAAGATTACCCTACCAAAAATATAAAAGCTGATTACGTTACGAGAAACTAAAAATTGGTGGCGGGACAGAGAAAAGCGAGGAAAAGTAATATTTTCATTATCATAAAATTAAACTTTTAATACAATATATTGGAATAATAGGTATTACCTATACTATGGCCAGACAAACACGATTAAACTTGATAAGATGATCGTAGATTATTAAATATGAATTGTAAATAGCTTCCATAACTGTTTACAATTATATACACAATTAAAGTGTAAAATTTACGAGAAAATTAAGCAAAATTTCACTTAAGTTTTGTGAAAAAAATGAAGTCTTAGAGAAATAATATTTAATTAAAATTCCTAAGTGACAATGTTCTTAGTTTCATGTTTACCTTATTTTGTAATAACTTAAAAAAGAAAAGCAACCAAACTGTGATAGAAGGAATATTTAGTATTTAAAGGACTTTGTCTTTAATTTAAGGCGTATATGTTATACTTGCAAGTACCAGTATAGAATTCTATTCGTTAGCAAGCAACGTACCTAGGTTCTTAAAAATTTATAAAAAATAATTAAAGGATTTTTTTTTTAATTATTAATAGGGATTTATATAAAACACAGTGAAACACTGTGAGGAAAGTTTTTGATTGAGTTGATTGTTTGATTGGTATCACCTATTAAAAATTACGTGTAGGTACTTATTACACAGTAGGTAAGAGAAAACATGTTGTCTCTTTATACCCTTATATTATTATTATCAAATGTTTATAGGAGATTGAAGACAATGCATAAATGTATGAAAATTTTCTTCCAAACTTTTTAACAATTGCTAGTTTTTAACTTTTTGAAATTTTTTAATTTTTCAATAATTAAAATTGGTGTATTGGTTTTTAAAAATTCAAATATGTATATACTATTTTTCTTGAAGACAGGCTTAAAGGCTGAAAAGTTTCATTAATTTATAAAAAAATCGGAAGGTATTTTATAAAAGGTTTGTTAAAATGTGAACTTTTATTGTTATCTTTAAGAGGTTTCATATTCATTTCCATAAGAATATGAGACGAAAATTTGTTTTTTTTTATTTTTCTTTCTTCCAGTTTCTTTCCTTTGATTGATATAACTACCTACGTTCTACATAAGATCTACAGATCTAATTTTGTAGAACAGTAACTTCTTTACAAAAGTGGTATCTGCTCAAAAATTGATATCTTAATCTTATCGAAGTTATAACTTGGGATAAGTTGAGTTTTCAACAATTATTTTAACTCTATTAATAAATTATAGGTATAAGCATTTATGCTAAGGCGTAATTTCACTACTATAATATGCTAAACATGTTATTTTTGAAGTGAAACTTGAGAAGTAGTAGTAAGGACCATCAAGTCAAGTGTTGGACATTTTTTAAAAATAAATTGTGCATGATATAGGTATGGCACTTGATGGATTATAATTTCTTATGATGTCCAAAAATTGTTGGTAGGTATATCTATAGGTATATATTAAAACTAAAATTTTGGCACATAAAATGTACACGAATGTAGGACCAATCGACAAATTTCTTGTAATAACTATAACAATAAAACTGGCAAAAATAAAATTAGTAGAATTTAATTACCTACTGAAGTTATTAAAAAATTTCCTTTTTTAATGATCTTATGAAGAAGAAAATTCTCAATTTTTTATGATCATCAAGTCCTGACCAGAATAATTTCTTACAAAAATAATACGTTTGAATATTTTTTCTATGGCCCATCGATATCTATTTATATAATTTAAAAGTGAAGATAATTTTTTTTCTATATTAAATATTGCATTTGTATTTGGGAAAGATCTGAAGAGGAAGAGTTATTGGCGCACTTTAATATCTAAATGCGAAAGATAATATTAAAATACCTCAAATAACAAGCTTATTTGTATACTTACGGAGCTTTAGAGCTGTTTCAATTTAGGTACGTGCATTTGTGTTTATATATCACGATATTATGTTTATTTTTTATACATGTTAGGAATAATTAAGCAACTAGTGTGGGGACAACGTGGGGATTTATAAATTAAGGCAATTAAACATTTTGTGTAATAAATTGACTTTAACATTTAAAGTCAATACTTGAATTGATTGGTTTTGTAAGACTTGACTTGACTTGAGATTGTTTTGATTTTAGGTCGCATTTAAGTCAAATAAGTAGCTGAAAAATCAAGTTAAGCACTGAACTCTTAGTCCTAAGTTTTTACACATTTTCTTTTTTTGAATTAGGTATATCAAACCGTTTATATCATAGTAAAATAGTTCAACTATAGAAAAATACACATACCTAGACCTAGTGTTATAAGGTCCTCCGTTTGTCTTTTGCTTAAATTATAGGTAATTCATTAAAGCACTGATAAGTAATTGATTTTTAATAGATTGGGTGGCAAGTTGCTTTTGAAAAAGTCGTGCAGTTCTCCTAGAAAAATCATTTCTCAAAATGTATTTCGGGGTGTGGTTGAATGGTTTTGGATTGTTCATATTGCTATTGTATAATGGAAAATCGAGGTTCAGTCGGGGGATGAATTCTTTCGACAATGTAGAAAGCAGGCGTTGTGACGGGGTTGCGGGTGGGATATGTTTGGAACTCTTGTCGGTATATGAGTAGGGGTTGTTTGAGATATCTAAAGTCATCTGCAGCTGAAAGGTCAGTTAGCCGTTACCAGCAAGCATCGTTATCGGCATCCACGGCGTCGCCGTTGCGAAGGGCGACGCCTGTGTCGTCGTCATCATCACATTATTCGTAGCGTCGTCGCTAAGCAACGAAATTTCTCTACGATAAACCTGAAGGTCCACAAGAGACTACTACCACCAAAAAAAGAAGAAGAAATAAAACAAAGAAAATTCACAAGGGATGATTTTTAAGTATTAATCAAAAAGATTATTAAGTGAAATATTACCTACATCTTTTTTCATTCGATAATTTCACATCCAATTAAACGCCACTTGGACACTGATTCTTAAAAGATTTGGATTAGAGCTGGTGGCCGAATAAAATGTCTCCCTCGAACCTCAACCCTTGGTCTTCCGATCCCTCACCCGCTCTCTGACAGAATAGAATACGTTAAACTAGCTGTAAAATCTGTGTAACTAATGTGACAGAAAATATTCGAATTGCATGAGTGGACACAGAATTTCTTCGTTCGTGGTCCACATACTTAGTTTTATTATATATATAGTTTTTTTTTCTCTTCTTCAATTCTAATTCTCGTTTTTCAATTTTGTTCTTTGTGTGCGAAATAAAAATCCTGAATTACACCCGAAAATATCAGAACAATACACGGGTACAATGGGAAGATGGGGCCTTGTCTATTATTTGAAAATTGTATTTTTGACTATTGTCATTCAATTGTGTTCAACGTAAAAAAATTTTCGGCTTTTATCTTCATTGTTGGCATCCAATCATTTTATTTATTCGTCTTTCTTTCCACGTCCCATTATTATAATTATAGAAAGGTCCTTACGGAAGATTGGCTCAAGATCTTGACGTTTTGTATGTAGGAAATTCAGATCTCTAATCCAATTGCGATTATATTTCTCTTGCGGTTGAAAACGTTTGACAAGATACGAGATAATAATAAAAAAAAATATTACAACTTTAAACAATTTTATAGATCCATCCCTGGATAGCTTTACGGTAGCTTACGTGTATATTTATATACACGTATTTGCTTTTTTTACATTTCGGGGCTCCGCTTCTTTTCGAAACGGTAACTGATAGTTTTGTACGGGAGCAATCGTGCCTCTTTCCTCAATTCTCTTGTTTGGTAGAGATAATATAACGAAAAAAAAAAGATTTCTTCTTTTGCCGGACGGTTTTACAAAGATGTTGTCTCTCTCAAAATAATATCAGACCGAACTGTATCAGGGGTATTTGTTAAATGGTCCGCCCAAAAAATAAACACAAAGATTAGTATCAAATATCTACTTGTGGATGATGCGCCCAGCATTTCGTTTTTTCCACCGAAACCGAAAGGATTTAAATTCTTGGATCCGTAAAATTATTAAGACAATTTTTTAAATTTAAATAGTACTTGAAGTTATATTAAACCCCATCAAGCTCCTGGATAGGGTTCTTAAATCAGCGTAAACGTCATCATTTTCATAGATCATGCCGTTTAAAACGGTAGCTTTTGAAATTTTTGGAGGCGAATGGATTTTGGAATCGTAACTTTCATCCTAAGCAAGATTGAAATCTTTTCGGGTCTGTTTGAGGAAAATAAAAAAGTATTCAATGTTCATTTGCCTCTATTATTATGCTTTATTTTGGTGGCATTAAAGTCACGAAATCAAAATTTAGTTGATCCGACTCTTATGAATTTTTTACTTTTTGATTGTCATCAAACGTTCTTTTCTTTGAAAGAGACTTTTTATAAAACAACAATCTCGTATAGTTTAAGTGTTTTAAGCCAAACAGCTACAGTAAAATGTTAAATTCCCTAAATCTATAAATTCGGTGGAAAACGTTTAAAAAGTAATAACAAATAATACCATCTTATCACCTAAATAAGTATTTTAGGATAATTTTTGAGAAGAAAATCGTTTAATACGTAAATTTAAAGGTGTGCTATTGTAGGCAATATTTTTTTCAACTTACAGACAGTTTGAAAAATTGCAGAAAGGAAAGAAAAACAGCCTGTATAAAGCGAAGTTCTTAATATTTATATTAAGAGGTGTCTCATCGTGCATTTCTATTTTCTATTTAAAAAACACAGTAAAAAAGTTTTTTATACTTTTGGAATTTTATATCGTAACCGTGGTTTTTTATACAGACATGGATATGACATTTTTTTATAGAAAATAAAATGCTCTACAAAAAAAGTCTCTAGCACTTTTTTGATAGGGATAGCCATTCTGAAGATATTCGAAACAAAAATGAAGAGTGTTTCCAATATTTATTACAAATAGGTACTGAAAGAGCATCGACGGAAATACCTTTCAAAATTGTAAAAAAAAAACACTAACATAATTATAATTACACTTTTCAATTTTTGTTGGTAAAATGGAAAGTAATTTCAAGAAAATTTAAATAATTTCATACCTCCTATTGGCGCAGTGGCGCAATTGCTCTCTCCGCTTCATGCGTCAAGTGGTGGTACTGGGTTCGATCCCTGTTGAATCTTAGACTTAAGATCCTAGACCTAAGATAAAATTGACCAACGGAAATATTTTGTGTTAAGATATTGTTAAATCAAAGAGCATTAGAACTCGAGTTTTGACAGAAAAAGATTTTTAAAATTGTTAATATTTAGTAGGTAAATTGTGCATAATACAATTGTACAAATACAACTTTGAGCAATTTATTGCAATTTACACTTTAATTATTGCATTTTCTGGGAACACTTAACATTGTAATGTATACTTTTTGGTACCATCAGAAAGTAGAGATTTCAACGAACAAAAAGCCTACCGACTTGTTTAAAAAAGTTTTAAAAAATATTTTGACGAGAGAATTTTCGATTGAAAATTAGGGTACTTTTCAATATTAAGTCAAAATAAGGTGAAAAAATAAATATTTTAAATCAAAAAAAAATACAGTGTGTTTGGGACATTAAAAGGTAAGTTTTTACCAAATTTTATGAATTTTTTTTTATAAAAGATAAAAATCAAAAACTTGGTTATAGGACACATAAATTTTGAGGTTATGTGAAAAAAGTGTTAGCACAAAAGTTGTAGATCTTCTTATTACCCACAACTTTGCTATTTAACTTTTTTCCATAGGACTTGTAGTTTGGTCGAAAATTGAGATAAACCGTTTCTACCCTTACTCCCCCTTTCCACTTCCCGACCTCAGATCAACCGTAATTTATTTTTTCTTTCATTTTTGTTATATTTTCTTCCTTTTCTAATGGGTTTCATCTTACTATAATCTTTTTTCACTTTTTACTACTTTCAAAGGCTTTAGCTCTGGTCTAATGTGGCACCTCTTAATATTAATATTAAGAACTCCGCTTTATGCAGGCTTTTTTATTAACTTGCTACAAGTTTTCAACTTGTTTGAAAACTGAAAAAAAAAATGTTGCCTATAAGGTCACTTAGTGGCGTGGTTGACTAAATATATGAAAACCCAAAGTTTTTTTCATGGGTTTTCCGATTCGACGGTGGCTAATGATCATAGTAGTTGGTGCGACCCTAAATAAACAATAACAAAAAAAATTTGTCTTTAAATGGCACATTAGTATATTGTGGTTTCTTCATATGTCTGCTTTCTTCTGTATCCAATACGCATAGTGGAAGATACATTTTTAACTTTTGTATTCATAATAATAATTTTCTTTGCTTTGTTGTGTGTCGCTTGTGAAAGAAAATTAAGAGAAAATAATTTTGAAATTTTTTTTTGTGTGGAAACAAGGGAAACTTCAGCCTGTTAAAAGGTAAAAGGGAGTGAAATTAAACGTAGAACCGCAAATTTCATATATATTTACATGAAATATTGATAATGTTGGTTGGGCGCCGGATGCTGTCCAAACTGGACCACCTATCTAAATCGCATCTCGAATGAAACACGACCGTATTTACATGGTAATAAGTTGGAAAAAATCGAGTTTTTCCTCGTTAAAAATTCACTTGGCTTTGGAATGGTCATGACGTATCGTTTAAACGTAGCCCACCTTGATTTAAGAGTTCATAACACGTGTTTCTTCGTGTTCGAGACTTTTGGATTGTCTTCTATTCAGCATCAACATCTCCGCGCTTCTAAAAGAATATCAGTTCGGGGGAAGAAGATAGGAGAGTAAAAAACAAGTTGGACCAAACATTCAAATAGCAGACATCGACCGATTTGTGCTTTTGCATGTGTGTGTATATATATTAAGTGTGTGTTTGTATGTGTATGTGTGTGTGTGTTGAGTGGTATTCAAACAATTTGATTTTCGTTTATGGGAATATCATGATTTGATTTGCCTCCGCGTGGCGCCACTCTCGTTCCCATCGGCCCATTTATCCACGCCGCGACCGGCCAACCTCGAGCATTTAATCAAACAATCTATGTTTTCATTTAAAATTCATTAATTTTCACGTGGACGTCGTTTTTTGTTCATTGATTTACGATTTATCAAGACTTTCCAGATTACCCTTCGACTACTTATTTCGAGATTTTTTTAAAATTTATTCGTTTTAAGAGTTAACGAGTTTCCGGCACGTCATCATCGTTTCGTCGGTTTTTTCGTCTCTGCCTCCTTCAGTTCTTAATTCCAGATGACTGTTAATAAATTAAATCCATTTGGTAAATTATCTACTTGTTATACCACACACATTTGAAATACTTTAAGCCATAAGCAATTTTCGAACGAAAATAAGAACTTTATACGAATACATTAAAGTAAATTTTTCTCAGAATTGGAAAAATTACTAATGTAACTACTAACGCTTTATCCCCTCATCGTTTCTTTTACACACTTTTTTTATATTTCTTCACCCTTCATGTTCACAGAGTTTTTGAATTTCAAAATTAAGTTATTTTTTTAAACACTTGCAAGCCCGTTTTGAACGAAAAGTTAGTAAAAAGAAATACATTAACTACGTTTTGTGCTTACTGGGATCCAGTATAAGCTTTTACTTATAAACAGTTCTAAAAATATTTTTAAAAAAGTGGTTGCGTGTACTTATGTACGCGCGTGAGAAGTTATACTTCTTTGGTATCATTAAAAATTAGTTTTTATTAATTTTATTCAAATAATCAATTTTAAAAAACTGTAATTTAATATTTAATAATAATAATATATATATTTAAAGATATAATTATTAAAAATAAAATTAAAGAATAATAATTTAATTTGTATCAATAAATAATATCCAAAGAAAGCTGCAAGATGTTTATAAAATTAGTCAGGATCATTTTTCTGGTTAACAATTCATGCACGTCATGAAAACAAAGCTTCATAGAAATTGCGAAATAAAGTAAGTAGCTACTTGTCAAAGTAAATGTCTTAATCATATTCATATCTTGTGTTACTAAGTTATTATTCTAAGATGGTTGAATCATTTCAGAATCCCAGATTTCGTGATAACTAAGAATATGCATGGAATGCAGACGTCATTTTCATCATTAAACTTCAAAAAGTACCTATAACAACTACAACAAAATTCGAGAAAAGTAATAACTTATTTATTAATAATATGTGTCATTTGTATATATAATTATTTTTAATTTAAATATAAAAATTAATAAATTAATAAATAAATACAACAAAAATTCAAATTTCGCACGCCTAATTAAAAATACCAAGCCGTTTTGCGGGCAACTTCATCTTGTTAATTTGTAATGATAAAATAGAACGCTACTAATGCTTCTGAAACCGCGCCGCGATGCAGACGTCATTTTCATCATTAAACTTCAAAAAGTACCTATAACAAAAATTCGAGAAAAGTAATAACTTACTTGTTAATAATATGTGTCATTTGTATATATAATTATTTTTTATTTAAATATAAAAATTAATAAATTAATAAATAAATACAACAAAAATTCAAATTACGCGCGCCAGTAAACCCAGTGGTTTTGCGACAAGATTTGCCTCAATTCCTTTTTTATATTCCATATAAAAAGCACAGGATTTTTTTTTTATTTTTGGATTTTCATAACTTTGGAATAGTTATGGAAGTGTTACGATGAACTGTTCCAACGTAATAAAAATTTAAAAATAAAAATTGCTGTGCTATTTTTATAGAAAATGAAAAAAATGTATTGAAGCCTTAATATTGATATAAATAGCTCGTTTTGGCACTAATTTTTTTTATATAACATATAAGCTATCAATTTTTTTAACACCATGAAGTTGTTTTCCAACTTTTTTTTTAAATTTACCTGACTTAAATGACTTGTAGAATGAATGGTGAAGAACAGCATCATACAAACAATAAAAAACGTTCAACAATAAAACGATTCAGATGAAATTAGGTTAACACAAACTCACACCGTAGCCTCTGCTAAAGGAATGGTTACTTTTTTGAGTGTATGATTTTTTTTTAATTCGAAACACAGATCTTTGTATACGAAAAAATTACTTAAAATATGTTTTTGTTAAAACATTATAAGATTGCTTATTCGTAGTACACTTACATTAGTAGGTACTTACTGACTACTGAATACATAACATATTAGGTACATCTGTATTTAAGGCCGAATAACATAGTAGCTCAGTACCTACCGTAGGTGTACTCTAATAGTAGGTAATGTCGATATTGTAAAATACTACACTAAAAATGAGATTAAATGAAAGTATACGTCTTTGAAAAAGTGTTTCTCTTAACACGAAAGTCGTTTAATACGAAAAACTGATGTCTATATTCAGTTTAGCGTTAAATATTTTTGACTGTATCTAAGTTTTTAGTATTTAGCTTTTAATTTAGGGATAAAAAATAATCCCCATTGTATAAAATTTGAAACCAATATCTTTTTCTTATAAGTTAAAGATAGAACTTACAAAATAAAAAAATAGCTGTCTCAAAGAAGGTAGTAAAAATACATAAAAAATGTTTTAAATATGTTAAATAATTAGTTAAACTTAAGTTCTAGCAATATTCTTACCTTTTTACTTAAACACATTTCCATATTTCAATTTTTGATTTAATGTAGGTATGATGTAAGAATGAAATATTTTTCTAATGGTAAGACTTAATTATTAAGGAAGCTGAAAATTAATGCAAATTTATGTTTTTAAAACTAAATAGGTTTTTAAATATCGTAGGATTTCTTCGTTGAAATCTATAAATAAATAGGTACTTCCAATAACTTTCTCAGTCTGCTTCGCTATTAATTCATAAATTTTGTTAAATATAGGCGAAGACAGAATATAAATCCGTGGATGAATTTATGAATGCATTCGCAATATTTGCATATGGTGAGAGCGAGTGAACGAACGAACGAAGAAAGGAACGGATGACTGGGATGCAAGGCAAGGCATAGCATGAGTGACCCCCCGGGATAATTGTGATTCTGGTACTAGTGTTTTAGTTTTGGGTGGTCTCGACGATTCGACTGAAATCAGTGGCGGCACTGTCTCGAATCTTCGACTTTTCCCACTAGCAAGCGCCTCTTCGTCGAGCCTTTTCCACGCCGCGATGCAACCGATGGCCGAAAGCATCCACCCGCGTAGCGAACCGATCGAAATCGAAAACGAGAATCGTTACATTACGATCGTCTTCGATCGCGGAACGCCAAACGGAATATTTTACTTATTTATTATTTGCAATTTGAATCGAAACCAGTTCAGCCATGTCTCACGTTTATCACATTAACAAGGCCTTTTTCTGGACATTTTTTTCTTTTTCTATTTTTCAGTCGTCTGTCTGTGGTTTGTGTCGGTGACTCGTTCTTTTTCTAAATATTCAATTGTCTATGGGAGAAATAAGAAAAAATCAAATTGTAGCGCCACCATTTAGTCGTCTTTTTTGTCATCAAATTCCATGTCCTCCTACTTGTTTTTTGAGAGGGTTTCGATGAAACATTTCGATAAAAGCGCGACATGAACGACATTTGTTTTTGTAGCTTTTGCTACCCTTCACAGAGGAGCCTTATCACGTTCTGTTCATCTTAATTAATTTATCCCGAACCGTTTTGTGGCCCATAAGAACAAAAAAAATCAAACAAGAAAGAGATGAGATATATTCCAATTCTTGGGTTGCGTCCCTTTTTATTTAGGCCATCATCTAGCGAGTTGACATTTAATTTTTTATTGTTTTTTTCGTTGCGTTTCTCAGATCTTAAGAGATTGATTCTTTGAAGTAACACCAGGTTCCGCATACTGAAGGGAATTTTTGACATTTTTCAAATATATCTTGGTTTTGGAATTTTCGATTGTTAGCATGTTTCATCGGCAAAACTGAAATAAAAAGGGTCGACTTTGGCTGTTTCGTTGTGTGATTTTCTCACATATCAACAATATGGAGCCCGAAAGCAATAATTTCTAACGGAATCTGATCGATCGAAACGAAATTAAAATCGACAGCATAGAAAACCTTTGTTCCACTCGAAAATTGTTAATTTTTTCCAAATTTCTACTCGACTAATTAACCCTTTTTTTGGGCTCTTTCAACCCACCGATGGTAAAAAAGTGCGCTTGTCAAAAAGATTTTTTTTTCAATTGAAACATTTTCTGGATGAGCAAATTTTTTCATTTCATCTTTTTTTTGTTTTGTTTGTTTGTTGAGAAATGCCGCCGACAAATAAAGAGGCCCCCGAGGGCCCAATCCGATAGACATCTTCGAAAATTAATTTGAACTAAACATGGAACACCGCGCGCGTCATAAACTATGTTACAAACTGAAATTGGACACCGTACAAATGAATTCACCTGAATACACATCGTCAAAAAGATTTTCCATTTACAAAAATGAAAAAAAAATCATTATCATTTTTTAATTAATACGGATCTGATATTATAGACAAGACCGACCCAACGTCTTATGTTTCAAATTAACCGCTTATTTATAAATTCAAAAAATACTATATGATCTACTTTTGGCTATTTTTTTTAAATATAGGTATATTAGGTTATATTAGGTATATTTTATTTTAGTAAGGCAGGCGACAAAAATATGAATTTTATTTACTTAATTATTTAAACGTAACTTAAACATGCTTTTTAGATAGAAATTATTGCTGTTTAGTTTTTGCTTACTGTTTTACATTTAAGTAGAAATTATTATATCATCAAAGTTTTTTTTTTTTGTATAAATATTGGTATAGGTATTAGGTACACTATTTTATTTTTATATTTAATCTTTAATTTAAAAATTGTAGATTGAAATTTTTACTTGTAGTAATTTCGTAGTTTTTAGCAATTTTTACCATGACTCATTGTCAGATAAATCATATGGCCAGGTCTGATTCACAAGGATCAGTTTAAAATTTTCAAATCTCTTTTATACTTAAACTAGAGACTACCCGTGATTTTATCTATGTAAAATTTAACTTAAGAAGTAAACATAGTTTAGGCTTAGTAAAATAAATAGAGTCAAGGGGAATTTCTTTGAAAAATTTCATAAAATTTCTAAAAAAAAATAAACCTTTAAATGAACGAATCCAAAAACAACAAAAGTCGAGGCTTGTTACATTTAAATACAAATTGCAAAATTAGTATTTGAAAAAGTTGATTATTTAGGTGAAATAAGATTCAAAAAGTGCAAAACTTACAACTAAGACAAAAATCCTTTTTTAATGGAAGTCATAGTTCTTCCAGGAATAACACTATCAAATTTCATGTTTCTATCTTTAGTTTTTCAACCTCCAGTGTTTTTATCAATCATGACAATACTGTTTAATAAGTAGGCATATAAGCATAAAGAAGAAAAGTTATGTTTTTATTTTTGTTGACACTGACTAATTTTGATTACCTGAAGCCAACTCTCTTTAAACTACTCGGAAGGAAAGTATAAGCACGAATGTGCTATGCGCCCGGGAATTCCTCTCGACATCGTTGGTTCTATAAATACTCTAGGACCTAGGTTTCAAATAAACTAAGGAGTGATACAATGGTAGGTATATGTACTACAACATTTACAATGAAACAAAAAAAAAATGTCTAGCAAAAAGCATAGGTTTAAAAAATTGAAACTATTCTATGTTAAAAAGAGTTTAAATTTTTAAAAGCTTACACGATCTAAAGTTTATATCCATTTATTGTGCAACAAATATTATAATAAGCCTCAGACAGAAGTTATTTTTTTAGTTATACTATGTACTGTGCTAGTTTAATTAATTTAATACTAATCTTAAATTTTAATAAAGAAATAATTTGTAAAAATTGTATAACTATTTTCTATTTCTATTTCTATTTATATATATATATATATATAGTAAATACATGATATTGTAGCAAATGGTATTCATTGTACAAGTATTGAAAAAAAGAGCATATAACGAGTGGAAAACAATAATCCAATAAATTAGTAAATTAGTAAATAATGGAAAACTCAATATAATTATAGTAAAACGTTTCGTGTCAAATATTTTTTTGTGATACGTACCTACTGACTTGCATCATTTTTATATTAATTATAAAAAAAATATATTATTTAATTCCAGTCTTTTAATTGTAAAACTACACTTAGGTAGCTACTAACGAATTTAATTCTTTCTATTAAATAGTTTTAAAAATTTTTAAACTTTTTCATGTTAAGATCTCGGACTAACTCGTAAAATTAGGCTTTTATTATTTTAGTAGATGCTTACATTACATTCTTACAAAGAAATATTAACAAAAAAATATTTGAATTGAAATACTTTAAAATAAATCATTGAAAAATATCTTTAAGGGGATTCTTTAAAGAAATCAATGTTAATATCGCAGAACATCAACACATTCGAGCATGTAGGTACCAATATATGTTATATCGTATCAATGTTAATTGCTTCGGAAATGTAAGACGTTTAAAACTGTAATTATAATCACCCACTTTAAAGAACGTATCTTGTATGGTGTGCATATATATTCACATGTTAATTACGTAATGCGTTATACGGAATGCATATAAAATATCGAAAATACAAAATTAATAAATCAATTAAGAACTATGCGGTCGAATATGTTATTCAATTATAGGATAAATTTTGATTATCTATTTTATCTATTTACTTATTCATGTTTAAATAATATAAAGCAAGAAAGAGTTACTTAATCTAATTGAATTTAATACTGCTACAAAAGTACATATATTGAAATATTTTAATATTTATACTATTTAGTACTAGGACTTCTTTAAATAATGTACCTATATCTATTTATACTTTATCTTAGCAAACAATGTTAACATTTTTCTTAGGTAAAAAGTTGATTATATTTATGCTATTTAAACATTTTTGTTAGAATAATTTAAGTTAATCTGATCATTAGATAAGGAATGTACTGTGATACTGCAGTGCATCTCAGCTGTATAGATATTTGTTTATAATAAGTACGTCATTTAGTACATATTGCTTTGTAAGTAATTGCGATTAAGATTAAATTAAATACCAAATATGTATTTGAGGAGCTCTTAGGGTGTAGTTTTGAAATTTTTGAATAAATAAACCTCTCATTGAAATATACAAATGAATTAGATATACCTACGACAAAAGTACACACATAGTACTGTAGAATATGCCGCGTTAGCGTAAAGGCAAAGCAAGAGAAATAATATCAAAAAAATATCACTGGAAAAATAGGTACTTTTAATTTTTTTTTTCAAAATTTGTGCAATGTTACTTTAATTTGTTTCCTTCAAGTTGCGCTTTTTATTTTTACAGGAATTGATTTAACTTAATGTAAAATTTACATTAATGACTACATTCAAAGATGAACAAAATCACGTTTAACCTATTGCTACGTATATCGTCGTTATTGTCAATTCTTCAATAAAAGCAAGTCTCCAATTGATTTCATTATTTCCACATTCTGAACAAATCTTATATTTAGATAAACAATTTATCAAGTCAAGTATTAGGCATTTTTTAAAATGTGTAATGTTTGATATTTTAACTTGTAAATGAAATAACTTTTGAAGTCAATGCTTGACTTCAGTTGGCATTTTAATTTTATCTTTGACTTAAGTTTGACTAGATTTCACAGGTCAAATTTAGGTCAAGTAGCACATCTCTAATTCAGAAGAGCTTTTAGCTTATACACCATACATATAAAAACTACTGAATAGATTTTGATCAATTTTGTTTTAATTTGTTCTATGGACAGTTGGTTTCTTGTAAAAGTAAAAGTTATGCTTGTATGCTAAATCAATTAAGAGTAACTAAAGTTTTAAATTATTGTAAATAGAAATGACAATATGAATGTCAGCAGTATAAGAGAAAGAGTAATTAATATAAATATACAGAATTTAGACCTACTAAATAAATCAGTCACCCTGAAAATTGGTTGAATATCAAAACGTCAGAGAGCGTAATCGAGAGCTTTTAGTATATAACGAGGCGAGAGAGAAGAAAACGCAATTTCGTCTTAAGTTCCAATTACTTCATTCATGGAAATTAGACGTTAAATATTTTATCTCTAAAACAAAATAATTATTTCTACTTTTGTCATATTGTAACATTATAACATGGAAATCTTTAAAATTCTTAAAAACTTCCATTGTAAACTCCAAACGATGTAGTTTTCATAAAATTATCAGAGTAGAAAATTGCTAAAACTAATTAATGCCCAAAATTATTTTTGGTATGAAATAAATCAATTATAAAATTGTCACTTAGCGAAGCGAGCGTGTAACGACACGTTTATTTGTTGAAGTTGTACTTGGCATTATATCTTTACTTTTTTCCTTTTTTGACGTGATAACGTCTTATAAATTGATGACCATGGGCAGCCTGTACGAAAAAGTGTCACGTTCCGTTTGAGTCTGTGCGTGCAAGCTAGAACGTGATACAAGCGATAGAGTTCTGCTACTGGAACACCGCCACGCGAGCTTCCTCGAGAACTTCTACAATAAGATACGCCTCGTATTCAATAATTGTTGAATCCTAGACAACGTGTTGGGTGTTTTTTTTTCTACAATTTAATAAGATTTAATTGATTTCCTTCATAATTTTCAGTCTGATTTCATTTTGATAAAATTGTAATTTTTTATTAACTCCTTTTGTACTATACAAAATAATGATAATTCAGTAATAACAATTCAATTCAATTCATAAAAGTATGCAATTTTTCATCAATGTTTCTTTATAACGTTATCATGTAAAACTATCGTCCGCAAACCGAATTTACAGACAACCATTTTTTTTTTTTGCTAAATTTAGTACATTACTTTTGTTATTACATTAGGTACTCAACTATATTCTAAAAAACTTTACATGGTATTGACAAAAATGCGTTCTATTTTTTCTTTCGTGACAGAGAATTATTTTATTGATGAACATCGATAGCTTTTCCGAAAACTATGTAAATTGATTTGTCCTAATTTTTATCAATAAGTAAATAGCATTTACACTTCAACTATGTATACCAATGTGTTACAGTTTTTATGTTTTATGAATATGTTATGAAAGTAAGGGTCGTCAGAGAGAAAATTTTGTAACAATTATTAAATGAATAGTATATGTACAAATTTATGACGGCTATATGTTTTTTTTTCTAGGGGGACGCTTGGATGATCGTTCGTTCACGGTGGGATCGCTATTACTGCGAGTTGCTTTAAAGGAGAATATAATAATAATAATAATAATCACAGCAAGCGAACGCGTTCCGGAAGTGGTGTGTCCTCACGTGATGCGAACCGGAACTGAAGCAGCAGCAGGGATGCCTGTAATTGTTGCGTCATCACCATCCTTACGACTACACCACCGACAGACATCAGCTCTCATCCCGGTTCTCAACAACCTCTCAACCCCTAATAGTCCCATCTAGCCACCCCAACCCAATCTTGCGCCCTAAAACGTTCAAATGACAAAATGTCCACAACATACACCCGCTGTGCGTTTGGCTAATTTTTTTTATAGTCATTTCCATTTTTACAATTCGCTCTTTGTTGACGCATTTAATACGGTCGTCGAAAGAATGACAACGACGTCGCGCAATATTCTTCTCATATTTTATATCGCTCGTTTGTTCTGTGTTTGTCTCTTCGGAAGCCAAATTTATTCCCGAAGTCAACGAGGGAACGAGAAACGGGAGAGATTTGTGCCCGATACGATTAGATGATTTTGTGTAAGGGGACGGACGGTCCATGTTTTTCTATCATTTTTCTTCCTCGCCCGTGAATATAAAATATTTCTTTTTTCTCATTTTTTTTGCTGAAACAAATTGTAGGCCGCGTGCTCCACCGGACGTTCTCGAAATTGAGCGAGAGCTGCGTCCCTAAGCTGTAGATACAAATAAAAATAAAATAATTCTCTTAGGCTACAAAAGATTTCGTAATTTACGAGAGAGGCACAGAAAATTTTCCCTATTTCCCGTAAAAATAATCGTTTTTATATGCAAAAATATTGACAATGAAAAATGGCACGAGCTAGGTTGAGCGAGCGACCCGTGGGACGGTCGGCGGTCGGCCGTGCTGCGTTCACGCAAACAATTAAAAGTTTCCTCGGATTTATTTCATCAAAATGTTCACGTGTCATTAATTCGTTGAGCGCGGAAATTTATGTTTGACGCAAGACAAAATACAAGTACTATATAAGCGTAAGCTCCTTCGTCCACCAACCATCCATTTTCGATCAAATGACCGCTTTGTTCAATTAAATGTAAAACAACGTTCATTAGCGACGTGTTGAACGCAACCGCTACACACCAAAGTAATAGATCAAATTCTTCGTTACGTTACGATTTTGATTTCGATCGAACATGATGTGGAAGGACTACGGTAAAAGGCCTCGCGACTCGACGACAATAACAATTAAAACGATGAACCGAGAAGAAGCTCTGTGCAAATGTCAGTTTAATTAAAATTTACTCGCAATGTTCTTTCGGGGCCTTCGGCGTACCCCGTTCTTCGTTCATTGTCTCATATTTTTTCGATTCTTCCGCGAAGAAATGTTGGTCGCGGATAGGCATTTGTCTATCAGCACCACGGCAGCCGTGCATCAATCTCCCGATGTACTGAGGTTTGTCTTGTCCGCAATTATTCTTCGTGAAACACGAACAAGGACTAAGAGGATCTTCATGTCTCGGCGCCGCCGCCACGGTCCTAACATTCCATCCTCCTTCCTCTCAGCAAAATATCCGTTCCTTTGTTTTTTTTAATTACCCAATCCATTTATAGAGAAAGCTCCTAACAACACAGAAGAAATTCATTTGTGCATGTATCTCTCTAAACAAATGAATATCGAACAAGAACAACGACATCTGGGTTGTTTCAATTGTGGCAACTAACCTTTTACAGTAGGTACCAGTTGAACCCCACGGGTTCACCCGCGTAAAAAAGCGTATATTTGCTTGGCTTGGAATAATAATAGAAAATAATTACAGAAAGAAACTGTTTTCCAAATTTCAGTAAAAATTAAGTTAACAGTACCTACCTATACACTTTCAGTTAAACTGACTGTCTTAGAATTTAGAATATACAGTTACAAAGATCACCAAATGTTTATTGATCATAATCTGATTCTGTTGTTGTTCTATATTCAAGTTAAACTTAAAAAAGAAATTTAACCATGATTAAATAACACCAGGAGGATATAAGACTTCATTAAGTCCTTTAGTCACATGAAGAAAGCTTAGTATAAAACGACTAGCAGCCCATGACTTCGTTCACGTAAAATTTGTTGAGAAAAGTAAACAGAGTCTAAAAATAAAATACTCTGTCTATATGAACAGAGCAACCACATGAATTACCCTACTGCAAAAAACCGGACAACTCCTGAAAATTTCATTACTAGAATAAAACGATGACCCGATGATAGTCTTCCACGTGTATGGAATTTTAATTTATACTGCAATTAATGCTAAAACACTATACAAAACTCAGTTCTCTTTAAAAATAGGTGCGCAAAATTAAAAAAAAAATTTAAGACTTTATAATTTTTTCTAGTAAAGTTTAACTTCCAGCGTTTCTGTCAGTCAATCTGTTTTTACTTTTTTACACACAGAGATTAAAGTGTAAATTAAAATATTTGAAATAGTTATGCAATTAAATAAAAGTATTGTTGGTAGTAGTCAGAGTTAAAATTATCGAAATTAAAATTTTTTGTGGAATCTAAGACGAAAATTTAACTTTTAAATAATCTAAAACCAAGCTTAATACAGTAAAAATACTAAAATGGTATTTATATGATCGTAAATTTTCGTATTCAAGATTAGCGCATTCAAAAAATTAGCGTTATATATTATTGATACACATTGACTCCCTCGATTTTTCTATTAAACGCGTCTTATGCTTGGCTCGTTCGGACACGATCATCATCCAGGACAAGGCATCCCTTACAAATGATAATAACAACATCCAAACTCACCCTCCATGCAACCCCTAAACGACCAAGACTCATGATTGCTCCCTCATTTTTAATGTGACCAGCAACAATTGATTATTTTCGGAAACATGTTTAATGCAGCCTGGCACGGAGATGAATTGTCCCTTGCAGAGGGAAGCTATAATTCCTTAAAAATTTTTATTCTACATCATCACTAAATTAAGATGAAACTTAAAACTTTTTTTCACATAACTAACTAATAAAACATTAAGAACAACAAAAAAAAGTTAAAATTTAGCCAAAAAACGGAAATACATTTGATATTAAATTACAATCGACACGTGCATGATTCCTCACTTCCGTCGGGCACGTGGCATTTTATTTGTCAAATTGTCGAAAATATAAGAACATTTATCGTGCACCCTTTCATCGAGTCGATCCCTCGTTCGAATTCAAATCGCATCCCTTAAAGTACTCGTATCGAAAAGCTGTCCATTTATCTAAGTCATAACTGTGGCGAGACCCTTCGATTCGTATCGAAATCTTCCACCGAAACTATGCGTTCGTAATTCCTTGATATTATTAATTAAGAATTTCTGATCTTCGAGTCGTTACATTCGTTCCCATCTTTAGCGATGGGCCTTTCGTTCGGCGGCGGCTCCTTTTGTGTTCTGCGCGCTCGCCACATTTGATTCCGCATACTTTTTAAATAAATAATCTCGTGTCAAAAATTCGATCTAGTCTCATTATTTATATATGCGAGATAGTCCTAGGACATACGGAGCCGCCACAAATCGAGACTGTAGAAGACTCAAATCAAAACTCACCATTAAGAAAAAAGGATTTCAAACATCTAAATGACGCCAATATCATTTTTATTGAGTAATATAAAATTAAATCAGATATTTGTGGGGTAATTTCTATATCAATATTAATAGAAGTGAAAAGCTCAAAGCAATCGAAACACGATCAAAGAACGTTTTATGTAAACCAGTCTTGATAATTTTAACGCTTATCGTCAATTAGATCTTATTTTATTTTTGAGTTATATATCAGCAATAATACATAGTTAAAATATTTCAAAATTATTCTCATACAATACAAATATCATATGCTTCAATAATAATCATTAAAATCGCCCACTACTAAAATAAAACATATAGATTCTTGTAGTTACCATGCTTACTTTTTCCGTTTCGATAAGGTAGTAGATATTCAAAGTAATGACATTCAAAGATGTTTAATTACATTATCCATAACATTAAAGTCTTTATAAATTAAATTAATGTATGTTAACTACCAATTAGGAATACCAACGTTACATAAAAGAATACTTTGTATTTTAATAATATAGTAGATACGAGAAAAACCGATACCTCATAAGAAGTTCAAGCTTTTGTATTAGTATAATTTGTAGATAAATATAGTAGTATGTAATTTTTAAGCGTATTTGTAAAAAGTAAAATAAATCTTCGTAGAATTGCGAATTTAATTTATTTAACAAATTGTTAAATTGTTTAATAGTCTTATCGTCCGGCAAATACGGTAAGTAGTAACACTTTTTTAATAATTAAGTTGCATGAATTTAACTTGCTGTGTATTTTACCATTATTCACAATTTTACCAGCAGGTTGATTTCAATAGTGACCAAAAGGTGATTGTTGAACTTATTTTTTTTTCCTTTGAGAAAATAAAAACGTAAATACAAACAACAGTCTATTTTTTTCTTAATACCTATTTTATCTTTTTATTCATTTCAAAACTTTCTATTAACGCAGTTTTTTGATAAATATTTTTTGTATCATGTGGAAGTACCTACTTTGAACGATAATATTGTTACAGTCTTACACTTAACATATTTACAACAATCTATGAATTTATTTACTATTAAAAGGCTTATTACTTTCTTTTACTACTATATAGATAGTAAAGGAAGTATTGTAATCGGGTCGAATTTTCGATTTCGAGCTTTCACCGGAAATACATGTTTTGAGGTCCCCTGAGTCCAAAAAATGGTTTTTTAAAAAATGTCTGTGTCGATGTGTGTGTGTGTGTGTGTGTGTGTGTGTGACAGCCATATCGTATCGAAAGCTTTATCCGAATTTCACCAAACTTGGAATCTGGCCTCCATATTATACGTAGTTGTGCCGCGAAGCTTTTGGTTGAAATCGGTTAACCGAAAGCTCTACTTTACTCTTGGCGTTTTTGAGCTTTTTCAATTTTTTTCAAAAACGGCTCCAACGATTTTCTTTAAACTTTCTATAGTTCTTAGACTCATTAGTGGCTACAACTTTTATTTGAAACTTTTTCCTGGGAAAATTTGAATATGGGCGGTTCTGGGGTGAAGGTTGGGAATTCGTATATACATATATTGGTTAAATGCATACAGTTTTGTTTATATGTATGGGTATAGTTAGAAAGTGCCTATATTTCTTTTAACTAAGAGCGAGTACTGTGACGCTTCGCAGCAGATATTTGTATTTTACAGCGATCTTAATTTTTTGTCTAATCTTAAATTTTTGAAAAGTTAAATGTTAGTCAGTTAATAACTATACTCTTTGCGAAATTGCGAATTCTGAAGAAGCAATTTTTTAGCATATAGTTTAATTAAAAAAAAAAATGTTTCCCGCTAGTTTAACTTTTTCTGGTTAAAAATAAATGCAATAATAAAAGGGAGTGTTGAAATGTAGTTTGATATTGTAATGGTTTTAACTTAAAAATGTATTTTGAATTTGTATTTAAAGTAAAATATAAAAATACTAAGAGAATTTTAAAAAAAAGCTACAAAAAATATTTTAAAAACAGAAAACAATAAGTGGAATTCAAAAAATATTTTATTTATTCTAATATCTCGCTTAGCTGCATGTCGTCGTACCGCGTACGCTTAAATATTACATAATCATTAGGCAGTAGAAGGAGAAACATTCTCCATGCGCATAACATCGTTTGCCACCCTCTATTAAAACAACTAAAGAACAACGAAAGCATACGCAGTCTGTTTAGAAAAATCACAATTTTTAAAACTTTATTTACTTTGTTTTCAATGAAGATATCGTAATAATTATTTTTTTAGATAAGGACCAAGTATATAAGAAGTAAAACAAAAAAAAATATCGAAATATATCCAGTAGTTTTTGAGTTAAAAGCAAACATTAGAAAACAGCTATCATTTTATTTATATAGATAAGATACTAGATTGACGATTTTCTTCACCAAAATTTTGTATTAGGTTCCATTAAAACTGTGAATAAAAATAGTGAATAGCCGCGAAATAAAAATAGTTTCAGTCAAGCATTTTCAAATTCTTATATCAATGAAAACATTGGATAATACAGTTTGAGAGACGCAAAAGAAAAAAAAATTAGTTTATCTCTCTGAAAGACTATCATTCATAATTTAACAATATTAAACATGAGCAGTTGGATGATTCTACTTATAAAACTAATATAGAAAGGCATTTAAGGGCGCGTTCAGACGGTTCAACTAAACTCGCC
Organism: Sisyra nigra; assembly: GCA_958496155.1. Classification (NCBI taxonomy): domain Eukaryota; kingdom Metazoa; phylum Arthropoda; class Insecta; order Neuroptera; family Sisyridae; genus Sisyra; species Sisyra nigra. The sequence goes on along the minus strand of OY292316.1, from coordinate 25,665,539 downwards.
CAATAATTTTCAATCTTTTAGACAGTAACGGGGTAAGCGACGCGAGAAGTGAAGTACAAGCAAGTTGAAAGGGAAGCAAGTTGAAAGAAAACTGATCAACAAAACTTAGTTTGACTCAGGCCGCGTTCAGACGGATCAATCTTGTCAATCTTGAATTGACTGAATCAATCTTTTGTTGAACGAGTTTTGTTGATCAGTTTTCTTTCAATTCTGCTCAATTTGCTTCCCTTTCAACTCGCTTGTACTTCCCTTTTCGCGTTGCTTACCCTGCTACAGTCTACAAGATTGAAAATAGTCGGGCGAGTTGAGTTGATCCGTCTGAACGCGGCCTTTGCTTCCCTTTCAACTCGCTTGTACTTCACTTCTCGCGTCGCTTACCCCGCTACTGTCTAAAAGATTGAAAATTATCGGGCGAATTTAGTTGAACCGTCTGAACGCGCCCAAAGTTAGTTGCACTGTCGAGTGTGCACTGTCATAGTCAAGTTAGCGTGTGTTAGAGATAAATACCTACCTATCTCTAAATCTTTTTCACTTAATATTTCAGTGGAAAGAAAAGATTGCCCCCAATGCAAATTAAGACTTTGAAAATATCATAACATTTTTGAAAATTTGCATCATAAGTTACCTGCAGATACTTTTACTTACTACTATAGATACTTACAATTTCATACACAGAATGTCCCAGAGTGACCGGCCATTAGAAGTTTCCGGAGAACCTAAATAATAAAATCTGAAAATTGAAATTATCTATAGCCTAGCTGGATTGGAGCTACCTTCCTAAAATATTTTTAGTTTTCTGACACTTCCGGTTATACCAGCAGTCGACACTAAAATTGTTATTTTAAATGGCATGCCCCATTTGTTTTTACATGTCTCGATTGAATTAATAATTCTTAGCATCTTTTTTAATAACAAGACCTCATCTTATCCTTAAGGTTTTCCAGAAAAAACACTTTTTTTGGAAATTTCGCAGCAAACGGGCGTCTTGTAAAAGGTCCGTAACTCCCACATTAAATTGTGTGAAACTCGACATAGGCTCGTTTGAGGGCTCAAAAATGCTGTTACAATCGAGATTATCAAAAACAATCAATTTTTGTTACTAACTATTTCAAAGTGCATCGTAAAGAAACACGTGCTTAATTTTTTTAATGGCACTGCCAAATTTAATATCCTTTGTTTGGTTCTTCTTAAGATTACCCACATTTTCATAATTCATATCCCTATAGCCAGGTTCAGAATTTTCAAGTTATCGTTGAAAATATGGAAATTAAACGTTACATCCATAGTAATAAATACTGCAGCATAGCGAGCATTATACTGTACTATGCCCAGCACCAGTTGGCCATGTATTCAGGTAGATTTTATTTAACAACACTGTATGAAACATAGAGGGAGATCTCTCTATTCCTAAAAATTAATGAAATTTTTTAAGAATGAGGAAAACATCAGTACTATAGTACCATAGTAGTAGTTGAAATATTTAACTTTTAGAGAAAATAGCCAAAGATTTTATTTCCTTTCTTATTTTGAAAACAAAAAATATATTTTGAGACTATCGAAGAAATGTTCAGTCCAAAACGCACAAAAGTAAATGCTTGGCATGACTTTGTATTTAAATATGCACATTTTACTTCAATTAGATTTAATTTTAAATTATGTTCAATACGTGTAGCTTGAAAATCAGTCAAGTAGCTGAAAAAATAAATCAAGCAGTGAATCCCAAAAGAAGATCATAATATTATCTGCTTATTAACTATATCTATTGACTATTTATAGAACTATTTTTAAGCTTCTGTTTCAATAAAATTGATATTAAATGTTATTAAAGGATTATTTTAAAAGCACTCACATACTAATGAAAGTCTTTTAATTAACGAAACCAAGCTAACACTTTATTATTTCATTTGCGATGTCAAATCTATTATAGGATGTCATGAATTTTTCAGGATTCATAAAAAAAAGCGTTTAGGAAACGATAATTTTGAGCTTTGTTTAAGTTTATAAGGATCCAAACTTTGCTGAATTCAGGTATAAGTCGTTTTAACAAAAAATTACTTTGCAAAATTATAAAATCAGTAGGGTTGTTTACAAATAGTTTTTCAAAAACATTTTTTTTGGTACTTTTTTTCAATATAATTTTAAGTACTTGCCCGAGTCGAAATTTTAGAACTATTTTAGACCTCAAAATCTGGGTTCAAGTAGATTGAAACATGACCATTTGCATTTAAATTTTAGACCTCTTTTGAACCTACAAGTGGCATTTATCTCTTTCTCTCTCTCCCTCTCTTTTCTCCACTCTTTTTTTGTCACTCTCTTTTATTGTTTTATTGATATGGTTTTTTTCAAAAAGAATAACTTTTTTATTTTAATATTTTGTTTTTTTTTTATTCATTAAATATACAAGTTTCATTAATATAAGCGATAAATTAAAAAGTAATAATAATATTACAAATATCAGTTCTTAGTTCTTAATTTCCTTGTCCTTGTTTACCAGCTCCTTTATTGTCACCATTGCCAAAATTTTTTTCCAGGATTTTCTTTTATTATAATCCACAATATACCCGACCATGTGCATTTCTTTAGAAATTTTATTTAATTCGATAACATCTCTCTGATTACTTTCAAGATAATAAATTAAAGCAAATTTCTTTACACTTTTTCTTTTAAACTCGGTTTTTTTACTTTTAAATTTTTTACATTTACACTTTTAGGCCTTTGATGTAGACAATATTGAAAAATAATCAATTAGTGAAATACGTTTATTCAATTGTTGTATAATAACTCGTGTAGCACTCGAACGGTTAACAAGAGACTAAAGCTGAGTAAAAATGAACCAGAGTGAACAGCATTAAGGATCAAACCAATAATTGATACAAGAATACACAATATTATACTAAGCATCTAAGTATAGGAAAGAGAGAGATCAAAAATTTGGGTTATTAGTAAATAATATTTACAATAGGTAGGAAGGAAACTTACAACCATATTTTATGTTTTATGATCATAAACCTTTTTTAGGACTAGACGATATATTCACAAAATATAATAAAAATTTCATGTAGGTTAAAATGAAGACGATGGAATCGTTTAGGTCTATATGAGGCTCATTTTACTCTTTTGAGGTCCAAAAGAGGGTAAAAGTACCATTTTAGGGCCAAAAGAGGTCTGAAATTTCGACTCGGGTGGTTAATTCAATTCAAATACAGAAACTTTAAATACTGCCATGCTTATAATATGGTGTCATACCACTTTCAAAAAAAGGCTTGTATCTAACATTGGTATAACTTATATATATATCTACTAAAAATATATATCTACTATTAATTTTCTTTCAATTAGGTTGTTACTTCAAATTGAATACTGAGAGAACCGGTTATAAATATAAAAGGATAATTTGTACGTAAATATTGTTTTATAAATTTTAATCTAGAGCATGTATATATTATAACAAGGAATTTGACAAGCATGCTAGTCTAAGGGCTGTAAGCATATTAGCCTTTAATAATCGATTGATAATGTGAAAATCATGTTATTTACCTTTAATTTTTGAGGTCGCATATATTATCTAAAGTTTGATCAACTATTAAAATATTAAATCCATAAAATTTACAATGACTTACGATTTTCTTAGACTAGTTATATTGAATCATTACTTGTATTTTATAAAACTTAAGTATAGTGCCTACATATTATATATAACAGTAATAGGTAAGTATATACACATATACACATTACATATTGGAAATTATACTATACATTATAGTGTATTCTCATATGGATACATACGAGATTTGCACACATTACACTATAGTACGTAGAAACTCATCAAGTCAAATTGTTGGACAATTATTTAAATAAATTGTGCTTGCTAAATTATGACTTGTAAATGCCAACCAACTTGCCAATTCAATGTTCCGTCTGATTTAACATTGAAATATTCATTATTTTTGACTTGAGGTTTGACTTGATTTTAAGATAAAATTAGGCCACGTAGCTTTGAAACAAAACGAAGTAATGAGTATTATATAATAGCTTTGTTCGCGAGTGCGATTCTGAACCAATTCAGTACTATTCGCATGCACATTCTAAAAAAGAACGTTTGCGGGTCAGTAAATTCTGAATATTTAGTAATAGTTTGATGTTCGTGGTTCACACGAAATGCGTTCGTTACCAATTCTGAATTGATTCTAGCAATTCTGCAATTTTTGTTTAGACGAAATATTCGATTCTCTTACTTATGTGCAGTTTGATAAATCGTGTCCAGTTTCGCTGTCGACGTTCAACTCAATTAACTATTTTCGTGGGTTCTTGTTAGTCCTTGTCTAATTCGGAACAATTCTAAAGTCGTTCGCGGGAAAAAATGCTGATAATGAATTTGTTCATAACTGAGCCTGCTCACTACGATAATCCTTCATCTATCTTGAACTGATTCGTAATCGGTTCAGAGTGAGACACGTGAACGATGCTACTGTATACATGACACATCCATAAAGTTTTTGTGATATAGGTAGATAATAAATATAATTTTTAGTAAACTTCAATACTTTTCGGTAATTTTGCCGTAAGTAAAATGTAGTTTACTTTCATTATTTTTCCTCCTTATATAACATTTATAAACTGATTTCATTCATTTAACTAGTAGATAGGTAAATAACATAAGAGTATTAATTGAAAGATTATAAATATAATATAATGCTTAGATATAAATCAAATATATTCTATAGACTTAAGTCAGTAGCATATGAAATTTTTCAAGAAAAAAAAATCCCCCTTGTTCAATATTTATAATAATTAATTAAATAAGCAATAAAATAATAAATATGTTAATTAGCGCTTAATGAATAATTAACCAATTACAATTTGTTATTGTTATTGGTCTCGATAAAATCGTAATTCAATTGTTTCTGCACAATTTCTTTTTTAAAACCTATAATAAATAAATGCATTTGCCTTAAGTATTTTTATTAACAATGATTAAAGGTTAGAAAAACTTTACATCTCTTAGGAAAACTAGTTGGTACTGTAAATTTTAATTTAATACGATCAAGTTAAGTAATTGTTACCTTTTAGATATCTTCGTACCATTACACATTATTATAGAACTTTCATTTATATTTTAGTATTTGCTTGTTAAGTGACAGGTAATGGTGTTTTAAAAGTCAAGTTATTTATTAGTTATATCACAAATATCGGTAATAAAATTATAAGGATATAATATAATCTTCCCCTTCTTTTTTTCAAAATATCGAACATAGAGTCGTAAAATATAGAAATTCTCCCTTTGAAAAGTTTGACGCGGAGCATGTAACATTATTGTATCCCTTTTCCTTTTCGTCCAGCAACCCCTTACATGTTCATCCCTTGTCCTGCTAGTCGCTGTTGTTATTTATTTATTTATTGTGTATATTTTCTCTGGCACAACATATTTGAAATGTTATCGCACGAATTACAAGAAAAACGCGCGGGATCTGTGCAAAGATAACGCAAAACCCTCACTCACACACACACACATACATACACAAAGTGGTTGATGCCATTATAGCGGGCGCTCATTATACCAAGGAACGAGGAGCGATTGAGGACTACGCGTTGAATAATAGACGGACCCACCAAATTTGCGAATGTAATAAAATTCTTCATGGTTTCGTATCGTCAATACAACGAAGAGAGAAACGAGATGTGAGTTCTGACACGAATAAGGGTGGAAAGGGCGGAAATTCATTGGAAAAACTCTAATAAAACTTAAACAAGGGGAAATAAGGACGACTTAATATTGTCATTTTATGAGAATAAAAATAGAAAATATTTTATGCTTGTGTTACAGTTAAAGCTCGCTTTAAAAAAAAAAGAAAAATTAGTAATAAAACCTATGATTCACAGTTTATTATTAATTTAATTATTCAATCAGTTTTATTATGCTTGAAAGCATAATTTTAAGGAAATATTATTTGCTTTATAGAAAATCGTATTGTTAAAATATTTACTTACAAACAAAGAATAGAAAGGTTTAACTTTAAAGTTAATCGATTTAACCTGAGCGTTTCTCCCTTAAACTATATTTCGTTTCTGATATCAGTCTTCTTCGCCATCTCTTCATTCCAGTGACAATGTTGCAAAAATAATATGAAAGAAACGGTTACGATTGTGATGCCAAGCGTCCATATGCTTTTTCTGTTCTTTTCTTATAGCCTCATCTCGTTGCAATCCTTTTCACTCGGTCCTTTTCATATGCACATAGTTTCCCTTTTGGAATTTCTCTCGCTCGATGATCCCGTTCTCTCGATTTCTTATTTAAAATTCCGGACATGGATTTTGCGGGGCTCACCGGGTAATCTATGCTCGTGGATGTTTCACCTCATCCCTTAACCCGGCTATATAATATAACCGAAAACCATTCTAAACGCTTCTAAAGCCACCGTTTCAGCTTTCGTACACAAATCCACCGAGAATGGGTGTTGGACGTGGAAGACTAAGAGTATACATGCATGTGTGTGTGTGTTTGTATTCCCGTTCTGTTTCCAGATTGTGTCTAAAACACTAACCACACACCAACAACCACAGCCAGATAGACACAACAGCTAACTTCCAAGAGAAAGACGGACTGGTATAAGAGAATGAGCTGTGTAACATCATCTGTATTTAAAAAAAGTCATCCCTCATCTGATGACACTGCATTCACCCTTAACACATAGGGTGGTTTGTATGCGAATCAATTTCTTTTTTTCGTCAATTTGCATATTATCTCGTCATCGTCGTTTTTTTTAGTTTGAAATAAGCTTAAATGATAAACGCACTGAACCTTAAGGGATAAAATGAGATTCGACAAATCGTATCTAATTAAAAGTAAATAAATCCAAAGAAAATATCTTCGAACATTAATATTATTTGAAAAATTTCAAATATTTCGGCTTATCGTATATCGGGTGATGGAATCGTAAGACGGAATCTTAACAATACTTGGAAAGTTCTTAAATTCTTTGAGAACTGGATTTGATTTTTGAAGACACAATTTATTTGGGTTTTTTATTTTTATTTAACAACCTTTTATGGTTCCATTGTCTTGAAACAATAATTATGTGACAAAATCTTTGTAATAGACGTGTTTTATGGTGTTATGGTAACTAAATTTCTTGAAAGAAGAACTGTCTATTTTTCATTATTAAGTCCTATTACTAATAGCATATCATTTTATGTTATCTATATTTATTATTATTTCTTTTAATTTGATTTCACATGGTCAAAAAATTAAATTTTTACAGTCTATTTTACTGTAACCGCGCATTCAATTAGGAATGAAAGAATTTTTCATTTTCTTATTAATTAATCGATTTCTTCTGATTAAGGGAGTGTTTACACTAAAAGTAAACATAACTTATTTAGCATTAAAAGAGTTTAAAATCATATACACTAAAACTACTCGTATGTTCCGATAAGTGGTAGCAGCGTCAAGAAATCAGTTTAAAATCGTTTTTACGTGAAACCACGGTCATACTTTTTTGTATTAAAACGTCGTCAATGACGTGATTTAAATTTTAAGTAATCCATAAGTCTCTTGACGATTAAAGCCAGAGTAAGATAAAAATTATACAATATATAAAGATTGTAAGTACGTACAAGAAAGAATTCTTTTTGTTTTTTGAATTAATTTGTACTGCAATGAATCCAAACAAGAATAAAATCCTAACAGAAAGGTGGTTTCGTTTATGGTTCTTATTGCCAATACTTTAGTTTGTTTCGGCGTTAATATCTTGCGGTTTATATTTAACATTCTTTCAAAAGGCAATGATTTAAGAGTCTTTGCTTTTTTTCTATAATAATCTACACAGTCGTTTTACAGAGTAGATTTATTTAGTCTTGCTCTAGTTTTGCAAAGCATCTACTCTTCAAAGGTCAAGCAAAACTTAAGGAAATGAATGCTATTGTGAATAGGGGATACAATGCCGCCAGTTGGCGCTGTTAATATTTAGTGGTGCATATGAAATGTCACAACACAGGCAGTTTAGTAATTTCATTCTGCAGTATACCGCCAATTACCCACTTTGTAACTGATAGCTGATAACGCAACGGCACCTATTCTGAAACTATTTAGTCATAATCTTGATTTTAAAGGATTTTGAATTACTGTTCTATAACAGTTGTGCGTCCTTATCTACAGTCCAAACCAAAATCAATCCTAGCAGATGGGTCAGACTCTGACACTTTTATGAATTCAAGTAATTCACAAAGTCTTAGAGTTATTTCTGATTCGTGGAAATGTAATAAATCTGATATAATGTCACCCACTACTAAATTTATTCAAGTTTAACAATTTATTCAGGTTATTCAAGTTTAACACAAATTAGAGAAGAGGAAACTTCGTTATTGGTACTCCTGGTGATACTTAGAATCAAGATAGTAAATTGGGGCCTGGTTAACTCACAATCCAATAGTGTAAGCATTTTTGGTGGTAAAAATTTTGATAGTGTAGAAATGAGGGATAATAATTCTTAATGATATGATGATTGCCAATAGTACAACCGAAATTACCTGATTCAGATGTACAGTTATATTATACTTTGTAAGTTACGATGTTCTGTGTATTATGTAAAACAGTGCCGTGATTTACTGACAGATACATAAACTGGAGGCTAAACACTGAATTAAGAAATATGAAATATAAAAGTGTTATATCTGATAATCTGAGAAGTGTGTGACTTTTACTTAGGACAAATTTTTCACAAATCCACTTAAGTGGCTGCTTAAGAGGATTAAAAGTTTTATTTTGTTTTTGTCCTGCTTCCAAATTATCAATCATTCTATTCTTACAACTAATTATTAATCAACATGCAAATGTAAAAAGCTTCTAACTTTATTGTTTCTTAATTTAATAGATACTTTAAAAGACCAAAAAGATGAAGTTGAAAAATTAGAAGATGAAAAACCACAAGAAAATATCCAAAGGAAAGCTTTGACTGCTTCAATAAGAATGAACTGTATTTACTTTTTAGTTAAATTTTACATGTTCCAAATTACGGGTAGCAAGTAGTAAGTTAATAAAACAACTAACCCTAATTTATCAATTCAAGTAACAGAACGTTTTGTGCTATGAATTGAGCCTAACATTTGAACTTTGAAATGAAATAACTTGGCAATTATAAGCTTGACTTTAGCTTGATATTGAAAAAATAACATTTGACTTGAGTTTAACTTTATTTTAAGCAAAATTTAAATCAAATTAGAAACTTGAAAATCAAATCAGGCAGTGAATCCTTAAATCGTAATATGAAATTTGTAGAGAAAATTTGAAGATAATTTAGATACTTTTAAATACCTCTATTCAGTTACTTAGAAGCTTAAGAAGTTATTGAAGTCAAAAAATAATTACATCGTCGAGTTTATTAATGATAATGAATTATAGAGAGGGTGTTTTTGTTTTATTGAAAACAAAATAAGATAAGGGTTTAGTTTGATATTATTCAGTTACACATGAAAGATTCATTTATTAAAGCAATTAATTCTGTCCATCATCATCAAACTCGCTTAAGCTTCGATTTATTAACCAATAACCGTACTAATAAATAACAAACTCGAGCAATAATGAAAGAAAAATCAATCTGAAAAGAAATAGAGACAACAAAATGTGATTTAAGTCGCTCAAAGATGCGGATTGGATCGGACACTTGGACAGGTTCTGTTTGTAATTCATTGAAAATTGATTGGCGTTTTGTAAATAAATTTTTATTTTATTGACAATTTGAGAGTAACAAACGAGAAATGATCACACGCCCTGTGATAACGTTTAATTTATAGAGCTACACCACCTTCTCGTTCTTCTCAACCGTGGGCTCTTTCTCGTCCAGTTTTTCGCTTTCTGTATAGGACATTTTGCTGGGATAATAAAAGAATGATGAATGATTGCAGGGATTGAGAACGTTTGTGTATACGTTTAAACATATTTCACACATATATTTTAAACATGTTTCAGTGGATTGGAAGCATCGGGAATTTGATTTCAAAAAGACAATTTATTGTAGCAGAAATGCAAGTTAAAAATACTTGTTCATTCCATTTTTCCTATTTTATTGTATTGTTTGCGTTTGTATCATCAATATAAAGAGTGTGCTTGTATGGTGTATTTTATGTGTTCATTTAAAACGGATAAAAATTACTAATAGATACATACAAGTTATAAATGAAAATGTCGTATCATACTTAATAATAAAAGAACTTCAACTTTATAAATAATTAGGCAAAGTGAAAATAATTTTGAAGATAAAATCTAGTTTTACCCACAATAATACAAAACTTAGATACTTTTTATTTTAAGGCTGTCAGTGTAATTGCAGAAAATTGTAAAAAGATTCATGGTATGAAACTAGGATTATGCTTTAAATAAGTATTTTTTTAACTCTTTTGCCTTACATGTAAAGAACTTTGACTTTTAAAATCCAATTACCTTTAAAAGTAAACGTAGTTAAATGATGGTGTTCAACGACCGTATAACAATTTAAATACCATACATATTCATATACCTACTGTATTTTTGTTTTTTTTCAATAGTTAATGACGTCGTTTTAATAACAAAGCAAAGATTGTAACTAAAATCGATCATTTTAATCAATAGACTTTCAAGAATAAATAACTAGTTGTTTATTGAAAAGTATCATCAATATCTATATGAAACTTTTACAAATATTATAAAAAGAAAACGTTTGTAAGTCACAGCTAAACTCCAAAACTATTTATCAGTAAAATTAATGCATTCTCCTGGAGGATCAATTTACTTTTTTGAACTGATGATTTAGCATAAGAGTAGCCTTTTTATAAAATCAGTTTGTATTATATAAAGAGAAAATGTTAGTTAATACGTAGGTATATAAAATAACCTCTAATGCTACTGTATAAGTTAGAGAAATGTCTGCAGCGAATAAAGCTACACTGAGTAACGTAAGCTCTACTTAAGTTGAGAAAATGCATGGTTGTATATTTCATAATAAAAGAATAAAGTAACAAATCAACAAATTTTTTTTTAGTAGAATTAGTTTGTTTATTCAGTAAAATACTGATCATGTTTAATGCCTAAAAATTTTATTTTTTCAGTAGGATAGTTATAAATGGAACAATGTGTATTAGGTACATACGTACACAGGAACGGAGTAACCAAAGATTCACTACTTGACTTGTGTTTAAAGCTACTTGACTTCAATTTGACTTGAAATCAAGCTAAACTTGAATCAAATATTATTTGAATCCCTAAGAGTAATGCATCGATGTGATTTTTCATGTAAAGTTACGTTATAGTTGAAAAAGTATGTTAATTGGTTCTCACATAGCCTAAAAAAACAGTGCAAGATAGACAAAATAGTTCTTATAAGGTTAGTTTATGTATGAAAAAAGCATAGATTCTGTGTACCTAAGCGATATAAAGTAAGTAATATAATATGTTAGATAAGTTCTTAGCCAGAAATAAAGGAACAAAACGACATCATTTTTGGAACAAGAATGGTGATAGATAAGACCATAAGCAGAGATTATTTTGTATTCGAAATTGAGTACCTATAATAAGAATGCTAGAGATTCACTACTTACAATTAGACTTGATTTCAAAGCTACTTGGCCTACATTTGATTTAGAATCAATTCAAATTCAAGGTAAAGATTAATATTTAAACACCAAATCAAGTCAACCATTCATATCACAAGTTGTTTCATTTGAAAGTCAAAATATCAAGCACAATTCATTGTAAATAATGTCCAACTACTTGACTTGATGAATCCGTAATGTATGGTCAACGTATGTATATATTGGTGGAAAGTATTTTACACAGTTTTAGGTTCTGAATTTAAAAAGGATATTTTACTCTCAATTTATTTGATAATAAACGAATCAAGGATGGTCAGCTAGTATGCCTACCTACAATAAAAATTAGGTATAACAAAAACCAAGTCTTACTCAAAGAAAAAAATAAATATCTAATGTAATTTTTATTTGTTCTACACGAAATTTTTATTGTTGTCGTTGACTCATTAAAAAACTATTTAACTAGTGAAATATTCATTATAAACTAGCACATGTCTGTGTATACCCACCTATTAAATTTGTTAGAGTTTAGAAATATGTTCATGTTATTGAAAAATAAAAATATTGTCCAAGTAGTCAAGTTGTCGTCATGTAACAAATTATTGTGTGCGGAATTAATTTGAAATTTGAGTGAAAGGGTTGTATGTGATCGACATTACAACCACCAGCAATTTTCATAAAATTCCTAACTACGTGTTTGTCGTGATTCATTCCACAAATCGGTTGGTTGGCCAAAAACATGACACGTTCGGAATGCAATATTGTCACATTCATGTAAACCGCAAGATCAATTGGTCACAAAAATAATGATAATAATAAATTTTCCAGTCCCCGAAACAAGTCTCACTCCCTCGAAAAAAAATATCTATCTTCAATATTCATAGAGTTTTATTAAAATATTTCCCCAACAACAGTCAGTAATACCACAAAGGGGATGATGTAGAACGAATTTAAGCCGCTGTGACAAATTTTATTATTACAATCATTGGGGTTGGTCACCATCATTTTCACGCTATATTGGATTTAATCTAAACCGTAACAAAAATTCCAAGAAAAATTCCAGTCGCTTAATCAAAATTAAAAATTCATCAAGTCTTGAATTTCGGCGTGTCGAGAAATTAATCTTGAGATCTCGGTCCAGTTGGGTCATAATTTTTTGGGTTTAGCTAAGCTTTTACGTAAATTGTGAAAGATAACGATCAGAATATACGGCCACGGATCGGAGATAATCAAGCATGTTTGCGTCTGTCAATCACAACGCTCAAAAAAGTCAATAATGATAAAACTTCATTTCGGATTGGGCCAAAAACCGGTCCAGAAGCACACTTGATCCAAATTGAATAAAACGAGTCTGAAAATTGATTATCTTAAAATCTCCCGATAGATCTTATGTCTATTGTATAATTTTTACTATTTAATGAGCACCATCTATTAATAATAAAATTATCATACATTTTTTAATAAGATTAAATCGAGCGACAAAAATTTTCTGAGGATACCGTCAAAAAAGTCATGCTGACGACTGTACTCGAGGCCACCGCCTACTTGGACATGCTTTTATTTTGAAAAAACAAAAGCCTGATCTGTGATACGTGTCGCGATTGGTCTATAACAGGCTTCTTCGATATGAAGAAGGTTGGGTAATTTTCTGTTCCAAGTACGCCTTCACCGCCAACATTGAAAACGTTTGTTTGTTATCATTATTCTTCGGCTTATTTATTTATTTTCGGCCCATCAATGTATGTAATTGTTGCTCTCTACACTAACCGTGTCCTCGTAAAGATAGCCAAAATTGATTGTTGGCTTCTTAAGAATCGACACAAGGCAGATGCCTAATTTTTTCTTAAATTTATGTTCCACGAACGTGGAGTTCTGGGTGGGCCCTAAAACACCGAAACAACTTTTGAGCGGAACCACTTGCCCCAATATAACCGTTTATTTTTTTTAATGAAAATTGTAATCCTTAACTATAAAATGTTTTTCGTTCCTTTCTAAAAAATTCCCAACATATGCCCCATACCAACAATTTATCATTTCAAGGTACCTACATCACTTCTGATACTGGACTGCAGATTCAATTTAGTGGGTCACGAGTGATATTTGCTTCTTTATCTTTTATCTTTTACCCCTGCTTGAACTAAGCGTGGGTTGTAATTTTTACAAATACCGTAATAAACTTCTAAAACGAAAAATTCTTCATTACAAAAATATGTCTCAACGTAACTCTTATAATTAGCTTATAATATTGTTTTATTTTCGAATCTTACAAAAGCATATAGGGCTAAAGAAAGCACTTGGTTCCTTGAGTTTAGTTGTATAGCGAGAAATTACAAGTTTGCAATGTTCATACACAGTTAAGTCTGTGCATTTGAATACTATATAGTGAGGTTCACTAGTACCTACTTGAATTTATTTTAAATCTACTTAATTCGATTTTCTCAAGCTACTTGACCCAAATTCTACTTGAAATTAACTCAAACTTTAATCAAAGAGTATCTATTATTTAAATGCCAAATCGAGTCAAGCCACAATATCAAGCATAATTTATTTAAAAATATGTCTAACTAATTGAATTGATAAATTATCAAATCTATATGTACGGAAAATTAATTCGTTGTACACGTTGCTTAACTGATCGATTATACAAAAAATTATTCAATCATAAACTTGAAACTCGTTAAATTATAAAACTGAAGGTTACTTCTCTTAAATGGCCATCATAAATTATATTTCTTGTACCTAACGTAATTGTGTTCACAAAAATCAGATTCCTAGCTTAAGAAACTTCACTTCTCATGATTTTTTTTTGAAATCAACGATAACATTTTATTTAAGTTACATAAAATAAGCGTAGAGCAAAAGACCAAAACTTTGGGAAAATCCTATATTCGGGCTATTGACAATACTGCTTGTATGCATGTACCTAAATTACTTTGGTATTGTAACGTTTCATAGATCTATTGGGTCACTAACTACTAATTTCTACTAATACTTAGGCATTTACTTATTGGTATTTATGAGTTTTAATAAGCCAATATTACTTTTTTTGTATAAATAAAGAATTAATAATATTTAAAAATACAGGTAAACATATGGTAAATGTTTTTGGTTGTGTTAAATATTTATAATTGAAGACAATTTTCTTATTAATAGAATAAACCTTATTCTCAACGAGAACTTTATCTTCATCTTCATGGCTTATTCAATACTATTCCTAGTGTAGGATTTACATATAAGCTACCCAAGCTATATAGCTTGGGTATATAGCAAAAAATATTATCCGAGTGAGCAATTGCCATAATATGATATATATTATGTATGTACAGTCCCTGGTCAACATATTAATCGCATTGTAATTGTTTTAAAAATACAAGCTTTATACTAAACTAATTGTAGCCGCGATTTCGTTCACGTGAACTTTAGAACATTTTTAGAACTCAAAATTTAACGAAATTCAAATTAATGGTTAAAAATATAACAATGATTACAATAGTAAACACTACTAGGTAACGAAAATTTAAAAAAACGACAGTGAAAATTCAAAATTCTTAATTTGAAATTCGTTATTTCTTAAAACGGCAATAACTGTGTATTAAATGAAGATATTGTGATATTTCTTTTTTTAGGGAAGAGTCTAGTATCAAAGAAGTAAAAAAAACAAACATTTGATCGAAATATATCCAGTAGTGTTTGCGTTATTAGAGCGCACAACGGCTGACCGCTATCATTTTATTTATTTAGATTATCCTTATTATTTTTTAAGTTCAAAATAATGAAAACTAATTATTATTTATAAAATATATGACGTGGTCTCATTAATTGTAAATAATCAACGATAGTCAATAATCAATGATAGATTTAAATGACCAATATAATCAAAAATATGGATAATTTGATAGTAAAATATTTGTAGGTATCTATAAAAACTCTACAGTGCGTCTAATAAATTAGCCAGGGATTATATTATGTAAAGCTATACTTATATATACTGCAGCATTATTATTAGCCCCAATCATCCCAACGTCTAAGACACCCCATACTCAAATATCGGGACTTACTCTTTTAAATCGAAATAGTGACTATAGTGACTATTCACTATTTTTGCAGTGCAGAGTACTATACCACTAAATTCAAATAGTGGTATACTTTTCATTACTAAATAGTGAATAGTCACTATTTGATAGTCGAAAGTCACTATTTCGATTTAAGAGAGTATAAAAGGCGCCATATTCTAAATAACCTTATCAAGTTTAAATCCGGCTCTGACTATTCCCATGTTTTTCCAATGAAAATATAAATTCTGAACTGTTTCAGTAAGAGAAGCATTGCTTGGCTTGATTTTTAAGCTACTGGACTTGAGTTTCAAGCTATACGCGACTTTAATTTACCTAGCTTTAAATCAAGTGTGGTTCAATATCAAGTCAAGTGAAGCAATTTGCTAGTTATTTGATTTCAAGGTTAAAATAGCAAACCCAATTCATTGTATAAAATGTCAAGATACTTGACTTGATGAGTTTTTAGTTTAATTAAACACGTTCCACAAAAAAACTACTCAATTTAAAAAAAGGTTCAATTCCTATAATACCTACTAGTTTTCAGGTCTTAATAGTTATTATTTATATTATTTATATTTTGAGCAATTATCAGGTGAGAAGACCAGTTTTTTATTTTAACAATTTATTTTCTGTTTACACTACGTTTCGTCGGTGTTATTCCGACTTCACCAGGTATCTTGAAAATTGTTATACCAAATATAATAAAAATATTATTTGAATATAAATTTAACAATACAAAATTTCAGGTGTCAAATATTCAGATTATAATATAATTGTTCAATTCCTATGTTAACAACTATGAAAAAAAAACGCTCTAGTTTTTCTACGTGTCTCACATCTTATACTATATGCGTAGGTATTCAAGAATGACATTTTTTGGTATTCCTACAATACTTATGAGTAGTCATCTTTCAACATTTGATGTAAAACAACTAAATGAATGTGCGATAATAAAAGGTAGTTCTAACAACTAACCATTGTTGTTTAATAAAACATTTATTTAGATCAATAGGGAATTCGGCATCGTAAGGAATATCAAAATGTTTGTGATTCTTCTCATTGCCTAACTTACAAACACATTGACTGTATAAGTTTCCTACACGGAAAAAAATAGTGGTGTAAGATTTACAACACTGCACTTGTAATATTTTTACTGCACTTTGTGTTCACTATAACCACAAATGTAACATTAGATAACACACTGTGTTGTATTCAGCTCTAACGTATAGTATTTTTAACTACCATAGTGTAGAAAATATATGTAGCTGTTACAACTGCTGAGTGTTGTAAAAATTAACAAATTTTGACAAATAAATGCAAGAGTCAAAAATTCAACTACATTTTTACTAGTTCGTGTTGTTAATAATGCTACAGTTTTTTAATTACACTTGACTGGTAAACGTTACCACACGTGGTGTCATCCTATATAATACTAGTTGATGTAGTAAAATTAACAAGGAATTTTGTTAAAACTACAACACATTTTCTTCCGTGTATATTTATGTATAAAGTTTGTAACGAAAGAGCGGGATTCACTGCTTGGCTTGTTTTTCAAACTATACATACTTGATTTAAATTTGATTTGAAATAATTTCAAATTTAAGTCAAATGTTAATCTTTAAATATCAAGGAAACTCTAGCATTAATTTTGTAAATTATTTCATTTTAAAGTTAAATATCGAACTGAAATCATTTCATAATGTAGCCAGTTACTTGACAGTTACTTACTATGTTGTCTTAGGTACATAATCATATATTGGTCGACATATTAAGTCATTTTAAGAAAATATTACAGTTATAGCTTTTACAAATGGCTATATGATTTTCTGTACAATAACTAAATTTAGTCGTAAAAATATATTCATAGATAAAACTCAATGCTACTTAATCGCTATACGTGAATTTTAATTATGATAATAATCAATCTGTTCTTTATATTCTCTGTAAACAAATTTATACCTATATTGCAGTTTGTTAAAATTATGAAAGAATGCATTTACTTCAAAATAAGAAGAAAACGTTTTCAATATATAAATGCCTATGTATGTATATTTAATTTCAGTTGAAATGATGTCAGTTTAAAACAAACTTAAACATTTTATACAATAGGTTATATCCATCTATGAAACAATTAGAGAACAAGAGATGACCCTAATTGTAAACGAAGTAAAAGCACCAGGTAATGCTTTATTTAATAATACGTTAACTTTACTTGATAATATCACACGAAACACAAACAACAGAGGGTGCAAAAATATAAAGCGAAATTCAAAAGTCGAAACTGAACTTTTCCGGATGAAACGGTCTGTTTTTGTCGCCATCTGTTACGGTTTCATCCGGACTCGAGACAAAAAAGCAACGACATCGAGAAAACAAAAAGATTGACAAGGTGGTCCCCATCACATTTGACTTTTCAAATAACAAACACCACGAATCCGGAAATGGAGTGGAGTCCCCGTACGAATCGAGAGCGAAAGAATTAGGCAAGCACTTACGCGAAAATGAAAACGCCGTGAAGGGTTGTGTGCAAAAACATCCCTTCCGTATAATTTGTATGTCTCGTCCGTCGTGATCATCATCATTAAGGCATCCCAATGAAAACGGCCTTTGTTTGTAACATTTAACCCTATTTTTAGAGAGCAAACTCAAACAGATTGAGTTCAACAAGATTGAGACGCCTAAAAGCTCGATGTACGATTCGTTTTTCTACTGGTAGCGTGAGGGATTTTCGAACGGCTGAAAATATTTTCGCTCGGTATTATTTTCTTTAATTCATAGCAATGCAATGGATGGCTACGGGGTGGATTTAAATGACCAGGGTTGGTTGAGTGATTCTATTGTTACACTATCTTTCTCGTTTATTTATTCTGTTATTCCCTCACTTTGTGTTGAAATTGCGTACATTGTCCAAGATAATTCACACTGTATAACGCTATGAGTGCTATGCATGCCTTATAAATACATACATACGAGCACATGCAAACTAATATCTACACATTTTTTGCTCCTATGGTCAAGTCTAGTAGATAAAAACAGTTCTGTTATGAAAGGTCTATTCTGTTTTCCATTCATAGCAGTCGCTTACAAAGAAAAATAGTTAAGTAACTTTTTTCCGTAAATGGACGAGATATTCCACACACTGCGCGTCTAATTACAAATTGATAAATCCGTCAGGAATGATTTTAATATACAGGTGTCCGAATATTATAGATATGGACTTATATCATACACATTCAAACCTTGATAAAATTGAATGTCTAACTTTTCTTGTCCTTACATTCCAACTGATAAAGAAATTGAAACGCCAAATTGCGTCAATTTTGCTAAATTAAATGTAACAAGAATTTGCTATGTTTATTTTTGAAGTCATTAATATAAATTGAAGTTTGCGGAGGCTTAAACGTCAACCACAATTTTTGATAATATAAATTCAATATTTGCTCGGAATAACGAAAATATTCACGAAAATCATTTTTCAAGATAAGTAATATTATGTTTTCTCTAATTGAATTGTTATTGCTCTGTTAAAACTTATAATTTAATATTTTCATTTCTTTTTTTTAATGTTTAATAAAGCAAGTCGTGCTTACATAAATAGGAAGTGCTTAATTTGATCAGCACATATGAGTCCTTGAACTCTGCAACTCATATTTTTTCTATGATATATAAGGGTTGAATAATATTGTGGTTTTTATTTTTAGTTTACGTATATGGCTGCCATAAAATAAATTTTTAATAAACCTACCCTCTTTGGTAGCATCTCCATAATAGCATTGAAACCCAATGGATTCAAGTAACAAATGTTTAACAAATTTAAGTTAGCAAATATTAATCATTTGGACCAATTTCCATTCATTATTTGGTTTTCTAAAATAAATTGCCTCAAAACACATTTTTGAAGCAATAACATCACCGGAGTCTATATTATCATCACTTTTTTACCTTTTACTTTCGACGACTGTATAAACTAAACTTACACCTTAAATAATCTAGTTTTGCAAGCCTGTGGTTCTTAGAGATAGCACCAGCAGTTTTCGATTGTTTGAAAAGAAAAACAATCAAATTTATATTTTCCGTGTCATCACTGCGTTCTTATAAATTAAAATAAAAATAAAACATTTAATCTAATTTTTAAACTAAATATATTTTCACTATCTATTTTATATGTCCCTATTGATAAAAATGCTGAGCTTTTCATTAAAGCGTCTAAAAAAGCTTTAATCATCCTCTAATTTTTAATTTAAAACTATAAAAAAGATCTGAGAACAATTAACATCACTGTCTTCCTGTTATTAAAAAAAATTAAATAAATCAACCATTTGAAATACCAACTGCGAAAGTTTTTTTTTAGTTTTTCAAGCACATCGTAGTGGTAGCAAAAAACAAATTTACCATTATTTTTAAATAAAGGATACTTACAAACAATTTTTTAAAAACCTTAAGGTCAAAGTCATGTAAATTAATAATTAATTGATTCACTACTTGACTTGATTTTCAAGTTACTTCGCATAACTTGAAATATTTAAAGTTCAAATCAAGTCAAGCATTTTGCAAGTTATTTCACTCACAAGTCAAAATGTAAAAACAAAATTCATTTTTAAAAATGTTTAAATACTTGACTAGACAAACGTAAAGAATATATGCGTTAAAATTAACGATTATTGTAAGTAGGGATTCATCAAGTCATGTAACTGGACATTTTGTACAATTTATTGCACTTAGATAACACTTTAACTTTGAAATGAAATAAATTGCAAATTCAATGCTTTGCGTGACTCGATATTCAAATAATTAATATTTTATTTGAGTGAATTAATTTGGGGTCATATTTAAGTCAAGTAGCTTGAAAAACAAGTCAAGTAGTGGATTTGTGAAAGTGATCATCGCTCACAGCGACTATTAGTATAGGTATAAAATGTGTCATTAGCGTCAATGTGTTTTGGTGAGAACACAGAACATTATGTATCTCACTAATGATAAGTATTAATGACGAAAAGCCAAAGTTTTTTCCAAGAAAATTGCCTGCGTATTTCTTTCTTTTCAGTACTTTAGATTTTTTTTGCGACATATGTATGATTAGCATTGATATGAAAATTGTAATAGGTATCTGCTATTATTGACCCTTGACTAAATGACATTTGTATATCTATCTATGTTTATTTTTAAAATATTGGTTCATAACAAAGACAAAATAAAGAACTTGTTCAATTTTCTCAAGATGACTATATTCTATAGTGTGTTATAACATTTTAATAGTTAATCACCAAATATAACATAAATTAATATGACTAAATATAAAAGTATTAAATAACTATTGTACCTATTAAGTATACAAGTAATGCGATAAAAAATTCGCTTCGTATTGTCATATAAGTGAAGAGAAAAAATCGAATATGAGCTTACTCGTAACTTTAGAAAGAAAGTTTATAATCGTCACTATATGTTTCGAAACGGATATACAACAGCAGAAAAATTGCATTCATTTTGTTCTTGTCTCTTCACTGGACGTCATTACTGGACACGGTTGTGGTGTTTTAAATAAATTCTAAGATGAAATGAAACCATTGAAATCCTTAACAATTAAAGGGTTATATTCACGTCTAGGTTATTCACCTGAACTATTGAAAAAAAAATTCTTCTCAGATAGAAATACAATATTTAACACACATACTTATGAAGTACTAGATTTGTAGGGCTAAGTATTAGATATTTTATTAAAAAAAAATCGTTCTTTAAAATTGTATAAAAAATCGAGATACTTAAATAAAGATTCTATTAAATCGTAAATAATCAAAAATTCACATTGTCTCCATCGTCTGGCGCCCTTAAAATCCCAAAGTGCGGCCCCCCAAAATCATATAGTTTTTTCCTTTTTTTAATGAGAATTTCACATTCTCCGTAAATATCTTCAGCATCATAAGTTCAATTCTTCAAATTTCTAAATCTCCAATTCTAATATACAAACGTGTATACATCTAGCCTTCAACTTTTTATATGTTTTCCAAGACAACTTGATCCAACTCGAGAATGGATACCGTTTTTTACCGTATTTCTCAGACCACCCGCTTGCTCCATTTCGAAACAAAATCAATGTAAATGGAACACGAGAATTAAAGTTGTCTCTCACCACCCAAAGGCTCATCCTTATACCAATACCAATACCAATGTCCCAACTTCCCCTTTTTCTGTCTATTCGTCTATTAAATGATAATAGTCTTAGACAAGCGAACCATTGGTCGCTAAAGCTGCATTTAAATCGATTATTCATGAATATTTTACAGGTGTCGCATGTGTGCTTGCTCGGACACGGAAATGCTTCCATATTGATTTTCTCAAAGCCTTCTATGTCCACATAAGTACTCTACATACAGAGAAATAACGAACAACCGAAGAGCTAATCCAAACATAATTAATCCGAGGAAAACGGATCTATTATTATCGAATTAAAAGCAATTTAAACTTATTTATAACATTTTCAATAATTAATAATACCCGAACCGAGTATATAGGCCCTTCAATAATTATGAATTATATAACCAATTAAATTGATTTTCAATAAAAATAGATAAAACGTCTTTGATGTACATGAATATGATAATCAAGGTTTCAATTAATATCCATTTAATTATATTACTCATATAATTATAAAAAACCACAGTTTTTACCTTTTACCTATTAATTTTTTTCTGTTTTTGATTTAAAGACGGAAAACAAAAATGAAATAATATATAGCACCACCTTTAGTTGACAAAGCGTATAGTTTATAGGTAGTATGTCACGAGCAACTTGTCAGTAAATGGCAAATAAAAAAATAAGAAAAAATAAATAAGAGAAAACAAATCCTTTGGTAGTGCCAAGAGAAAATACAACAAAAGAAAACGGATTGTATAAATCCGTCTTTCTACTAAAACTTTATTCCACCGCAGCAGCCCAATAAATAGGGAATATTTCTAGGAAAAGTGATAAAGGAAGTGATGACGACGTTGGTAAAAGTTGGATTTTTTCCTTGTGTTATTTGCCTGAGTTTTTTTTTGCGATCGCATGGAATGTTGTGGTTGGCAACGCGCGCATTTCGCTGTCTATCTCTGCGAAATCCCTTGGTGCACCCTTCGCACCCTTCTGGGGCGAGCGATGGCTGAGGACACATAAACTATTACCACTACAAGTAGGCGCCGTGTCAACAAACGACGCCTATAAAATGCGTCGCCTTTAGTTCGTAGACGCCGCCAAGACAGACGCCTAATGTGTAGGGGTGGCACGTACTAGTGCGGGTGTCGCCACAATCCCTTGTTCACTCGGGCTGTGTGTTGCCCACTTTATTCCTGTGTTCCCGGCCGTTTGGCATTCGAAGACTGCGACGAAGAAAGACGCAAAGAACGACAAAAAGAAAACGACAGTCCCCTCACCTCGCCGGCCCCATTCCCGTTCCACAACGCTGCCGACGAAAATTTATTGCTTGACTTTACGGGCTCAACGCTGTTTTCATATATCTCTAACACTTCGGCGGGAAAAATTTATCAAAAATTTTCTAACGCCCATCAGTATAAGTCTCACTTATTTACAATTTTTCTCTCCGTATAAACAATTAGTAAAAGTTAATTATATCAATTTTCACATAATTCAAAAAGGTTAACTATATCGTTAGATATTTGCTTTTCAAATAAGACAATTCAGCTTAGAAACAAACAAATAGTTTTGTGTCTATGCCTAAATATCTACTGTTATTTTTATGAAATTTGAACGGACTATAGCTATATATTATATCTTTATTAGTCATTGGTATCTAATAGTGAGAATTCATTAACTACATTAAGACTTTCAAGTATGAACCAAAAATAGATCTCAATTTATAATTTTTGTTGTATATACACTTTTCATGATTTGTTATACAAGTGGTTCCCAAACGTTTTTTGGTTTCCAACGCCTTTAACATACTGCATTTTTTTCGTGATGCCCCAAGAAAAAACTTTGGTCTATTTCAAAGTGAATTGTATGTTATTAGCAACTTTTTTTGTTTACAATTATTCCCCAAAGCATTGTTTCAACCAGGGCTCGGAATTCTGATAATCTACGTACCTTTAATTTTCCCTGCAGAGAAAATCAAACAACTAGTTTCATACAATATGTATCTTATTTTAGGGATAACTAATACGAATTAATTTTATATGATGCTAATTACATTTTTACTTTCATTTACTACTAAGTATAATAGTAAAGGAAGTATTGTAATCGGGTCGAATTTTCGAATTCGAGCTTTCGTCGGAAATACATGTTTTGAGGTCCCCTGAGTCCAAAAAAGTGGTTTTTAGATACATGTCTGTGTGTGTATCTCTGTGTGTATGACAGCCATATCGTATCGAAAGCTTTATCCGAATTACTCCAAACTTTGAATTTTACCTTCATATTATACCTAGTTGTGCCGCGAAGCTTTTGGTTGAAATCGGTTAAGCGAAGGCTCAACTTTATTCTTAGAGTTTTTGAGCTTTTTCATTTTTTTTCGAAAAGGGCTCCAACGATTTTCTTTAAACTTTCTATAGTTCTTAGACTCATTAGTGGCTATAACTTTTATTTGAAACTTTTCTCTGGGAAATTTTGAGTAAGGACGGTTCTGGGGTGAAGGTTGGGAATTCGTATATGTTACATGTACATTGTATATATAGGTTGTACGCATAAATAGTTCTGTTTATATGTATAGTTATAAAGTGCTTATATTTCATAATATATTTTATACAACTTATACCAACAGCGAGTTTCATAATTGAAAGTAAAAGAAAGTACTGTGACGCCTCGCAGCAGATATTTTTAATAATGTTTTAAATCCAGGAGACAAATGAAGTCAAGGACTTGACATTCTGGGTTTCAAGCCATAGGCTTATTTTACATGAGAAGATTCAAGAGGTACCAACAAAGAGTAGCAGAGTAGAGTTTGGAAATATCGAATCTTTATTTGATCTATGACATTATTAATAAGAACCAATCAAACCCTTTAAATTATGTTGGTACTAATTCTCATTGTAATGAGATATTGTATGATGTTGGTACCTACTTAGTTTCAATTTCTTCTCAAACAGTTCTTCACTCACTCTTGTCTCTTGGTCAATGTTGTCTTGCTCCTTGTCTGTTTTTGTGTCTGTGTATCGCCATAACTAGACGATTGAAACAAACCTTAAGTTGGCTCCATGAACATTCTTGCGACGCTCCTGTAACAGCAGGCTGCGGCGCGGCGCGGCGCACAGTTTAGAAATCGCTACGCTATACCAAAAGCTGACTAGGTCCAAGCAGATGTTCGCGCTTTGCTAGTAAGGCTTTTAAATTAACATATATGTATCTTATTGTATATCTTATTTGCATATTAATTGCAAGCTCGATATAAATCTATAGATACAAGTTCTATCCTCAGATCTCTTTTTTAATCATTTCATTCAATAGAAAATTAGGGTCATATATTACATAAGAAGTTTAAGAAGACAGAATAAAAGTTTTTCATTATACAGAATTTAAAATTTCACTTTCCAGTTTTCAAAAAAGATTTTAAATACTCCATGTTTTGGTATCACATAAAAATTCTTGAACTACATTGAATTATAATAACCTGACTTTTATATCAATAACAGTTGAATGATGGAACACAAACTGAAAATTAGGTGATCAAATATAGTTCGAGTATAAGACCTTCTTAGACAATACAATTAAAATATGGAATCGAACTCTAAAAGCGTCTACCGAAATTTTAACCTTATTCTTAACCGCTTTTGGCGACATGCGTTTCATCCTTAAATGCCGTGCCAATAGTAACACGCTAATAGTGAAGAATAGTAAATAAATTTTAGCCTTTTAAGGTATTTTCAAGTGAACTTTTATGTACTTATTTGATAAGAAATTCTGTAATTATACATGACATATGAAACTTGTCTGTATATATGTATAAAAATCTTTTCTTTTTTACCATTTATGAACAAGTTTCATAAAAAATGCACAGACAAAATAAGTGTCAAATGTAACATTTAAAAAAAATCAAGAAATATCCACTACTCATTTCATACTGACCATATCGGCTGTGTTAATTTATAAGAAGAAAAATCAGTTCGAACAAATTTGTTCCAATCAGAAAATAATTTATTTTTAAAATAATTACCTATGAATACAATTCCCATTTTGAAACAATAATTAACTACACAATTTTTTTATGTTTCAATTAGTTTTAGTGGTTAATTTAAAAAAAATGGCGAAGTTTATACATACATATTTTTTGTGTTGAATTCAAACTAGATTTACAATCAAAAATATGTTGCTTACAAATGTGTAATGAATACATAATGTAAAAAAATCATCCCTCCATTATTTTTAGCTCGCTTCTACATAATTCTTTCTATACCTACTGAAAATCTTATTACGTATGATACCGATAAAATTTGCAGTGTATGTAATTTGATAAGGGTTGATTACAATCAAGCCCTCAGTTTTGTACTCGTCAAGCCACCCCCATTTATCCGACCATGTTAACCTCAACCGCACATAACCGTCATAACCCCTCATCCTGGGGCTTGGAACATTGCTCTGGTTAGCGCAAAACGAAATCAACTAAGTATATTATATGTAGCTGGAACAGGATTTACTATAGCATATATGTGTGACTAAAACAAGACCGACTATCCTTGTTCCGTCAACAAAAATCACTGCTAAGTTTGTCCTTATCGCCAACGTATATATTACTAATTCGTTAAATCGTAAGAGCACACAAAATTGATGGATAATTTTTATATAAACATTGCATTAGATTCGAAACGTTTATGAAACGAACGTAACGCTAGGGATGCAACTGTTGGTGTGAGGTGAGTGAGAGTTTAATGATCGGGAATGGAAAGAGGATTTAAGGGAATAGACAATGGGGGGCTAGTTCGTCATCGTATTAAGTTTTCTAATCAACTTGAAGATTTTTTCGACGAAAATAAATATAAATAAAATTTGATAAGATTTGTATAGCGGCTAAACTTGATCTGTGTTGGGGTGAAATGTATTTCTTTAACATTAATTGAATGTTTTAGTAACATGATATGGAAACTTATTCAACAGTTTCATCAAAAACTTTTCCTAAATGATATTTGTTTTTATCGTCCTTCTCAAAGAACTGATATTGTTGAACGTTATTCACAGTATAAAACTTCGTTGACATAATCTCTCTTTTTGACTTGAAAATGTGACTTAATTGTCAACAATCAAAAAAATATATCTGATCTAAAATGTTATCTCGTTTTTCTTCCTGCTTAAAACCAAATTTTCTTCTTTAGTTTTCTGCTAATGTTACATAGTAAGGCAGAGGATAGATGAATAATTTGACTAACTACCTATATTTTACTAAAATAGTTGTTATATTATGGGCTTACTGATTATCAACTAAGGTGCCTGAAAATATAGCTCCCTTTGATTATTTTTTTCGATTTTCGAACTTTTTTTATTTTTAATTATTTGTTTGTTATTGTTCGTTTTAATCATTTGTGCGTTATTTATTTATTTATATTTAACTTGTAGACTTGTATGGAGGTAAGTAATAATTTTTTTAAAGGTCAGGCAAATTATTTTTATTGTTATTATTATTATTGTTATTATATGAGAATAATTATGAAGTTGTCATTGGTGATAATAACGATGATAATCGCATTGGGAACTGATAAATGAAAACACAAATAATTAACAACTGTCGTACAACTAAACTACCAGCGCCACCCAAAGGTACTAAAACGTGCGACACAAACAGTCACTTTTTTTAGTCTTTCTCGCGTTTAAGTGACAGGGGGCTGATACTGTATAATTAAATTGAAATGTTACTATTATTGTTGTGATTACTATCTATTATACTCCTTACCCAGGACTGCCAAGTGTACCCAACGACTAAAGGACGAACGTTTGTTTAGTTAATTATAAATAAACCAAAAACGAACAAACGACGGACAAATAATTAAAAATAAAGAAAGTTCAAAATCGAATAAAGTAATTTAAAGAGGGTTAACTTCAGGCAACCTATAAAACTACACTTTAAAGCCTATATTTTTTTGATTTTTATGAAATTTTTTTTTTTTTACTGTAAGGTCCATGAAGTCAAAATAGCAGAGGTTTTTGGAAAAACATCTTTTTGTATGCTCTAAGTATTTTTAGCCTTTTCTTACGCTTTTCTAAGTTTCAGTAATTAACAGAATACTTCGTTGAAGCTAATATTAAAGGAAAAGGTGATTACCTTATGATCACCTGAGAAAATGTTGCCAATGTTTCATGGAAACCTATAGGATTCTGCGTAATTCAGATTGATGGTTCCTAGTTTATGGTTGGAAAGCAGAAGTGGAAATACATGTATATGTAGCCATACAAAGCCAATTTAATATCTTTCTGCCTCATGTTTTCTTGTTGAGACTTAAGACGAAAGTGAATGCAATGATAAGTATGAGAGAAGAACCTACTTTCACATCAAATTTCAACAACAGATAATACGATAGAGAATGATTTGGTATAACTATGCATACATGTATAATACATAGGTACATATTTTCACTCCTGTCTTTTAACAGTAAGCCAGGAACTGGAAATCAGGATAATTAAATTTTTTATCTGCTACTTAATCATGAGGTACTTTCAAGTAAACGATAAGCTAGAAAGATTTTTTAAGTTTATAAGGCTGAGCCCTGTTGTGAATGAAGAGGACTTTTTCATAAATTTGAGATGCTTTTGCTGAGAATTTCTTACTTTTTTGTCTTCATAAAATTTACAGAAACCAACACGCAAACTTTATAAATATCCAAAAATTTTAAAATAAAAAAATCGGCCTGAGTTCCATGAAACTCTAGATCTCTATTGTGTGTATGCCCTCTCTTACACCTCTTATATTCGTATTTTCACTAATTTCGAGAGTCAAACGATTTGAGTATTAAATTTTTGCAAGAGCATCGATCAGGCTATAATTTTAGTTATTTGAACTAATGATTCTGAAAATAGTGACCAAAACCGCGGGACGAGAATAATATTTGGGAGGTCACAATATAATCCGCTTGTTTTTATGTTTCCGTCCCCCTTTATTTTCATTCGTATTTTAACATGTAATAATTATTGTTTCTTTTAATTTTTAAGAACAATAGCGAGTCGCAAAACAAAAAGTTTGAGAGACACTTGTATGTACTTAAAGATGAAATATACATTTATCTTTCAGTATACAAAGATTGATTTTAATTCAGCTATAGTAGTTGTTAATTTAGAAAAAAATAAGATTATTTCACTGAAATTCTTATATGAAATGTCTTGTCGCTAAGAATAGACATCTTGATATCTTTTAAACAGACGACAGGAATAATTAGCGACAAAGGGTTGGCCTGGTATTATTCGTAATAATCCACTTAGAAAATGACTAGTATTGCGGGGGTCGTATAATGGCAGTATTAACGTCTACTTAGCGCCTGTTTAAGTCTGTACCAGACAACTGATAAAAACGCGTTTACCAACACATACCACATGTACTCGTAAGTGATAGCCAAACGTGAACGGTAGATTTTAAGCCTGTCGGTTTTAGAACTGTTCGGTCAGTAAAGAGAAGAGGCCTTTTGTCCGGACAAAACGAGCCTCGGCTTAGTGCCTATTAACGACGGATTATGTGGCTATGATACCCCCTAGATTAGACTTGTAACGTACATTTTGAACTTGTAATAATGTTATAATACATGAATAAACAGAAAGACATAACCTCATTCTCAAACCCTTTTTTCAAAAGAAAACTTTAAAAAGAACAAAAAATATCCATTTCCTCTGACATTATTGTCCTTATTATCCTTCACACATGATTGGTTTGGCTCGATTTTTTTCATGCAAAAGAGAATAATGAGCTGGACGTAAATCATGTTAATTAACAATTAAATATGCAAGAGGCAAAATGGAGTAAGATCGGATCGGATCGGTTCGGATATGTATAGAGTTGTTAACCTTTTTAACCTGTGAAAATAAAACACGAATACAAAACTGTGTGCGTCTGTGTCTGTGTGTGGCCTCAACTAATGCAATAATAATAGTAATAATATATTTGTAATGAAGACGAACGAATGGTTAGGAAGTTTCTCATAAACTTCTCGTAATTTACATCAATTTATCGTTCCAATTTGATCTGGAAAAAGCGCACATAAAGTAATCGAACATGATGAAAGTGGCATTGATAGTTCCGAGCTCGATTATAAAGAAATATTTATGATGAAAAATATTGAGTGGGTTATAATTAAAGTTTAATTAGTTGATATTTTAATTATTTCTAATCAGAGACTACGAGTTATGAAACTCTAGGCATTTTAAATTTTTAATATATAAGAAAAATGACTTAGTCGTGAGAATCGTCATTGGATAGACGACTTAATAAAATAAGCCAACACAATATCTTTACTAAACTTGATAGATTTTCTTTAAATTAAATATGCATTCTATAATTCATAAGATATCCTTTTAGACTTAATATCCTTCTTTTCTTTTAAAGCAAATTGTCAGTATTATTAGTTGTTTTGTTGTTCAACGTTTTCACTTTCAGGAAAAATAATTCAATGATAGAATCAAATAAAATCTTTAACAACTAACAACAGTGCTCCTTTAAAAGACCTGAGGGAAATTATATTCTTATCATCTTTGTTTTCCTCAACCAATTATTATTGTATTATATTTTTCTTTTAACCATTGAGTAAGTATGATTAGTGATTTTAAAAGAAGACGATTTAATGAAAATAGGAATGTTTAAATTATAAAGTTGCAGGGCAAAATTACTGGCTACGTGTGTTTCGTTTAAGAACAATATTATTGTTAATAAAAACCAACAAATCACTATTCGCGTATCCTTTTTTAGTCATATCAATGATGATAGGAAGGTTTAGTATGTCTGAAAAGGCAAAAATAGAAATCAATTTGAAAAGTATATCTATGTTAAGACAAAAAGTAAGATGTAGATATTTTCTGAAGGAATGTAAAGTGAATATTATGTTCTACGTGTATCTGAATCAAATATCAGAAGCTATTTTCTTAGGTATTATTAACTGTACATAATTTTTTTGAAAATTGATATGTAATTGATATTTGGTGCTCTAAGGGGTGCGTTATCTAAATTAAAATAACGTCACGTAACCTATAACCAACGGATCATTAAAACGATTCTAAAAATATCCTATTTATCAAATTATGATATATACTTTATAAGATACTTAGAAACAGATGCATCCATACATGTTACACACATAAGCTCCATTCAAGATACCATAGTCAGGTAATAATAGTTTATTACAATTCAGGAAACTATTTTGTCTAAGTATACAAATATTAGATTTTACAGCATATATGTTACATAAAGAAATTATGACATTCTTATAAGTGTACTTACTGCCTTTGTATTTACTTTTTTAATTGATTTTTACTAATTTTCCATTTATCAGCTTTAATGAACATTTTTATTCTGATTTGAGAGTGGAGACAGTGCATGAATATCTATATGAAATTCCCCCAAACTTTTGGTTTTTTCCCAGTTTTTCTTCAACATTGGGTTCAAAACGTGGGATTATTGTTTTTTTTTTTTTCTAGTAGGTACAGACTTTGTAGTCAGCGGTGTTGAGAAGGGGTGTCACACTCACACGTGTGATTTTTGTCATGGTTCCGATGTCTGAAAGGACCCAGCATTTTCGATAAAACATGTTGATTTGTTTCAAATAATAAGTATTTTTTTTAGAATAAAAGACATTTATGGCGAGCACACCACGGCAATATGTTGCGGGCCTGGAGATTCTTCCCGGCGGCCCTCTTCTTAGTCGTTAGAATTTTATCATTATTCTTTTTTGTTCATTTTCTGATTAAGAAAATAAATTAATAGGAATAAACATTTTGATTGACTCCCAATTTTTCATGCTAAGATATGATAAACAGTAGGTACCTAATAAAAAATAAAGTAAATTTTGGACAAACTATAAGTTCAAGATGACATAAGGTACAAGAGTGGGCTTAAAAGATTAAAACGGATCAGCGTCAATAGTAGAAATTGAAGAGACAAACTGATATGTTTATCTACAAATATCATAGAACGTCGAGTGAACGTTGACCGATTGAATGTCGATCGATCGTAACGCTGGTGTTTTGCCATTGCATTTACAATAAAACAAACGCTTACTAAATCACTTAACCAACAAGCCAACAATTGAACTGGCCCCGTATTTGGAGTAGGGAGGCAAAATAGATAGATCTACTACCCCTAACTATCTAGCGAAGCTCTCAATCAACCCCTATGCACACACACAAACCGAAACTGTTTGAGCACACTCGCCATATACTGACCGACCGTCTAGTTAAGATAAATTGTTTGAACAAACACACAACACAACAATAACAAAACCAAAGCCCATTCCAACTTTGTTCCATTACTCCAGGTCATCATCATCCTCGCCAACTCATTCTCGACTCTCTCTCCACCAAATGGACTTGCAGTTGTGGTACCGCTGTGTTGTATCGGTCAAATCTCTCTCTTCACTTTGTCCAAACAAACAAAAGGTCATCTCGCACATGAAATTAACCCTTTGTGTGTGTCTGTCTGTCTGTATCATCATTCCTCTGTTATCCTGCACGTTTATTCGTTTAGTTGTGTGTGTTTTAGTTAATTAGTCGGCTGTCATGTTCATTTATTTAATTATGTAACCCAATAGATGTGCTTTGTTAAAGAGAGTAAGGGTATGAAGGGTTAAATTTGTATCATTTCAATTTGTTTACAAATTGAACCTGTTAAGAGATCTTAACGAGATGGGTTATTTTAGATACTTGAAGTAAACTAAAATTGTTTAACTGCCACAGTTCTAAAGCTTTGAAGTGATAACAACTATTTTTGACTCCTTAATTCACAGTGAAAATACATTATTCATTTCTTCATTTCTATAATTTAAAGTGTTTTTTTTCATGAAGCACTATTTATGATTAATTGGTTTTCAAGTTACTATTTCATACTCAACTAGTGGCAACCCGTGCACATAAAATTAAGTAAGCACAGTCGAAGTTATAAAAATATAAACCTCCTTCTACTAGTGATTCATTGCTTGGCTTGATTTGTAAGCTACTTGAGTTGATTTTTAAACTAATTGACTTAAGTTTGATTTTAAATCAAAGAAAACTGAAATAAAATATTAGTACTAAAAAGAAAGTTAAGTTAGGCATTGACTTCACAAGTTGTCTCATTTTTAGGTCAAAAATTCAAGCTCAATTCATTACAAAAACATGTTCAGGTTCTTGACTTGATGCATTCCTACTGGCTGCAAAGAGAGAAACTACAAAACTGCTAATCTTACTCTAAACAGCAGGACCATCCAAGAATATAATTATAAAAATTAAACATAAAATATAGTTTGTATAAAAGATAATTCAACCAGAGCTGACGCGTGATATTACGATTTCTGGTGCGAAAGGATAAAATGCCCCTCCTTATAATACAATAATATAGTACTTTAATACCATTGTAACAAAATTAAAAGCATTATAAAAAAAATAGTTCAAAACGGCATCTCTAGCGTTTGCTAAGTCTATCGTGCAGCAACTTTATCATTCGACGCCTGGTACCGGGGCACCGCTCACCTCACAAATGCTATGACTTTGAACTCAACAAACAATAGTGAACCTAAAATTATCCTTAATAAACTTACAACCCTTAAATGAAAGAATTAAGAAACCATGAAAGTAGGTGTTGGAAGTAACAGTCCTAAATCAGGAACTGTGACGTAGTGTGAAATGTGGATGCATGCCACTCGGGGCGAACTCTAAATTTTCCGTCTCTTATTTTCGCAACTAAACAAAATTTGTAAATATTCTAGGTTCTGGACTATCCTATCTATAGAGATTCTTCAAGTCAAGTAGTTGACCATTTTTTTAAAATAAATTGTGCTTGATATTTGATAGAAGTACTTTTTAATAAAACAGCTTACAAAATCAACGCTTAACTTAATTTGCAATACATATATTACTTTATGACTCAAGTTTGATTCAATTTCAAATCAAATTTAAGACTACGGAACTATTGAAAATTTTCTCAATTTTTTTATTCAGTATTATATTATTTCTGTGTCTTCAGTCGGCATTGATACTCCCATTGCCAAAAAAACGCTTCTTCGTAATTTGGCTTGAAGATTCAAAAGATATTCATAACTATTGACGCAAGTATTGAGCGTATTTTAAAGCTTCGTCAAAGGATTTTTCTAATTTTTAACTAACCGCCATCCTTTAATTTTGCAGATGCTATTTTTCTTCTATTATAAAATATTACCATACCTAAGTGTTGTATAGTGTCAATAAAATACACGGCATTATTATAATATTAAAGATGAATATTTTATCCAAAACTAGTCTTATACAGATACACATATAAAATATCTCTTAGACAGCGTCGATTTCTTGTAAAAATTTAAAAATTTTTCCTTAAAAGCGTGGGCTTTCTTGATTGAATGACACTTTTACTAGAATATACAAGACAAAAATATTTCCTGAATACAATTTTAAACACCAAATATTCAAATTCAACAGATTCATAAATTTATGATGTTATTTCTTTTTTGTTTCCATTGAAAAATAATTTTACACTAAGATTTATCGGAATGAGTAAGTAGAAAAAAAATCAAACTTATTAATGAAATTTCTATTACACGTGTGTTTATAACGTATGGGCGTATAAGATAAATTATGAAATTAAAAATTTTTCTAAATCAAAAAAAAAATATGATTAATAACCATCAAATTATGTTAATCAATTTTCTTTCATAAAATAAATCTCACCGTTGAAGCAAAAACCGGAGAGCTTAAAATCATTCAAACAAAAAAAAAATATATGAATGAATCGTAAGAGCATTGAAATACCGAAAAGTACAAGGTGGGGTATGTTATTTATCACCCTCATAAACAAAATAAATTACATTTTAATATTAAAATGACAAAAATATTTATCTAATTAGTTAGTGTATCGGGGCAAGTCCAGTAGTCGGCGTTGTAATGAATATGATAACCATTTTAAAACAGATTTTTTCTCGTTCACCCCCTGCTGGAAATTCTCGAGAGTGCCTTCACTTTTCAACAGCTACCTTACTTTAATTTAACCAAAGCCAAACGATAAATCACATTTTGATTGCACTGCCTCAATTGAATACAGTAAAACCTTGTAAAACAAGGAAATCGTTTAATGAGTGCATTATCAAAATATGTCCAATGAGTTCAGTAAATCAAACTTACAGAACTGGTCAGTGTAAAAGACTTAACTACTAGTTATAGTTGAATCCTTCAAGACTAATGGTAATGAATCTATGGCCCAAAACTAATAAAGGTTCTATTTCATATTTATTTTGATTTTATATAGCCGAAAGGCTCACTTCTTAACATAAAAGGACATACAAGAAGTTGCAGTAGCCCAAATTTATTTTGCTTGTTAGTAAAATGTTTACGATGTACCAAAATATGTATTAGTTATAGTAAAATGTTCATAATGTTCATATTTTAAAATTTTACGAACAATAGTAAGAGCTGTGGGCCATTTTTGTCTAGGATAGTATTCCAATATTTTAGTTAAAAAATTATGCAAGTCAGCTCCAAAAGCACGACTGGATTTTACTCTTTAAGAACTACTATTTTGGAAAATAAAAACAATAGACAGATGGAAAAAAAGTAATACTTACACACACTCTCCAATCAAACTTATAACTAAAACAAAGTTAAATGTGGTACTAATACTTTGTGAAAGATAGAGTAAAAAGAAAGCTTTGACTATGACTTAAGCCCAGTACGCACTAGTAGACATGTTGCGCGATTTTGGTCTCTGAGACGTGTCTCAGGTTGTCTCCGTAGACATGTCTATAGACGAAAAATCCCCGTCTAGGGTCTGTTGTGAGACAAAAAATCGCAGATTTAACGTCTCCCGATCAGAATGGGAGACTTAAGGAGACAGCATGCAACGTTAAACATTTTCCGCAACATTTTCACAGTGTGGACGTCACTATTGTCTAGAGGCGATTCATGGCCAGCTCCGTTTATTTTATTTTGTTTCCATGGTGGCCTCCGAAATTCACATTGTAGTGTGAACGATAGACGAGACAAAAACAGTGTCTCTAGACGGTCTATAGACCATCTCTAGACAAATCGTGCAACATGTATAGTGAGAACTAGGCTTGAGAAGTAAGAACATTTACATGCAACGTCTACAAGTCGCAACTTTAAACAAATACAATTTTTTTTATTCAAATACAATCTTTTTCATTTCAAATAACATTTTTTACTGTCGTAAATAAATAAAAATGTTATTATGTATATATTACAATGTGTACCTAAATAGAATACGATATATTGTTTCATAACATTATTAAAGAATGTTATTTTAAATGAAAAATATGGCTCTTGAAATGCAAAGTTCACTTACAAGCTAGTGGCGTAGTGGTGAGAGCAGTTTGCCCTCTCCGCTACATGTGTCAGTGACACTGGGTTCTATTCCCGTCTAATCCCTAGATTTAGATCTTAGGACCTACAGTACAAAAATCTGTGTGTAAGACAGTCGTGACATAGGTAACCTTAGATGTTAAAGCGACTTAAAACACACACAAAAATTAGTAAGAAAAACGAAAATGAAGATAAACACAACCGTTCATATTTCATTAGCAATAAATTTATTACAGCACTCGATGAATGATAAAAATCAATATTAAAGAGTAAACTTCAAAACGAAGTCTCGATTTCCAATTTTAAATTTTCAGAATGTATTAATGTGGGATACGTCTAAGAATTCATAAAGTCAAGTAGTTGGACATTTTTTAAATAACTTGTGCTTGATGTTGTAACCTGTAAATGAAATAACTTGCGATGTCAGTGCATGACTTGATTGACATTTAAACATTTATGTATGTTTGACTTGATTTTAAGCCAAATTTATGTTAAGTAGTTTATAAATCGAGACAAGTAGCTTTGAAATCAAGTTAAGTAGGTAGTGCATCTTTAGATATGTCCTCTCCAAATGCAAAAGCTGCGTAGTTCCATATAAAATGAATTGTATCTATAATGAAGCTACACCCGAAGACAATATTTATAATTCTATATAGGTAGAATAGGTAAAACATTTTTTTCCAAATTTCTTATAAACATTATTGTATGGATATCTACTAATTACCTAAATATGATTTTATGTGTATCAGGTCGTTAAAGGAGTTTTACTGGTGGAAAATCATGAAACAAAAATATAAAACAAATCAATTTAAAAAACTAGAACGATTCATTCAAAGAGCTAGAAAGGAAAACTTATATGTTGCAAACATTTAATAAAAAACTAGTTGTAACTACGTAGTTAAGATTAGTAAGGGAAATAAAACTATAAAGAATACAATAACCATGGAATAATCATTCCAACTTTTAAAGGGATAAGATTAAGACATAAATTTTCCTCGTTTTATAAAATGATTCGAACATTTCCACTTAATTTCCTGTTGAATGAAGAGCTTCCTAATTTTAAATTTTATATTTTTATAAAAGATATTGTATGTCCATTATATAATTAAGGCACATGAGAAAAAATTCTGCATTAAAAAATGTTTATAGTAAAATAAAAAAGTCAAAAATATTTGGAAATACTTAAGTTGTTATAGTTGTTAGAAGTGTAAAACTTCAAAGAAATTGTAAGTAATTATGCTGCACAATTAGAGGTCAAACTGTAACTAAAAATCAACATAATCACCTCATTGAGTTTTTGGCCCCCTGACCACCTTCTCAACGCGACCCCAACCAAATTCATCTCAATACAAAGCGTTTATAGAAGAGACCTTGAGACAATAACTTTTCTCATATTTTTGCTTCCATGTTTCTGGATCTGGAAGATCCTCAACGTATACGAGATAAGATAAAAAAATCGAAGACGGCGGCGCTCACCGCTCGCCTGTCTTTCTTAAACAAGCCACCTTGATCAAAACCCCTCTGTGTATATATAAGTATATGTAATATGCCCATAGTATACACATGATTCTGTCGTTTTTTCTCATTCCATTTGTTTCATTCCGCGTTGTTAAAAGGATAAAAGCACCGCCCCAACCGGGAGGTCTACGCTCTATGCGCTTGCATAAATCAAATGCCAGTTTCGCTTGATACTTTCATGGTCTTAGGTGAAATAGACACAACATTCATTTATAACAATTACCAACTATCATTCACGTCTGTTGATCAGCTTTTCGCACCTTTTCGACAAAAAGCTCACAACTCCCCCAAAATGCGGTTGAGAACCCTCTTAATAAAATCTAGAAAAAAAACACAAATATCTATTGTTACAAAATATTTCTTATACCGGAAAACCACAAATTAAAAACGGTTTTTTCAACGTTCTTAATAATGACTATGCACTTAAAAATAAAAATAGTGCAGAGGTTTTTAATTTAAAATGTCCGTGTGCGTGACAGTTTTGCCTGCAAAAACGGTTGTAGGCTTCTTAAAAATATCAATTATCATTAAATAAAACACAATTTAATCAATTAATAATTGATCGATCGATCCATCGTAAATCTTTTACCTTGTAATTAATAATTCGAGTATTAAATTTGAGGTAAAAAAAAGAGAGGAAAAAATTTTGGGCGGGTGTTTTATATGAGCGTTTGATAGAGCAGTGAGCATTTTTATTTGAATATTTTTTTTTTTTTGAGATCATTATGTTAATAAAATGTAGGCGGTGGCAGGGCGGTAGGGCGGCAAAGGGCAAACAAAACGGACGTGTACTATTTGCGCCTTTGTCGGCATCTCAATTAGAATTTATTACAATGATTGATTTTATTTAAAAACGGTGGCGGGCGCGCCAATGGCTCTGGCGGCGGCTTACGTTATATTATTTCCACCTGATTCACCATTTCATCCCATCGCGCCTCACATCGCATCCTTCTCGCATCCATTTGTGGCAAGGTAAATGGGCGCTATGCCATATTCGCTCTAGCAGCAGAGACCATCAGACACACACCGTGTGTGCAAGCACTCCCCGGGGATATAATCGTCTACAAATCGTCCATTATTTATTTTATATCCATAAAATACCATACGTAAAATACAAATAATGCGCTAGTTATTTCATACACACGATATGTTTAAGCGATGGTGAGCGCCACGATAAGACCGCGTTTCGCTCTCTGCTCGCGCTCACTTCCTTTGATCTTTCACCGATTTTTCGGTTCATTATTGGCCAATTTATTTGATAAAACTCATAGCGATTCCACGTTTAATATTCAATACCTTTAAATAAATAGTTGTAATCGTTGAAACAAAAAATAAAAAAGGGTGATAATACTAAAAATATGGCGCCATTCTAAAAAAGGTGAGCTGATTGATTCGTGGATTACCATACTTTTGACACGATCGTTGCAGTAAACTCAACCTCAAAAGTATTACTCAAAACTAAAATCAAATTCCTTGTTTATATTATAAAAAATACCCGGAGAAAATACAATATAACGGTGGCTGTATAACTGACATGAAATTCACTACTTAATTTGATTGTCAAACTACTTGGTCTAAATTTGATTTGAAATCAAAGACGAGTCAAATCAAACTGTCTTATTTCATTTACAAGCCATATGAATTATTTCATAAATGCTTAACAACTTGACTTGAATTCCTAAACAAGACTGTAATAGTGAATTTAATAAAATCTATTATAAGCGATGGTGAATTGACATGTTGTCAGAACTGAAAAACAGCGAAAGTTACGATTTCGGTTTTTAAACACCACTCAAGCACGATTGAAGTTCTGGACTGCTAACCTGGGATTTTTTGGAATTCCAATTCCAAGTGAGCAATAAAAAGATTTGAAAAAGGCTACGTAAAAACATTTCCTATTACGTGGTTTTACAAATTCTATGCATTTCCAGTGTTTCTAAAGTTACTCACTTTCTCTTTCCTTATGAATTGAAATTTTATATAAACTACGTAAAATAAATTAAAATTGGTAAATTTGGCTATCTGAATTATATTTGACACCTGATTTTTGTATTGTTCAATTTATATCCTTATCACTTAATTATATTTTTTTGTTAAAGTTTAACTATATAATTTGGGCGTATGAAATTTGTAAATAAAAAACTGTGTTGTGATGAACATAATATGGTATGGTAATGTTTTAACAGACTATTTCAAAGTATTTCTTTTTCATAGTTTTTATTTATGTGTTATTATTGTAAAACATTTTAATTTAATTTTTATAAATTGTCTGTTATTGTTAGAGACTTGATGAAGTCGGAATAAAACCGACGAAACGTTGTATGAAAGAAAAATGATTGTGTGGTTTTACGAAACCACGATGCAAGTGAAATTTTTTTTCGGATTGTAGACATTTAAGTAGGTAACTGAAAATTTTCGGAAAATTATTCGATTTAGGGTATGAAAATAGACAATATAATTGATTTTCTAGGTTTTGTTTGCATCTAACTCCATTTGCTACGCCTTCTGCCCAATTTTTCCGTTCTCGAGAAATATATTCACGAATGCCTGTTATTTTATCTGGTGATTTTAATATAGATTTTAATAAAGAAGAATCTGCTCCACTTACTGAATTCGTTGTGAACACTTCTGGCAACCCTGAGTGTGGTTTGGGATCAAGATGAGTGTGGGTCGATGGATGTTGCACGAATTCGCTGTCTGACATAACGCGCGCCATTGCAACTAATTTTGAATTTTCATTATTGATGTTAATACTCGAATGTTATTTTTATTATTGAATTTGTTGAATATTGTTCAATCGATCATATGCCTGTTGTTATCTATTGTAAAGTTACTTCAAGAATATCATGTTCAAATTTCAATCATTGTTAAATAAAGTTTGTTATGGCAAGGAAATTGTTTCTGGACGAAAGAACTACACACTAACAGAAATATCATACTAAACAACCTATCGCTCCGACATACATAAGCATATGCACCAGCAAAAAGTTTTAATAATTTTAATAAATTCACTATAAAAATTAAATCAACTCACCAGGAGCCTTTTTCCTGTCTCTATAAGCACTAACTCTGTCGACAGTCTTTCTCTTACGGTGTAAAATTAATTCACCGTCGGATATTTTCGCACTATTATCACTAGCTGTATTTTTGTCTATCATGATAAGTTAACAATAACATTTATATCAATACACTGATCAAAACACACAAATACCAATAGAAATAAGATTGACAATTAATGACAACTTATATTATACTAAAACGTTGCGTTGTGATGGATAGGAAAATTATAGTCATTCAGTAATAACTCTCGTAACAACCCTGGTAAGACGACATGGTATGTAGCTATGTAACAATTTATATATACTATAATGTTGATATTGCATTGTGCAAATGGATGCCGCCATCATTGGCTTGCCGAGCTCTGCCGAACACTTGCCGATTCCCAGCCGAGAATGTAACACGCGACATGCTTAGACAGGCCAAAAAATTTGAGATGATGCATAAAAAGTTTCACTTTAAAAATAAATTGTTAAAACATATAACTGTGGTCTTTTAACCTGATAACTTCCATTTTTTTTATTTTTAATCTTTTTTTTTCTATCATCAGAGCAGTTTTTCTTTAAATGTTTACCCTTTAAATAGTGTTACATCCACATGTTATGACGAATATAGTACTTTTACGGATTAAATATATTTTCAATACGTAATCTTGTTGAAGCTTTGGGAGAAACGTTTAAAACAATGTTTAATTAATTAAAAGTTTAAGCAGATAGAAATTAAAATATGAACGTGTAATTATATACTAATTAAGTGATTTTTTAGTTTTGCCTTCATACGTAATAACTGTGTCTTTTGGCTTAAAATCTAGTTAATAGTCGAGTAAAATATTGATATTTAAGTGTCATATTAAACAGAGTATTAACTTATGAAGTGATTTCATTTCAAAAATTGTCTTAAATGAATTCCTAAACAAGACTCTCATAGAGATTTTAAAAAATCTATTATAGGACTTGGGGGATTGAAATTGTCACAACTGGAAAATGAAAGTTACGATCTCAGTTGTTTGACATTAAAGTACGATAGTACGATTAAAGTTCTGATCTACTAAGACGAGACTTCTCGGAATTCCAATTCTGAGTGAGTGAAAAAAGGGGTTGAAAAAAATTAATTTGTTCACTACCAACTTGGGAAAATATTGACATTATAACTCTATTAAGCTACGTAAAATTTCAGAACATACCATTTTTTACGCTTATTAAATCTTCCGTTGAAACACCGAAAAAAGATCTAAATACCAAAAAAAAAATCCTATTTATCCTACTAATTCTATTTCCAGTGTTGTTTTTAAATTACTGACTTTTTATTTCGTTATGACTTGCCCTTTTGTATAAAGTTTACTAGTTGAATGAAAATTGCAGGCTTAAGTTTTCTTTACACAGTATTAAATATTTTACAAATAGCGTTTTTTAAGTCTCAAAAATTATATTTAGGATCTTTGATTAAGTTTTATTACAGTAAATTAGTTTTATTTTTCTTATTATCAGTCTACTTTTTTTCTTAGTTTATATCATTAGTGTAGTTTTTTTTACATGTTTACCCTTTAATATTATTTCAGTTATCAGAAAATACAGCGGATAGTATTTGTAATGAATAAATGCATTATTAATGGTACTTTTTTTTGAGACTTTAGGAAATGCTTTCAAAGCATGAACTAAATAAAATATTTTAAACAAAGAATTAAAAATTAAAGCGCACAAATCAAATTATGAACTATTACTTCTATTAAATGATTTTTTAGGTACCTATTGGCTATTACCTTCATACCTATTTCATATACCTAGCAACCATAATATGTTTTTAGTAAGGCCAACATATTGATGTCTTTTAACATGATAGCCATTTCAGTGTTGATCAGATTATTAATGATCTCACGATTAATTAATTAATGGTACAATAAAAACGTGTGAAACTTTTTTGTGGGAATCTTGAGAAGTTTAAATAAAATATTGTAAGCTATTGAATTAAATAACGCTTTATCTACAATTTTTCGTTACCATTCTATAAGTTTTGATAAACAAAATTTGTGGGATGCAAAGTCGAAAAAAGATTTTAATATACTTATTAACTTATCTCCTGTTGGTCTTTCTTAAACTAAAAATCCTTAGGTGAAGTAATCCTTATCGCAGTAACTCGGTACAAGACGTAAGAAATATTCTTATGTTAATCACTTTTCCTTTTTTTTCCAATTTGTCACATAAATTTTTGCTTTAAGCGCAAAATTTTCTAAAAAGCAAAGACAAATTTTATGTTAGTTAAACTTCAAATCTAAGAATTACGTTTTTCACGTTATTATGCATTAAATTTTGCGAAATTGCTTAGGGGTTTATCAATTTGGATATAAGGACACTTTATGCAATGAATTGAGTTTAAACATGGATATTAAATATTTTCAAGCAAAGAATTCAAACAAATTCAATGCTTGACTTGACTTGATATTGATATTTTAACAATTGATTTGAATTTGACTTAATTTTAATCTAAACTTAAGCCAAGTAGCTTGGAAATCAAGTCAAATAGTGAACCCTTAAAACTCTTTGAAAACGTTAGTCATTTTAAGTATAATATTAAGGGCCAATAATAGAATTTTAAGTAGGTACCTAATTTTTATTTTACAAATATGAATTAAATAAATAAAAACCCCAATTGTTATTAAGCGTAAAATGAATACGAGAATAAAGATGAGCTGTTTTACTTTTTGGTACCTTCACTAAAATAGTTTTAAAATTTTTTTTCAAATGACAATTTTGTAGTAAAAATTTAATTATTGTATTTTTAAAAGTCAGTTTAAAAAATAAACAAAGAATTAAGGGTATAAATCGATATAAGAAAGTATTCTACAAAAGGTAACACTTTGAAAGTTTATCCAAGCTATCTTATTATTATTATTAATTAATTCTCCGACTCTCTTACATTTTGTTAACAGTTTTCATTCAAAATGAATAAAATTGAATTTGTTGCGTTTGCTTTTGATAAATCAGTTGTTTCTAGACTTTATAATTTCAAAAAGGGTTTTAAAGTAAAAGAAAACATGAGAACAAAGAGAAACATGATATAATTGATCATTTTTATAAGATCTATCAATTTTGAATCAATTTATGATAGATAACACCTGTAGATACGAGTGTCATAGAAGAAACACATTGTTTGTCGAAACTGTCCAGTTTTAAAGCTCTTAATATTGTACAAAATCTAAACCTGCATTTGCCTGTAGACACCGCGACCCGCGTATTAAATATAAGACACTGTCAAATTAATAAAATTTATAAAAAAAACTTCTCATGTATAATTAACATTTAAGTGTTATAGTAGAGAAGTTTCTTATAATTATAATACTAAACTAGAAAACTCGTTTTAATTTAATTATCATAATACGAATATAACAGAACATATATATGCTTGAAAAAGCTTAAACTGGAAACCTTTGTCAATGTGACTTAATAATGTGTTAACTTATGTTAATTCTAATTTAAACTAAGTGACTGAATCATTTTTATTTAATTGTCCTGTTTTATTACACAGCTTATCTATAATTTGCCTTAATTTACTTATATACCAGCATTCTATACAGGTAACATTTGTATAAATGGCTTATTGCTTCCTTTACATTAATTGCATGACACACGTGTTTCAATTATATTATGATGGTTGTCAAGCAAAATATTAATCAAACCAAAACTGAAATAATTTTAGTCCAACCATCTGGCAGTTTTATCTGCAAATTTACCGGGAGTTTTGAAAGTTTGTAATTTTATAGACTTCGATGTAATCTTTCCGAGTTTCAACTTTGGTACCTCGTATCTTAACCGCT
The DNA here is from genome assembly GCA_958496155.1 of Sisyra nigra. NCBI lineage: Eukaryota > Metazoa > Arthropoda > Insecta > Neuroptera > Sisyridae > Sisyra > Sisyra nigra. The sequence continues at coordinate 25,621,097 of OY292316.1, read as the reverse complement.
CGCGCCGCCATATTTGAATATCTTTTTTAAAAATGAAAGCACAGAAAATTTCCTACAGTTTATTTGATAACCTATTTTTTTTTTCGTAAAATCAAGAATTTTTGCGTACGAGCTCCGCAAACTTTTATACATCTACGCCAACTCGTCTTAAATTACAATCTGAATACACACATGCGCATACAATACACAAATCCACAGTTAAAATTGAATGTAACGGATAACGTAGATTTATAAAGGTTTGCGGTGCTCGTACGCCAAAACTATTGATTTTACAAAAAAAAAGTTATTACATAATTTGTAGGAAATTTTCTCTACTTTTATTGTGTATAAAATATTTTTGCAAAAAAATGATTCGGAAAGGAGATATTTTAAAAACCGTGTTACAAGCGGCATTTTCCAACATTCCGGAGCGAGCGGCAAAGATACGAGGTGGCAAAGTTAAAATTCGGAAAAAGCACATCGAAATCTATAAAATTACCAATTTTCAAAACTCCCGAAAAACTTGGCAGGTAACTTCTTATTTTGAAATGCAATGACTGTTCTATAATTGTGAAAGAAGATATTGTGGAATGAGAGGCAAAATTAAGAAAATATTTCAATTTTCAGTTTAAAATAGTCTCAATGAAAAAATACAAGGTAATGGACAATCTTGATTCTGATTTGTTGTTTATTATTTCCAGTGGCGGAACTACCATATCGCTAGATCCCACAATACGGGGGCCAGAGCTTTGGGGGGCCCGAAAATTTTGAGAAAATTTGCACTAGTGATGCTGCAGAGAGGGTGCAGTAAAAAAGAGAAATTGAAAAAGGAACAGGAACAGGAACGTTTAACAAAAATACCAAAATTATCCCGTTTTCTTAAATCGTTTGCTACGATCACAGAAAATCAAAGTACTTCTAAAGATGAACAAGTGTTTCAATAAGTTTATAGCGAAAAAATTAATCCAAATGACTTATAACGAAAAACTCAAGGTACTTCACCTAGAGATGAAAGGCAATTTAAAAATGTTGATAGCAGAAGCAGTACGGCAGTTGATTTGAATAACGATGAAAATACCATGGATTTTGACCAAGGTGTTATGAATACGGATATTAAGAAACTGTCGTTATTCTTAACGGACAATGCTAATTTTTAAAACAAAATATTACACCTGATATGAAAAAAAATGATAATATTTGCTAACTCCTATAGACCTCAAAGGCCTTTTAAGAAGGACCTTTCGCAAGAAAATAGATGCTTAGATAAAATATGGGACGCTAGATACGAAAAGCAAAAATTCATATAAAGTTGGGGGCCGATCTAATTTTTTTTTGCGAGGGGGCCTAAAATTTGTAGTTCCGCCACTGATTATTTCATTACTTAATTGATACTTTCTACATTTTTTGCATTTATATCGAGTTGTTTCATGTTCAAACTTAATAATTATAATAATTTCTAATCAATTTCGGTATTATTGCAAAGTATAAAAGCCTTACTTTTCTGACATGGACTTACGCCTTTCCAATCCGTTCTAATAGAGGAATCATGACAGAAAACTTTTCTTACGGTCTTATAATAAATTTTCTTTTTGTTTACCAACTATATAAAAATAATGTTAGTTATTTTGTTTGATTTTTTTACAATAGAAGCCGTATCACTATGTCAAATATATGCGAATAGTAGTTCACATTTTAATGCTATTTCTTTTGAAAATTTTTATAAATAACTTTTAAAAGCCTTTTAACAATAAATTGTTTACATGTATAGAATCTAAGTTACTAGCCTATGATAATGATCAATCACTATTTTACATAAACATATTAAAGTATTTAGATATAAAATAAAGTTATTAGATAGATATAATTTTCGAGATAAATAAGCAAACTAGAGCATCTATAGTTATACACTTCATTATGGTAAAGCTAGGGATTTGTCAAGTAATGGAGCCGGACAAATTTTATAAAGGTTTGCGTTAGTTTTGACTTATAAAATATGAATTACCTACCTATAAATTTATGGAATTAATGCTTGACTTGATTTGGAATTTAAGTATTAATTTTTGACTTAAATTACATTAATTTTCAAGTAGCTTGAAAATCAAGTCAAGTAGTGAATCACTAGATAAAGATTAAACACATAGGTATAGCTCCGCAGTCAGATGAATATTAGGCACAAAAGGAATACAATTAACAAGGCTAGTTTAACAAGGATAGATTTAGTGCCTTTTTAGAATCTGTGAAAGCTTCCAACCTGTTTTCGTCGTATAATTTTTTGTAATTAATAAGCATTAATGAAGATTTTCATCTCAAATTGCATAATATCACAATCCTTAAAATGTTTTCACTTTTGGCTTGTGGTCCTTGTGTCTCTAATGTAAGTTCAGTATTAACAATCGAGTTGAAAATTGACCAAGTTTTGATAAATTTCATATAACTGATTCAAAGCATATATGTCTGATTTTTAGTGTCTACGCTTTTCACTTCCAACGAGAGTTTGGAAGCCTATAACGGCCATTTTTTATTATTGTATGTGAAATATTATGAATTTCATGATTCATCAAGTCAAGTATTTGGACACTTTGTACAGGTTTAATATTTACACTTTGAAATTATATAACTTGCAAATTCAACGCTTGACTTTAGTCGATAACATTTGACTTGAGTTTGATATAATTTCAAGCTATATTTAAGTCAAATAACTTGAGAATCAAGTCAAATCACGGAAAGCTGGATCAAGTAGTAAAATATGAATTTGACAAATAAAGTAGGTAATTTTGAAATTTACAGGAGAATAAAAACAGAACTAAACGTTTATGTAACTTGAATATTATTGTTTGGGTCACAACAACCAGCAACTTGCAAATCTTATCTTAGCAATCAAATAGTGATGGACTTGCCAATTCATCAAGTGTAAAAAAACTGTCTTCATACATTAGAATGGAGTTTATATTCAGAGATCATAGTTTATTTTGTATATCCATTGAAAAATCGAATGCAAATAACATGAACATAGAAAATATACAAATGGTGTATTAATTAAGAATATATGTATTAATATTTATCACGCAAATTTAATATATGCAAGGTATCGTAAACGTTAACTACTAGTGTCATTAAAGATATGATTACTTGTATTCGTTTTTGAACACGAGTTATAACAAATTATAATGGTCGTAACGTTTGGAAAAATTTGGAAATTCAATTAAACTTTTATATGTCGTTCACATGAATTTCCTTCAATATAAGATATAACGAAATAAATTCGTAAGCATGTATTTCCGGATTAAAATTATAAGATATATATTTTTTTAAACGAGAATATCATTTCATAAAAATAAAGTTTTTTAGATTGGCAGTTTCAAATTGAGAATTTCAAAACTTACTTTTGAGCATATTTTTTTCTCTCATGGTCTTAAAAGTTTATTCAAAAATTGATGTAATAAGTTGTATTAAATTAATTATTTCATAGGCAATTTATATTATTTTAACGTACATAACATTCTATTAAACGTTTTCTATTGTAATTTTTGAAACACAAAACTATCTCGTAATATTACAAGTGTATTCAAATATAGAGAAGATTTCCAAAAAAAAAATAAAAACTATTACCTAATTTAAAAAAATATACACGCAACAAATTCTTAACACGTATCAAACATTTTTCTTTTCACAAAAAAACGAGTAAGCATTCGAAACAATCGTTATATAATTTCGAAATTAAATAACACGAAAAAATGGACAATTATCATGCTAATGGCTCATTGACAGTCCCACTTTTGGACACTATCATATTCCCTTCAGTGTCTGCTTCTTCCCATTTATGTCCACTTTTAACAATTTTCATTCGTTGACATTAATTCAAAAATAAATTATCACACATTTTATCAAAAAAATTCAATTAATTCGCGTGTTTATCCGAAATTAAACGCAACGTGTTTTGTACGTTCATATTTTTTGTGTCCTAAAGGCAATTTTTTCACTATTTTATCCCTTAATTAACGGTTGATAATTGTATTAAAACATTATTTCAAATGTTTGATGAAAATATGAGGCTTTACGGTTGACAAATTTTTCAATTCTCATAATTAAACTACAATATTTTTTATAAAATTGCGGTTTTTCCGCCTCTTGATTGAAAGCTGCACTTAATACCCTACATTTATGCACAATAAATAGTTTATTGTCTCCTTATTCAAAATTTATAGTCAGTTGCATTAGATAATATTAGTAATTGGTTTTTTGAAAAAAAAATGTTCGAGTCTTATATTATAATAATTTTTTTCACCGTTAAACCACGGTCACACGCACGATAAAACCGAAAAGAAAAAAACAGAAGGCAATTGAATACTCCTATTATTATCTTTTATTAGCCACAGCTATAGAGGCCATGGTTCAATATTTAATTTAATAACACTTTACTCTTTTTCCTCAAAAACACAGTTTTTTGATTTAAAAAAAACCGTTAGGATATCTGAAAAATCTGAATAAAAGGTCTTTTGTTCAATTTGTATTGATTTCAGTAGTAATGATCGCATGTTCTGTCAATATTTAGACATGAAATCGTTGAAGGGTGCCTCTTAACGATTATATAACACAGCAATAATCAATCAATGTTTCCACCCCCAGAAAAATGAGATCACGACTAAGTAGATCAAAACCATTAATTTAACCATCCAGATGGTAGAGCTTCTTTTATTTCCATGGATCATTTGGTCGTTTGAAAAACTCCAAAAAATATGTTTCATTCATATTAACTAGCCAATTTAGTTCGATTCAAATACATTCGTGCAAACTGAGAAAATGAGGGAGGGTGTAATTTAGAACTGTCCCGGACTCGAGGATATATTTATCTAAGCAGTTAGTTCCGGAGCTCGGTGTGTTGGTCATTTTCAGGGGTCACGGGCTATAACTTTTAACCAACTCCCTTTTGTTCCCCTGGACACATCCGTCACCGAGTGAAATTATTCAACGACTACTAAAACCTACTAGGCACCTACTCACAATAATTGCAACGCATCACCCTATTCATTCCATTTCTTTCTGGTCGACATAATAGAAATCCTTGGCCCATTTATTAACCAACCGACCAGCCAAATACGTTTGTAAAATTTATAAATAGATAATGATAAATAATGTGGACAATGTGCGAGAGAGATGAGTGGAATTAGTATTCATTTATATGCAATGAGAAAAAGATGGGAATGAATGATGTTAATTGTTCGTTAACATGACATTAATTATTGTTATTTAATAATATGTTCAATTTATAGTTTATACACACACGTTTGTAATAAAACAGATGTATATTTAATTTTTTTCAAAAAATGATAAACGACACGTAAGAAAACTAATATCGTGTTGTTTTAAGATTCTTCAATATCTTCTATTAGTTAATTTAACAAATATTGTAAATAAAATTTTTCGAAAATAAGTTAAAACAAACTTATACCAAGTAATAAATTTTATAAACTTTATCTATTACTACAATGCGTGAATTACTTTTATCCATACCGGCTTGCGTTTTTAATACCTATAATATTAAATTACATAAGACACATTGTAAGTACTTTTACAACAAATAATTAGAATTGTTTTTGACCTCTACATAGTAGGTAATAAATGTATCTAAGAATAAGGTTTCATATAGTAAAATTATAATCGAATGTAGATAAGAAAATGCAGGTAGATGAAAAATTGGGTGCTGTTTAGAATCAAAATATTGTTTTTCGTTGATGCTAACTTTCTTGGTCAGTACCTAACTAATTTTAACAAAAACCAGTTGTTTAGGAATAGTTGTTGCAATTCATGAACACATCAACTGGATAAATGATCTCAAATTAAAAACATGTAGTTCATCTACTGACTTGGGGACAATTTCATTTGGTCTGCTATAAGAAAAAATAAAAAGTCCATTTAGTGGTGCAGCGTTTTGATCTGTTCGACAACTGATCTACAGAATTTTCCGTGATTAAGTATACAAAATTTTAAACATTTTTTAAATATTTTTTCTAGGGCTCTAACTACACAGATGCAACAGGGGCATTTGTCCAGGGTTTAGATCGAAGATGAGCTTAGATAGGCCTATCAAAAAAAAAAAATGTCAGTTACTTAATTACTTTGGTAAGTTTGATATAATTATATATTTTTTTATATATTTATTTATTTAAAGTCGCTTTAACGGCGTTATTAGCGACTATCAAATTTTATATTATTCGAGTATATAAACGAGTCCATTTTAACACCGTTTTTTTACAGTATACCTACAATTCAAAAACATAAGGTAAATATATTAATTAAATAATACAGGAAAATAAAATTCAAAATACTTGTAACAAATGTATAAAGTAATAGTAATAAAATAAAAAAAAACAAAATAAAAAAAAAATAAAAAAAAGAAAACTGCGTTAGTATACAAATATGAGATGATTTTTTAAAATATTATTTTTGACTATTACCTACCCGTGATTTCGTTCATAAAAAATTTTATCAAAAAGTAAACTGAAGCCTAACTTATAAAATAATACCCATCCTATGAAGACAGAAATGTTACTATAATGACCCTACTGCAAAAAATAAAACAACTCCTAAAAATTACAAATTGAAAAGATGACTCAATGATAGTTCTTGAAATATGTATATGAATTTAAGTGATATGAAGTAAAAACAATTTAAAATTTAAAAAAAAATGTGAAACTAAAAAAAAGCTGTTATCAAACAAAAATATTTGATCTATAACTAAAAAATCTAATAAGCCTAAAAGAAAAAAAATTATCGAGATTAACAAGCGTACAACATAGAAAAGAAACTTTAAAAAAGTAAACAATCAATGCCTTCAGGTCAAAAAAATTAAGACGATGACAAAAATTTTAAAAATATATGATTTTGTAAGATTTAAAAATTCCAACAAAAATTTTGTGTTTTCCCCCCATCCGAAATACATAACAACTTTCATTATTCATGGAAGTCAAAGTGCCTATGACCACTTACTTATAGCCTACCTACTCACGATTTACATAGTCTAACATCATGTTCTATTTAATTTCGCTGGGTCCGTTGATAATGCGCAACATTTTCAACGTCACTTAATAAAATTGTAGAGCCATTTCCAAGACATAAAAAGTTTGCGCCTTTTATACGTAATAATTAAAAATTAAAATTTACCCCCCCCCTTAAATATAACACATTTCAATAGAGTGTTATAAAGAGTAGGTACATTATAATGAATCGGAGAACGTAATTTAAAAAAATATTAATAAATAAGTTAGTAGGGCCATTTCATTGGCTATTTTCTTTTAGAATTTCAAAAAAAATTTAACTCTTAATTAATGAGAAAAAAACTAAAAAAAATCATTTTAACATTTACATGAAAATTGATAGTATTTGCAAGAGTATGAAATAATCTATCTATCGTAATAAAAATCTATTCATAATCGTAACCAAATCCCACATAAAAGTTTCAGATAATTTCAATAAGTCTATTAAAATTTGCCTACTCTTGCATTTTTAAGTAGAAAAAACTTAAAATTGAGTAGCTACAGTAATTACTTATACATGACTTATTGTAATACCAAATGATAACTTAAAAATAAAGTTAAATTATTACTAATTTGGGGATATACCTATAAGATTATGCTTACATAAATGCTAGAATCAAAACCTTTCTGTTGGTTTTGCCATAGTCGCCTAAAAATTAATGATAAGTCTTTAAAAAAGTCTTCATTCACGCAAAAAGACTCAGTTATTTAAGATTATAAAAGATTATTTTTGATCTAAAATGAATGATTAAAGTATAACGAACCTTTTTAAGTTATTTAACGTTATCGTTTTAAGTGAATAAAGCGTAACGGTTTTTAAAATTTGATTTTGTATTGTTTGTTTTATATAAATAGAAATTATTTAATTAAATTAAACGTAGAGATGCTATGATTTCAAAAAAGCTCGTGTACAAATTTTGAGAAAAGTTGTATTACAGGAAGGGGTTCAAAAAATGGATAATAGATAAGCGATTAAACACAGGAAGCTTGTGAAAAGAAGCACTTTAAAAAGGTATGAACTATTTAAAATAAATATGTGACTTTAATAGAAGTGAAATTAGATATGATTATGAGTTTAAACTATTGAAATTAGAATTTTTCGAGATCTAAGACGAAAATTCAAATTATTAATAGTCTTAAAGCTTGGCCAGATACAGTGAAGATGATAAAAAATTGTATTTATAAGGTTGTAGATCTTATTATTTGATATTAACGCGCTCAAAAAATTTGCCTTTCAGCTTTATTTTAGTATGGATTTAGTGAGGGGCGCCATCACTTTTGTCATATCGTCGCTGTGAAGAGAGAAGGGGCTAATGTGGCAAGGCCTCCAGGGGCTTTCGTGAGAAAGACGCGACTTGAGTGAGAGCTTTTTACCTACGTCAATGTTTTTAATATGGCAATAAAAAAATTAAATATACGCCATGACGAGACAACATACAACACTCAGTCCAATTCTATTTGTACTTTTGTCTGAATGTCTGTCTCTGTGTACAGAATTTTTGAATTATGGCCTCGTCTCTACGTCTGTTAAAATTCATCATTATTTTGATCATTATAATTAGTAAATGTCTGTTTTATGATCGACATCAGAAACGAGAGAAACGATCTTGAAGATTATATCTCTTCTCCTTTTTTTACTTTAAAATGAAAGATTTATACAATAATTTAATTTAAAAAATTAATGATGGCATATAAAAATTGACACGTTCATCTAATAAAATAAATCATTAGGAATTTTTAGAGATGAATAATTTTTCCATTTTATCCATTCTATATATTAATCATTTGTACATATACCAAGTATTATATACCTCAAAAGACGTTGGTCTCGTTAGAATCTTTCGGCGCCACTTTCCAAAATGAAATGTTAATGATATGGATATATATTTATAGTTATTGTAATGAAACATAAATCCGTACCTCATAAATTAATAACAAATTAAGTAGTCAATTATTATTGATTATTATTGCATTGTCATTAAATTGCCATTAGATACTTTACTATTTTTCGTTTTAATTCTTAATCACATTTTCTCTACTTATGTTACTATTGGTTAACCTTAAGTTGTCTACGTAAATTATTCAAATCTATTCTTACATTTTACACAATTTGTTAAAATATACCTTTTTGAAATTCTGTAAGAACTATCAATATTAAGAAAGACTGAAGAATGCTTTGTGAATAATGGTATTATTTTTTTATAAATTTATTTCTAAGTACTTACACGTTATAATATATAGGTAAAAATTGTAAGGTTTAAGTAGGTACCTATCTTAATTATTATCTTGATTTTAAATTTTTATTACAAATACAAATTTCATAAATAAAATTTAACTTTTATTAACTAGATTTTTATAGTTTTAATGTGATAGGTATCCATTTATATTTTTTGGTTTGTAAAAACTTCATACTATATGATCTCAAATCGTGGTACAGAAATATCTTACTTGTCTTTACAATGCCACAGTTTATACCCAAAATACAAAATTAAATATTTCCCCAATATCCAATGAAAATTTAAAAAAATTCTTATTTAAGTTAAAAAAGGTTATTTAAGTTAATTTTTATTTTATTTTACACCTATATATATATATATATATATATATAGTATTGTAATCGGGTCCAATTTTAGATTTTTTTAAAATTTTTTGAGTTTTGGCCGGAAATACAACTGTAAAAAATGCCTGTGTGTATGTGACAGCGATATCGTATCGCAAGTTTTATCGCAATTTCATCAAACTTGAAATTCTGCTTTCATATTACATCTAGTTGTGTCGCGAAGCTTTTGGTTGAACTCGTTTGACAGGCCTCACTTTATTCTACGCGTTTTTGAGTTTTTTAAATTTTTTTCGAAAACGGCTCCAACGATTTTCTCTAAGCTTGCTATCGTTTTTAGACTCATCAATCCCTACAACCTTTATTAAAAACTTTTTCCTAGAAAAATTCAAATAAAAGTGGTTCTAGGAAAAAGGGTGGGTGTTTATATATACGTAGAGGCTGTACACATATATAGTTCTGTCTATATAGATAATTATATTTTACTCTATTTAGAATTTTTTAACCAGTCGAGGGTTTTGTTTATAATCTCTTAACCATCAGCAAATTTCATGTAAAAGAAAATAAAATGACGCGTCGCAGCTGATTTTGAAACAATTAAAATAATTTTCTTCAGCTAGTAAGAAATTTTGATTAATATTAATCAATCAAATATACAAAAACATGGTGACACCAAAGGAGAGTAGGGAAGAGCAGTTTCCAACCCCTTAGGACCATGACTCACAATTTTAGTTAAGTGGCTAACTATTTCTAAAGCTAATCTAGGTACTTATCTATAAAATTGTAAAAAGTTAGACTTACGAGCTTCTATTTCAAAATAACCATGGCCTATAGACAGTACTTTAGTTACAGTACCTACACTCTATAGTTATTGGAATCTGGAACGAAATTTCAATATTGATTACTTACTAGTTAATTTAAAAAGCTTGAGTAAAAATTGAAAAAAATCGTTATGATACTGAAACACTTAATAATTGAAATAGCATACTATATTATATATAGTATAGGACAACTATCTAGTCAATCGCCACTAAGGGACCTCAGCATTTATTATGAAACTGTAATTATTGCAGGGGTTTTAAGTAGGAAAACTTAAAAGAAACTAAGTAATAATTTTCATGCTTACGGCAATGATGAATATCGAATATTAAAAGGTTTGAATGATGCAGTGTAAACAAAAAAAAAAAAAAAAAAAACGAATGCTTCTTCAAAGATGGGTACATATTACGTATATGTAAACATCACTATATATAATATAGATATAGGTGTTATATAGGTGTATAACCGCGGAAGGTTACTAAGTTTTTGATAGATATATCTCGTCATTAATTTTATGACAGATCCATGCGGATATTTATTTGCTATATTGTTATTGATTAATATTTGATTCAATCGTCATCGCTTCAAATACCACAATTACGCGTTGAACAGAACACGAGAAATGGTGAACCGCATGCACAGTGAGCCGTGCATAATGAATTCGATTGGACAAAAGCCAAATATTTGATGTGTATATTTTAATATGCGATTATCTATGGCTAATCAGTGATTAACTTGAGCCAATTAGTTGCGTTGGATGTGGTGGTTGACTGTTCAAAGCGGCGCGACCGCACCACCACACCACCAGGTCTCCAAATCAAGAGCCAAATCATCTCTTTCACATCTCATCAACTCTCAGCCCACACTAAATTTTCCCTATTTATATCCAGTTAAATTTAATTTCTAATTATCCAGCGTAAAATCCTCAAATTTCCGAATCGGCTTCTGCCTGGCTTTTTTTCTCCGGAAGACGCACTCGAGTTCTCACGATATTTTACTAATAGATTTGTCCAGAACAGGCAATTTCTGCTATGAACACAGGTTTTGAATATTAAATTGCGCCTCGTCATATTTTGGCTATTTGGTCCCAAGGCAAATTTGTTCGACAAATTCATCACGTTTTGCTAAAGAGCATCCGCTCATCACAATTCGTTTTACTAATTACAATTGTGAACAAAATCGTTTTCGTCGGAATTTTGTTAAAATATGCACAATGTGGAATCGAATCGCCGCCGTTTGGCGACACTGTTCACAAGGCACGGGGGGCCGTCACGCTGTCTCCACGCACAGTTTCCACGAATTCCACTCTAGCTTGACCAAAAAAAAAAATAAATAAAACGCTTCAAACATAATTTTATTTTGAAAAAGAAAAGAAATAATGAATTGTAACTTAAGCCCAACTGGACGCATATGTGGCTTTTAACCGCAAGGACAAAACGAGACTTTTGTCTCGAAAAAATTGTCTGTTTCCCATCAAACTACTATTTTCTAAATTGAGTATATAGAATACTCAAACAAAGTATGTATACCTACTAGTGGAAATAGCATACATTTTGTTAAAAATCGTAAATTTCTCTTTTAAATATCATTGATTGTATTTGAGTGGCTCTAATTAAAGTGGCCCAAATTAATTTTTTTTAATACTGTTTTAATGCAGCATTAGGTCTTTGATACGCTATTTATTTTCAATGTCATAATCAGCCAAATCAGCCAAGTTGCATATTTTGCATAAGACTAAGAAATTAGTTTGCCAATATCATTGTAATGCATTCATAGATATAGATCTGCATTAAAACAGCAGCTAAAATTTGGACTTCGTTCAGTTTAATTCTGATTGATAATACGTTTGATTCAACTACCAAGAAAAATATGCTCTTTTTAACCGTGCATTAAAGTTTTATTAAATAGGTAAATACTTCAACATTTAAACTACACAATGATAAACATTTATTAAAAATATATTGAGAATGAAGCGAAATGAATGATGCTTACTTCACTATCGAAACTAACAAGAATCAGTTCACAGCGAAGCATTTTAGAGATATGTTCTTTAATAAATTTGCTATTGATAATATGCTAAATTTGTTGACATTGGTAAGTAAACTGTTAAGCAAAAATCTATAAATATTTTATTAGTATATTGGTATGATTTTATTGTCTAAAATGAATACAGGTTTCGACACAATACGAGAGACGAGTAGATATACATTGATATTTCTACCTATACATAAAAAGTTTGAGCAAAAGTCAGTTTCATACAAAACCTTAACTAATATTTTTCTAAACTCGAATTACAAACTATTCGATAAGATTAAAGAAAAGATTTCAATTTATGCTTAAATCACTCACTTTTAGCGAAATTTCTTTGAAACCAAAACTGCTATCGAAACTTACATACTTGACTTATTGTTATATTTAGCTTTAAATCTATAGTTAAAGCCAACTCATAAATACATATTTTAATGTTAAATTAAGTTAAGCATCGTATTTGCAAATTATTTTACTTCAACTTCAAAGGTTCATTTTTTAGATCAATGCATTTCACAAAATGTTCAGTTACTTACTTGACTTTGAAAGCTGATTTTTATCTAAATTTATTAAATTTTTCTATTTTCCTAGTTCAAATCACGTATTTTGGTGCCACCGTAGATCTAAACTCATTTCTCTTTGTCATAATATAAATTTTTAAAATTGATAAGGACCATATAACTGAACTTATCGTAGTGTTCATTTAAAACAATCACAATCACCTAAAGGTGATTAAATAAAAACGAGAATAACTGGCTATTTTCCATGGGAATAAAAAAAGAGCTTCTCTTCAAATGCACTAAAAAGTAGATACTTATAGATTTTGAAGTTATTTAATTAAATTAAATTTAGAGATGTTATAAATTAATAACCTTTATTTTCATCATTTTTCATCAAAACTAAGCTCGTGTAAAAATATTGAGAAAAATTGTATAACAGGAATAGGTTCAAAAATAGAGTAATAGATTATCGATTAAACATAGAAAGCGAGGTAAAAGAAGCACTTTAAAAAGCTATGTTTGAAAAATTTCCACCTAAAATTTATCTTAATTTAGATCAGTGGTTCTTAACCTGGGTTCAATTGAATCGGGGTTCGGTGAGTTAATCTCAGGGGTTCGGCGGAGGTCAAGATACGCACCCGACTAATATAAGGTATATGGAGATATAGGTCCCATACCTATACTTTGAATTTGAAAAAAAAAATTTATAAGAAGGGTTCGGTGAATGTGCATATAGAACTGGGGGGGGGGTTAGTACCTCCAACAAGATTACCTAAGAACCACTGATTTAGATATTTGTAGCCAATATTTCACGCTCAAATACAATTCACAGGTAGCAATACAGCAGCCACTCTTTCTAGGGTGACCTGTCCTGTCCATACGTTCATCAGATTCGCTTATTGTCTTGGCCCTTGGGATAGATTGCGAAATAAAAAAAAAAATAAAACTCAAGAATAGATGTAGGTACCTATACATTTTTAAAAATCAACAGATTAAATCCTGTTCAAAATATGTACATGATTTGTAGATGGCAGGTGTAAAAGTCCTTCAATTTCTTTTATCCATTTCTTTTCTATTTTTTATTGGTGTAGTTTTCGAAGTTTTTATAGGAAGTGTTTTGGAAATGGTGAAGAATTTTCGAAAAATTTTGAATTTCTTACAAGAGAAGCTTAGTAAAACTGTCAGATTTAAAAGTAACTTATATTGTTTACTGCTTGAGATGTGTTTTTAATTGCTACTCTCTTGAACAAAACAATTAAAGCAAGAGTGGTAATATCAATATATCCGTGACAAATCAATTTACAATAAAAAACTGGATACCATTACATTCAGCAAGTTACAACAAGCGTGTAGATAATAGATAATATAGCCATGATTATAGTTTTTACTGTATCTTGTTTCTCTAAGTCTAGAGGCGTATAATTACGGAATCCAAATCTGTTTGGTAAGAAAAAAAAAATATTAAAAAAAAGAAATCCACCACACACTCTATGGCAGACTTCTTTAAACATAACTTTCTTAACGATCCGCATAGAGAAAATTGAAACCATATCAAATTGAAGAATTATTATAATTACAATGTGGCAAAATAAAGTGTTACATATGAAACGAATCAGTGTTAACGCGTAGCGAACAGTTTTTCGAATTACGCGTCATGTGGCGAATCAAAAATATATATAATTATAATAATTATAACACGTGTTTAGGACAAAACATAAAAACCAAGACAATTTCCTGCCGTTCCCGAAAAAAAAATCATAGCTCTGATAAAATGTCTCATCGTTCTCATTTTCTCACTGAATGATTTAGAAATGCAATGCATTCAAAGTGCATTTCAACACAGGGTACATAGAGGGATGATGGTCTCTGGGCCGAGGATAATTAACGACTCGTCGAGGTTATGTTTACTGTATGTATGTGTGTTAAAAAGTCCATGTTATGCAACGTTTAATGCACTAATTATAATTTAGTAGCTTCACACTTTAAACACATTTAAAACAATGTGTGCTGTTTGTTTTTCGCTGCTTTTACTTTTTTTCCACCACACATTCGTTGTTTAAACAACAAAACACACATAACCTATTTTTAGTAGATTTAACCGTTTTTTCCACCATATTTAGACAAACACAGTGTATTCGGAAACAGTCACTCCATGACGGCTATTAATGTACATATATATGGACGAAACAGAGGATATGCATTTTGTTATATTATGTTGTATTCTCTCTGATTATTTACTACGCGTTATATTCACTTGTATTCATTATCGTTGCCAACAATCGGTTAATTGTTTTGTATATGTATTGTTTCGCAGGTTTTTTCAAGGAACAAAATGTAAAGTATGTAAGTCATAAGTCATTTATTTTTTTTTAAAGTAGACGGATTACCTTTCTTTGTTGTTCTATGCCATCAATTATTTACAAGGTGCCTTTTATCAACGAAAAAATCGTGATATAAAATCAAGGAAAAGGTGGTAGGTACACTTGAAGTTAAAAAGGTTTCTTATTAAATACGAATATTACTAAACTATATAAAGATCCTTAAGAATAGTTTTCAAGCTGTTTACTATTAGTCTAAGATCCGAACCTACATCGACCTTCACCGAGTTGATAATAGAATAAAACATACTTTATCATGAATTTAGTATATTAGAAAATTTATTAAAAATGGGTTGGCTAAAAACCCTGGCAGACTACTTTTACCTAATTATTTATTAAAAAAAATATTTTTAATAAAATACTGCAACATCAAGATAATAGAAAAAAATGTATATGATCATAAGCGTTTTTTTTTTTTTGCGAACACGTTGATATAGGTTTGTCTGCAAAAAGTTCGGTCCTATTAGGGATTAGATAATTTTAAAGATTTAAATTTTAATGCGTGTGGAAATGTGTGACAGAGAGATCCGATGTAAGTATACTGTGTATTAATAAAGGACCCAACATCGCAATCAACTGTGATGATATAAAATTTTTTCTATTAAGTATCTTGATGTTATGTAATATTTTATTAAAAATAATTTTTTTTTTAAATAAATAAAAATAGTCTTGCTAGGATTTTTTTAGACAACCTATTTTTATTATATTTTCTTTTATACTAAATTAATGATAAAATAGGTTTCATTCTATTATCAACTCGGTGAAGGTCGATGTAGGTTCGCATCTTCTACTATATAATATATATATATATATATATATATTATAAATTAATACGTGTTAGTAATTTGAAGTATTTGCAGAGTTATGGAAAAAATTGATGTCATTACGAAATTTAATAGAATATCAGATTAGTGGTGCAGCGGTTAGATCTGTTATATCTCCGCTCCATATATCAGTAGTATTCGGTTCAATTCCTAGTGAATCCTAGATGTTTCTGAATTTGTAAATTACATAAATTTTCTCTTTTAAGATAGCCATCATGATCTTAGATGTTAAAGCGACTAAAAACAGAAAATAAAACATGTGTAATAACGTGTACAATAATTTTTACAACATTGATAGACGCGCAACATATTTACTTTTGTATAGGTATGTATACCTATTGTCGAAATGGTTTTAATATGAACCCTTACTCATTCAGTTGCATGCTGAATGATCTCCTAATTTTGATTTCAATACTAATTTTATTTCTTTGGTTATGTATTAAAAATTTCGATTTTTTGAGCTAACACTAGGTATTCATAAATTAATGAATGTTACTTATCTAGTGACGCTTTTGAACTGCTATAGTTGACTACGAAGTGAAGCTATTGTTTCCAATCTAACTACCAAAGAATTTGTAACTGAAAGTTAATCGCCACACAACATTGTGCTTAAGATTACTATAGCCCTGAACAATGTATTTCAATGTCGTTTTCAAAACTATTAAACAAGTGGAATGTTCTAAAATATTGCTCTACAATCTCATATCCATTTTATCTTTATACATAGCTTATTGCTAATGTTTGACAGCTGAAATCACGTACACTTTTTGAATTAAAACTTTTTTAGACACGATAGGTAAAAATCTAGTTTAATAAGTTCAACAAGAACGTAAGTAGAAACTAGAGAATGTAATCACGAGATCTTGGAAGGTTGTTTAGAAATTTAAAACTCTCTATACTAGGATTTTCAGAGACTGACACAATATGAATGATAAAAGGTCTTAATTTGTTAATTGGTTTTTACCTCTTATTTTTAAAAATCAACAAAATAGAGCTATCTGAATTTATTTGAGAGTTGTTTATTTTTATATTTAAATACCAAAGGAGCGAGCTAATAAAACGAATGCTTAATAAGTTAATTGTAACGCAAGTTCAATATTGTTACGTTTAAATAGCAGATAAGTGTATAAATAAATAATGTATTTTTCAAGTTTACTCTTGGTTCAAAACCCCAATAAAAGTTGATAATTGTAAGTTGTAAATTATGAAAATTAAAATCAAGACTAATATTATAAAAAAAATATATAACTGTTTGGTATGAGTTTTAATGTTATTTATGTTATTTAAATTAGTGGCATCTGAGGAAGTCAAAAATAACTGATAAAACATAGTGAAATGCTGATATAGATGTATATATTAGTCCTGAAATTCCAGAATTGAAATAATATCAATGCCATATGTCAAAATATTATTCTTACACAAATATATATCAATTGTTGAAAAATTAAAAATAAAAAACCAAAAAAAAAGCATAATTAAACTACCAGCCAGTAAGTAACTTCTAAACAAATTTTTTAATTAATTTTCTGGTCTACAACTATGCACCTAACGTAAAATATCCTAAAAAGTGCAGAAAATGAAGTAGATGTGAGG
Source organism: Sisyra nigra (assembly GCA_958496155.1). Taxonomy (NCBI): domain Eukaryota; kingdom Metazoa; phylum Arthropoda; class Insecta; order Neuroptera; family Sisyridae; genus Sisyra; species Sisyra nigra. Next base: position 25,603,385 of record OY292316.1, on the reverse strand, counting down.
AAAATTCATTGACTCAAGTGTCAATCAGAGAAAATAAGATAAAGAGAGGTGCAATTACAACAATGAGTGTGTATATTAGAAAAACAAATTATTATTTCTACTTCTGTTTCATTCAAACGTAAACAAAGAGATATAAATCTGAAAAACATTAATATTATTTTAAATGTGACTTAATTGCAAACGATTAGCTGTAGGAAAATTTTATAAGAACCAAATTAAAGCTTTTCCGTTGACATTTTAGTAAATAATTTTTAATGTTCTTAAAAGCGCAAGAAATTAGATACTAAGATGAAGAGAGCAAGCAAATTCTTTAGTTTCGAGTTTCAACAACAAAAAATAGGATAGAAAGAGGTTCAATTTCAATAAATGTCTACGTAGCAAATATGAATTATTATTTCCGCTACTGTTTTATACAAACATAAAAAATGGGATTTTAATTTGCATATCACCTAAAATGTGCCTACTAAAAAGTACAGGATATGAGATATTTAGGTGTCTGAAGTAGAAAATTTTTTCGTTTCAAGTTTCGATAAAAGAAAACAAAATAAATCGAGGTTTAGTTCTACTTACACATCTCTAGTATAGGCATTTATGTCTGAATCTCTAGAAAGACTAAACGGAAGACGTTATTTGAATGGTTAGTAGTAAAACAAAACAGTTTTAACATAAACGTTTTATACTCTTAACCACAAAACTTACTTGTTTATACTAATACCTACTCGAGATTTGAAAAAAAATTTGAACTGTTCTTAGCTGTTACTGACAGGACATCTAAGGAATCACTATTAATTACATTCGATTTCAAGGCTACTTGACTTAATTTTTAAGATATATGGTCTTTTGACTTGAAACCATGTCATCCCGAGTCGAAATTTTAGACCTCTTTTGGCCCTAAAATGGATCGTTTACCCTCTTTTGAACCTACAAAGAATAAAATGAACCTCTTTTGAACCTCCAAAGAGTAAAATGATCCCCATATAGACCTAAACGATATTCCATCGTCTTCATTTTAACCTACATGAAATTTTTATTATATTTTGTGAACATATCGTCTCGTCCTAAAAAAAGGTTTATGATCTTAAAACATAAAATATGGTTGTAAATTTCCTTTTTTTACAATACCTATTGCGAATATTATTTACTAATAACCCAAATTTTTGATCTCTCTCTTTCTTATACTTAGATGCTTAGTATAATATTGTGTATTCTGGTATCCATTACTGGTTTGATCCTTAATGGTTCACTCTTGTTAATTTTTACTCAATCTCTTGTTAACCGTTCGAGTGCTACACGAGTTATTATACTATTATTATTATATTATAGTTATTATAGAACAATTGAATAAACTTATTACACTATTTGATATTTTTCAATATTGTCTATATCAAAAGGCCTAAAAGAGTAAATGTAAAAATTTTCAAAGTGAAAAAACCGAGTTTAAAAGAAAAAGTGTGAAGAAATTTGCTTTAATTTATTATACTGAAAGTAATCAGAGAGATGTTATACAATTAAATAAAATTTCTAAAGAAATGCACATGGTCGGGTATATTGTGGATTGTAATAAAAGGAAATCCTGGAAAAAAATGATGGCAATGGCGACAATAAAGGAGCTGGTAAACAAGGACAAGGAAATTAAGAACTAAGAACTAATATTTTTAAAATTATTATTACTTTTAAATTTATCGTTAATATTAATGAAACTTGTATATTTAATGAATAAAAAAAAAACAAAATATTAAAATAAAAATATTATTCTTTTTGAAAAAAACCCTACCAATAAGAGTGGAGAAAAGAGAGAGTAAATAAAACAATTTGTGGGCAAGTTGAAAGAGGTCCATTGTAGGGTTTTTCTTTTGAGCCTAAACATGGTATTTTGTCCGATAAATGCCACTTGTAGGTTCAAAAAAGGTCTAAAATTCAAATGCAAATGGTCATGTTTCAATCTATTTGAACCTCTCATAGTCCAGATTTTGAGGTCCAAAAGAGGTCTAAGATTTCGACTCGGGATAGCTCAAGTTATTAATATTTGAACATCAAATCAAGCCAAGCATTAACTCCGCAAGTCATTTTATTTACAAGTCAAAATATCAGCATATACAAGTCAAGCACAACACATTGCAAAAAATGTTCAACTGGGTTGATGAATTAGTTCTAAAGAAATATTAATAAACACACCTAGGTATGTTAAACTAACAGAAGGGTTCAAACTTCAAACCATATATGATACATCATCAAGGCTATATAATTAGAACTACTTTCATTTGGATTAATTAAGGACAGAAATATTGTACAGTATAAAGATAATTAAATACTTTCAAGCATGTTCTTTTTTGTCTTTCAGTTCCAAATTCAATTGAAGAAAATACTATTATCAAACAAAAAACGTAAAAAAAGTAATCTTTGACTACTTTTACAAAATTAAGTAATTGAGAGTAGTAAGTACTTTATTATTATACTCAATATCCGAGTATCGTATAATTAGTATACAAGTATCTTTAAATACTAATAAAAAGTATATGAAATTATACATATAGGTTATACCTAGCATACAAAGGCGCTTAAATAATTCACGAAAATGGAAACAAATTGATAAAAAGAATAAGTATGGTAAATAAAAGAATAAACTGAAAATGTTGCTTAATTAAAATTATTTTTCAATGAATTCATAAGCTTGAAATTGACTTTTTACGGATCATCAAACGGAAAAGTGGTAGTTGATAAAACTATTGTATATTTGAAAATTCCAAGCTGAATACATTTACATGCGTTTTAGTTACATTTAAATGATAAAAAGCGATAAATAGAGGAGCTAAAACAAAGCGTTTAATACCGTGTTGCAATGAATTTAAATAATATGGAATATTTGAATAATTATTAATATTTATAGGTTGTCGTAGAATGCAATTTATATCCGACTGCAATGAGGTGCAAGATTTTTTTTTACGTTTTATTATTTTGGACGAGGAGCTTAACATTTTATGCACGTAATTTGTCAAGGTGGTGGCGTCACATGGTTATTATTAATAATAATCATTTTTACTCATTTTAATGAAGTCGTCATTCAAGAAAGATAAAAATTTTGATAGGACGAATAAATTACATGTTGTTCGTGATGCAATAAGTAAAAAATGATAGGTATTGACTTACTTTTAATTTCAGCTTACTTCCATTTTGAAAAATGATCGCGTCTTCGTGGAAATATTCGTTAAATCGCTCTTATCTTGGCTGGTGCATCTGAAATAATTAAAAGAACAATGTGAGAATTACTTTTATTGAAATGTAAAACGGAAACTTGTTTAAGGCACTTTTTCAGTTGATTTCGGAGAAAACAAATGCCTCTAGGGACATCTGTTGGGGAAATACACAATTGAAATTGCAGGCTACTATTGAAGCTATTGGCGTAGATAAACATGGAAAAATTGCAAACTTATACTTTAATATTCATTTAAAATAAAATATTCCACCTTGACGGCTCTAACAAAGCGAAAAATTTTTCGTTTTAGTCATTGTTTCGTTTGATTCCCAGTGAGAGAATTTGTCGCGGACACGTCGTTCCTTTATTACCCAATATTCATAAAAATTGACGAAATTCTCGTCAGAACGGAACGTGATGAGAGATCAAAAATTTTGAAAAAAGACCAAAATTCCGGCAAGGCATTGACGAAAAAGAAATAATAAAGATCTGAAATCAAAACATATCCGCGCAAACGAAATTAGGTAATGAAATATCTATGAACGTCCGCGTTGTGTTAAACGCGTGTAATTATCAATTCAAACGATGTATTTACCAACACTTTGTGCCGCGGCAAAAATGAAATAAAAAAATCTTTCCTAAAAAACATTGAGAGGAGCCTTTTTTCACTGCTGCGTCTTCTATTACAGAGAGAGAAACGAAAAAATTTAAATTCAAAGCCAAGCCGATCATATATTAAATTACCTTTCAGAATAATACTCAAAATAAAACACACATACTCATAAAACAAGCACTTGTTTAAAGAATATCAATTGGATTTTTTTTCCTAAATCGTATATTCTCTATTTTTGTTTAACTCAATCATTGTATATATTGGTTTGTCATACGAGCGGTAAAATTCAAAAGAAAAACTGGAACAACGAAGGTCGCATATGACCAGAGCTTCAATGAAGAAAACACATTGGAAAAACCAAATTTTCAATTACCTAGTTTGAATACCACTAAATTGAAAGCATTTTTATAGTTTTAAATAATTTTCAACTTTTAAGTCGTTTTTTTGAAAATATCAAAATCAAAATTTGACCGTCAGTAGACTTAACCAATTAAATGCACTTCTTTTGCTTGCGTTTTCGGTGAATAAAGTTTGATTTTCTGGTATCTTATACAAGTTTAATAGTTGCAAAAGTTTTTAAGTAGAAATGCTCACAAGATGCTTCGACTCTTAAAGAAAATGTAGGTACGACAACTATTTGAACTAATTAACTTTCTTGATGACCAAATTTTGAGTTTGGATTTACTTTTTCGATATCTGAATATTAGGGTGCTTAAAATAAAAGAATTTAATTTTTTTTTCTTATTGAGTCCAAAAATTGATAGTAAGTAGGTACCTAAGTATATATTATAACAAAAATGTTGGCGCCAAAACGAGCTCTTAATATAAATATTAAGATTTGCGTCAATCTACTTTTGCAATTTCCATTATAATATCACAGGATTTAATTTTATTTTTGAATTGTCATAACTTTGGAACAGTTCATTATAACCACAATTTGAAAAAAGGAATTTAAAGGAAATTTTTGTTCTACAAGAAAGGTCTTTAGAATAAAGTTTCTGAGAACAAGATATCATAGATATCAATAGTTTTAAAGATATCATAGTTTACAATGTAAAACTTCTTAAAATTTTTAATATTTTTCAACAAAACTGCCAAAAAATATTTTTTACGTAGAGAGCGTGAAATTTCCTTTAAATTTCTTCTCTAATATTGTTGTTTCTTTGAGCTGTTCCAGAGTTATGAAAATTCAAAAATAAAAAAAAATTGTTCTTGTTTTTTTTAAATGGAAAATGACAAACTGCATTGAGACTAACTTTAATATTGATATTAAAATCGGTTTTGGCGCCAAAATTATTGTTTTAATAAGTGCTATCAATTTTTGGACACCATAAAAAAAATAATAAATTCCGAATTGTATTATATATCTTAATACTTAATGCATACCGATGTTAAATATAAATCACCGATAATTTCCATTTCATAAAATATCTATTTTAAAGCGTCTAATACAAATCGAATTAAATATTTATACGAATGTGTTTACAATTTTTTCATTGGTACATATTACGTTTAGATTATTACCATTATTTAGTTAATAATACCATTGACATTATAAAGTGCCTAACAGATTCAAAAACATTGTATAGCAAAACAAAAACTCCAATAAATCACAATTGTAGCTATTTAAAATGCAAATGTTATTAATTTTATAAGAACTACGAAATAAACTACCTTTATACAAAAATGAGTTATGTTCAAATCAACTGCACTTTACGTAAACTAAAATAAAATGATAATAATAATATAAGCTTTGTTTTTCTAATCACAAAAATGTAATGGTCCCAACAAATTTTTTTCTTTAAAAAAGATTAAGAATATGCTATGCAGTACATATACTACATATGTGTGTATTATTTAGGGATTCATCAAGTCAAGTATGTGGGCATTTTTTTAAATGAATTGTTTTAGATTTGTAAATGAAATAACTTTGGAGTCAATGCTTGATTCGGTTTGACAGTTAAATATTACTCTAATTAGTGATTTTAGTAATTAGTAATATTACTCTTACTAGTAATTTTTAACTCCAGTTTGATTTGATTATATGTCAAATTTAGGCCAAGTAGATTGAAAATCAAATCAAATAGCGAATCTTGAGAATTATTCTATAATGAAATGATTAAATTTATAATTATTGTTCTTAATAATAGGTCACCAAATGAAGCCATTTATATTTTAATTTATCTAAATCAAACTTTCAACTTCAATTTTCGTCTTCGCGTGTATTGAAAGTTTTCACAGCTGTACACAACAAAAATTGTGTAAAAATGTTTGTGTGTGTGTATGTGTGTTTTTAAGCTCGAATAACGATTTTAAATTACAACTTTCCTGTAATATAGTGACATTTTTGCTCTCTTTTGCTCTCAAAAATCAAAAAAATCAGTTAATGGCAATTTTAGATTTAGACTATCTTTCAGTAGTTTGTCGTAAAACGATCGAGGTGCATTGTTTTAATACTATAACGCAATGTCCAAAGCGCGTACAAATAAAACTTGAGTATTGTGATTTAAAAAAAAATTTCGTCTAGTTCATCTAGGTTCAAGTGGTTATTTGTATTACAAAACCAAAAACGTCTTTTAGTATTTAATCCTGAAAGGTTTTTTTAAATAACTGGATTGGTTTTGATAAGAGTTCCACAATTAATGGGTAGTTATAGATTAATTTTACCCTAAAACATATTTTACACACAAATTTAGGTATGTAGTAATTCAGGAATAATTCATCACATGGCCATATTTTTAGAAATTGAAAGGATAAATAAGGTTCACTATTAATTAATTAAATAGTTTATCATTATACCCTCAAATCCCAAATTTTAGGGTTTTTAAAATGACAGTTGAAAATTGAATTTGAAAAGAAATTTTTATTTTCAATTCTTCTTTCAATGTCTTATACTTTATGCTTATTATTTTTCAGTCATTCGAATGCAGAAAAATTTGTTAAAAAAATGCATACCAAGTATTTATGAGTTGTTTTATTTGTTTCATAATGGCATAAAGATTTCAAAATCTTATTTCCTACTGTTTCTATAGTACATCTTTATAGGAAACGGTTAACTGCAATCCCGGATGAGCCCCCAAAATTATGTAGGAAGACGTTATTACAATTTATATATATATATTTGTCCTTTCATTTAAAGGATTTTAATTTGTATCTTATAACCCATTTGCTCATTGTATAAATGTGTATACAGATTGCAAATAAAAATAAAATATATATATATATAGGTACAATTGTATATCATGCTTCGTTTCAATGTAATTTACTGAAAGATTCTGGTTCTTTTCGTTTTCATTTAAATTCTCCAAATCAACAACAACAATATCTGAACATCATAATTTTACAAACCTTGGCAACTTAATAATAACTTAAAATTAACAATAATAACAAGATTAAGATACCCATACCCAATAACAAGTTTAACAAGATATCCATGCCCACTGATAATCCTATCCCGATATCCCGATAATACATCTTTAAGGTTAGATAATTCTTTCAGTTTTATAATTTTTACAATATTTTAATGGTAATAAGAAACTAAGTAAAATATTGTGATAAGACTGTCACAAACAATTCTAAAATATTGAAAATTTATATTTTGTGTCTTGATTCTATTCTATGTGAATGTATTTGTCAGCTTGCCAACTTTGTGCTAATTTTTTAAGCTAATAGTTTGATAGTTTGTAACTTAAATTGAGCTTCACAAGTAAAAACTTGTAAGTATTATGACAAGAAAAATTCACCTAATTCCTGGTTCAAGTAAATAACCGTGAACTTATTTTTTATTAATATTTAGAATTACAGTCGAACACCCGGTATAAGCGTCCCCCTAATAAGTATCATCCCCTCATTTACCAGTTTCTGAGTCTAAACAATTTCTCCCACTTAACCACTTTGTTTTTTCCATTTTTCGTTTCGTACCAAAACAGGCTTAGACAGGGGATTAAGCGACAAAACTAACTACGTGATAGTGAGAAATTCTAATACAAATTGTTCTATGTCGACTAAAAGAGGCTTATAACGGGTACTTGACTGTAATAAAATGTTGAGGTGCAGTGTTAGTAATTACATGTTATATCATCAACAGCTTTGTTTTACTTATAAATTAAAATTGAAAATTTAAGGTGAAAAAAAAAAAACGATTTCTATAAATCGTTATTTATTTTAACCCTTTTTACTTAAACTGTGTAAAAATATGATATTTTTCTTTTACTTTTTAGTAACAAACTCAAATCAAAGCTTTCAATACAACTGAAACGGGAACAGAACTTAAGATAGAAGAAACTTTTACATAGCATCTTACCAAAGTTTACCAAGCTTGCCAATTAATTCGTAATAAATAGCTAGTTTAACTTAATATTTAGTAAAATGACGACTGGTAAATTTGATTTTATACTTACGTTGTGTCAATTTAATTAATCATATTGATTTATTTATATTTTTTATTAATTATGTAGTATTTGTAAAGTATGGCCCTTTAAATATAAGATATGCTATTCTATGGAAGCCTTATGAGATTTTAATAAAACTAGCAAAATAGTAGGAGAAAATTGTCACGGAAGTCTGAGCAGATTATATCTAAATCTCAATTTTAGTTATTTATGTTTTAATAAGACTAATAAATTCCAAAGACAAAGAACATTCATAAATAAGCATGTCACTAAGAGTGTCACCTCTGACACGCATTTTATAGGTTTGCCATCACGAACGGGTGTAGGATAGATAAAAATTTTCTCATTTAATACTTACATATGTATATACGTACATACTACGTAGGTTTATGAAAAATAAAAAAGTACAGATATAAAATGTTTCAGGAAAGAGAAAACTTTACATAAGAATTCACTAGAGAAGATAATCCATATTTAATACTTCTCAATGGTCTTAGGTCTGTCTAGTCTTACTAAATTTTCCCGTTGAGATTATGTGTAGCACGTATTAATTTAACCTCCATGCAAATAATCAAATTGACTTTCTAAATTTTGTAATTTTTGAAAATTGTTGATTAATTAATCTAAAAGTACAATTACTAGTAATTTTATTATAAGGGTACCAATATGTATAAACAACTTTTTTTTTAAATAGAAGTCATAATAAAAGCTAATTGAAATAAGTAATCATAGATTAAATTTTTAACTTGATTCTTGTAACTGTATGTTATATGTACTTAATCGAAATTATAATGTGAAAGCAAACCATTTCTTTTGATTGTTTCATCAATCTCTTTTATTAAAAAGTTTGTCTCGCCAATAACCATTTATTTTAATCGCTAGTATCCAAAACATGTCATTCTTCTTTATATTTCCAGCCATTTTTTGGTATTTCATCCAATTTTTTTTAATGGTATACGTAGTTGTGCCCATTTCTTTGTCTTGGATTCAATTCATTTAACAAAAATAAAATAGTAGCAAAAAATAATGTTTGTATGGAAATTATGACAGACCAATTTTGGGGGCTATTTGCATTTTATCTCTTCAGGCCACAAAAAAACTGCAAATAGTATACAAAGAAAAAAAAAACTAAAAACGAAATGACAAAAATAAATTTGTGCTTCATTCGTTCATATGTCATGTGTTTTGCAGTGAGATCTTTCCCACGCAAAATATGGAAATGTTTTAGTGACCTTTGTCAACTGTTTCGTGTGGAAAAGAATATATCGTATTCACTATTCATGCAAAAAAGTTTGACGATAATAAAATTAAATTCTCCACGCACCCAAGTCTGATATGACGAAGAAAAACATTATCACTACAAGAAATATTTTTCGTCTTATTTATCATTTTACGTGTACTTTTTTGGAATTAGATCAACGTTTGTTGATTGTGGGGATGAATATGGTTGTGATAAGAGTAACAGCTTCGCCTTGTGGGTCCTGTTGGACACATTTATGAGATCTGCTCGTTATCGCGAAGAACTCCCACGAGAATGTCATCATTATAAATGTTATCAATTCACCAAAAATCTCAAAGTGTCTAATGCATATGTGTGCTTTTCTTTTAGGTATAAAAATAAAATGTACTCAAATGACAAAGGTTAAGCTTGATATCAGCGGACCTGTTGACCCGATCCGGAGCATGAAATATTACACTCCGGTGTTCCAACGTTGCTCTCTTTCCAGCACTCCAAGTGACTATCGTAACACGTTCATTTCAACAAAAAAAAAAAAACGAAGATAAATATTAAAAATAATAACGAAAAACGTGCCCCCGATCATTATCTCAATTACGGTCCGCATTCTCTCTCACTCAAGCCTGAGGGTAATTTTTTCATATTTTATCTAGACTCGTACGTCTTTTCGTTTGTCCATCAATCCATTCGTCTGCTGTAAATGCTTTTCATTCATAAAATAACAATTTTTTTTCATTGCTCCGCGCTTGAGATAAATCTACCCCGTACCTCGTTTTTCTTTTTTTTACGTTTAACAAGAAGATTTGTGGTCCAGAGGTTGAGACCACCACCACAGATTTTCTGATTTTGTGCTCTGTTTCTGATGTCGTCGTGATACGATGCTGTCGACGACCACGTCTTCTAACTGTCCTCCATCTCCTCGTGGTGCTACGACCCAACAAATGGACATTATTTGCATACAGAGTGTTATTATATGCAATTTAACAACGACAACAAACGACCAAAGACATTTTTATTGCTCTTTTTTCTGCACTATTTTTTCTAATAAAAAATTATTTATTGCTCACCAAGGAAAAGTTGAAATTTTTAATAAGCGTGATTTGCGTTAGTTCAACAGTAGCTATTCCAGATAACATCAATTTAATTGATCAATCAAGTTTTTAAAGAGTAATATTAATAAAAAAATGAAAAGTCATTTTATGTTTTAAGTTGATACTTAGTTAATAGAATATCAGCCTGCTATTATAACTCAGTGTATAACACAAAAATTTACACAAATCATTTACGAGTATATATGTACCTTTCTTGCAAAACATAATTTTCATAATTTAAGATAAGTGATAATTTCATTCTGGTAACCTGCGTTCAAGCTGTGCTTTGGTATACTACTTAAATATGTTACAATGGGTACCTTTTACACCATAGTTTAAAATTTTTGATAAAAAATTGAAAGGTGTCATTCTGTTATAAAATAGTGTACGTCTTAGAAACCATCATATATCGACCTATTCCCGTCGAGTTTTCTAATTGAAGCAGCGTCTGTCTTTATTATAGCGAATTATTTTCAAAATGAGTTAAAACTTGGATACCTTATTGATTTAATTTGTCACCAAACTTCTTTATGATAAAATCGTAAAACTTCGATTAAGTTTAAATAACACTCCATGATAAAAATATCATTTCCTATAAAACTGGACCTAAATTTGACTTAAAATCAAGTCAACCCAAAGTCAAATATTAATATTATAAAGCCAAATCAAGTCAACCGAATATGCTAGATTTTTTTTTTTTTAAATTTATAAATCAAATACAATTCACTTTAAAAAATGCCACTGTTGGACTACTGCTCCGTGATATTCGAGGGGCTGAGTTGGAGTTGTGATGGAATGGTATACACGATCATATTAATCTCTGGATGAACATTTATACTTTTCTCTTATTTCATGATATTTCACCCCACCCCCTCCCCTTTATTCTTTCCTTCCAATGTTTAGTGCTAATTAAGACTATTTTATATTGTTATCCTTTTTAATTCTTCTTATTGCTCTTAAATTGGTATTGCACACATATATTATTTTTAAGATAGAGCTTCAATTGTATGTTTATTTAAGTTACTATCACTGTTGTGTATTTATATTTTAAGTCTTTTTTGGAGATCTATAATTCTGTATTTTATTCTTCTGTATAACTACTGAAATGATATATACTGAACAAGGGCGCATAAAGCCTAGTAGCTGAGCGCTTACAATTTTAAATAAAAATAAAAAAAAATCACTTAGTAGACTTAATGATGAATCCTTAGGTACCTACCTTAAAATGTTTATGCTTGCAGAAATTCGAATCACAGTAACAACGGTTAAAACCGTTAAAACCGACCCAACAAATTGCGGGTTAAAAACACAATTTTCTTTAACATTAAGCTTTATTAAATGTCATGGTTTTACTGTATTTCACGTCATGGTGTGTCAATACCATTTAGGTATTCATCAAGTAAGGTAGCAGAATATTTTAAGATAAATTTAGTTTAAAGAGTTGACTTGAAAATTACATATTACATAACTAATGCGTAACTTAATTTGATATTTTAATGTATTTTTTTGCATTGAGTTTGATTAGATTTTAAGCTAAATTTAAGTCAAGTACTTAGTGAATTCTTAGTATTGTTTACTACTCTTATAAATGCATAGCAACACGTGTGAACTCAATAAAGGCACAACGGTAATATTTTTTAAGCAAAATTAAAATTTTGGTGTTGAGAAGTTTTTTAAAAGATGTTTATTTTTTGTACTAAACGACTTTTGTTTCGTGCTAAAAGAAAAAAAAAATAGACGTAGAGAATATTTTGTTCAAACCGAACTTTTATTTTGTGTTAAGCAAACTGAATTATATTTATGAAACATATTTATTGATTTTCAATATAGCAAAGTAGTTGTTAAATGTACCAGTTGTACCTAATGATAATATTTTAGTATTTTCTTAAGCAGTGGTTAAAAAAATTAGAAAACCAATGAAATATTGTAGGTACGAAATTTTAAAATAAACATATAAGTATTGGTACTACATTATTAAAAAAAAAAAAATAACGTAATTTTATTTTTTAAAGGAATTGGAAATTTTATAAAACCCATGATTTTAGTTATATGTAATATGAAAGACCTGAATTAAAATTATAATATAAAAAGAAAGTTATATAAGTCCAAGTAAAAATAGCCACGAGACCCTAATTTAAAAATAATAATTATAACAAAAAGAACAAGAATGAATTTGTTACAAATTATTCTTCGTATTATAAAGTTTTAATTAAATTTTACAAATTACGAAATTATGTTACTAAACAGAGCCACGAAAAAATGGAATGAAGAAAGGAGATTTGTATAAGACAACTAACTTGTCATTAGCTATAATATGCTCGTATATTAATAAAAAATTTATGGAAGTATTATAGGTATGCGACAAAGCAAAATATAATAACTTAAAAAAGAAATTTCTAATTGGCATAGTCTTATTTCGCTACAAAAAACATAATTAAATTGGTACTTGCAAATAATGACTTACTCGTACAATTATTTAGTTTATTCAACCCCATGTAATACATTACTAAAGTCGCGATAAAGATATGAACTTTTAATAACATCATTTATCCGTATACCGTAAGTATGATTTTATAAGTAGTTATGTAATTACAGAAGTGAAATCTTTAATTATTAAGTTGTCTAAGATTGTTGTCCAATGTAATTTTTTGTGTTATTTTTGACGCATATATATCTACAGTTTAAATAAAGTATTTATGTTTCTCTTAAAAATTTCTCTCATCTAGTGTATGTTAATGTACACTCTTAAATCTAAATCAAACTTAAATCAAATCAAAGTGTTCATGTAATTTAAAACTTATATTAAACTAAAATAAAACGATAATACGAACAACATTAATATTACCTATAACGATTTTCGACTAATCATGAAACACTTACGTATCTTGAAATTTTTTAGTTAAAAACTTTTATTTAAATTTCCTATGTTTGTAAACAATTCCGGCGCTCGAGCTTAGCTGCAGCTGCTCAAAGCTCGTCAGAGTTAGACAAATATCTGCGCACGCGCACAAAATACTAATTCAACATACAGGAGCGTAAGACTGCTTACCCGTTTTGGACTTACTTCCCTTACATATGTACGATATGCTATTAGTCAACTACTCTTCTCGATAAAAACCTAATTTTTGGCACTTTTTAACTATTAATTATAAACATTCAAATTATTTGAGTAAGTGTATCTATGTAATGGATCCCATTTTAATACTTGTTTCAATTCTTTGATTAGGTATTAATAATGTATGAACTTAGTACTCGACTTATTCCCAGGAAATCACAGCATATTAATAAGTCAACACGTTTTTCAAAACAAAAAGCAATCGGAAAAAATTTTAATTTTTATAATTTTGCAAAATTATCTCATAGGTACCCAGGGGCAAGTTTCATTTGATAATTTATATTCGAACAGCAATATTTTTCATTTGCGTAATGCAAAAAATACAATTGAAATAATAGTAATAATGATGCATACCTACACCATCAAATACACCATCGGTAACAAAACAACAATGTCTCTGAATTTTTCACATATGAATGCATATCAAGGCTGATAGATGCATTAGTGATGTCCTATGAAACCCATCTCCGCACCGCCAGGACGCCTCTGTCTCATATAAATTGCTATACATGCACATAGAGAATATGATGCAATTACGGTAAGTGCATGAGGGTAATGCAATGCAGTTTATTGCACGCACCGTGACAACACATACATACAACAAATATTCACTCGCTCACATATGAACGTGTAGACGACATTCAAATGTTTGTTTCTACGACCACCAATAAGAATACAGAAGTTGTAGCGGCCATGTTAGTATTTCATACGTACCAAGCACTTTAAATTACTTGATTTTTACACACATTCACACAGCCACCGTCACATATATGTACGTGGAAGTGAAATGCACTCAAATGCACATAAAATACACATATAGGTATAAGCCAAGTCGATGCGCTTGCATATTCCCTACGTGTGTTTTATATGTATATAGATATAAGAAAGCCCCCCGTATTATGTTTACATTAACATCGTTTATTTACGGTCTTTAATGTATTTTAACACTTCAATAGAATCTTTTGTCGGCTGCCAAGAAAAAAATCAAGGTACTCAAACAACTATACAAAGATTTATGGTTCCAAAAAAAAAAGAAGTTAAACATATTTGCAAGACAAATAGACGAAAGGGAAGGGAACTCATTCACTCTATGATACAAAGGAAAATTCCAAGGGAAATTATTTTAAAACGCCTATGTGCACGAGGTTAACCATATTTTGAAAAGCTTCTGCTGAAAAATGGCAAGCGAAGAAGAAAAGCTTCTTTGGAGACTCTTGATTTTTCATTAACAGTAAGCATTTCTAATTCCAACCTATCCAAGCTTACCTACATATAAATTAGAATTGCAAAATAGAAATATTAACAAGAAAAAAGTTTTTCTTATCATCAAAAATATTTAAAATAATTCTTATCATCAAATTCTTGTATAAAAAATAGCTCTCCTAACAAAATCTACCAGTAGTCGAGTAATATCTATCAGTGCTAGAATATAGTCTCCAAATTTTTAATCAGGTTTTTGTAGTTAATATGGCATAATTTACTTTGTAAAACAAATAATAATAAATTCCCAATTAGTTCTAAAACTAAAAAAAGCTCTCCAGTGCACTGTGCAACGTATATAAAATCCCATAAGCTTGTTTTACTTCAATTTTATTCTCTGAAAATTTCAATCTTGTCAATAATTTCTTTCGATTACCGAACGATTAACGATTAATAAGTAAGTACCATACTAGTACCATAGTAAATTAATATGGTAAGTATCCAATAACTTTTTCTTTCTAAAAATGTTAATATAACATAAAAATAAACAGTAGGTACATAGACCCACCTTATAACGACGTAGTGGTTAGATCTTTTATAACTATTAATTATATTAGATCTCTGCTCCATGCATCAGAAATGTCCGGTTTGATTCCCGTTGAATCTTAGATTTTTCGAAGATAAGTAGGTTGCAGAAATTTTCTTCGCCAAGATTAAATATCTCTTTCTATTACAAATGCATTTACCTAATTAGGTAAGACACAGAAAATTCCTTCCTGAGCAGAACCACCAAATTATAGATCATACCAGGACCCAAATAAATCAAACTTTAATAAATTCCTTGTAGTCGCTATAACAAAAAAGGAACTTCGTTATTTTATAGAAATCGTTCATTTTTCTAAGATAAATACAATTCTATTGTATTCTCTAGCCATTAAACTATTTTTACATATCTAAAGTCCACATAGCACCATTCTTTCATAGGTAATAGTAATGGAAAAGTCAATAAACAAATTTTCCTTTTTACATAATTTTATATAGGACCTTACAGGAATCATATAGAAACCGTACATTTTTCGGGATGAAAAGTTTTAAACGTTTTACTTAAAGAGCTTGGATATTTTCATACAAAATTTCATTAAAATCTTTAAATGTATTTTTATATTTACGTATATTTTTCTAAGATAAGATATTCTATTTGGTAAAATAGAATATTGCTCATTGCTTGGTAAAATATCTCTTTTTCAGAAATGTCATCTTCATTTATCACTCCATTCTTACATGCCAGAAGCGTCAATCAATAAATAAACGTTTACATTTAAAACTAACCCACAGGAACCGCAAATTTTTCTGGAAAAAACAGCTTCTTGTATCCTTTTTGAAAATTAATGCATCTTATAGTACTTCCTAATTTTTGTTTTGCTTAGTTATTTTATTTCATGGGCTAAGTAGCTATCTTTCAGGAATCATTCATATTTCCGGATAAAAAAGCCTATTATATCTATAGGCAACCGTAAAGCGTGGATATGCATTTCAAATTATAAGACGTAAACAAGCATACATTCACTTTTAGAGATTAGATAAGCTAAGAAAAATTCTTTATGTATTTATATAGGTAATACCAACCGATTCTAGTTTTTAGTAGAACTTATAAAATGCTAAAAATGATAACTAAAAAGCGTTTTATATATTTAATTTTTAGGAAAGCTTAAGAAAATTACTACAATTTAAAATTGCTGGAATAAATAAACTAGAAAATATATTTTCTAAAAAAAAGCTTTGCGCTTGAGAGGGATTCCCATTAAATATTTTTCCCTAAACAGAAGCAAAATACTTCAAAATCTAGTCTACTTAATCCTACTTTCAACCCTCATAAAGGATGGATATGATAGTGAGTCCTACAAAAAATTTATAACAAAATCCACAAAGAGATTTTTTCATTTGCATCGAAGAAAAACGTGCCCAACGAGCAAAAATTTTGCATAAAAAATACATACATGTAAAATGTATAAACCTTTTGAAAAGGTCTTGTCCAAAGCCTTTAAAGCATATATACTATGTGTGTGTGAGCGTGTTTTTTTTTTCTTTTTCAAATAAAACAACTTGAATAATTTTTTGTATTTTTGAAAAAAAGCCTTCATAAACTTGTCCGTAATTGATCACGATGATTACCTTGACGACAAGTCTAAGAAAGGTGGTTTAAATGATGATCCGACTACGACACGCCCAAATCCACGTAGAAATTTGTAATGTAAAAATTTCAAACCGTCACTCAAAATTTATTATTAATATTTTGTGTTGGTAAAAATATTGAACAAGACAAGCTTACAACAAATTTCCTAATTTATCTGTGTAACTATATAAAAAAAAAAAAAAACAAAGTCCCAAGCCCATTTTGAATCGTGTTCGCTCATTATATTTATATATATACCTATAGTAAGTGCATATAAAAGTTCCATTGAAATTCAAAACGGCATTCGCGTGTTGAAACATAATCGTCAATCAGTCAATGAAAATCGTAATGATTGTCGTTAAAACGTTATATGTTGCGTTAAGTACTATACATGTGATCATTGGACGCCTCATCCTCTATATCTACACTTTTATTGTAAGTCTATTTCGTCACACCTTTTATCGGTTCCAGTTTATCGTATATTGTCACATATGGATGTGGAAATCCATTTTTAGATTTCTGCAAAACCAATTATTACAGAAGCGTGCAAGACTTATATAATAGCATGTTATTATTATACTTATATGAACAAATTGAGACTAAAATAGATAGACCAGAATCGATACGTTGTTTTTTTTTTGCTGATAATGCTATAGCTCGTAAGAATTAGCTATAAATTAGTTCAAAAACATAGATGTTATCAAACACACTTTGTAACATATAAAGGATATATATAGACAAAGAGAAACGTATAATTTTCAATTGCAGAAAAAAATTCATAAATATTAGCGATAATATTTTATTTAGTATTTCAATTACTATAATGTTGAAGTCTGTTTGTGATCGTTTCTATACTGAATATACTATAGATCAGTGTTCTTCAACCTTTTTGCATCTGCGGATCGGGGAAAATTGGATCCATATATTTCACGGACCGGCTGCGAAACTTGCTCTTTGGAATAGTCGCTTACAAGAGGAAGATGTTAAAATGTTTCCTCTTTTAGAAGAATTTTTAATTGCTACTGAAGTCAATAAGAGAGTCCTATTCAACATAACAAGGCAACATTTAAGAGCATTAGCTGAAAATTTTAGTAACTATTTCCCTAAAAATGAAGATCCTTGCAAAGGATCCTCTGGATTAATAATCCATTCTTGGAAGATATAAAGTCGTGTACTCTTGAACTTCATGAAAAAGAAAAGCTGATCGAGTTGTCGTCAAATATCACTCTAGTGTCCAGACATAAAATGCATTCATTGCCTCAATTTTGGATATCGCCTAAAAATGGATATCCAACTCTGAGTTATAAAGCTGTAAAATTACCTATTAGTGATTTTTTCAACTTCGTATTTGTGTTAAAAAACTTTTTCAGCCATGGCATTTATTAAAACCAAACAGAGAAACCGAATAGATGTTAATGCAGCGCATAATTTAAACTGGTTATTATATATGTTGATAATGGCTCGAACATAAGTTAGCTATTCCTCAAATAAAAAAATATACTACAGGCTCAGAGGACCGCGGACCAGCGGTTTAAAAACTAGGCTATAGAGTACGTATTAGAAATTTTCAAAACTTAATTCTTAAGCAATAGTATTGAAAATTTTGAATGTTTTTCATGAACAGCTTGTAGAATCTGTTGTGTTTTTTGTTAGTTATTTCATAGTTTTAACTGATTTAAAGGTTCATTTATCTAATTAATGCGAATATTGAATGTGATTAACTACTTTGAATATTGTAAAATACTTTTTTCATCCATCGATCAGAACACGATCAAAATAAAATATTTTGTCTCAATTTAAAAGGTTTATAACAGTTACAAATGATCATATGTGAAAGATTTAGAGGAGAGTCATCTGTGATTACAAAAACTAATAAAAAAAAGGAAATATTCTTTACGTATAAAATAGCAGTTTTATGAAGTAAAGAAAAAATAAATTAACAAAAAAATAATAAGCCTGAAACATTTGTAAATACACCCGGAATAATTAAAGCAGGCAAAACAGTTTTTTTAACATAAAATATAATTGTTTTTTTTTATTTCAAAAGAAACTTTGTTCTTTTCAACGCAATACCATAAAATATTTATTTATTTAAGGTTGCTTCGACTACTATGGTCATTAGCGACCGTCGAATCCGAAAACTCATGAAAAAAATTTTGCGCTTTCATTGGGATTCGAACCCAGGACCACTGGCGTATGGGGCAGCTTTCTAGTCAACCACGCCACTAAGTGATCCCTGAAATATTATTGTTTTAAAATATGTAGGTACAATAGAATTTAATATTGCGTTTCGTAAATAAATGAGAAAGGTTGCTATTGAAATAAAAAAAAAGTTGTATTTGAAGTATAATAAAGCTTTAAAAAAATATATTTATAGAAGCCTAAGTAAGATATTAAAATTGTAGAATCACTAAAAAAGTAATCAAAATCAGATTTTAGCTAAACAGTTACTAAAATGAAAATGTTTCTTGCGTCAATCAAACCAAAAACTAAACATGGTTGAAAATATAATAGTGATACAAATTTATTCATAGATAAAAATTTTATTTTAATAATATTGAGAAAAATTTAAATGAAAAGCTTTTAGGTAGATAAAAAGTTATAATTTTTCCATTGAAACAAGGTTATGGTGAAACTACTATATTATTAAACTCTAAATTGTATAGCATTCTATTTCTTAGCAAACATTTTACCTAAGTGAGAAGGTGAATTTTAGTTGTTTGAAAAATTAAGTGATTATAGAGTTTATCAAATTATTAGAAATAGAACTGTCAATCACAATATAGTTAATAAGTTTGATGTACATACAAAGCTATTACTGCCTTGATGTCAATTAAAACACCTAAGCTCCAGAATAAATAAATTTCGATTGATAAGAGATAGTAAAAATATATTTTATCATGTGGTTTTTTATCTATAATACCTCTTGGAAATATTAGGTTGATGCATAAGGAACGTCCTATTTTTGATGACAACCTTGCAATTGGTTAGTTTGGGTCGTTTTTTACGAGTTCCTAATTTGATTTTTGCAACTGTTTACAATATACATATCTCAGCATTAATTGTTTGGTTAGGTTTCAAGTAGGGGAGACCGGGGCAAGACAAAGCTCGGAGCAGGATGGGAAAAGTGTTTTTGTGCGTGACTGGTGAACACAACAGAGCCTAACAAAGTGTCATTCGGGCGATGTTCGGTCACGTCACACGAGTCTGATCGGCTCGTCTTTGTCACTACTTGTTTTGGCTGCGTGGCGAAAAAAAACAACTTTTTGGAGAATTTTTATCAAGTATATGGTTTCTAAGAAGATGTGCACAGAGGTAGATATCAGTGCTATTGTAAAATTTTAAGACGTTCTTTTAGTAATGGTGTAAGACTAATGAATTTAGATTAGATTTTTGCAGAAAAATATTTGTAGGTTGGAACTGTTGTTACTTTTACAAAATATGTCTAATGGGGCAAAAAGGTCGGGGCATAATGGGACTGCAACAAATAATAAAAAAGTAAGAAAAATGAAAAGAAACCTGAAAAAAAGCATTTGAATAAAAGGCACAAAAAAGAAACTGAAACGGAAAGTGGTTCATCCAAGGAAGAAAATGATGACTGTGCTTGCATCTATTGCGGGTACCTATACTCAGAGTCAATCGAAAGTTGGGTTATCTGCAACGTATGCCATGTATGGGCACATAATTCTTGTGCTAGAGTTGATGGAGAAGATGAAGAAGGGCACACTTGTGAACAATGTCTGACGGATTGAATATAATATGTAATATGAAATTTAATATGAGTATGTTCTCGTTTTGCCCCGCAACGTTTCCCATTTTACCCCACCCGTGGGGCAAGACGGGAATTTTGACAACTTTTTTAAAATTCTATTTGTCAAAACAATTATGTGATTTTAGACGTTACAAGGTATAATTATAGTAGATAAGTCTATACGTGTTATTTCTTTTGTAAAAGAATTTCAATAAAGAGTTTATTTTTCTTTCTGTGATGGTTTTTGTCTTAGCTATCCCGTCCTGCCCCGGTCTCCCCTACTCATAATTAATAATGTCTTTCATATCCTATCAAACCCAAAGTATTAATTGTTTTGATGAAGTTCTGTCTTGGGAATGGTTAATGGGTCTTGACCTGGTTGGACTCAGTGTCGTTTTGTAGTTTCATTATTATAGACAACCTATTTTGCATTCCTCGTCACTATAGCCAATTCTAAATTGACCATATTTTTGTCTAGCACATAAAGAAATACACGTGAAAACTCGGTCTAAAAGATTTGCGGGTGACAATTTGTGCGGGATTCACACATCGTACTTAGAAATCATTTCAATGCGATGCAGATGCCTCACCATCGTGGATTATCTTCAATGAAATGCCTCTGATATGTTAATGATTATCACCCTCTAGTATGACATTCAGAGCATCATTATCATTCACTATTAAATAACAGCTTTTTTTAGTTTTGTTAGATATAAATGTTTTGGATATATATAGATATATGTTATAATATATGTTATGTTTTAGATATATATATTTTTATACAAGATTAGAATACACCAATACCTCACTTTGCGTCGTGGTTATACGTTCCAAAAAACACGACACAAAGTGAATTATGATTTTCTATAGCAAGCATTTTACATACATACAAAAAACGTTTAAGACTCGAACCCAAAACAACGCAACTTTGAAAATCTAACGATGCACAGTGAAATTAGTAGGTACTAATTCAGCAGCGAACTTCGAAAAAATGAAGAACGAAACGACGCAGAGCGAGGTATGGGTGTACTTAAATAAGTAAATAAATTACTTTTCTGGTTATTTTCAGCACTTATCGATATTGTTTATAAAAAAAAGATTTATTTTAATTTTGAATGATGCCAAAAGTTTCATACAACGATTTATGTTAAAATTATGCAAAACTTGAACGATCAATCCATGTATCGTATAATATGAGTGAAAAAAAGTTTGGCTCAAGTTGTTCTTATATGGTGAAGTGTGTGTGCCTTGGTAAACATTTTATGTAAAATTGTAGTTTCAAGTACTGTTTGTTTTTTCCATCAACCTAATAAAAATTTATGAACGTCATCTCCTTTGATTATGACAACAGGGAAAAAAAAGACTCTTTGGTGAATATGGCGGCAACGCTCTGCCTTTGTATGAGCTTATTGACAAATGTAAGTAGACAATAATTTTCCTTTTGTATTGTGTAAATGATGTCGATCACAAATAGAGATATTATCTTGTCAACGTCCTCCCACCTCCCCCATGTTTTCGTCGCTGATATGATTGTCAATTAGAAAAATCAAGTGACAACGGAGCGGCTCCCGTCGTGCCGCCATCTTTAGCCCCAGCACAACCACCATATATTGCGCCTTCACGTTCTTACTGTCGGCCATTTAAAGAAAAGCCAACAACAACTGCAACAGCAACGGTGCGGTTTCTCCACAGAACGTGTTAATAAATTATTATATAAAATATCGCTGCTCGCTACGACGCTACAATTATTTATTACGGCCGCGATGCATTTACACATTGAAGGGCAAACGAAACGCGACTACAACCATATCAATAAAGATCAAGACTGAGTATCTACTGACTCGCAAAACGCAAACGGACGTTATACTTTTTTTACTTTTTTAATCCTTATTAGTCTAGAACAGGGGTCTCCAAACTGTAATATTCGCGAGCCAATACCGACTTAGTACTACTACAAATCCGGTCCATATTGCGGCCAATTTACTTATTAAGTAATGAATTCTGATATAGAAAATTTTTAAATATTTCGTTTTTGAAATATTTTCAAAAATTACCAAGACATTATAGATACCAAGCATAGAAACAGTGTAATAACAACCAAATTTATACAAATAACCAACTATTTGAAAGATTGAATTCAATGATGAATTTTCATAACTTTCATATAGTACTTAGGTATCTCTACATTGCAAAAAAATAACTTTTATTCTACGTTCTAGGAAAAGCATTTTTGGTAGCAGTTGCTAGTAGTTGTATGTCCCTACCTAGTACCTATAATAAATAATATTGTGGTGTTTCAAAAAAAAAAAATTTCTTTTCATTTTTTTTTGTGTTTTAACCCTTTCACCCCTAACGGGATACAGGTGTCCCATTCATTATGTAAAATTGTTTCTTACTACAGCTAATTAAAAAATTTAATTAAATTAGAAATTAGAAACCAACAAAAACAGCTAATGGAACATGTAACATATGTCCCGCGAAAATAACTTGAAAGAGGTAAATACTTTAATTATTGTTTGTTGAAAGGCGCCAAATATAAAGACATACCTACTAATAAAGACAATTATTTGAAAAAACATTTAATATTCTTAAATAATTAATCCGTGGTGAAAGGGTTAAGTTGCTTTAATATTTAAGGTCATATCACGACTATATCTACACACAGAAAATTTCTCTAGGCCATATAAATCTTGATCTTATATCTAGGGATTCGACGGGGATAAAACCCAGTACCACTGACGCATGTAACGGAGGGAGCAAACTGCTCTAACCTCTGCGCCACCAAGTGGACTTTTTTTTTCTTATTTTGTCCAAAAATTCATAGATATATTAAAATTAAAATTTTAGAGCCAAAATGAGCTTTTGATAATATCATGATATTTAGGGTTGGCACAGTTCATTTTCATATAATATCAAGGCAAGTCAAGCACTGGTTTTTTAAGTAATTTGTTTCAAAATTAAAATAAAAAGTTCAAAAAATTGCAGTACATACTGGTTGATAATATCCAGATCCATAATATTAAAAAAAAATTCTGGTCTGAAAATAACATTATTCTAAGATTATTTTAACAATTTCTGTTTAAAAAATATCAAACCAAGATGAAAATATTCTAAAAAGTTTTCATCGGAATAATGTTCGACATTCACACTCTGATTCCCTCTCGACTTTATCTACATACTGTCTAATCAATTAACCGCATAGTACATGAAAGTCAATTGTCAAATTTGAATAATCGTACCTCTTAAATATTTTAATTTATATCCATGATAATTTCATTTATCTGATCACATTAATATCAAATAACTAATTAAATATCATCACTAATTATTTTCCGGTTCAATCAATATAAAACAACAATCCAATCTTCTCGAACCGATAGCATTTCATATACGCTTGCAGCCTTTCTCATATGATATTTATGAGGCGAGCTTTTTTATATCGTTAGTTCAGATAGATATCATTTGGTTTTGTTTCGATCAATTTTTCATATTGGGCATCTGTTTAAAAGAAAATTAAAATTGTTTTTGACCATCCCATTGAAAAGGTATGACAAAAAACGTATTAATTTGGCGATATCGCCTATTGATTTTAAATGTTTTAAATGTGGTCCAGACAGATTTTTTCCCAATCGTTTTACCATATTAAATAATTAATTTACGATTTGGTTTTGTGTAATGATTTAAATGTTTTAAATGATTTCTAAGTAATTTTTTTTCGGGATGCTATTCAATAATTCAAATTGATGAATCCTGATTTATATGCAGTAAGGCTTTGTTAATTTAATGCGAAGGAGACAAAAAGTTTTATAGTCAAGTTGGAATAAATTTTAATAAAATATAACGTTTTTTAATCGAATATAGGTATACTTCATAGATTGACTTTGGAAACGTATGAATATGAAATGTAACAAAACGAAAATT
Organism: Sisyra nigra; assembly: GCA_958496155.1. NCBI lineage: Eukaryota > Metazoa > Arthropoda > Insecta > Neuroptera > Sisyridae > Sisyra > Sisyra nigra. The sequence goes on along the minus strand of OY292316.1, from coordinate 25,578,700 downwards.
TAATTTAAAATAAACTTTAAAGTTTATTCATTTTAAATATTACTTAATAAGTCAGTTTTTTATTTTAAATAAGGATTTCAGTGTTTGTTATCTATAATTAAAAAGTATATAAGTGAGTTTTTTTCGTCGAATAAAAGATTATTGAAAATTACTTAAATTACTTACTACTACTTACTAAATTCAAAGCAAGAACCGTTTTTTTTAAATCCTTTTAAGAATCTTGCAGAGGGGAGTTAAATTGCATTTTTTTTTTAGGTTTTCAAGTCCATTAATTAACTAATCTTCTTCTTACTATGCTTAAGTTTGTATGTCGCTTTACTCACAATCAGACCAATTAGGTAATATGAAAACACAAAATTTACAAAACGATATAATATTGATAACATTTCAATATAGGCAACTGATTATGTACGAGTACCTAATATACCTATGTACATTTCTAAGAAAAAACTTTTATATGTTTTCTAATTTTTTATTTTTTATTTTGAGCCTAAAAGGTATTTTGTCCGATAAAAGCCACTTGTAGGTTCAAAAGAGGTCTAAAATTCAAATGTAAATGGTCATGTTTCAATCTACTTGAACCTCTCATAGCCCAGATTTGGAGGTCGAAAAGAGGTCTAAAATTTCGACTCGGGTAAGCCAACTATCACCATGACTTCACTCTAATAAGCTGTTCTTTATAGATTCTTTATGTTAAAGCTTTAAATCGTTTTAATTTGGTCAATCTTGCAATATAGGAGGATCACTTAATTACCAAAATTTATTTTAAAATTATATTAATAATAATATAATAAATAATAAATATAATAATAAATAATATTAATTAAGAAGAAAACAACACCCCAAAAGCGCAAGTCTAATTAACTGAAAATATTTCTGAATACATAAAAATATTAATAATCTGCACGAATGAAAAAGTGGTACCCTAAATTATATATCTAATAATATGCTATTTTTTTTAAATCTATAGTTATCTATAAGGAAGTGAAAAAAGCCACTATTGTACTTAAAACTTCTATAAGCTTGAAGTTCTGATTAGTGAGAATCCTTCATTCTTTGTTTATTAAAGTTAAACCGTATGTCTTAAAATTCTTTAAAAAAAAATGCAAGCTAAAGATATCAGCTTTTATATCTAATTATAATCAGTTCAAAAAAAAAGGGTAACCTCATTGAGTTTCACACGAATCCCCTATTAAATAAAGAGGAAATGAAAATCATCGATACAATTTATTGTATACCTATCTTATCTGTTGATAAATCTAATATAATTTCATTAAAACAGAAATAAAGAGTTATCTTAAAGTCTATTAAATTTAAATGTCTCGAAATTTCAAACCTCAGGACTGATGTCGCGGTTACAACTATTTGATTTCGAACTAAACCCAGTATCTAAAATGAATGAAAAACCCCACATTAACTCGATTACCAGCTCGATGACAGCTGTGTTTCTTGTTTAGTTCTCGTGCCATAAATAAATAAAAATAGAGAAATAAATAATAAAAAAATAAAACTATATCTCCAATGACATATGCGTCACATCCCATTCGAATAAAAAATAATTTCAATTCAACTCAAGTCATCAATTTCTCCACTTATTTCTCTATCCGTTCACTTTATTACAGTCTTCCACACAACGCGACCAATTCAACCATTTCCCCAAACTTATAATAACTAATTACAATTAACAACATTAGTTAATTAAAGATGATTGGACAATATTTTGTCAAGTAGTAATGATGTTTGTGTTGTATTGTTGTTGCGTTATTAACATTTACAATTATTCAAATTACACTTGGTAAAATAATTACCTGTGCTGCTTCACAGAGGTAAATATGGCCAAAAATCGAGTGGCCATATCCGAGGGAAAAGGATGTCGAAATCGGCTCTAATGGTTTTTCTGTGTGCATCGTCGTCGTGTGTGGTCATTTCTAATTATAATTATTGTTTCGAATTATTATTTGAATTACATTTGTTATAATCATTATTGGTTTTGATTGGCTTGTAATACAAATATTCAATTTTCTCGAATAAATTCCCCCCTATTATTTCGTATGGTTCTCTTGTTAAATTTTAATTAGAAACGGTATGTATACGAGTTTGGATTTTTAGTTTTAATTTGAAAGCTAAATTGGAAGGGAAGTTCGATGATTTACAAAATTTTCAGCAGTTGAGATTCTCATTCTGCGAACATACCGAAATGGGGCTTAATTATTGTGATTGCTTAGTAATACAAACTTTTATAAAAATCGGCATGATTTGGCTTGATTATTAGTTTTCAATAAATTTGTAGTACTTGTATCATTGTCGAATGTATCATAACGCAAAGTAGGAAAGGATTAAGGACGGCGAATTTTTGGGAGACAACAAATTTAGAAAATAGTAGTTTAGAAAATTTAGAATTTTTTGTCCCTTTTTTAAGGCAAATAATTGTAAACTATTTTTTTTTTTATTTGCTTATAATTGCTTCAACTACTGAGTTCATTTTACGACTATGTGGCTTCATATAGTAGGTACATAGTTTTGGTAAATTGATCCGAGATTTTCATAAAGTGCGAAATCAAAATTTATTTTAAACCCAAAACAAATCTTTTTTAATTTACATACGTCACTATAAATTTTTTAATTTTTTAAAAAGAAGTAAAATGGCCTAAGTGGATGAGAACTGGATAAGCAAAAAAGCTTCATTCTCGAAATCTAAAACATCTTTAAAAGAAAGTCATTTTTCACCCATGGGTCTCTATAGGCCTGAAACTTCTCCTTTCTGTACCTCTGTTTCAATTCATCTACCATCAATTAACTCTATCAAACGAAAAAAAAATATTTAACCACAGATCAATAAGCGCATTTGAGGCTTAAAAATTTGAGATAAACTTGATTAGTAAATTGTAAAATTTAGCATTTTACTGTTAACTAATAAATGAAGTAGTTTAAAAGTATATCTACTTTGTCCTTATTATTATTCTCTAGTTTAAGTATACATTACAAGATATCATTTTTTTATAAAAAAAATTATTGTTACGACCCATTAACTCAATTTAAATGCACACTTCATAAATAAATCAAGAAATGATTCAAGAAATTCGAGATCTATCAATGATTCTTGTAAAAATAATCTATTTTATATTTCTTGATGTCATAGATTACACCGATATAAAATTGAATTATTTAAATTAAAACCTAGGAAAGTGATATGGTAGGTATTATTTGTCTTCGAACGCTTGAAACAAGTACCTACATTCTATTATAGTTGTTAAAGAAAATATTACAGTTATTAGAGTTGTTCGACTTAAAAGCAGAAAATTGGAAACAAGAACTTTAAGCTCTTAATTTAAATACAGAAGTTTCCAAAAAATTAGAAGTATGATATTACCGTGGGCCATTTAGTGTTTTTAACACAATAAAATGAACACAATAAAATGAACACAATAAAATTTTTTGTGGCCTTCTTAGAAAGAGAAAAGTCTCCGATTATATTTTATGAAATACAATTTCGCTCGTGTGGCTACCTCGACTGGCTTTGCAGTAGCACATCCTGTCAGTCCAATTTTTCAGTTAATTTTTACAATTCATTTTTGATGGTTTCGGACTTTATCTCACGAATGACTTGGCCAATATTAAATATAAAGCCTTTTGTTGTTTGTGGATTGTCTGCATAACATCAATTTTTGTACGGCACCCCACAAAAGAAGTTCAACGGAGCCAAATCGCGGCTCTGAGCTAGTCAATTGACATCACCAAAAAGGCTCACTACACGATTATCGAACTTGGTACGCAAAAGATCGAGTGTTTCATGGGCTGTGTGTCATGTCGCACCATTCTGCTGAAACCAAAGGTTGTTCAAGTCCAGGTCCTCAATTTCTGACCACAAAAAGTTGAGCAGCATGCCTTTGTAACGTTGTAACGTTTTGCTTGAAACAGCATTTCCAGCAGGATTTTCGAAAAACAAAATGGACCAAATGGTGAAATGCACCTTAAATCTCCCCTTCCAGATTGTTGTTATGATGAACTGTACTAAAGCTATGAAAATTTAAGAGCAAAAAAAAATCCTTGTGTTATTTAAATGAAAATATCTGCTGCGAGGCGTTACAGTACTTTCTTTTACTTTCATTTATGAAACTCGCTGTTGGTTAAAAGCAAATATAAGCACTTTATAACTATATGCATATAACCTATATATATGTATATACGAATTGCCAACTTTCACCCCAGAACCGTCCTTATTCGAATTTTCCCAGGAAAAAGTTTCAAATAAAAGTTGTAGCCATCAATGGGGCTAAGAGTTTTAGAAAGTTAGAAAAAAATTGTTGGAGCCGTTTTCAAAAATACTTGCAAAAGCTCAAAAACTTCAAAAATAAAGTAGAGCTTTCAGTTAACTGATTTCAACCAAAAGCTTCGCGATACAACTAAATATAATATGAAAGCTAAATTCCAAGTTTGTTGAAATTCGGATAAAGCTTTCGATACTATATGGCTGTCACGCGCAGACACACACACACACAGACATGTTTCTAAAAACCACCTTTTTGGACTTATGGGACCTCAAAAGATGTATTTTTGGTGAAAGCTCGAACTCGAAAATTCGACCCGATTGCAATACTTCCTTTACTATAATGTTAAAGAAAGTAAAAATGGGTTGAAGCAAACCTTAATTTTGCTATTAAGAGCTCGTTTTGGTGCCAAAATTTTAATATATTATATACCTACTATCAATTTTTGAATCGACTCAAGCATTGACTTCGTGAGTTATTTCATTTGCAAGCGAAAATGTCAAATCAAATTCATTTCAAAAATACCCCAATACTTGATGAATTTCTTTCTCAAAACCTTTACTTTCTAGAGAAAGCATTAGTAGTTTTGTTTTCGATATTCTAAACTCTAAAGGGATCTGTGAGGTCATTATGACCCCGTACTTTAAATTCATGGTTTGCACCTGATAGCATATATCTACACCAAAAAGCTACGCCATTATAATTAAATCATTTATTACTATTAATGCCAATATAGTCAATTGTCATTATAGAAATGTAACTTAAAATATCTTCTGCGAGGCATCACAGTACTTTCTTTTATGAAACTTGCTGTTGGTTAAAAGAACTATAAGCATTTTCTAACTATATAAACATGAACTATATTCATGAAGTCTTCGTGAATATACGAACACCCACCCTTAACTCCAGAAGCCTGCTTATTAGAATTTTCCCAGAAAAAAGTTACAAATAAAAGTTGTAGGCATCAATGAGCCTAAGAACCATAGAAAGATTGAAGAAAATCGTTACAGCCGTTTTCGAAATTGAAATAGCTCAAAAACCCATAGAATAAAGGGAAGCTTTCGTTCAACCGATTACAACTAAAAGCTTCGCGGCACAACTAGATGTAATATGCAGACTTAATTACAAGTTTGCTAAAATTCGGATAAAGCTTTCGATACGATATGGCTGTCACATACACAGACATGTTTCTAAAAACCATTTTTTTGGACTCACAGGAGACCTCAAAACATGTATTTCCGGTGAAAGCTCGAATTAGAAAATTCGACACAATTTAAATACTTCTTTTACTATGTATAGTAAAAGAAAGTAAAAATCTAAAATATATGTTTTTTAAATTTACTTAATTAGTTAATTAATTAGAGTAACTAAAATTTCATCTTTTGGTATCCATATGATTTTAAATATTTATGTATGTAGGTAAGGTATAAAATAGGTACGTAATAAAATACAAAAATTGAATTTGAAAAAAAAATGTTTTCCATGTAAATAATTCTATTCCAATCTCAATAAAATTATCCATAAAATTTGATCGATCAATCATGACTGAAAACGTACCCAAAGGTAAGTACATCTATAGCCATATAATTTACATGCCTTTCCTATTTCTAATCTTAAAAATAAATCCTCAAAAAAAAAAAACGCGCCTACCGGCAACAACCGTACTTTATTCAAATTAACACATAAAACCTTAAATTACGTTGTTTGTTCGTCGTTGTTGTTTAACGTTGTTCCAGTGTTGTTAAGTTAATTTCTTTGCAGCTGATGGAGTTTTTATTTTGAATTTAATGAATCGTGAATGGTGGTCTCGTCAACAGCGTTTATGACGTGGTCCAATAGGGCCCAATGATTATGAATTACGAGCTCGTTTCGGACAAACATATCATCATTACATCACCGGTAGTACCATGGAAATGGGTATCTACCTCTAATAAAGAGCATAAAAAACGCATGAAGAAAACAATTTCAACAGCTATACAACACTTTTTATTTGGACTCAAATTTAAATTCCCTCTCAACAAAAAAATGCTTTCTAATCGATTTGAAAAGTAGAAAAATCACAAGGGTATGTTAATTGTTGTAATTAGCTGGTTATGATTTCAAATTGTTTTATGTTATTAATTTTTCTTAAGTTTTTCTCTGTTTTCTTCTTTAGCAGCTTAGTGTCACTTGTTAAAATATTACAAAAGAAAAGCGACTTATATCGTTTAAGATTTAGGTAAGTGCCTAATTGCAATGAATAGAACAGTAAAAGCGATCCCTACATTTTTTTCCAAGTTTGGAGTCATTGAAGCGATCCTAATTTGAAAACTAAGTTCCCGATTATTTGTACTTTTTTGTCCCGAAATTTGATACACTAGAGATGGTAAGGACCGGTCCTGATTTAGACACTGAATAATTAATCAAGTTGTATTTCACTTAATGCCTACCTTATTAATAATAATAAAATTAGGTGATTTTTATTAATTATTAATTATTAAAACTTATGCCCTTTTGACGTTTTTCTATAATCTATACTATTGATTTTGTTATATGGCTTTCTATTTTCGTTTTGATCCCTCATAAAATAAAATCTGATATAATCTTACTGTTAACTGTTCCAAATCTTATATTAATATAATTTAACCAAATCCGTTAAAAAAGTTGATCAATTTTCAAGAATTTAAGGTCTCGTATAGAAATACAATTTATTATAAGAATGGACTAATTTTTATTGTTGTTTTTAATAAATATAACCAAGTGTGAATAGTTGAGACTTGGGAGTTGTACCTATATCAAACACGAAATGCCAGTAAAACAGGATGCCCATATCAATTAAAGCTGAGAAGTGATTAAGTTCTATTAAACAATTTTTGCCTTTTTTACTACACACAACAGAGAGGCATTTTTTTCCTTTCGCTATTTCGATGATAATCTGCGGTCGTGTTAGGTTTCGATAATTACACGTTTTACACGACAAGTTGTTATTTGAAAAACTAACATTGTGTGTTCGCGGTGACTCCTCCATCGCTTCCTTCTGCATTATATGAACGCAAACCCTATACTTAACACCAGCCAAAAATTTCTGCCAACCAAGCGATCATCATCAGTTGCACCATAACGATGATTGCCGTCTTGCTCTCGCTTAAGTATGATCAATGGGATGTGGTATGGTTTTGGGCCAATTTCTTAAGACAAGAGAATAATCATAATCACACCATCGTTATGTTGCGTCCCATTTCGTCCCATCAGCAGAATTGATCGTTAATCATTTTTCTTGTTTGCAACAGCCACAAGCTGGTGTTTGCCATTTTTCTATATATTTTTTAAAATTATATTCAACGGTATTTTTTTTCAATCTATTTTATGTCTTTTTTGAGAAATAATAAAATTTTCTAATACAGTTCTAAAACTCACACTTTACTAGTACAGTTTACAAGATATTGGAATAGAATTTTTCTCTATCTAAGACAATGATTTTCATCCTTTCTTTTCTTATCAACGTTTAAAAAATATCAAAATTTGGCGGCACGCTAACAATATGTTAAAAATAATTTTAATTATCTATAATACAATGTTCAAAATAGGTAATGATTAAGATGTTTAAAAAAATATATTTTTTCTTACGGTGTCTAAAAATGTATAGTATAAATTAAAACAAAATTTTTTTGGTACCAAATCGAGTTCTTAATATCAATATTATAAGGTTTGCCTCAATCCATTTTTCCTGCAGTTTTCCTTTAAATAACAAGGGAACTTTTTTTTAAATTTTCATAATTTTGAAACGGTTCATCGTAACAATAATCTGGAAGAAGAGATTTAAAGAAAATTTCATGCTCTACAAAAAAACTTCCTAAAACAAAGTTGGAAAAAAATTTTTAGTTGGTGTTATTTTTGAACGTTGATCCGAGGAACTTGGTTTTAAAGACCTTTTTCATAGAGCGAGATATTTCCTTCAAATCTCTTTTTTCAGATTGTTGTTAAAACTAACTGTTTCAAAGTTATGAAAATTCAAAAATAAAAATACAAAGCTCCTTTTTTATTTAAATGGTAAATGAAAAATTGGATTAAGGTAAACCTTAACTTTGATATTAAGAGCTCGTTTTGGAATAAACTTTTTTGCTTTGCAAATCAAACTCGAGTCAAAATATTGATATTCATATACCAAACTAAGTCAAACACTGACTTTACAAGTAATTTCAATTACAAGTTAAAATGTCAAGCTCAATTTGTTTCAAAAAATGTCGTTAGGTACTTGATTTAGTAATTTTTTTATTTTTCGGTGTAATTTTCTATTAAGGGTCAAAAATCCAAAAAAAAATCAAAATAACTTAAAAATATCAAGGGTTAAACAAGTTTTTAATGGAAAAAAGGAAAAATTAATTACCTACATCAAAAACTCTCTTAACAAATTTTCAGTTTTCCTTATACATATAATAGCTATTATAGGAATTACCAAAATGTAATCAAATATGGCTTTTAGCATTGGGATAATGTCATTTAATAATACAAGAGAACGTATTTGAAATTGACACCAATTGTGGAACAAAGCTTTTTGAAATTCACTATCAAAAACTCAAAAGGGTAAAACGTTGTAATTACTTCCTGAAATAAAGTCGGTCCTGCTGTTTATCCTAAAGAAATCAAAAGGTGGTTGAACGTCACCTGTACCCAAATAGGTACACCTAAGTGGACATTTTCAAATTATAGTCATTCAAAGTTATTATATTCATGATTATAATTGTAATTTGTCTCATTACGAACCGACCAGAAAAATGTTTGTTTTAACGAAAGTAAAAAAGTTTTTTTTTTTGTAGAAAATTTCGTCCAATACATCGTGTGTACGAAGGGGGGTCCCTCTCTCGTGATATTTGAATGTGTATAGGGCTATCGAAAATTGTTATTATGATAATCAATAAGATGATTATAGGGGCCCAATGGGATTATTATTAATGTATTATTAACGATCCCATCATCTCTAACAAGTTGTTGATGGAATTATTTTTTTTTTTTTGGTGTATGACGAAGAGAGCTTGTATTGGAGGTTATATGGTCGTAACGAAATCAAAAAATATGGTTATTGCCTTTTTTGTCTTGTGTGGTCTACAGTGCACGAGAGAAAAAAATATAGAAGTAAATAATAAATACATCATCGACATCGAAGGTGGCCAAAGAACGGATGAATGTGGCGGTGGTGGCGGCGGCGGCGCACGCCCTCGGCCAATTTTTGACCACGATCATACAACAGTTAGGCGCTATTCTCTTATTTCGATCGATATTTTTCGACTGAGAAAATTTTCTCGAAAATTTTCGAACAGCCTACTATTAGTGGTATCAAATATCTCTCTGTATCTGATTCAGTGATTCACTTGCTGAAGACTAACCATATCAACGTTTTCCAAATTTGGGCGGAGGTTACCTTATGCTCCACAGGGGGGTAATTTTGGAGGCAATTAAAAATATGTTGCATTCGTTACCTACATCATCGAACCAACCAAATTTAATACACAACAAAGATTATAATTCAATATTAAATAGGCATATAAAAGCTTTGTAAATAGTCTTAGAACTAAAACAATTCAATATTAAACGATTTACAATCAATCAACATGTTTTAGACTTCAATTTAATATCTAAATGTTAATAAATAGAAACATCACCCCAGCCTACAGTAACAGTTTTAATATTTAGAATGTAGTACTTTTTTGTGAGTTTATGTGGGTTTCGGAGCAGAAATGTTGGTGATTTTAAGTGCTAGGATAGTGAATGTTAGCTTAAGGGTACCTTCAGTGAATACCTGGTATCCCATGTAAAAAGAGTTTTGAGCATAAACATTTAAATTTAAAATTTGTAGGAAAAAAATTAAATCTGGAATTTTTATACTTCATATAGATACTAGATACGTTATAAACATTAAGTGTACTTCTCTTGTTCATAAGATACAACCCATTTTAGTGTTGTTCGATGTTGTGCATATATAGATAATAAATTATAAATTAATACATAGTGAATATAATTAATTTGACTCTCTTTGAACAAAAAAAAAAACATTTTTAGATATTAATACTATGTGGTTTTAGTCAAGGAAACCCCGTTTTTGACAAAATACTACAGTTAAGAAATTCATTTTTTCACTTATGTATTATGAAAACCGATCTCAAAAATTTGTTATAAAATAATTGTTATTATTGGGTTCAAACAATCATAGCGATTTAACCACTCTTTCAATTCTATTTCGCATAAACATGAGTAGATTTGGTTAAAAACTAATTGCAAGCCTAATTAAGTTCTGCTTTTCGGGAAAGTTTCTCACCAATAATGAATTTTTGTAGTTTTAGTATTTTAAACTACGAATAATTAGTTGCGCAAATATGAAAACCTAAAAATTTTAACAGCTCGGCTACGTGAAATAAGTTTGAGCACAATCAGCAACAATTAGATTCCTAGGTATTTGAGATTAACATTTCTTAGTTGATTCGTTTACCCCTAAAAAAATAGATACGAGTCTACAAAATATCAAATAATGATTTTGATAAGATGTACCTACTAACAGTAGTTGTCAACTTGTTGGAACGAAATTTCGACTGAAAAATTTTAATACATGCTTACACACTTTCTGGATCTAGTGTATGCCTATTTGCATTGTCCAACTACCTACTAGCCATATTTTTTTAAAAATGTTACTGTTAATAAATGAAAATAATTTTTCTAGGAAATAGTAAGAAATGTAACAATTATCCAATGGTGAATTATCAATTGGTTAATATTATATTTTTTTAATTCGAAAGCAAGGAATACAATGCCCTTTCAAACAAAAAATTAATATAAATGAACATTTTAATAACAACTAATTTATTAGAGATTCATCAAGTCAAATTGGTCGTTTTTGAAATTAATTGTGCCTAAAACTTTGACTTGTAAATGGATCAACTTACGAAATGAATGCTTTATAGTTTATTTGATAGTTAAATATTAGGAGTAATATTTAACTCAGCTTTGACTTAAATTTAAAATTAAATTTAGATCAAGTATAATATGTTAAACATGAAGTCAAGTAGTAAACCCCTACAGATTTAAATACTTTTACTTTTATCATTGCAAATTTCAACTAAATAAAATGAAGAAATTTGGCTCCCCAAAAAGTTGTATCACTAGCCACCGCTGCCTTGCTACTAACTCCATATTCTTCATTTAAAAAATTATATAGTACCTGACTAGTATTAACATCTAACATCTGATAGTTTTGATTTAAAATGAATTACCTAATGCTAATTTGGTTTAATTTGAATCGGAGAACGTTTGATTTGGCTTAAAATCTTAAACAACACGCCACTATAACAATAATTAATGTGTTAACCACTATCTTACTTTGAATTTACTTTAAGTCAAAATTAACATAGGTCACAAAGATTACATTTGTCATATATTACCTATTTTAATTCAATCCAACCCTGTGGTACACCTTTTCTTTTAATTCCTGAAATATTTGCTCTTCGAGGAAACAACCTTAGATCATTAATAATTTTCTACTAAAAAAAATAAATAATCATCATTTTTTATTTTCTCTTACCCCCAATAAACATAACGAGACTGAAAACATTAACAAGACAGCAGCTCGGTTTGGGCTGAGCTGGAGGGTTGAAACCTTCGTTTTGAGGGATGAAAACGATCGGGTAGGTATGGAATTTCATAAAAAAATAAAATTTCACCCTAAAATTAAAAAAAAAAAAAAAAGGAATCTATGAGACAACTGGAAGGCGGAGATCACCTGTCACAACTTGCCACGATTAATATAAACATCAATAATATCTAAAAATTCAATTTTTATAATAGGCAGAGGAGTGTATCTGTGTGATGGGTACAGTATTTATGCATGACATTATTTAAACGAGTGTTATTAGGATAGTTGGCGCCATCGAGCTTGGCGCTTGTCTCGATTTTTTCGAAAAAAACTATTTCCTCATATTTGCGTTATTGGTTTATCTGCAATAAGCATAACCACAAAATGCATGCACACGTGAAGAATTTTGATTGAAAATTATTTGTGGCTCGCACTTGCAGAAAATTGGACGCACGATTGTAATTTGAAAAACCGCAATAATCTCTACGATGAAGTAAAAAAAAAGGCACTGTGGGGAATGGAGGCCAGTGGACGAAGACTGAGGATGACACGGCCGCACCAGATCGCGTCATTCAATTTTAAAATAATTCGTTTAATATGGAAATGAGCGAGCACTCGATTATTTGACCTAAGCCAGTAGTTCTCAATTTTTTTACCACGTTGGATCAAAAACTCCTAACGAAGGTTATACATCTGCTAATTGATTAGATTTTTAAGTAACTTGAATAAAACTTGTCTTAAAAACAATTCAACGTCAAGTCAAATGTTAACATTTAAATTTCAAGTTCAAAGTTCAAGAATTGATTTTGAAAGTTATTTCATTTCAAAGTTAAAATGTTGCACTCCATTCATTGCACAAAATTTCCAGTTACCTGAAATGATAAAGCCCTAATTGTTTGGATATATAATGTAGATATATTAAATGGTGGCAAGCAGATAATTGTAGGAAGATTCTAAAAAAATGTACCCATGTAAAGTTAACATTGAAAAACCGAGAAAGAAATAGAGAAAGCTACATTTTAAGAAAGACATGTAAGTACATTTTACGACAAGTATACAATCAGAAGCGCTGAGATTTTGGTGTTCGCAGACCACAATTTGAAAACCGCTGACCTAGATGCAAAATAAACGTTTCATATCTCTTTTCGATGCCATTGCGCCCCATTCACTTCAGCTTGAGCTGCTTCTCATCTGCCCTCATCGAGCTATATCTCAATCATACTACTAATAATAAGTACAATATTTGGTCACGACCTGTGACGTCATCATGGCGATGTGGTAGGTCCTCGATTATATTGTTCTAGTCAATAATAATGGCCGCCCATTCACTAATTACTCAATTTTCCAGTATCAACCGTGTCCCTTAATCTTCGACCCACACAGTCCATTATCTATATACTTTCTTCTCCAATAATTCATATTTTCACAATTTCCAATTATTCCGTTATTAAAATTAATAAGACCCTGCTTAATCATATTCAATATAATTAATGTACCAATCTCTTATAATGGACTTAAACTTGTAAAGAATTTTAACGTAAGCTTTACAAGCTTATATTAAGTTCAAGACGTAAAAATAACAGGCACTGGGGACAGTAACTTTTTTGACTTAGATCTGATACCTGTTGAAGACTAATTATGGGCTGGTCAATCCAAAAATAACACCAATTTTTGTCGATGACGTAAACTTTTTAAGCTTTACGATAAATAGTAGCCTCAGTTTTATGATAATTTGATAAATAAACAGCTTTAAACATGCCTACAACTATAACTATGCATAGAATCTGCAATTTCCACCCATGAGCAAGTATTTTAAAAGGAAAAAATCTCCTTATGTAAAATGTGACATAAGGATATAAGGTAATAAAAAATTATATTCTTGAAAGGTATTTAATGTCAATTAAGGATGAATTACAACTTTAAAAGAGAATTAAATAATGATTTTTAGAAGATTTTCTATTTCTAAACTACCAATTTTATACAATTTAATTGTTAGAATTACTAATTGTAATCACAAACTTAGGCTCTTCACTTTTTGCATTTTTTCATAATCTTCGATTAGAGTCATTTTTCGAAGATCTTAAAAAAATCCAATATATATGATATTATTGAAAACTTCTTTTCATTTTGCCTATTTATTTATCATAATAAGCTTTTGTAATTTCTTAACAAACTACTTATTTTTTTTCTACTGCTGTATTTAACCTATGGTTTTTACTAGATACAGTTCTTTTCCTTATTTAACAAGTTAGTTTTATTAATAATGTTCTTATATAAACAGTGTCTAAAAAACTACAAGTTAATTAATCATTTAAGTCAAGCATTACATTTGGAATTTATTTTTTTAAATTTAAATAATAAGCTGAATACATTGGAAAATATGTTCAGATACTTAACTTGATGAATCCCCAATCTGATGATACAGCTGATATCTAACTAGTAGCAATAACAAGCTCTTTATTTTACGGAAACAGAGCTAACGAAATCTTATAGAAACCATACATTTTTTTGGGATAGAAAATATTATATTGTTATCTTAAGATTTGTGATATTTTCAACATTATCCCATCAAAACTATTCCGGGATATAACACTCATTGGAGTTAATTGTCTTATAAACTATTTCCATACGAAAAATATCTGCTGCGAGGCGTCACAGTACTTTCTTTTACTTTCGTTTATGAAACTCACTATTGGTTAAAAGAACTATAAGTACTTTATAACTATACAAATACATGTAAACAGAACTATTGTATATGCATACAGCCTATATGCATATGGATATACGAATTCCGAACCTTCACTCCAGAACCGCCCTTATTCAAATTTTCCCAGGAAAAAGTTTCAAATAAAAGTTGTAGCCACTAATGAGTCTAAGAACTATAGAAAGTTTAAAGAAAATTGTTGGAGCTATTTTCAAAAAAAATTTAAAAACCCCTAGAATAAAGTGGAGCTTTCGGTTACCCGATTTCAACCAAAAGCTTCGCGGCACAACTAGGTGTAATAGGGAGGTCAAATACCAAGTTTGGTGAAATTCGGATAAAGCTTTCGATACGATATGGCTGTCACACACAGACACACACACACACACACACAGACATGTTTCTAAAAACCACTTTTTTGGACTCAGGGAACCTCAAAACATGTATTTCCGGTGAAAGCTCGAATTCGAATTCGACCCGATTACAATACTTCCTTTACTATCGGTAA
Source organism: Sisyra nigra (assembly GCA_958496155.1). Taxonomy (NCBI): domain Eukaryota; kingdom Metazoa; phylum Arthropoda; class Insecta; order Neuroptera; family Sisyridae; genus Sisyra; species Sisyra nigra. Next base: position 25,563,623 of record OY292316.1, on the reverse strand, counting down.
AAGAAAGTAAAACGCATAGCATTGTTCTATGATACTGTTCCTGCGCGAGAGATTTGCGAAGCAATGAACAAAAGCTTACACTCAAAAATAGTTCACAAGAACCGTGCAATTTTTCGAGGTATTTTAGCGCAAGAAAATTTGATTTGTATATTAACTAGATGTTTAAAGTAAAACTGTTAATAATGAATGATGGCACAATCACACAGAATGAATATTAACAGTTATGCTGTTAAACTTTTGATATAAGTATTATATATACTTCTGTTTTATGTTTCAATGCTTTTCTAAATTAGTAAATAGGAGTAATAATTAATTAATTATACCATTTGTTTAAATCTTCCCATCTCACTTCTCCTTTTTAAAATACTTAAACAGTAGGTATAAGGTCGTATAATATATCTAATATCTAAATCTATAAAACCACCAAAACTATCTCTTATAGATATCAAAATCAAAATAATGACGTTTATAAATTGCACTCATATTTCATGTAATCTATGCTAAAAATGTGAAGAAATCAAATACTGACTCCACCTATTGACGTATCAACAAAAATGTAAAAAAAAATAATGAATAGTGTGAATGTTTTTTTTTTAATTTTATTATTATAGATTTATCGCTTTCAAACTATAGGTACAAAACAAAGCAATGGTCAAAAAATTGACTAGAGTAAAATAATTATACTTTAGGAAATCCGCGAATCTCAAACACATGTATATTAAAATAATGTCGTCTCCTCAGAGCAACTATAAGACATCTATAAAAAATCGTAAATGAAATTTCTGAATTTATAATGCAATACCTATATTCTATATTATATACTCGTATTATAATATTATACTAAGCATTACATACCGATGTATTCATAATATTATTAAATGTAATTATTATATGTAACTTATGGCTAATAATAGATACTATAAGTAGGTACATAAGTAACTCAGAAAGCTAATTTCCGTTTCTAGATGTCCTAGCTGTAGTTCTGAGGTGACGAAGCGTTTATCTTAATTAAATCTAATAAAAATAATCTTCGAGACTTATAAGTAATAATAATCATTTTGTAGATATTCCGCCATATTAAAATTGAAAAAAAAAATGTGAGTTAACAACTTTTAAAATATGTACTTTTACTATTTCTATAGAAAATGAATACATTGAAGAATATGTAGGTACAAATAAAGGTTTCAGTTAGAAGTTTGTTGTGAAAAAAGTACAAATTTCATTTATCCGAGATTAATAAAAATCTCAACTGGCTAAGGTTATAAATTATATTTAAGCAGATAATTTTCTCATCTCTTTCAGATGGTGGTTAAGTAGACACGACGACGATGATGCTGATGATGATGGGATCTCCATAAAAAAGCCATAAACCAAACAAGCATCATCATAATCATCCCATCGTTTCTTACCTTTTTTTTATTTATTCGATTTTTTCTTCATTTTGCTGAGGTACAAAGACGATGGTGTTTTCACATTCACATTCAGAGGTAGAGGGAAAAAAGCTGAAAGAGAGAAAAAAAATTAATAATCTAAAACCAAACGAAGTTGAGTGTCTGTGCTATGACGTCATAAGTACCCAATCAAGTGGCGCTAGGCCATCATCATCAGTAACAGCCTCCATGGATTGTGGTAATATCATTAGATTATAACTCAAGCTCGTACCACGAACCAAAATAAATTCATATACACATCACCAATGAAGGGGTGACCATTTCTACCTTGAATACCCAAAATGAAATGTCGATGATTTCAAACTAAAAACTATTTTCTATTAAATACGTTAAATTACATTTTAAAAAATGTTTTTTTATAAAATAATACGTGTAACCACCACTTAGTATGGTGATGGTTAAATTGTTGCTCTACACCTTAGTGGTCCTAGTGTCAAATCCTAGTACAACGGGTCTCTAATGATGTTAGTTATTAAAACGACCTTTAATATAAAGGAAAAATACTTGATACAAATTTTTTATCTCAATTGATTTCAATGTGTATAAAGTTAGTAAGAACAATTTGTTTGTACATCCCTAGTATTGGTTTTCGTAATGACTATGTTAAAATTGGTATATAATTTAGTGTTGGTGATGCCTCGAGCGCGGACCTCCCCAGAGTTGAGGAGAATCTCACTGTGTGGATCACAACCTAACATTATAAAACTATAAAACCAACAAACGCTCTCTCGACAGAAGAACAAGAATGATCCATAAGATCTTCGCGAATCGAACAGAGACAGATATCTTGTCGAACAATACGAACAACAAGCTTATAACAACAATAAATAATAAAAAACAAAAGGTGCCCATCATCGCACTCTTGATCCGGTGCTGATTAACCAGTTTTTATCTCTCGCTTAGTTCCCTGCTAATTTAGTACCAGCGACAACAAAGAGGAAAACGTATAGCTACATATATTTTAGTGGTCTTTTTTAAATATAATTATTATTGCCCGAATTAAGATACGTGGTTAAGACATCCTATCACATGACGATAATTAATTTGAAGATCATAATATTTTATTTTTAATATCTAATAGTGGATATAATAGATAATAGGATATCCTTTCGTTTCAATTTTGGTCTAATATAAGTTAAACGTGTTTGAATTAATATTTATATAACAGTAAACTTTTGAATTAGTAAGGCTTGCAAAGAAGAAATCATTGCACTGAAACATTATGTATCACTATACCAATTACCTATATTGATTGGGGACAATCTCATCGGTTTCCCAATGATAACTATATTTATTATTTATTTACCTAGTCAATTAGCTAGGCATTTTATGAAACGAATTAAATTTTATATTTTGATTTAAAATGAATTATTTGCCAATTCAATGCTTGACTTAGACCTGATAAATAAATATTATCATTTGACTTGAATTTGACTTGATTTTTAGTCAAGTTACTTCAAAATCAAGTCAAATAGTAAATTCTTAATGATAATGCAACAAAAGTTCTTAATCTAATTTTACCAATATTAACTTGCAGAATCCTTAAACATGAAACCTGTTTTTTTTTTTAATTTTGGTTATTCAATCTCTTACTAAGTAGTCACTTTTTTGTCTCACGCCCGAAAATGATTCAATCTCAATCTAAGTAGGTACCTACCTAGTACCTACCTACCAATAACATATTGTTTTTGTAAGCAAAAAATTCATGGATACCTTTTTTAGTCCTCTCATTTAATTGATTTTTATCAATGAAGTATTAATTCAAAGCAAACGATTATCACTTCACGGTAAATGCTATTTTGATCAATAGTTACGCAAAGGTATTCACAGTTTACGATTTTGTTTCAGTGTTTTAAAATATACAAAATTACACAGCATAGAACATTCAAGAACATTTTCCATGAGTTTGTACCTACTCGTATACGTAAATGATACAAATTGTCCAACAACCGAGAATACTTATAGTTTTGTTATAAAAGTATTTTGGGAAACAATATTTAAAACTAATTGTACCCAGTTGAATCTGTTCACGTGAGCCACACAACATTGTTCATAACATTTCTCGATATACGATGTTTTTTGAAGATCTGTAAGGAACATTTAATTAATTTCATGAAAATCCCTGGTCTTTGCGTGATACGATAACAAGCAGACAATAATATTATAAATGGTGACGTTGATCATTGTATTGATAATTATGCCTATAAGAATAACATTTTCCAAAAATATTCAATTTACAGACACGTCTCAGTTACATTTTTATTATGTGCATAGAAGATATAGACTTCAAATTTTTTTTTTTTCATTCTTCATTTAACGTTTTCAAAAACAAAAGTTTGGTTTTTGTAACAAGAGTTCAAATAGGAATACGATTTTAAACATTAGTTTAGTTAGCACTATTTGCCTTGATTTTCATGCTATTTGACGTAAATTTAGCTGAAAATCAAGTGAAACTTTAGTAAAATGGTAATATTTAAATATCAAGTTAAGTCAAGCATTAAATCTGTAAGTTCTTACATTGTAATATGATATATCTACATTATATTCAGCTTGATTTAATGCTCAATGTATCCATATACTTGACTTGATACTTGTTAGTGCTTTCTTTTCTCTGTGAAATAGAGGTTTTAAACGGTAGATACTCATGAGGGAAGATACTATTAAATGTCAATATTGTTTTTATAATCGTCGTCAGTGAAAGGCAGCAATTTGCAAGGTACACTGTTTTTAACTATAGTATTAAAACTAATTTACGGAATTGTAAAAGGCATCTTGAGGATATAAATGCCATATGAATTTTAAAAATTTGAAAAAAAAAATGTAAATCTAAAAATGTATTTTCAGAAAAACATCATTTCTCTCATTCGCAAACTTTTATAAAGTTCAAAAAACAATTTAAAATTCTGTAGATATTCAAAAAAAAGATTTAAAATACATTTCTAAGTTTTGAAACCATTGGAACAATCCTAGATATTTTTGGATTTTTAAAATTATTGAGGTCAGACAGACCCCGATAATATTAAAACGTAATTCTAAGGAGATGGTCTAAAAAAAGTTTAATGATTCAATTGTATTTTACAAGAAAAAAAAATATTTGGGAACTTAAAATAGATAGGTAAGTTAATATCATAATTGAAGGCATATCCTTTCGTTTATTAACAATTGTAAAAACACATACACCAGAATAATAAATACGATTCTGACAATATTGATTATGGCGGGTCATAAGTCTCAAAATGCATATGAGAGTGTATGAAAATAGAAACTAGAACTTCCACTTCATATAAATTCCCATCATGTAACATTGTTGGTCACAGGTAATTAATATGTTGGTAGGATATGAATTGATAACTTCTTTTAATTTTCAATAAAAATCCTCAAACTAGCGCAAAACTTAATTTATACAGTGTACACATTCAAAAAATGCATATTATGCTACGTATAGGCAATCAATGTTACTCGAAAGTTGTATTCATAGTCTAAATTGATATAACATAATAAAGATTCTTTAAAAAAAGAATGTAGGAGACATAAAACATGAAATTTTAAACGTTTAAAACGAGTTAACAAGTCACAAAACCACCAAAAATTCATAAAGATAAGCATCTCTCTGAAAAATGAATTGAAGCGACCGCCACTCCAGCGTGTTCTCTCGTGCTCGTGCACATCCCTATATGTTCTCAAGCGGAGAGCGGTTTGGTCCACACACCAAGGATGAAGCGGGCCCTGGTCCATTCCTCGTACCCCAAATCGCTTGTATTGTACTGTTGTAATCGTGTCTAAAACAAAAGATCAACTTATGTCAAAAACCGGGCGGGCAAACGTTGCATCGCAGACGACTTCGGCCACCACCTATCTCTCCGGTCTGCGGGTGATTGACAAAAGAATGCAAGCTATTCGATGTGGCGCCACAATCCAATCGAAATTCCAGATCAGGAATACCCAAAATATTAATTCGATTGTGCAGCCATCCTATATTCCTCGTATCAAACCATTCTCGTTATCTGCGGTATTTAAAACTATACGAGGATTTTGAGGAAATTTTTTTCCGAATATTTTAAGAAGTCTTCTTCAGTTTTGATTCATAAATTATATTATAAAGTTGAAGCGTTCCTTTTTTTTTCCTTTTGGGGAGGTCACAGACTGAATTCATGGCGATGAGGTCTCATTAAATTCCAATAAATTTATTCGATATTCTTTCCCATAGATAGAATATCCCGTAATAAATATAGAAGATGTTCACACATACATGTATAAGAAATCGTGGTTGTACTAAAGAGAGTTAAAGACGGATAAAAAGCGAGGAACCGCCAGGTGCCACGGTGGCGGTCGCCCGCTGTGTGCTGCGCTCTTATAACACCCGCACCGACATCTCGCACCGATCATCAAAACACCGTGGGTGGCTGCGAATACAACTCGTTACTTTAAAGACAATTCAAAATTAAAAAATTTCCCTATATGATGTCCTGGAATAAAAACAAATATCCGTCAGTGATTTATGCGTTAATTGTTTCTTATAAACCCTACAGGACACCTCTTTGATATATCCAGTAAATAAATCATTCTGTCGTGAGGTTTTGCACGGTATAGGCAACCAATGATACATTGTTGCTAATCGCCCCTTTTTAAATTTAAACCGTGATTTAAACTGTCAAACTAATTCGTTTTCTAACGAAAATATCCGAAGATGGCATCGCCACAAGCCTCTTTCAATCTCAGTTGCTATGGCAAAGTATAGGCAATTAATGTTCCATTAATGTTATTTACTTGAAGACACTATAGGGTTAAATAGGGTCAGCAATTTTAAGAAATCCTTTTTCTTATATTTTTGTACTTGTCGGCTAAATAAATTTGTTTCAAAATATCGGGTCTTGTGGTTAGATACGTGTGGAACTCATTACACGATTTATTTATATTTATCTTCGTAATCAAAATAGCTTTCATTACTGCGACACTAATGAACTTTATTTTATCACTTGTCCATATTTTGTTCATTTGAGAAAAAAAAAACTTTTTTCGTTACTTCCAGGCAGACACTTAACGTACTTTATAATCGTGGAAAAGTTTGTTAAATGAAGGTTGTTGGTACGAAAGTGCTGGAGTAATTTGACCCAACGGTTTTTAGTAGAAATATCCTCGGCATTTCAGACAGAGATTTTTTCATCTGTCGCAAAGTTGGAAATCTAAGATGCCCGAGAGCTAAAATTACATCTATTATTATATTATACATCTATTTTATTCATAGGCATCTGAGATGTCCCCTTGTATCCATGGGCATCTAAGATGCCCTAGATGCCCATGAATACAAAGGGGCATCTCAGATGCCTATGGATAAATATAATAAAAATTGTTTTTATTAGAAATTTATAATATTAGAATTAAACGACTTTGAATCGATTTCTTTATTTTTAAAAGTAGTTTTATATTTTAATTTATTTAAAATTAATTGTATTTTATATTTAACTAAATAAAAACTTTATTTTTAAAGAAACTCGACAAAAATTAATTTAACCACATTAAAAGTATAATAAGGTCCTTTAAGAAAATTTGAAAATCTTTCATACCAAATGTCATTTAAAACCGTTCAGCTATTTAAGTAGAAAAAATTAGGAGCTGTCCTACAGAAACCGTACTTTTTATAGGATAAATGGTATTCAATATGTTAAGATCCGAGGTATCTTTAACAAAACTTCATTAAAATTTGCTCCGTTAAGTAGTTGTTAATTATTTAAAAATTTAGTTCGTTATATTAATACGTTTATTTCTAACTAGCTGATACCCGTTCGCTTCGCTGAGTGTCTCTAAATTTAACTGATTGATTAAAAGATTCCCTACGTTCATAGCGAAATATAACAATTAATCTATTTTGACAGAAAAAAATGATAGATATTTTCAGACTTTAGATCCAAAGAAAGTACATCAAAAGTCGTTAAACTACTTTTCAAGAAAGAGATGTTAGCTGTTTTACATCAGCTTCTATACGATTTTTAGTAATAAAGTACCTGTATTTCTTTAGGATTTGAAAATCTTCTATACTAAATGTCATTTATAACCGTTCAGCTAATTTAGGGGCATCCATTAATTGCCCGAGGCGTTCCCCTCTGGTAAGATGTCATGAGATTTGGCATAAACCTTTCCCTCAACCCGCAATTTAATGTGGTATTTTTCAAAACAAAAAAATACGTGATATTTGAGAGACCTTCCCTTTGCCTAGAGTAAGATTAGATGAGATTCGCCCCCTGAACGCCTCACGTAATAATTAATGGATGTTCCCTTAAAAGAATAGATCGCAAAGAAACGGTCACATTTGCAAAATAAAAAAGTGTTGTTTCACCAAGACAATGCACCGTATCACAGTTCGATGAAAACGATGGCAAAATTTAATGAATTTGGCTTTGAATTGCTTACCCACCCACCGTATTCTCCATATTTAGCCCCCAGTGACTTTTTCCTGTTTTCTGATCTCAAGAGATCCCAAAGCTTGCTGGAAAGAAATTTAGGTCCAATGATGAAGTAATCGCTGCAACTGAGGCCTATTTTGACGAGGAAAAGAAATTGTACTATAAAAGTGGTATCAAAAAGTTGGACAATCGCTATACTCGTTATATCGCCCTCGAAGTTGAATAATAAGATCGAGTTTTGTAAAAATTTTGTTTTTTTCTTACTTATCCTACGGACTTATTGAATTGCCTGTTTTTAGAATTTTTATATTCTATATTCTTGTTATTATTATGTTAATGTAAAAAAGTTTTGTGATCAAATTATTAAAGTAGATAAGTTATGTTTATGTTATAGCAAAAGTTTACTAAAATTGTTATTTTGTTTTATTAATTAAGATAACTTAAAGTTAACTGTTCTCAAATATCCCACTTTACCCTAATAGGAAATTTTCCGCAGTTTTTAACTCGTGTTAGAGTGTTCAGTTCAAGAATAAATCACATCAGTTAACAATCAGTGATAACTTAAACAGTGAATTAACCATTGTTGAATTGTAAATCAATCAGTGTAACATAAATAAATAAACGTGTGTAAAAAATAAACTGTTGTTTTAAAAGAGGAAGAGCACGGTTTATTAGGGGCTAGGAATTGACGACGTTTTTTGATAAAAAATGAAAAGTTGGAAAACCCTTAACATTAGTATTCTACTTGATTTGAACATAAACAAATCCCACAAATCCCTTTTACTTGGCTTTTCAATGTTTATTGAGACACACTACGAAAAATTAAATTATTTTAAGCATATATATTTAAAAGACCATTTGTTTTTTGCTCTCCTAGAAACCTTTAAAAATATATCTATACTGTTTTTTTCCGTTTAAGTATAGTTCTCTATATTAAGAAAAAAAAAAATTTTACTCTCCTAGAAAACTTTTGAAAAAATAGGAGCATATTGTTTTCCTTTGAGCTATTTATATAGTTAAGTTCAAATAAAAATAATAAAAATAACTAAGCATTGTTATTCTTTTCCTATAATCAAAATAAAAAACAGAAAATTTATTATTTTTAAACTTTCAAATTTATTCAACCTCTTAAACAATTTATTTAAGATTATGTGATTTTGTATCTTTGTCTTTCATTTTTGTTACATGCTTGCTTTTTTCTTTTCTGACAATAAATTACGTAACATAAACAGTTGTATTATATTTTGGTGCTTGCTTTCAAAAATTACTAGCAGTTGAAATAAGTTTTAACATGTGATTTAATCGATTTAATTCTTTAAATTAGATTTAAAATAATTACAAACTAATTTTATAGTAAAAACAGCTTCTTATTACTAAACCAATTTTTAAATGTATAACTGAGTCCATGTAATTACTAAGGGGCAAAATGGAGCTTGCAAATAAAAAGAAATTATTTGATCAAGCAAATATAATAGAAAACTGTTTTGGAGTTTATTTATTGTACTGTGAAAATCCCAAATATTTTGGCCGTACTTATATTGGTTTTACGGTCAATCCAAATCGACGAATCAAACAGCATAACAAAGGGAAGAAATATGGTGGCGCTTGGAAAACTAGCAATCGTGGTCCTTGGTATTTTACATTTTTATTAAAACTCATTTAGATCAATCAAATACATGTTTTCATTACAGGAAAATGGTGTTAATGGTGCATGGATTTCCCAATGACATTGCTGCATTAAGAGTATGTTTCATTTTGGTATAGAAATCAGCAAATAAATTATTACTAAATCTTATAAATAAAATAATTAATATAAATAAAATAAAAGACCAACTATTAATAGATCACATATTGGCACAGATTGAGAATCATTAATTGATTAATTAAAATTTAGTGAACTTTGATTATCAAACTTAGAAAAAAAAGTTTCGTTTTTAATGAGAGAAAAAGTCAATGAGTCACAAAAAACAAAATTTGGATGTCTTTGGAAATTTAGAAAATACATTTTAAAGAGGAAAAGTTTTAAAGAACAATTACTTCAGTTACTTGAAGTTTGTAAGGATGGATGACTTCTCTTCCAAAGAATACTTAATATCTTCTAATTCATTTACATTATTGATATCTTATCAGTACTTCTTAAGATCTGGAATAGATATATTAACATTAATACAGGGAAAATTCCTTTTTTTTCTCAAATTATCGTTTATTATTATTATTATGTCCAAATTACGTTCAAAAATCGAAATATCACGACATCAGAAAATATAAGGTTTATTCCCAACTAGCTGATACCTGCTGAGAGTATCTAAATTAAATTGATTGATTAATTGGTTCCCTACCTTCACAACGAAATTTAAAAATTAATCATTTTTGTCAGAAAAAGATAATAGATACTTTCAGACTTTAGATTCAAAGTAAGTTCATCAAAATCCTTAAAACTACTTTTCTAGGAAGAGATATTAGCTATCTTACAGGCTCATTACAATTTTGAATATAAAATATGTTCCTTTAGATTTTTAAATTTTTCATTTCAAATGTCATTTATAACCGTTCAGCTATTTTAGTAAAATAGATTCGTAGCTATCCTACAGGAATCTTGCATTTTTAGGATAAATGGTATTCAATACGTTTAGATTTAAGGTATCTAACAAAAATTCATTGAAATTAGTTCCGTTATTTAATTGTTAATTATATTCAAAAATTTAGTATAGTTATTATTTTAATACGTTTATTTCTAATTCCTATCTACGACAATGAACAATAAAGAAATTCAAATATTTAAAAAAATTTCATTATTATATTTATCGAGTATTACATTGAAATTCATATTTATTTTCTAGTAAAAATTGGTAATTTATAATTTAAATTTTGTAGAGATTTCTTTCGTTACTGTGTAAAATTGGTCAGGCCTTCGTGAGGAAAATGCGTTAAAATGCTCTTTCACAAACTTTAACAAAACTTAACGAAAATACTACGAAAATAGACGGTTCCTGTAGGATTCAATTGTTATGCTATCATATGTAGAGTGACCAATCGTACGTGTACCTTACATACCTAATTGGTGTAGAATTTTTCAAATTTTATGTTCTAAATAAGGACCAACATAACATTTTAATATTTATAAGAAAAATATAGCAATAAAACAGCCACTACGTACGACGTACAATATCCAGTCGCTCTGCCAACGCTTTTTAAATCTGTGATATCTTATATTATATTCATTTTTATGATATGTTGTAAAGGGCAATTTTGATCTACATGAAATGTACAGCGTATCTAATGTATTTAATTGGAAAGGGAATAATACTGTATTGTTTAAAACAACATGGTAAATAACCAATTTTTTTTGTAATATGTAAAAGATAAAAATGGTTCCTGTGGGTTATCCTTAAGAGATAGACATATACCATCGCGGACTTTTTTATCAATCTTTTTAAGATACACAGTTTCGCCGCATATTAGTTTGGTCTATCTCGTAAGGTTTAGCCAGCGTTTTCAATGTAAGTGCACAAAAATATGTTGGTTAAGACATCACATTACAAATCTTTGAATTTCCCGACTTTTCTCTACTTTTATATGCATGTTTTATAGCTAAAAACCTTCCTCTTGAATCACTCTATCAATTACTGAAACTTGCATTAAAATCCGATTTGTAGTTTAAAAGATCTAAAGGAAGAGGCAGCGGGAGCAACTTTGTTTTATACTATGTAAAAAGATGAAAATAAATTGTTATAATACTGTTTAAGTAAAAGATTTTATGTTAAACTAGGTTGTTTTAAGGCATAAGTAGTATATTTGAAGAAAAATTTATATTTTTGCTCTGCTAAAAATCTTTAAAAAATGAAATTGAATTTCTCTTGAATACTTCATACATTATACAACTATGTTTATAAGTAATGGGTATTATTTGTCACGGGAATATTTTGTCGAGGATTAATTATCTTGGACTCAAAACACAATGGACAATTACCAAATGTATTTGTTTACAGTTTGAATGGGCTTGGCAAAATCCTCAAGATTCACGTCGCCTCAATCATTTACCCAAAAAGAAAAATAGTGAAAAAGTCTTCGATTATCTTCTCAGGATTTTATCGGAAATGCTACGTTTGGGACCTTGGAATCGTTTACCGCTAACAGTTCGTTGGCTAGAGCCGGAATATGCTAGAGCTTTTCAAGTAATCAAACTAACATCAACAAAAAATGTATAATAAACCTTTTTAATTGTTCTTTTTTCGAAGGTTGATAAAAAACCACCGATTCATATGCCAATTTGCTATGGACCAATTCAAACCAAAAGCATAGAAAAATCAAAAATTCCATTAAACGAACCATCGACTTCGACCAAAATATCTAAGACTGATCACTGTTATTGTTGCCATAAAATAATAGACGATGAAAAATTAAGTTGTATATCCCCATATTGTGATATGATAAGTCATTTTGAATGCCTGGCAAATGTATTTTTGGAAGTCGGCGAATATGTACCAATCGAAGGTTGCTGTCCCAAATGTAAAACTCATGTTCTATGGGGCGAACTCATTAACAAATCTCTAGGCTGCTTTCAACATTTAAAGGATAACGAAGGTTTAGGTGTAGATTATTTAGAAAGTTCAGACGATGAGTCAAAATACAATTTTATATAAATCAGACGTTTCTCTCATTACAATACATAATTTGAACTAATAATCATCTAATATATCGCCGCCGTAATCACCATAATCCTCAGCTCCTGGTGGCGTTAAAGCGCCATTAAACCAACTCGATAACGTTTCACCGAAGCCCATTGTATTTGCCACTCCATATATTAGCCGCATCACGAGTAATGTAACAAATTTAATTGGATTTGTCTCACGTTCTCTCACTTTTTTCATTTCTTTCTCATAACGAGTTAATCGACGTTTTTTTGCTGAATTCACACAAAAGATTAATACACTTAACAAAAGTAACAGAAACAATAATTTTAAATTCATAATTTTCAATAAAATTACAAGATATTTTTTTATTAAATTTGGTGTTTGTCTTTTATTGAAACGTACTCCCGAAATGAATACAAGTAACAAATACAAGGCGTTAAATACAAAAACCTATAGACATCAAAGTACCGTTATATTGAAATACTAAACATATCTAGGTGAATACCTCAACGTATATAATACACGCACGTCCATCAAAACGATTAACAGTTAATCAAAGGAATTCGATTTATATGCAATTTTAGTCTCGTTTTCAAAAAATTTTATTATAAAAAAAAAAACAAATACAAAATCAACACATCTAACTTAATCTTAGTTTTCTTAGTCTACGTGATTTTTTGGCCCACTCCAATTCCATTATTGGTGTTGATGTTACCGTTAGTGGAAGGTGGTGTTTGTTGTTCAATGGTTGGAGCTGTATTGCCGTTCATTGCCGCTGTTTGCAACAATCGGCTTCGTCGTCGAGTGTAGTGTTGCCAGAGTAGGATTTGTTGGTCGTCAATGAATTTTGTGCACTGAGCGTTAACTACTTCACGTCGAAAATGTTCATATTGTAATAAATCCAAGAAGTGTAAACACATCGGATATTTTAAATAGCGTGCATATTCTGGTTGTTTCCAATATAACAAGTATTTAAGGTAGTTCACGAAGGCCGTATCCTTGAAGTATCCTCGTTGAGCTAAAACTAAAATTGATTTATAATTAATTTATAGTTGTATTAAAAGTTTCAATACTTATATAACAAAAAAAAAGTTATAACATCCATGAAATTTACAACTAAACGAAAAATAGAAAAATATCAGCGGCATAACAACATTATTTGAGACCCGTAGTAAAATTGGATGTGGCTAATAAATTTTACTAAAGATATTATTATTGCCTATATTATTATAATTATAATAATAAATGAAGGGTACAAGCTAAAAATAGGGGAATGTTATCAACAGATTTTGCTAAAAATTATGTTACATTCCTAAGATTTAAATGTGTGTGCCTTGCATATGGCGTCCCAATATGAACTCACCGAAGCGTGAAAAGTAAATAAAGGGTAAATGTGGTCATCAGAACGAGATGCAAGATGTTCCAGAGATTTCTTTAAGGATTCTTGATTTAATAGAAAAAGGATAGGCAATAAACATTAGGGTCGAATATACCAGAATACTCTGGAAGCATGTCCGAGTCCATGATGTATATAACGGGTTGAGAGCCGGGAGAATAAATCAGTTATGTTTTTATGATAATTTATTCATTAGGACCTTCCCTGTCTTTTGTCTATACTCTTTAAATGTTAGTCTCCTCTTGTGTTTTGAGCCCATTCATCCCACCATAAAGTTATGCCACTGAAAATAAGTATCCACTAACTAAATGAAAATTTCAAAAACATGTTTGTTTTGGTGTTTAACTTTGATTACACATTTAAGACCTTGTCTATTTTACTGTAAATTTTTTGTAATTTTAAGAGTTTAACATTAAAGTATATAGGAAGGAATTGCTATTGAATAAAGATTGGAAAACTACATAGGAGTCACTGTAGAAAAATTACGTGATGATCACTCTTGAAAGTTATTAGAAAACTAGATGGGGTCATTATTACAAAATCATCGGAAAACTACATGAGGATTACTACTGAAAGAAAAGCTTTAAAAATTAGGTACAGAGGTTGTTATTGAATATCTACATGAGGATATAGACAACATATCGGAAGACTACATGAGGTCACTATCAATAAAAGACCAGTTAACTATGTGGAGATCATCTTCGAAAAACTATGTGATGGTTATATCGTTGGCGTAAACCTCGTAACTCCAAAAGAGACAATTCAAGAGTAGTACACAAACATGTATTATATTTTGTAATAATAGTAAAGCAAGACCAAGCGTAAGACTGTCCCAGTATTGTATTGGTCTTTGTTTAGCTGCTTATTCAGTTTTGGTCTTGGTATTGCTTTACTTATTATAACATAAAATAAACTTTTGTGTACGACTCTTAAATTATCCATTTTGGAGTTAGGAGGTTTGCGTATGACGCTAACGATATGGAAAAAGATAGTAAAACTTTTTAGGGATCATTATTGAAAAAAGATCGGAAAACTACATGGAGTCACTATCTATCGAAATCTACGAGGTAGTCATTATTGTAAGAAGATAGGCAAACTTCGTGGTTAATATGAAGAAAAAAAAAATAAGAAAATGGCTTTGGAATCGCCACAGAAAAACTTCGTGAACGTTTTTTTTTTTTTTAATCGAGAAAAACGGCAGTGGCCATTTTTGAAAAATTATAGGGAAACTACGTGAGTTATAATTAAAAACTAGGTAGAAGTCCCAATCAAAAAAGTCAGAAAACTACATAGGGGTCATTATAGAAGAGCTATGTGATGATGGCTTTTAAAAAAACTTCGGGGGGTCATTATTGAAAAAAAATCGGAAAACTACATGGAGTCCTTATTGAAATCTAGTTGAAAGTCATTAATGTAAAAAGAACGGAAAGCTTCGTGGGGATCACTATCGAAAAAAGGTCGGAAAACTACGTAAGGAGGTTATTATTGAAAAAAAAAAAAGCTTTAACAACTAAGTAGAAGTCGCTATCGAATAACTTCATGAGAATATTGAAAAAAAAGGTCAGAAAACTAAATAGTGGATACTATAAAAGCTCTGTAATTACTCAGTGATCGACACATAATAGTATACTTGAAAATAGACAAAGTCACAAACAATTTCAGACCATTTAATATGTAAATAACAAACAACGTTAAACGCAAAGATCACCAGGAAGCTATATTTCTTGAAATCAAAAGTTTTTAAAATATACCGAAAAAATTGAAAAATAGTATATAATTGATAAATTTTTACTTCTGAAATATTATACTTACAATTTAAATAATTTGGATTCGCTAAGCATTGCACAAATTCGAGCTCGACTTGAAATCGTAAACGTTGTTGGTCGTCGGTTTCAGGTCCTCCTGAAACATATTTATAACCTGTTTTCTTGTTATTAATTTTCAAAACTAAACGATTTTACGATGAACATACCTTTGCTGGCCATTTTAAAACCTATTTCATATTAATATTTATAGCCTAATGTTTAAAAAAATATTTTCTCCACTATTTTCTACTCAAAGGTCGCCATCATGAAATAAATATTGACGAATGCCATTCACAGTCATTCGTGTATGAGAGACAACGATAGACAAATACAATCTTATAGTAATTTCATTGCTACCATCATAATATTCATATTCAAATTATCACTAGGCAGCACGTTTCTGGCAAATTTTTTAATTTAAATTATCAATTCTTTTACTATCTCACAACTTTTTAAAGTTATTTTTATTTCTATCAAATAGTAAAATAAATTATTTGTTCATAATTTCTTTTTGTTCAAAAAAATTATATTTAGTTAGTTACTTTTGGTTATTTCTTACTATGATAAAAATGCCGTCAGAGGGCACAAAAATCGAGTTCTTAAGTTAGTAATCAGATAATATTGTGTCAGATTTGTCATAAAAGTCTGAAACTTGTTAAATATTTTTTTACAAAAATGTCTAGTCATCGATACATAAATGATTCGAAAAATCTTTTCATCGACGATGATGTCGACGACGAAACATTTTTGCGCAATTCAAGACAGCCACCTCAAACAAATTACTATAACAATACTTCACCATCGGACCCAATGCGTCGATTGGAACAACAAAAGCAATCATTTATAGAACAAAAACGTGAAATCGAAGAACGAACAATAAACAGCACCCAACGTAGTTTGGGCTTGTTACGCGATTCGGAGCAAGTGGGCATCGCCACAGCCGAAGAACTCCAACGACAACGTGAACAACTCGAACGAACTGATAAACGTCTGGACGAAATCAACTCCACATTACGATATTCCCAAAAACATCTTAACGGAATCAAATCTGTGTTCGGTAGCTTAAAAAATTATATATCCGGCCGTAATGATTCTGCTAACAATTCACAAGGATCAAACAAAATACCTTCAACTTCTATGCCTACATCTACTAGCATGAATGAAAATAAACTGGGTGATTATGCAACCAAAGATAGTTATAATTCCCATCCACTGACTCGAATCAGAAGTGAAGATGAAGCCCCAAGATTAGGAGCCACCAGTAGAGGAGGACCTCGCGACGCTCAAGCGGTTATCGATGCTAACTTAGAGGAAATGTGCGATTCGATCGTCAAATTAAAAGGATTAGCTGTCGATCTCTCATCTGAAATTGATTCGCAAAATGATCTCATCGATAATATAACTTACAAGACGGACAAAGCTGATCTAACTATTAATACTCAAAATAAACTAATGAATAAAATCCTAAAAAAATAATATTAAATAAATATTCCAAACAATAATATTACAATTGAAGAAATTAATTTGCGTCTTGATCTTAATTTTCTTAAATTGGAGGTTTAAATAAATAAAACTGACGTGAATTAGTTTTTAGGTCAATATGTATATAAAAGTATATTTCTTATCATATTTACAAATTATATTAAAGCCAGAATTATGTTAAGTTAATGTATCCATTATCGTATTATTGAGCACGGACTTTTCCAATATTTGTTATAAAACTATATGATTTAATGTTAAAATATTGAAAAAATATATTTTCTTTTATTTTTACAAATTATATTTTGTGTGTTACGATTAGTAAATAGATGATTCTTCGGCAAGCCTTTTCGCTTCTTGGTCAGCTTCTAAGATTGCTCGTTGGGCAGCTTGTTCAGCTCCAATTCTTTGATGGTCAGCAGCAATTTTTTCGTACAAATTTTGATGTTTGACTTTGGCTCGAGCAACTGAAACTGTATCAAGAGGAATGTTTTCTTCTGCTACACCATGTGCGTGAGAATTAGCGATTTTTGCGTATAATTCATAGTGTCTTTGCTTGGCAGCAGCCACCGCAGCTGAATCTTTTTGTGGCAGAGATTCTTTGTTGAGGAACGCATGGAATCCACTTTTGTCAGCTAAATAATCAACCACTCGTAACTGATGACCAGGATCAACGTAAGAGAATGAGCCTGTAAAATTGTTTTTCATACATTTCATTATAACAATAACTATTATACAGGGTGTTATAAGAAAGGGTGTAAACATTTGCATGAATCGTTCAGCGCCCTAAGGAGGAGGCAGAGATATCGCCTACTTTTCCTGATATGCTACAGTTTCGTAGCTAGAGCCATTATTATGGAGCTACGCTTTAAAATTAACAAAATGCAAAAATGTCCAAAAAATGAATGGTAGTGCCGTAGTGTAATATTAATAGGATTTATAGCGACCGGTGCGAAATGATAAAATCCCCACCTCGTCTTATAATTATATTTGAAACTAGCTGATACCCGCGACATCGTCTGCGTAGTAAATTATGTTAAGAACATATTTAATTTACAGAGGAAAAACATTTAAAAAATTAAAAGCAAAAATATATTAAAAATAACCGGAAAAAACTAAGCGTAGAAGGCGTAGAACCCATAGAACATTTTTAACTATATGCCAAAAAAATGTTTCTTCAGAATCCGCTATTACTCCAAGTGTATAGTTATTAGTTAATTAATAATTAATTTTTCTAAAATTTTTAAATTCAAAAGTCAAAATTGCTATATAATTCAAAATAAACACTTTTAAAAATTTTTTTTTTCAAAAAATTGTTTCTTAAATGCTCTTTCCGGATCCGCAATTGCTCCAGGTGTATAGTTAATTAGTAATTAAATTTTTTAATTTTTCATGTTTATAAGATCCAACGGCAGTTTATGACGTCATTGAACAACAATACATGTATAAATAGATAAAAACAATTGAGGCGTTCCGGATACGAGAGTCGAACTCGAACTTGATCAAAAAAGAAATTCTTCTTGTGTTTCTATGGCATTGTAGTATAAGCAGGCACAATTTGGATGTCGAGTTCGCCCTGTGTAAAATGTAAAATCAGTCTTTATTGCTGAAAAACTAACTAAAGCTCTTGTGTAAAAACACGTTGATTCGTGGTTTTCTCAATTCAGGTTTTCTTGAGTTCGCTCTTCTTAGCCGAACCGCCTCAATTAATTGTTAAAAATATTGAAAAAATTGATCACTTATTCGCGTAATGAAAAGAGCAAATAGAGAACTTAAAAAAAATTCAATTAAAAATTATTTTGGGTTTTATAGCGATTTTAATTCTTGAGTTTGAAAATTATTAAAAATGTAATTATTAATTAACTATTAACTGTACACCTGGAGCAATTGCGGATCCGGCAAGAGCATTTAAGGAGCAATTTAAAAAAATGTGACTATTTTGTATTTTAAAGCAATTTTAATTTATAGTTTGCAAATTTTTAAAAAAATAATTATTAATCAATTAATAACTATGTATTTGGAGAAATTGCGGAATCTGAGGGAGCAATTTTTTGGCATATAGTTTAATTAAAATAAAAAAAAAATGTTTCTCGCTAACTTAACTCTTTCTGTTTAGAAAATATATGAAATAATAAAAGGGAGTGTTGAAATGTAATTTGATTATTGTAACGTTTGTTACTTAAAAATGTATTTTGAATTTGTATTTACAGTAAAATATAAAAAAAAATGCTAAAAGAAAATTTTTAAAAAAAGCTACAAAAAATATTTTGAAAACTGCTAAACAAATAGAAAATATCTCCTGCGAGGCGTCACAGTACTTTCTTTTACTTTCGTTTATGAAACTCACTGTTGGTTAAAAGAACTATAAGTACTTTATAACTATACAAATACATATAAACAGAACTATTGTATATGCATACAGCCTATGTACATGCATACACGAATTCCCAACCTTCACCCCAGAACCGTCCTTATTCGAATTTTCCCAAGAAAAAGTTTCAAATAAAAGTTGTAGCCACTAATGAGTCTAAGAACTATAGAAAGTTTAAAGAAAATCGTTGAAGCCGTTTTCGAAAAAAATTGAAAAAGCTCAAAAACTCCTAGAATAAAGTGAAGCTTTCGATTAACCGATTTCAACCAAAAGCTTCGCGGCACAACTAGGTATAATATGGAGGCCAAATTCCAAGTTTGGTGAAATTTGGATAAAGCTTTCGATGCGATATGGCTGTCACACACAGACATGTTTATAAAAACCACTTTTTTGGACTCAGGGGACCTCAAAACACGTATTTCCGGTGAAAGCTCGAACTCGAAAATTTGACCCGATTACAATACTTCCTTTACTATCTATATAGTAGTAAAAGAAAGTAAAAAGAATTCAAAAAATCTTTATTATTCTAATATCTTGCTGAGTTGCATTATGTCGACGCTCAAATAGGAAATAATCAGTAGGCAGTGGAAGGAGAAACATATTCTCTCCAGCCCATGCACATTAGATCGTTTGCCCCACTCGATCAAAGTGACGAATAATCCACCGCTTAAAGCGTTTTGCTTGTAAAAGTCATTTTCTTAAACTTTAATTACTTTGATTTTAATGAAGATATCGTATTAATCCTTTTTTTTAGATAAAGACCAAGTATGTAAGAAGTAAAACAAAAAAAAAATGAATGAAATTTATCCATTAGTTTTTGGGTTAAAAGCGAACATTGGAAAACAGCTATCATTTTATTTATGTAGATATATTCGAAAATTTTAGGTATACTAAATTAAATGCATTACTATAATAAAACAAAATTCATACCGCGCCTGGGTCCGGACACCGCTCGCCCTACCCACGCTACTGCTTTGTAGGATATAGAAAATTATTCGGTATTATTAAAGTAATTAAATTCTTATTAGCGAGCAGCAAAATTCGTCAAAATTGAATTACAATTAAAAGTACACACCCATATTGTAGCAATGTTTTTTATATGCATCGCATTTGATAAAGTTAAAGACCAAAAATCACGTGTGGATCTTTTGCATAGATCTAGATTTTGTATTTAATATAAGCATTGTAATCACCTCGAACGACTCCTGAACCATCACTGATTTCACTATGAGTACGATCTATATGTCCAGGAAAACGACCAGCAGAATATCCAAAAAAATAAGGATGGTGAGGTGGAGGCTCCGTAGTTGTCGTATATAACACATCTTGGTTTTCCACCTCAATCAAATGCGATACGTCACCATTACAAATCGCAAATCCAATAGACAAAATTCCAATTATCTATAAATGAATAAAAGTAAACTTGTTATATAATCTAAAATTTAATGTTCAATTATATGAATAGCAATTAAACTACCATAGACGGATTCATTGTAGAGAATATAATATAACGTTTTTACTGTAGCAACACTTTCAATCAAATACGTGTGTAAATTTATTCCGAAGGTCTGGTGAAAGTGAAGAGTTTATTCAAAGAACCGCGAAGAATGTTCTTTAAAAATATATATAAACGGTGGAAGTTAGAAACGGTATGTAGTTATCCTCAATAACAAGGAATTTCTGCAAACAATAATACAATATATGTAATTTAAGTCAAGACGTACTTTTTATACCTCTAGCAAAAATTATATTTTTGAAAACAGTTTGGAAGATTTCATTACAGCCTCTTAAGAATATATTTACAAGTCAAGTTGATCCAGTTTTTGTTATAAAAAGGTCAACTTTGTTGTTCAAAAATTAAAATCTGAAGGCTATTAAATTTATTGTATTTTTAATTAATAACAGGTGTAAATTAATAACTTGTTTTATAGAAATATTGAAATGTATTATTGGAGTTCTAAAAAACTCGATGATAATATATACAGTTAAAATTAGAAATCTGTAAATCCATTTTAAATAAAATAAAATAGTATATGTACATCAGTACATATTATCATTGATTAATATTATGATCTAATTGAACTATATCCATTTATACAACAATATATGACTCAGTTTTGTTGAAAAAATTAAAATAAATGACTAATATTCCGAGAGCCTCACAATCGTAACCGTACATTTATTAAAAGTTAAAATAATCGATCAAAGCATTACTTCGATTTCCAATGATATTATTTTAAATCCAATTAAGCAATTATAGCTTGTTTTTCAACCTTGAAATTTTGGATTTTGCATCTCATTGATATTTTTTTCATCTGCAACTACAGAAGAATAAAAATCTTCGTAAAATTGTCTTGGACAAAAATTAAATTTTCTGATCTAAAGATTTTACCAGTAAAAAGCAGTTAAAACCTTTAAAAAATTCTTTGTATCGCTTAGTCATAGATAAAAATGGCTTCATTTAATCTAACAATGCAATACAAATTCCAATTTTTCCTAAACATACCGTTTATAATCAATAATCATATTGTATCAAACATTAGTCAGGTAATGCTTAAAAATCAGGGTTCAGCCCTTAAAACCTCTCAGACTCTAATTCAGATTTATAAAATGTTTATCTATGCTTAAACATAGACAATTTAACATCAAGAGAGGTCTAAGACAGGGAGATCCTCTGTCCACGGACCTTTTCAATCTGGTCCTGGATATGATCATGAGGAAAAGCGGAATCCAGAGGACAGGACTGATCCGACATCACAAGAACCAAACTATAGCATATGCCGATGATGTAGTCTTGCTAACAAGGTCCAGGGAGGAACTGCAAAGGGTATTCAGAGGATTTGAGATGGAAGCGCAAAAGTACGGCTTACGTATAAACGAGAAAAAAACAAAGTATATGGAAATGGGAGTGGATGTGGCAAAGGAGAATGAGTCCGTGGAGTTCCGAGCAGAAGGAAAAGTATACAAGTTCGAGAAAGTGAACAAATTCGTGTATCTGGGAGTGGTGGTCACAAATAGAGGAAGCGAAGACGAGAAGAGGATTCTGAAGGCAAGCGAAGCAGGGACACTTACAACAGTACTGGAGTCAAAAAATTTATCAAGAGCGGCAAAAATAAGGCCATACGAGACCGGCATAAGACCAACAGTCCTGTATGCGTGTGAGACCTGGACTGTGAGAAAAGAAGATGAAGCCAAACTGGAGATATGGGAAAGAAAGGTGCTGCGAAGGATTTTTGGAGGGGTGAAAATGACAGAGGAGTTGTGGCGCAGGCGGACAAACAGAGAGGTGATGGAGTTATACAATAGGCCCAAAATAACCCAAAAAATAAGAGCACAACGAGTTAGATGGCTGGGACATGTAATGCGGCTGCCAGAAAAAAGATGGGCAAACAGTGTACTGCTGGAGGGTGGAGGTGGGAAAAGAAGGAGAGGACGACCTAGGAAAAAGTGGTTTGAAGCCGTGAAAGCTGACGTGGAGGAACTAGTAGGAAGCAGCTGGAGGGAAATGACAAAGGACAGGAAGAAATGGAAAGGACTCGTCAAGGAAATAGAGGCCAAAGGCCTACAAGGCCTATAGCGCTGCAATATATATGCTTAAACATAATAAACTAACATTCTTTCGTTATGTAACATGTTACGTATAGTTGAACATATTTTGTGCTCACTGGGTATACAAAAAGAATTTTCTAACTCCAATCCTTTAACTTGGAGATTTTCATTTTTTTAACTTCAAACATTTGAAAAAAAAAATGTACGAGAATCTTCTTGAAAAGATGGAAAAGATTATTTTTATTAAATGAAAATATGCTCAATTATACTCGTAATTTATTATTCAAAATTTAATGTAATTCGGAACAAAACATTTCTCTTTTCTTCGATGAAGATATGCGTTTGACCAAAGTCGAAAAACTTAAGTTTATCTTAAGTAATTGGATTAATAATCGATGATTGACGACAAACACAGGTATTTTTCACACTTTAAAATGCGTGTTACAAAAAAAAAATCGGGTGATGAGAAAGATGAGAATATAAAAAAAAATATTTTTAATCAATATCATCAATATATTAATATAATATAAATTATTTGTTATTAAGCGCATTGTACATATGAAAGAAGATAATTATAACGTGATTTACTGATATTTCATATCGTTTATATAAATTATGCTGTAAAGAAAAATCAACCGTGGTAAAAGAAAATACATGTATTCAGTATGCATGTTCTAATCTTACTAATATTAAGCCGCAATAGGCAGCTAATTCTACTCTTTCGAATAAATTTTATAATAGATATTTAATATAGGTATACTTATACCTAGTCCAAGGAATAAAGACATTGCACTTCGGAATAATTAAGGGAAAGCTGAATTTTTGCATGAAGCTTCCTTTTGTGGTTTTAAACCAAGGTTGTTTTAAACAACATATCAAAAGTCCCCAAAGATACATGCGGTGCTAAAAATTTTACGCGAGGTTAAAGGTTACGATAAACGAGTTTCTGCAAAAATTTCGCTAATGGTAACTTTTATCAAAAAATACTAGTTATCAAATTTGAAGTTTAGGAAACAATCTACAAAAAATATACTGTTACTTTTTTTCGTAAGACTAACGGTTTTTGAGAAAACTCGATTCAAAAAGTTGTAACGTTTAGTATATGCAATTCTTAATGGTTTCTGTGTGTCGAATATAATTATTGTTATTAAACGTTAAATGTGACTTTAAATATAGGAAAATTTATTTTCGTGCAAGTTTCAAAGCCCATAATAATGCAAACTAACGCATATATGTACTATAAAATAGTGTCAACTTAACTCTTAGCCTAATATCCTGTTGCATGATTACTACACTCATAATGTAGCTAAAAGATATCAAATTAAAGCTCTTTTTTCTGTACATAATAATATAAGGATGCTAATTTAAAAGTGCGCGGAATTAAGTGAAAATTGGGATCATAGATTAAGAGTTAAATTGAAACTATTGTGTAGTACATATGCGTTAGTTTGCATAATTATGGGCTTTGAAACTTGCACGAAAATAAATTTTCCAATATTTAAAGTCACATTTAACGTTTAATAACAATTATTATATTCGACACACAGATACCATTAAGAATTGCATATATACTGAACGTTACTTAACTTTTTGAATCGAGTTTTTTTCAAAAGCCGTTAGTCTTACGAAAAAAAAAAGTAACAGTATATTTTTGTAGATTTACTCCTAAACTAGTATTTTTTTGATAAAAGTTACCATTAGCGAAATTTTTGCAAAAACTCGTTTATCGTATCCCTTAACCCCGCGTAAAATGTTTAGCGGTGCATGTATCGTCAGGGACTTTTGATATGTTGTTTAGAACCACAGAAGGAAGGGAAGAAAGCTTCATACAAAAATTCAGCTTTCCCTTAATTTTGCCGAAGTTTGACCTTTTTTTGTCTTTATTCCCTGGACTAATACTCTTCAAAGTTTTGTTAACTTTTAATATATTTAATGTCTTTTCAAATATGTAATAATAATGAAGTTTTTTTTTTTAAATGAATTAAGTATTTTCTTCAAAAACTCGACAGTGCCATTCGTACGATTCATACCATTGATACAGTTGATTACAGTCAATTACAGTACTCTGCAATTTTCCACTTGGTTCTATTTCTTTCACTCAATCCAACTCATTCAATCGCAGCATCCTTGTCTAGTCTACTGTCTATATTAGATTCACCTGATCATGGGTGCATGGGTGTACGTTTTACTGTCACTGTCAATCGCGTCAATCGCATTTTAATAGTAAATTTCCATTGAAGTAAAATGAAGTAACATTTAATTAACATTCAAACACTCAAATATTCATGTGAAGTGCTCAAATTAAACCAATGCCCGTAAGTAATCAACGATTTCATAACATCGCAAGTGCATAAGGAACCAAATTGACAACAAAGAATCCAACACGGACAAACCAATAATAAAAAAAAAAAACAAATCATCAATAATGTGTGTGTATTAAACAATACCCACATAAAATGATTTTATTTAAATTATTTACAACGACAACGTGAAAGACCCGATTCCGTATATTTTATGTAATATAGAAAAATATTAACGCGTGGGTCGACCACCTGTTT
Organism: Sisyra nigra; assembly: GCA_958496155.1. NCBI lineage: Eukaryota > Metazoa > Arthropoda > Insecta > Neuroptera > Sisyridae > Sisyra > Sisyra nigra. The sequence continues at coordinate 25,537,979 of OY292316.1, read as the reverse complement.
TTACCAAGAATTTTTTATCAAGTAGTTCTTGTAAACTTCCTGTGTTTACTGATTATAAATTTTGTGTGGTTCTCGTGTATATTTCGATCAGTTTATAATTATTTAGATATTGTAGAGAAATGGCTCAATTTAGTGTGCTGGCAACGGTGTGGTTTTTACTGCAATCGACGTTCATCTTTGATTTGGCTGGGTCTTGGAAACAAGAAACGACAGTGAACCCATGTCCATTGATAGTCCCTCGAAAATTTATCAATTTTGCACCGAAGGGAAATCTCACTGCCGGCGAATTCACTGAAATGAAAAACTATACAAATATCAAAGCTTGTACGAGAGCCTGCTGCCAGAAGTCTTCATGTAATGTAGTTTTCATGCATAAAACTACTTGTTATCACATAGAATGTATCAGTAATGAGCTCTGCTTACCAATGTTTCGTCCTGATATGAATGACGCCGTTATGGTTTATGTTCGCACCGTGAATGACTTGGATAGTTGGGCTGATATCATTTATGAGTCAATGAGTCCTGTAAATCGCTATACCGCCGATGAAAACACCAGTGAACACTATGATGGTTTTGATGATCGTTATACAACTTATAACGATGATATGTTAGCTGATGAAACCAACGAAGGATCACTTATCAACTCTCATTTTTGTAGTCCCACTCTTCTCAATTCCTGCAAAAAGAATGAAGAGTGTATCCTTGATAAACAAAACAAAGACATGGGAAAATGTCAATGCATTTCGGGATACACCCGAAACGCTAGTGGTCTATGCCAAAAAGATTCTGTCCCGATCAAATTCGATACATCAACATCCAAACCCGTTTTAAAACAACTCACCGTTTCCGCCATGTCGAAAGAAGTACGTCTTCCCGAAAATGAAGTAACCCTCTCTGCTTACTCTGTACCAAACCCTCCCGAAGGACAACACTACACCTACAAATGGCTCCTTCTTTCCCGACCAGAAAAATCGGATGGAACAATGGTCGATCAGAACGACTCAACTTTACATCTAACTCATTTAACCGAAGGACTATACACGTTTCGGGTGACAGTTTCTGGAGTTGATTCTTTCGGAGAAACCCAGGCTAATGTTTCAGTTCTTCCGGCCAAACGCATCAATCGCCCTCCGGTTGTAATCATAACACCGGCCACTCAAATTGTTCGACTCCCAAATACAGGAGCAGTTCTTGATGGTTCTAGTAGTCGTGACGATGATGCAATCAAATCTTGGAGATGGGAACTGCAACATGGTCCTGTAGGATACACCCCACATTTAGCTGAAACTTCGACTCTTCAACTAACAGACTTATCTTTTCCTGGAAACTACACGTTTCGATTAACTGTTACTGATACGGACAATGCGACCAACTCAACCACTGCAAATATAACAGTTATGAAAGTGACTGATTATCCTCCAGTGGCAAATGCTGGACAAGATGTAATATTTAATCTTCCCCAAAAAGAACTAGTTTTGAACGGAAATCTAAGTACAGATGACCATGAAATCACTTCATGGGAATGGACGAAAAGTCCAGGAGATGCCGATAAAGCAGCCGACATGCAAGATACTAGAACTCCCTATTTGCGACTATCCCATTTGGAAGAGGGAATGTATACGTTTGTTTTGAAAGTAACAGATTCGGCTGGACAAAGTAGCTCGGCCGATGTGCATGTATTTGTAAAACCTGCTACTAAGAAACCACCAGTGGCACAGGCTGGAAACGATATTTCGATCAGTCTACCACAAACATGGGCGATTTTAGATGGAACTGGTACCTCAGAAAATAATCACGTGGTCAAGTACCATTGGGAAAAAATTGAGGGCCCTTCAGAAGTTGTATTTGAAGCAGAAAATTCTTCAAAAACTAACGTATCGCATTTGACTCGGGGGCATTACGTGTTTCGACTTTCCGTGACGGACGACAGTGGAAATTCAGCTTCTGATACAATTTCCGTTAACGTTACTCAAAGTATGTATATTTGAATAATAGGTTTGTATTCGGTGAAAATAAAACCATACACTGTGCAATACAAGTCATGCCCACTTAGTAGAAGATCCGAACCTACATCGACCTTCACCGAATTGATAATAGAATGAAACATATTTTATCATGAATTTAGTAAATTAGAAAATATAGTAAAAATGGGTTGCCTAAAAAAATCCTGAACAGAGTATTTTTAATTATTTAAAAAAAAATATTTTTAATAAAATATTGCAACAAATAAAAATAATTTTACACATCACAGGCGACTGCGATGTTTATTATTATTACACAGCCAGGTCCTTTATTATTACACAGTATACTTACTTCAGATCTCTCTGTCATACATTTCCACGCGCATTAAAATTTAAATCTTTAAAATTTGCCAACTCCTAATAGGACTGAACTTTTTGCAGACAAACCTATATCAACGTGTTCGCAATAAAACAGCGCTTATGATGATATAAAATTTTTTCTATTATCTTGATGTTGCAATATTTTATCAAAAATCATTTTTTTTTTAAATAATTAGGTAAAAATAGTCTGCCTGGGATTTTTTTAGCCAACCCATTTTAATATATTTTCTAATATACTAAATTCATGATAACATATGTTTCATTCTACTATCAACTCGGTGAAGGTCGATGTAGGTTTTGATGCAACTTTTTTATAATGCATATGATTTGTACTGAACGGTCTTATTTCCATTTAGAGCTTATTGATATATACTTTTTTTTAATTGTAGTTCGCAACGAACGTCCAAAGGCTAACGCTGGGGGAGACCAAACAATTACTCTTCCAAAATCTTTAATCGTCTTAAATGGATCTTTATCACACGATGATGTTGGAATAGTTTCATGGCAGTGGACTCGAGAAGATGTTTCGTTGGCGATTGGAAGCATTTTAGATAATTCGGATCAAAAAGCTGTGTTGATGTTGAGTGATTTAGCACCAGGTCGTTATGTGTTTCGACTTAAAGTTACCGATGAAGAAGGAGTTACCGATGAAGATACCGCTAGTCTTATGGTTAAGCCAGACCCATTACTGTTAAACTTAGTTGAATTAACTTTGGGTACCCAAACGAAATCTTTGACTCAGTCTCAAATGAAAGGTGTGATGCAAGAACTTGGACTATTGGTTAGAGATGAAGCAACTTTATCAATTCAATCGGTAAGGACTCATCTATTAGTGATCTTTTTACTAATCTATTCTTGGTTATCCCGAACAATAGTCTAACAGTGAATTTGTTTAGATGACATTTACTGTACGCTGAATAGAATTTTTCATATAGTAATAGTTATTTTTTTAATTTTTTTTTTACGTTGTAGGAAGATTTCAATTTTCTAAATACCCTCGAGAAATAACCGAATGTATTCGACATTCGATGTATATTTCGTATACATATTTGCTATTAGATGTAAATTGAAAACGTAAAAATTGAAATAAGACCGACTTATTCAACCTCATGTGGTGTCAAAGAGGACGAACTAGTCTCATTCAAGATAAAAAAATATCTGCTGCGAGGCGTCACAGTACTTTTTTTTACTTTCAATTATGAAACTCGCTTTATAACTATACATTTAAACAGAATTATAACACCTGACCTAAACTGAAAAGTTTACTTTTCGAATAGTCGATCATCATTTCGTAAAAACCCCGTATGTCAGCTGAAATATTCATTTGAAAATACTGGGGAAAAATCCCGTCAGTCAATGGGCTTGTACGGAAAAACCCCGGGAGTCAATAACAAGGCGCTCCAAACGGTCATCTTTGCAATCATGTTATCACTGATATATAGTCCAGCCAAATAACTCTTTAAATCGACATTCGTCCGGGGGGGCTGATTTTTTGATACAACATAAAGATGGTCGTTCCTAAGAAACTGCTAAAAAATCAGCCCTCCAATTTTCCGGGAACTTTGGGAAAAACAGGTTTTCTTTCTAATTTTCTATATAACTAGAAAACGGCTCACAAATTGTGAAAAAGTTTCAAATAAAAGTTGTAGAGCGAAGCATTTTACATAAAAAATGTTCAGTAACTAATTTCCGTAAAGTGGATAGTTTGTCCTCTACAAGCCTGTAAAGCTTTTCGGCGCTCAAAAGTTTGCGGGACGACGTGACGTCATAAAAATGGTGGAAGAGAGACGACCGTGTTTAGAGAGAGACAGCCGTTGTGCCACATGAATACAAAGTATACATGTGTGTGTGCGTAACGTATTTTTGTCATTGTTTGTTTCAAATAATTCTCTATTAACTCAAAAGTATATTAATGAATTTGTAATTTATACAATATAAAGCAAAATTTAGTTTTATTTTGACCAACGCAAAAACGAAACAATGTTCTAAATTCCACATGTATGATATATTTCGTTTTAATGTCAGATCACGCATAACTTTTGACTTAATGATTCGATTTTAATTTTTTTTTTATCTAGTTACATAGGAAATATGTCTAAGTTTATCCTATTTTTATTAGAATACAAAATCCATCTCTAAAGGTTTGAAAAACAGGGGATGAAATATTAACATTTTATTGAATTACCCGATTTTGATGATTTTGTTATCCTAGACAATTTTTTAAAAATTACTTATTCTAATTTCAATTAAAAAAAAACTAATCATTAAGGGTAAAAAAACAAGAGATGAAATAGACACTTTTAACTGGCTATTCCGATTTCGATTATTTTTTTTTTATTGTGTACAGCTTATCCTTTAGTAACTAAATTTTAACTAAAGTATAGTTGATCACATTACAATTAGTAGGCTTGTAGAGGACAAACTATCCACTTTACGGAAATTAGTTACTGAACATTTTTTATGTAAAATGCTTCGCTCTACAACTTTTATTTGAAACTTTTTCACAATTTGTGAGCCGTTTTCTAGTTATATAGAAAATTAGAAAGAAAACCTGTTTTTCCCAAAGTTCCCGGAAAATTGGAGGGCTGATTTTTTAGCAGTTTCTTAGGAATGACCATCTTTATGTTATATCAAAAAATCAGCCCCCCCGGACGAATGTCAATTTAAAGAGTTATTTGACTGGACTAATAACAGCATTTTCAGTTTTAATTGTCATTACTTTGTCTATCGTTAATACTTACTTGTTTGATATGATATGAAAAAGCATTCAAATGAGTTTTTCTAAAAATCAGCTTTTTTTGACTGACGGGGTTTATCCCCTGTGCCCTTCATATCCTTAGACCCGTAGAACGAAAAAAAAAACAAGCTTGATCTCGTTGTCTCTTTATCTTTGTCCGTTACAACAAATTAATGTCTCATTGTTTGCATGGAAAATTTAAATTATTATTTTTTTTTAAAGATTCGTACTGAAAATCCTGGAGGACGTGCTGTGTTGTCGTTATTGGGAAAATCGGGATTAACCTTATTACCTGGATTGAAAGTGGAACGATTACTTAAAAATAAATTACGACGAGAAAGTAGTTTACTACGAGTGTCCGTAGCTTCGATTCAAACTGCAGTGTGTCAAAATAATTGTTCAAACCATGGAGTGTGTAATGAATTAACTCGAAAATGTTTATGTGATGCATTCTGGATGCAAAATTTGTTCGAGAAATATTTAGGAAACGGCGAAGCTGATTGCGGTAATCATGACTAACACTTTGACTCGAAAAATTTAATATATTACATAATATGGGCAATGTAAATAAGTAGTAGTAATTTAAGTTTATTTTTATTTCTCTACTTATAAATTAAGACAATATATTATATTAAAACACAATTTTAAATTAATAACAAAAAAACGAACTAAAAACATATTAGGTATATTATGTACTTACGAATATACATTACATACGTTATATACTACCGTATTCCAAAGTACATAAACCGAATATGTTTTTTTAATTCGTTATTGGTTATTTAAAAATTTGTTTTAATATGAAGCATTATCTTGTTTTTTATGCAAGAAAATATTATCAAAAATATTCTTAAATTATCCATTCGACTTCCCACAAAATTCATAATTCCCGAGCAATGTAATGTTTTCTATATATTTCATCGTTCTATCATATTTCGTTGGGTACTTTTTAAATTGCTCGGGCATTATCAATAATACTCAATTATTTACATTCCCCGTTACATTATACGTATATTATAACGATTATAACTATATCTTTAAAGTGCTTCTTTTCACTCGCTTCTTTTTTTCTTGATTTTAGAATGGAGTGTACTTTACGTAGTCGTCGGAATATGTACTTCAGTATTATTCATATTTAGTTCAATTTGGGGAATTGCATTTTTATGTAGTAGGGCTTGTCAACATAGAAGAACTCGTTCGTCAAATCAACGACCTCCTCGTTACGCATTGCTAGGAGACGACGAACAACCAAACTGTAAATAATTTATCTCTTTAAACAAAAATAGCGGAATTAATTTTTTTTTTAATTTTTAGTTAATGATCCAAAACTAACGGTGACCGATTCAGAAACGGATTCCGATGTACTTTTTGAAACACGGACGAAAAACGGGCGACGAGAACTGATTGGAAACGGACATTCAAAAGCAGCACGAAACGGATTTTTAAAATTGGGACGTCGAATCAAAACATAGACTGCAATTTTCACTTCAAACGATAATTGTGCCTAAAAATTAGTCAGCCATATGTTGTTTAGTCATCAAAAACTATCAAAAGTCTAGTTTTTAAGTTTTATCTAAGTCACTCTGTTAGACATTCAGTATTTAATCGGGCCTATTCCGTAAATCTCGTGAATTTTTCATTTCAAACGACTGTTGATTCACACTATGTTACCAAAAAGAAATGAGCATTGTCACATACACAACACTTGTGAAACGATAATTATTTTTTAAAAATTTATTTGTAGTCGTTTCAACATCATTTGGTCATTAGCGACTAGATCTTTAATATTGTTTCTCTTGATAAGCAACACTTCTTACGGAATAGGTCCGAATAACATTATTACTAGCTTTTTTTATACTTAAGCCTTAATGTTTTAAGAAAGTATTTATCAAGGCTTTATTTCTAAATTTTACAATCGGTATGAAAGTACTTAGGAAACGTTTTCCAGTCTGCTTTTTATTTTTCTTTTAAAATATATGCTGTAATTGGCTATAAGCAGGAAAATAGATTTATTTTTCTTTGCATTTTAATTATGAATTTTGTGATTGTATTTTCTTAAAAAATACCTTGTGGTAAATGAAATATAAATATATGGTAATTGTAAGGTAATTTATATATATAAAAATAGTGAAAAAAACATATGAAAATTAATTGTGGTTAATACCAAAATTTGCATTTAAAATGTAAAAATATTAACAGATTTTTTTATTAATTGGTTGTTATATTTTAAAAAAACAAAAAGCGCACATTCCAAATGATTATATCATATTAAATGTTTTTAATTTGCAAAGTTTTATAGTGTTTTTTAAGTTTCTATTTGATGCTAGTCTTGTATTTTACCAATGTATTTTTGCAAGTTTAGGTTTTAATGTATTTTGAATATTTAATAAAAAATAAAAAAATCGTATGTTACAATTGAATTTTAACTGAGCTTTTCCATGTTAACTGTAATCTAATGTTATTTATATTGCATTCAAATATTGGTTTCGAAGCTATTTTTCATTACTCAAATTTTTTTCTTTTCGCTTCAAATACTTATATTGTAATGGGATTGGTTTAGAACTGAATTGAGTTTACGTAAGTGCCCTCTTATTCCATAAAAATTCACCACCGTTATGAAAGCAAAGGGGCCATCCATAAATTACGTCACACGTTAAGGGGGAGGAAAGAGGTCGACGAAGTGTGACAAGGGGGTGGGAGGGGTCCTAAATTTCGTGATATTACATTTCAAAATTTATTTTAATTTAAGTGTTAAGTAAAACACGAACTTTGAACTATTAACGAAAAATTCAAAAACATTTGCAACACTATCTGTAAAAACATAAGGTTCAAATTGTTTTGTCGGCTACTCGCTCTACTACACTGAGAAATTTTTTTTTTTTCTGACAACTGAATTTCACTTACGCCAACAAAGTGATGTGGTAGCCCATTGCCAATTAAATATTTAGATTTAATTGTCCGAAGATAATTTTTTCTCGGTGTAGTGTTATGCGCCGATACTATTACCCTTTGATAAATGTTGCACCGTGCCTAGCGGTGATATTGTTTTTATTTCATTAGACAATTGACTTTTAAGGCGATTAAGTTTGATTATTAATTAATATAATTAGTAGTTTTTTTATTTCTTGAAATGTTTTTTTTTTGTATAGCTTGTTTTGTGTCGCTCTAACTATTTGGTTATTTCGCGACAATCATGAACTTCTTTACAGGTGGTTGTAGCAAATGTTCTCCTTGATGGTCCTCCAATAGTCATCAAAGTCAGGGCCCTCCGGGTTCAGTATGTCCTTCAGTTGTGCTGTCTCAAGATTTTGTATTTCTGATAATAGATGATTGACCATCAGCGGTTCTCCACATGAGCGACAAAGGGGTCGGGGTTCCCGCAAGAGAATGAACTTATATGTCATGTTTGATTTGCTGTTCATTTTATTAAAAAATCATTTAAATTGAAATAAAATAATTTTTGGAACTGCTGTTTTAATTCAATAATTATTTGTAGATGTAAAATACGTGATGTCACAATAAGGAGGGGTGGGTTTCACAAATGTGACCAGCTGTGACAAGGACGGGATAGGGGGTCAAAAATCATAAAATTCGTGTGACGTAATTTATGGATGGCTTCAAATAACGTATATGCATATTTTGCTCTAAGTCAAGGGTGGTTAATCTTAATAATCTCGAAGGTCATTTTGAAAATGTATCAACTCCGTGAGCCGTTTTGTCTTATTCACATAACAAGAGGCTATTATGCAGTGACTACGCCCGTTGATGTTCATAATATATTAATGATAATAGAATAATATGTAACATTGTCTTATGAACTTTAACGTTGATAGATGTACTGTTGTATCTTTTTTGCCACTTGGACGTCCACAGGCGTTACTATATCAACATGTTAAAAGAGTGAATTATCAAAAAATTATTTTGGGAAAGGAGAAACATTAACGAATCAAATGCTAATCTTATTTTATTAATTTGATATTTTATAGCACAATAATACTTACAAGTACCCCAACAACCGGAGTAAAACTTTCTACAGTAACAAACCAAGGAAAATAGATAAATTTAATAAAATTTTTACAATTTTTAATACAATTTATATATACACAATATAGCTCATTTCAACAAGAATAAAATACATTTCGCTTGCATAGTTATTTTAAAATCAAAGTTTTCTACTAATCAACAAAAAGACGACATATTTTTCTCTTTTATTTACTAAATTGGGAATGTGAACGACGTACGATCGAAATAATTTAATTATTTTTTTGAATTAAGCAGATTAAGACTTTGCGGCTATTGGTGCAGTATCAGCGGCGCCTGCCTGTTCTTTTTCTAACTGTCGTCCCAAGTATTCCCAGTTATGGACCATCATTTTTTGTACAGCTAACAAAGCTTCGTAACGAACGCTTGGTTCTTCATGTGCCAGAAGTTGCATAACAAGTTGTTTTCCACCCAGCTGCTCAATCACATGCTTACCACGAGGATAGTGTCGAACATATTCTCCAATATCGAAACTAGCGACACTCAAAACCATTGCATCATGAGACGTTCCCAAGAGATGGATCAAATTTCTCAACAGCTCGTAGTTCTTTTCATTCAAACGCGAAGCATTTTCACGCCAGAATTTCGCCGATCTGTGCACGGGAGACCATTCCAATCGACCAGATCGTATTTCGGTCGCATACTCATCAAATGAGCTTAAATCTTGCACAGAAGCTTGGAGCTTTTCGTTCAAAAAGTCAATATCAGCAACAATATCTTCATCATCGAATCTACGTTGTTCTAAAATCGTCAACTGTTTCAAAACTTTGCTGGTAACCATCGCAATGCAGTGTTCCTTCGACTTGTTCGGGTCGCTTGGTTTTTCGATCAAGTTACGCAAAACGGCCAGAATGATTCGAGTCACTTTTTCCTTGACAGAATCGCTCAAAATATCAGCCAACATGGGAATTACGTTGAACTTGTTTATCTTTTCTGCTAGCAATGGATTGAATGTTAACACCCAGAGACAGAAGATCAGTTGATATTGCACTTGGAAGTTCACTTTTCCGGAAAGCACGGAGATTAACGTGCTGATACCATCCACTGACACGAATGCAAAACGGTACTCGTCGATACGAAGCATCATTTGAAGACAACGTGCCACCGATTGAATATACTCATTATTCTGTGTTTAAAAAAATATTATTAATAACAGATCGACAGGTCAATTGGATTATCCTAACTTAATGCTATAGCTAATTTACATACCAATTTAATATTAAACTCTTATTAATATCCTAAATTAAAATATGAACATGCTTTACATAGAAAATAGTGCATACCTAAATTATTGACTAATTCGATTTCATTGATTGATAACTATAGAATTTCATTGCCTATAGGAAATTTGAATATTTCGTTTTTAAATACAAACTATTCAAATGTATTAAAATTAATATAAAATCTGTTTTTAGAACAGAACACCAACTACTTGATACCCCATTTGTTCAGTAGTGTAACTTTTGTATCTCACTTTTGAACATTACTTTTTCTTTCATGTTCTAGAATCTAGATGAAAATAAAACTATACATTGTACGTTACAACTCATGCGTAATAAAATATCTGCTGTGAGGCGTCACAGAACTTTCTTTTACTTTCATTTTTGAAACTAGCTGTTGGTGAAAAGAAATATAAACACTTAATAACTATACATATAGACAGAAATATATGCATATAGCCCATATATATTTATATATATGTATAATGTATATACGAATTCCCAACCTTCACCTCAGAACCGTGCTTATTCGAATTTTCTCAGGAAAAAGTTTCAAATAAAAGTTGTAGTCACTAATGATTCTAAGAACGATAGTAAGTCCAAAGAAAATCGTTGGAGCCGTTTTAGAACAAATTTGAAATAGCTCTAAAAATCCTAGAATAAAGTGGAGCTTTCAGTTAACCGATTTCAACCAAAAGGTTCGCGGCACAACTAGGTATAATATGAAGGCCAAATTCTAAGTTTGGTGTAATTCGGATAAAGCTTGCGATACGATATGGCTGTCACACAGACATGTTTCTAAAAACCACTTTTTTAGACTCAGGGGACCTCAAACATGTATTTCCGATGAAAACTCGAATTCGAAAATTCGACCCGATTACAATATTTCCTTTACTATGTAGTAGTAAAAGAAATGAAAAATTATGGATTTTTTTAATATTGTGTATAACTTATACCGTACAATGTATGATTTTATTTTCATCTGGAATATCCCTTATGTTAAACAGGTTTCACACATATTATTTTGTCCTTCAGCAAATTAAATCATTTTTAGATCTATATAAAATATTCACATTATTTTCATTCGTACTAATGCCTAATGTGTTATTTAGCTAGTAGATTTGTTCTCTGTGAAAATCTATACAATGTAGGAATAAACCAATTATAGCCCAAAAAGAATGACATTGTGGGAGGTAGAAGATAACACGGCTACCTTTTGTATGTTAATTGTGAAATAATATGTATTACATAACTATAATGAATTGGTGATTACTTTTAAAAAATAATTTTAATTTTTTGATTTTAATACTAATAAATCAATAACATTTTTCAGTGTTTTACTATCTAAGAATGAAGTTAATTTGCAAAAGAATCAACTTGATGAGTGAAATCTGTATCGGAATGCAAACTCCAAAAAAGTAAAAAGTAAATTTTCAATTGAAATCGAATTAAATAATATGTAGTTTGTGTATGTTTGAGTATGATGTTGACTATGTATATACAGTATCTATCCCCTATTTGATCTTTCGTCGTATCCTGTACCGGAATTTCGAGGTTCAATGCCTGTGGTTGTTCGTCAATACTGCTTGAAATCTCGGTGTAATGTTCGGTCGGCTCCAATTTATTGGGATCCGCATGCAATTCAGGTAGCGTCTCATACTGATTATCGTGAAACACAAAACAGTACAATCAATCGCTAAAAACATGCTCATGCAAAAAATTTCAAATCATAAATCACCATCCTCGAGCGCTTCTTGGTTAGTATCGCAGTATCGCCAAACAGAGTGTCATCTACATTTTTATCATTTTAATAACCAAACAAAAAAACTACCACCTCACAATAAAAAAATTATCACAAAACCATAAATATCCCAAAATAAAAATAAATATATTAAGTATTGAAAAATTTGAACAAATCAAAAATTTTAATACTTGAACATATCCTTAAAAATAACAACATATAGTTAGTGATTTAAAAACCTACAACGTTAGTCACTAACATAACAACGATCTTAATAATGATGGAGTATAAAAGTTATATCTCTGTATCAAAGAAAAAGCACTAAAATTAGTGCAAGTTAAATTGCCGATAGTTAGCGCTGATAGGCATAGGGACAGAGTATTTGATAATGCTCTGCAATAAAGGCACAATGTTCTTGATATACTAACGACGCAACCTGTTATGTAAAGTGCAAAATATCAACAATCTTAACTTATGTTTCGAAGTTAAAGAAAAGTAATTTACTCTAGTTCTTTATATAATATTCATTATGCATCGTATGATCGGAAAAAGGTTGTATTTGAAAGCAAAACACAACGGTAATTTCTGGGGAGCGGGGTATGCTGTTAATTTAGTACCAAAGAAAGAGAGATGTAACTTTGAGTCACGTAAGGGGCCATCCATAAATTACGTCACACGAATTTCATGATTTTTGACCCCTCCCCCGTCCTTGTCACAGCTGGTCACACTTGTGAGACCTCCCCCGTTCTCCTTAGTGTAACGTCACATATTTAACAATTTTACATCTACAAATAATTATTGAATTAAAACAGTAGTTCCAAAATTTGTTTTATTTCAATTTAAATGATTTTTTAATAAAATTAACAACAAATCAAACATTTCAAGAAATAAAAAAACGACTATATATTAATTAATGATCAAATTTAATCATCTTGAAAGTTAATTGCCAAATGAAATAAAAACAATATCACCGCTAGGCACGGTGCAGCATTTAGCGGAATTTATCAAAGGGCAATAGTATCGACACGTAATACTACACCGAGAAAAAAATTCTCTTCGGACAATTAAATAGAAATATTAAATATTTGATTGGCAATGGGCTATCAAATCATTTTGTTGGCGTTAATGAAATTCAGTTGTCAGAAGAGAATTTTTTTCTCAGTGTAGTAGAGCGAGTGGTCGACAAAACAATTTGAACCTTATGTTTCTACAGATAGTGTTGCAAATGTTTTTGAGGTTTTCGTTAATAGTTCATAGTTCGGGTTTTATTTAACACATAGATTAAAATAGATTTTGAAATTCGACGTCACGAAATTTAGGACCCCTCCCACCCCCTTGTCACGCTTCATCGCCCCCCTTCCTCCCCCTAACGTGTGACGTAATTTATAGATGGCCCCTAACAAAAGTAAAAAAAAATATTTTTATAACCATTCGATCCTTTATAATTAAAGTTACTTCTTTATTGTTTATTAATTTCTCTTGTTAAATAAAAGGTTAAATTATGTAAAAAACAAGATAATTATAACGGGGAGAGGGTGTTTAATATTTACATAGCGTTACATGTAAGGGGTATTGATTAAAAACATGTTACGTAATTTGTGGGTAACCCCTTATTAATGACTAAATTCGTTTTATAGCACGCCTGAACCAGCGACCAACAGCGCTACGGTATACATTCTAAAACTTTTCCTGATCTCAGCATTTAACTTAGAATTTTTCTTCTATAAGAGATATAAATTCTTAACTACGATCCATAATCTTAATCTAATCAAGCACTGAGCAAGCAAGCTTCAATTTAAAACTAAGAGTTTAACAAGAAGAAGAAATTACTTGAAGCAAAAGTTGATCTTTGAGCCATTTTAGATAAAAATGTAGATCGGTCCGTTCCATTGTTTGACGCGATAGACAAGCAAATTTCGCAATAATACGGGATGCCATATTAGTGATGAATCCATCGCTTCGATTCAATAGATTTAAGAACGGCGCATACACGGAATTTCGAGTTTTGGCTCCATATTCGTGGAAAATAGACACTCGGCTGGAGTCTTCCTACAATCCAAAATATTCTTAGCGAAATTTCCTTTTGGTGAGTATGTTCTTAAATTACTTGAATAATATCATCGATTAGGATTAAAATGTACTGGGTCATCTGTTCTTTGGCAATGTTTGCCAAGAGATTGTACAAAGTTTGAGCGCATTCCACCGGATTGTTCTTCAACAAATTTTCACGAGCATGGCCTCCGTTGCTGTCGTTGTTCGTGTCTAATGCGACGATTATTTTGAAATCATCGGCAGTGATCATTTGTGATCTGCAATGCATAAATTGAAATGACATATTGATTTTGGATGTGATAACGAGCTCGATACAAACGTTAAATACGACTGCCAAGTGTAATGACGAGACCGAATTTCTGTGGCTTTCTGCTGCAAAATACTAGTAGCCGCCAACATGTCTGAAATAAATGCAAGCAAAACATTTCATAGTTAGATTTTTGTCAAAAATTAGTTAAGGGATGGGCTGTAAATATGTGTGGTCTATTGAACTAGTTACCGATTTTTTCATCTGGCAATGAAGGCATCACTGACTTGATTCTGCCCTCCATTTCTCAGTGTTTTTGTAATCAATATTACGAAAATAATCTGAAAATATTACAAAGTTTAACACTAAAAGCGATTAATGAATGTTAGTATCAATCACTTTACTCCCAGCTCGCAATGTCAGCTGACTTAGTTTTCAGATAGAAGTCTTGTGATTTAATATGGTACGTGCTAAGAAATACGTTTTTCTATTTATTCTTGTTTCCTTCAATGGGGCTTCCAGCTGATGAAAGGAGCCAAGATATGTAAGGTGTTTGAAGAGTTAAGTAATTGTTGTACCTTTCAGATTGACAACATAAATTTAGTAAGAAATAAATATAACTATTAATTAAAATATAGTCCAATATAAAATAATATACATAGGATACATAGTAACAATGTAGCATTGTTGTGAGTTGTGTAAAATTTTAAAAACTAAATGTATGTAGACGTTTTATTTTTATTATGACTAACTATTTATTTAATAATTGTTTTACTTTGTGCTGCTAAACATTTATACTTTTTTTATCAGAAATATTACTATTTATTCGTTTAAAAAATGTGACCCATAATGACCCATTCTCCCGTCTCCCAGACACCAACGGCCAACGCTTTTATTTTGTTTTTGTCTCATTTTAAATCGTAAACAATATGCAAATTAATAATAATCTTTCAGAAATTAGCGAATGGTATATATATATCAGTGGCGTGCGGTGACTTTTGAAACAGGGCATGCGGTTAGAAGTGGGGGGAGGGTATAAGAACCACATTTTTAAAATTTATTTTTTTATTTGATAAACGTGGTGTTATAAGTATTTTTTTTAAATTAGCCTTATTCGACGCTCCTTCTTACAAAAATCATCAACAACCGCATCATATAATGTATTTAAAAACTACGAAAATAGTTCTTATCCTAAAGAACAGAACATTTGTATGGTCTTTGGGTCAATAATTCAAAATAACTCACGAAAAGTATCAGTAATCGCCGCATCTACAGCATGTATGGACCGCACGCCTCTGATATATACATATATATATATATATATATATATATATATATATATATATATATATATGTAAGTCAATATTACTTTGAGTCGCTAAAACTTCCTGATCTGTTCTGAATACTTATAGCCATTTTACCGATCTGAAAATTCGTTCCAAAAATGTACCCTGTCAGTTACAGGTTATCATAGTTGAATGTAATTCATGCACATTTTTTAAAAGAAGTATAGAGCAGTATTATCATAACTAATTTAATTTTAATGAGTTAGTTTTATTCAGCGAACACAATTAAATGACTCACGCTTCCTTGTCTGTACCTTTCAAAATTGTCGATGGAAGCTGTCTTATTGTAACGTTTTTCGGGTTCTTAGGTTTGTGTTCAATGACTAAAAATTTTTTAATTTATTTATCTCCCACTTTATTGTCACTTATAAACTACACGTTAACAATGAGTTAGTTCACTGTTTAACTAGTCACTTTTCACAGTCACTTATTCACTAATGCACTGTTTCACTTTATTTCACAATGTTCACAATTTATTTAACACGGTTCACTTTTGCTATTTATTTTAACACTGGTTGAAGATTTATTTCAAGACTGTTCACGTGCACTATTTATTTCAAGACTGACTCATCTATGCTTGTCCGGGGCTTATATAGGATTTCGGAATCGTTCTCGAATATTCCATTCTTTTGTTTAATCCTTCGTGGCCGGTGGTCTAAAAGACGAAACTCTTCAAGAGAGAATATTCTGGAATTCCTGGAATTTAATAAGATTTCTCCCCACTCTTTGATAACGATGCTCCTCTTTTGGCTGGTGATTAGTTCGACCCTCCCACGGGTAAGAGCAGGTGACACCACCCCCGAGTCATAAAATGGCGGCACTCCCTTTGAAATATGGTGGCACATTCTTAGACTTGTGACATTATTTATTTCCAATTACACCAATACCTCACTTTGCGTCGTGGTTACGTTCCAAAAAAAAAAACGACGCAAGGTGAATTATGATTTTCTATAGCAAGCATTTTTACATACAAGACTCGAACCCAAAACAACGCAACTTCAAAAATCTAACGACGCACAGTGAAAATTAGTACTAATTCAGCAGCGACGCAACTTCGAAAAAACCTGTTCTACAAGAACCATACGTTATTTCAGAAGAATAAATAATTTGGGTGCAACTCTAAAACTTTTGACCCCTTCATGATAAGTTTTATTAAAATTCGTTTATTGTGTTTTTGTTTATTTAAGGTCGCATCAACTACTATGGTCCTAAGGGCGCGTTCAGACGGATCAACTAAACTCGCCCGACTATTTTCAATCTTGTAGACTGTAGCAGGGTAAGCGACGTGAGAAGTGAAGCACAAGCGAGTTGAATGGGAAGCAAATTGAGCAGAATTGAAAGAAAACTGATCAACAAAAGTTTGATTCAGTCAATCTTTTGTTAAACGAGTTTAGTTGATCAGTTTTCTGTCAATTTGCTTCCCTTTCAACTCGCTTGTACTTCACTTCTCGCGTCGCTTACCCTGCTACAGTCTACAAGATTGAAAATAGTCGGGCGAGTTTAGTTGATCCGTCTGAACGCACCCTAAGCAACCTTCGAATCTGAAAACCCAGAAAAAACATCTTAGGCTTTCATTGGGATTCGAACCGGACCACTGGCGTACAAAGCAACTATCTAGTCCACCACACCACTAAGTGACCTTAAAATTCGTTTAGCCAGTATGTATAGTCACTATAAACTTGTAAGGACCAAATAAATTTCCCGAGATAATAATGTAGGTATTATGCTTAAAAGAGCCACTGCACAACTTGATTTTCATATTACTTTACTTAACTTGACTTGCAATTAAATCAAACTTAAATGGATTGTTAATATTTAAGTATCAAGACTATAATGAAGTCAAGTATTGACTTGGTAAATGAAAGTCATAATATCAAGTTTAATCCATTTATTAACATAGCTAGTAGACGGATCTAGTTTAAATCAATTCAGGGTGCGTTAAATAGCTGAAATTTCCAATCCTATTATGATAAAAAATCTAAAAATAATGTTTTCTTTTTTGTTTTCTCGTGAAACGAGATGCGACTTCCTCCTTACCCTCTTTACTTAAGTGTGTATGTTTTTATGTGCGAGGAGAAATTTTAAGGGAAGTCATGATTCCAACGTCTGTCTTTTTTGCTTTTATGGGTCTAGGGATTTTATTTCTTTATTTCTTATAATCACCGCGACTAATGAGATCTTTTGTGATGTGACCCTCTGTTCTTTCTAGGGGAGCATTAGGTTTCTAAAAAGAGCCAGCCCCTGCCTAGGGGCTGTCATTGCTATCCCGCCAGGTGCTATGTCCGTCTTTTCAAGATACTGCAGTCTACCCTAATGCCTCGTTTTGAATCTGCCCTTGATCTCTGATATATAACATTCCATTTTCTGGAAGAAAGTTTACATATTACACTGTGGACATTTCACGAATAAAATATTATATTGCACTCATTATCACCCATTATCTTATAAACTATCTCTGTATAAAAATCTCGTTGATTTGTCGCTTTATCCCTGTTTTTCAGAGCGAAAACCAAACTAACCACATGAACATCATATTTAAAACTATCTCATAGAAACTGTGCATATTTATTTGAGATAAAAAGTTTGTTGTGTTCTTATTATCCGCATTAACTAAAAACGCTTTTGATAATAGGTACACATATCCTTGTTTTGTATTTTGACTAGAAGATATAGGGGAAAGTGGGGTATTTGAGAACAATAAACTTTAAATTATCCTAATTAATAATATAAAATAACAATTTTAGTAAACTTTTGCTATAACATAAACTTTAACTTATCTACTTTAATAATTTGATCACAAAACTTTTTTAAATTAACATTAGAATAACAAAAATATAGAATATAAAAACTATTGCCATTCCTATTTCCCCGGTAGTGTGTGGGGTAATTGAAATCAATCCACGGGGGAAATAGAAACTGCATTGGGTAATGATAATATATATAATATAAAATTTAATGATTAACTATGTTTCACACAAATCACAGACGTAATTATTACACATGTATTGACCGTTCGTACATGCATCATGGGCCCATTTCTTACATTTGGTACACATAATCCAGTCTTCTTTAGGGGGCGATTCATATTTTTCCGTGCAGAATATGCAATAATAGTCCACGCCGTCACTTTCCTCGAACACCGTTTTCAAATTTCTAACGACCGCTGTATTGTTGACTGATGGTGGGTTCGTTGTACTTCTTCGTTGTTGAATATTTTTACTTTTCTTTGCAGTTTGCCGTTTTTGTTTTTCCTCTAATTGATATCTTATGGGAGTGCTGGATAAAATTTGAGAATGTTTTCTTTTTCTTCGTTGTGAAGTTTCTATTTTAGGAATGATCGGCACGTTGGCTATGTCAGAGAGGAGCACAGGAGTTAACGGAGCAAGAAAAGAGTGTATGGTTAAATCGGTTTGATGTTCATGATTATGGTTGTGTGATGTTGTCGGTTGATCGTCCACAGGAATTGTTTTCTCAGCTGTAGTAGTAGTAGTAGTAGTAGTAGTAGTAGTAGTAGTAGTAGTAGTAGTAGTAGTAGTATCACGAACGGAAGTAGTATGTGGACTGTCATGACTGTCAGCAGTGTTGAATTTATCAATAAAAGGCATATTTGCGAAGCATTCGTTAAACTTGTCCGTATCGATGGGATGAATTCCAGCCACTCTAAAACCATTGATCGCTTTGCTTATGTTGGCTGTCTTGTTGTACGCATTAGTAAACAGCTCGGCCACTTTGTATTGGGTGATCCGTTTGCCAGGATTGTTAACCATGTAGAGCTCACACTGTCGATTGTATGCATATTTCAGTGCACTGAAAAAAGTTAAGTCCAGCGGTTGCATTTTATGTGATACATGAGGCGGTAAGGAAAGAACATGAAGGTTGTGTTCTCGAAAAAGCTTTGCTATGCCCCCAAGCTAATGTGACTTTCATGATTATCTAGTATTATCAAGACTGGCTCGTCCTCGGTAGGTTTAACAAAATTAATGAAGTGCTGTAGGTATTCAACGAATATGGACTCATTTATCCAACCAGAATCAGAAACCGTGCCAATCATATCGTTATTAACGCCATTCAGCAACAGGTCACACATACGCCTTCGTTTGAAGATAAACATTGGAGGTACATATATACCGTTTGCACTTATCGCACAAACAACGGTAGTGGTGATACCGCGCTCAGCACTTGTCGCTTTTCCAACTTGCTTCAAATCTTTCGGCGCCAATATTTTCGAATTAGGTACGTTGAACAGTGTTGATACCGGTTTCATAAATGTTAAATATACGGTGACTAGGAAAATTGTATTTGCGTTGGAGGGCTTCTAGTTGATCGAAAAACAATTTAATTTCGGTGGCATTGAACGCTTGAATTCGGTTAAGTGACGTTGTTTCTGGAGTTCGTAGAGTGATGGAGGGATGTCGAGACATGAATGAATAGTACCAGTCTTTACCAGCCATCTGAGATTCTTGGTTAAATTTATGGCTCAATTTGTTGGCTTCAGCAAATGTAAAGGCAATCTTTCGTAGTGATCTAGGTGTGATGCCGTAAAAAGACTCGCAACAATCGAGGATGTATTTTTCCAATCGATTTTCGTGACTATGATTGAAGACAGGGTGTCGTCCTTTTTTCGGTTTCTTAAATTCTTCTAGATGCACTTGTCGAAATAATGTTGATTTTGGTACTCCGTATTTGGTTGCTGCTTTGCTTAAAGAAAGTCGTCGACATCTCACATCATGTCTCGCGCGTTGGAGATTTTCAATTGTGTACCGCGGTGTTGTTTTTCTTGTGTAATTTCTGGGCATCTAAAGAGAGAATTTTTTTTTTCCATAGAACAATCATAATTATTGGAAACAACAGCACAAAATAAAATTGATCCAAACAAATTGATCAAACAAAACAACAACAACAACAACAAGTCAACAAAACGAAACGTTGCATCAGAGTTTAAAATAAGAAAATTCTTCGAAAAAATTGTAAAATAATTCATTTCTTACTTATTAATAAGAAACGTCCACATTTACCCCGCGAAAATCGTTCCAAATTACCCGATTTAGGCAATTCATATTAAAATGCTCGATACTTAAAATATTTTCTTCATTTAACTTAAATAGCCACATAAAACTAATAAATGAATTGTAAATGAAAGATAATAACAAAAAAATACGCACTAAAGGTGAAGAAATAATTTTTTCAAAGATTTTTACATACGGCAAAAATTGTAACAAAAGATCAAATTTTAATTATTTACTTACCGTGACAGTATGCGAACGCCAATTTAAATATTTTTTTCTGTCGGGAACGATAAAGCACACACTTGTCAATTCAAACACTAATAACATTTTTTTTAAATACAGAAATAATTAAAATTTAACTGTTTTTAATTAGCCGCTGTTCTCAAATACCCAACTTTCCCTTACATGGCGTAAGTACATTTTAGATACAAGTACGAGTACCAGATAGTTATAGTGTATATGGGATAGTATATTATTGATAAGCTTCCGAGTATCCGAATCTAAAATTAAATCTACACTGGTTCATTGTGGTCGGTCCAAAAAAACCAAAGTTCGTCTGAAGATAAAGTAATTGATTTTTAATATATCTATATAAACTATTTAGTCATCTATCATAATTAGTCACGTCATAAACCATTACCAGTAGATACCATAATTTATTGAAGCATGTGAGCGTTTTGCACGTACAAAATTGATTTATAGCGAGCAATATATTTTGATCTTTGAATATTAAATTATTATCTCCAAAAATTGTTTATTTGAGTACTATAGAATACATGCTGTTACTATCTATGTCTACACCTTCTATACTTAAAAGCAATTAATTAATAAAATGTCAAAAAATGTAAGAAAAATCCTTGTTGTTCCAACTCAAACTCTATTTTGGCATTACAGATCATCTGTAATTATGTTTTCGGACCTCTTTACAGATGTAAAGAGCCTTTGCTTCTGTGGTTCCTTAAATCGTTTTTTGAGGGACTGAAAAAATTATTTCACTATCAATTATCTTTAATTGATTTAATACTCAAACTCCTCAAATTAGTTTAACAGTGCTTACATATTTATGGAGCTATACTACACCATATAAGAGGTTCTGATTGAAGTTTTGCATTAGAAAAATGCTTGGATTTAAAATAACTTATTATATATATCGTGTGTAAGATAATAAGGACGAATGTAGTTTGCTCGTTACGACTAAGTTTAAATCTGCTAAGCTAAATCAAGTAACTCGGCTCGGTATGCATGAAACCGAATAATACTCGGTACTTCATAAAATCTGTATTTGGTGGTACATCAGTTACTACGCATAGGTACTTGCCATACTTTGATACAATCAGAAAAACTAGCCTAACTTTGTTTCATGTAAGAATGATATTGACGACATTAAAAATTCAATAGATTAGGTTTAGATTAGTAGTGATCCTTAAAGTAGTAACAAACTCTTAAAAAACGATAAGTATCCATATATGATTCAGGGAGACGGTATGGATTCGCTTGACTTATTTGTTAAGCTAATTGACTTGATTTTCAAACTACTTGACTTAAATTTTAGTTAAAATAAAATCAGACTTTGACTTTATGAGTAAGGAGTATTTATTTTCAAAGTTAAAATATTAGTTCAATTCATTGTTTAAAATGCTCAATTACTTGATTTGATGAATAGAAGATTAACTTATAGAAAAACTACTTGGAAGATATACTTAAAATTAATGGAACTGAAAGCAAAAGTCATAATAAAAGTATAACATTCTAATCAAATATCTATTAGAAAATTTGACATATTAATAAAAATAAAGAGTTGTTTTCTTAAAATCTACACCTATTTTAATTATTAATACATAATGGATACATATTATATGAGAACAGATATATAAATAGAGTAAAACGTTTGTAACTAATTGAATTATCACTTACGTTCGTTACGTAAATTTTTGTATTTAAACTTGTAAAAAATGTTACTGATAAATAAAATTTGTTGGATAAAAATTAATTTTCACAAAAGTTATTTTCATATTGGTAATAGTATTTCTCCATAAAATCATGATTGGGCCATTCTTCCTTATTATTTTCCTTATTTTCAAAAAACATGTTTTTTTCAAACTCTTAAAGTCAAAGAATGTAATTCTTAATGAAACGTCATAATTTGAAATATTTCTTTTTTTTAATAATCTACTTGATCTTTGAACCTTTATTGCATTAATTAATTGGTATATAAAGGTATACATTTTTGCAATCATTTATAATATACAATACAACAATAAATCAATATTGATAATCAAATTCTTAGAATTTGTTTAAACCTTGTCAATTTACATAGTAATC
The DNA here is from genome assembly GCA_958496155.1 of Sisyra nigra. Lineage (NCBI taxonomy): Eukaryota > Metazoa > Arthropoda > Insecta > Neuroptera > Sisyridae > Sisyra > Sisyra nigra. The sequence goes on along the minus strand of OY292316.1, from coordinate 25,514,925 downwards.
ACTTATCATATCCTTTAACGACATTTTCGTCAATTTTATTTTTTTCAATTTCACGATGAAATTGGTCGATCAGCTCTTGGCTAAAATGATTTTTGTAGTCTCCCGAAACACCTTTGCGGGTTAAGGGAACTTCGACTCCGTTTACGACTCGCACACTGATTGCTTTGTTGGTCTTCATTGAATCAAAGTTCAAATGTTTGGCAAGAGTTTCGACCTGTTCATCGGAAAAATCACGTTCTAAAAATTTAGCCGTGTTTCGAATAACGGCCACCAAATCTTTTTTTAGCTCATCGTACGAAATGACCATTAAATTTGGCAATGTGCGTCTTTCAAGATAATCATTAACATGTTGCAGGAAAGGCGTATATAGAACTAAAAAAAAATTATAATAATGCGATTATTATTTTGATTATATTTTAAAGTATTACGTTTGCTTTCCAAGAAAAGAGTTCCAAATTGTTCGGGAGTAAAATCGTAGAGTCCCATTGCTTTGGTAAATGCACACGCAGATAAGCAAGTGTCTAAGGCATTTCTGTGAACGTAGAACATCTGAAAATTACATTTTATCATGAAATCAATATTTTAAAAGAAAAACAGCCTAAACAATGAATTAATGTTAATTATTAATGAATATAAGATTGATCAATGGTGGGACTCAAACCAAACATTTTTTGGTTTTGTTTATGTGTCGTGTTTTAATTTTTCTTAGTTTTACTGATTATTCCCCTGTTGTATTACTTATAGATATATTCTCTGCTTGACTTGATTTTCAAGTTACTTGACGTAAAATTAGCCTAATCTCAAGTCAATGTTAATATTTAATTAAGCTAAAATTGTAAGCTCAATTTATTGCAAAACATTCCTAACTATTTGACTTGATGAATCTCTAGATCACGGAGTATAGATACAGGAGTCTGAACACAATGTTAAAATCACTACAATAATCTAGGTATATAATTGTTATATATGTATTACAACATGTTCTTTATCGTAAGTACTCATAAAATTATGTGTGTATATTCATTAATTATTTCCATTAGATAACATCAACCGTAGCGCTGATCAATTTACTTAAAAAAGCTAACTCAATTATAATTAGTATTAGAAGAATAAGCAGAGAGCCGATCGAAAGGTTTTTGTTAGGGCGCGTTCAGACGGATCAACTAAACTCGCCCGACTATTTTCAATCTTGTTGACTGTAGCAGGGTAAGCGACGCGAGAAGTGAAGCACAAGCGAGTTGAATGGGAAGCAAATTGAGCAGAATTGAAAGAAAACTGATCAACAAAACTCGTTCAACAAAAGTTTGATTCAGTCAATCTTTTGTTGAACGAGTTTAGTTGATCAGTTTTTTTTCAATTTGCTTCCCTTTCAACTCGCTTGTACTTCACTTCTCGCGTCGCTTACCCTGCTACAGTCTACAAGAATTAAAATACTCGGGCGAGTTTAGTTGATCCGTCTGAACGCGCCCTTAGACATTTTAACCGCCCTACACATACGAACGTACGCGCTTGAGAAAAAATAATATAATAACTATATATATAAAAACTATAAAATTTACGGGAAACGCACGCGTCCCAACAATATTTGAATAAGTAGATCTTCAAGGACAGTCAAAGGCCTGTACATCCCATGTTTTAAAATTTATCTTACTAAAAAATTACTAACAATTTTTGTCTTTCTAAATATATATATTAGTCAAAATGTAACAAAACCTGATGTTTTTTTGCACATATCTTGGAAAAAACCTGAAGGTAGGGCGGTTAATGAGAGTTTAAAAAGTTATACATTATTTATACATTTACTTCTGTAATACATTCACCGCTTAAATTGTTTTTAAAGCAACCTGACTTGAATTGCAAGATATTTTATCTAAAAGGATCATTTAAGTATTACGTTAACACCGAAAGGGAGGGAGAGGGTCTTTTATTTGATTATTTTTTGATGACATAAGGGCCGGGGGGAGGGTCTGGATGGTGATTACGTCAAAAATGTATATTTATTATTTGTTTTTTTTTTTTTTTTTTGTAAAATTTAGTAGACTCTAAAGAAGAGTATATACAAGGATTCTCCAAAACAATTGATACTGCTTAGGTACTCGCTCTCGGAAAGAAAACAACCAATATCATCGTAAACTTGGAGTCATGGATTCAAGTTTCATGGACTAAGGACAAATAATTTTAATTTACTAAATTTTAAATTAAAAAAAAAATTGATCGTTTATAAGTTAAAAATTTTTTAAATATGTTTACGAATGTTAACAATTGTCATGATCTTTATTCAATTAATATTTATAATATTAATTGTGCAATAATTCACATTAATAACAATAAATCTGAATAGATTTAAAAACATACACACATTTTTACGTAAGCATAGGGCGAGTGGTTAGGGTTTTGCTGAAAAGGGGAAGGGAATGGTTAAAAATCACTAAAATTCTGTTTACCTAATACTTGAACGACCCCAAAGACATGAAATCAAGTGAAACTCAGGTGAAAGATTAATATTTAAATGCCGAATCAAGTCGATCGCATTGGTTTCATAAGTTATTTTATTTTCTAGTGAAAATACGAGTATCAAGAACAATTTATTTTAAAAAGTATCCACCTACTTGACTTAATGATTCCCAAGTAAAATATCATATAATTTATTTCTATTTGTTATATTCAATTACATCAAAATGTTTACTACAAAACGATACAACCGATACAACGAACAAGATACTTAACAAAAGATAGTCACGTAAATATTACAGAACTGTTACATTACAACAGTAGGTAATATATGAATATACAAAAGGTAAAATTATTTTCAAAATTTTGGCTCAGTCGCTAGTTAATGTGTGTCTCGGTGTAAATTTGAAATTGAACAAAAATATTAACGTTACTTAACTTCCATTTATTTCGATTGACTAATAAATTAGCTTGGAGAAAATTGTTTGTATCAAATACTTAACGTTAATCAGTTGAACGGATTATTGACCCAATTCTTTGCAATTGAGATGATAACCTTTTCCGTGTATACGTTTTCATTGATCAAGCTTCTTAATGGTATCTATGGTACTCTTTAACCGTACTTTAATTGGGCTTATTGTTAATAAAGTTACTTATAAAACTTATAGAGTAAAGCCCTTAATTACGTCCAAACTAACCGCGGAATAGGGAGACATAAAAAAATATCTGGTGCGAGGCGTCACACTACTTTCTTTTACTTTCATTTATGAAAATACTCGTTGTTAGTTAAAACAAATATAAGCACTTTGAAACAATACATATAAATAGAACTATATGCATACAACCTATCGGGCTATATGTATAGACGAATTCCCAACCTTCACCCCAGAACCACCCTTATTTGAATTTTCCCAGGAAAAAGTTTCAAATAAAAGTTGTAGCCACTAATGAGTCTAAGAACTATAGAAAGTTTCAAGAAAATCGTTGGAGCCGTTTTCGAAAAAAATTGAAAAAGCTCAAAAACGCCAAGAGTAAAGTAGAGCTTTCGGTAAACCAATTTCAATCAAAAGCTTCGCGGCACAACTAGGTATAATATGGAGACCAGATTTCAAGTTTGGTGAAATTCGGATGAAGCTTTTGATACGATATGGCTGTCACACACAGACATGCTTCTAAAAGCCCTTTTTTTGGACTCAGTGGACCGCAAAACATGTATTTCCGGTGAAAGCCCGAATTCGAAAATTCGATCCGATTACAATACTACCTTTACTAGTACGTAGTAAAAGAAAGTAATATTTATACACTATATAGCTTATATGTACATATACGTATACGGATTTCCAACCTTAACCCCAGAACCGTCCTTATTCGAATTTTCCCAGGAAAAAGTTTCAAATAAAAGTTGTAGCCACTAATGAGTCTAAAAACTGTAGAAAGTTTAAAGAAAATCGTTGGAGCCATTTTAGAAAAAACTTGAAAAAGCTTAAAAACGCCAAGAGTAAAGTGAAGCTTTCGGTTAACCGATTTCAACCAAAAGCTTCGCGGCACAACTAGACATAATATAAAGGCAAATTTCCAAGTTTGGTGAAATTCGGGTAAGGTTTTCGATACGATATGGCTGTCACACACAGACACACACACACACACAGACACACACACAGACATGTTTCTAAAAACCACTTTTTTGGACTCAGGGGACCTCAAAACATGTATTTCCGGTGAAAGCTCGAATTCGAAAATTCGACCCGATTACAATACTTCCTTTACTATCTATATAGTAGTAAAAGAAAGTAAAAAGACTAAGAACGAAGTGTAAATACGAAAAAATATAGATAATATCATAAAAACTATTTTTACTGTAAAAAAAAAAACATTAATTTGAGGATCATTGTAGCGACTTCAGCTACAATCATATCAAAATTAATCTTTTAAAATACTTACATTCGTAAGGACAACAAGGCAGAAATCATAATAAACAAAAAAAACAATACAATAGGTAAAGATCAGAAACTTTAAAACATAATTTTTAACCTTCGCCTTGTAGGTCATACTATTTTCATTGTTTATGGTTTAGATTAAAAATTTAATTTTTTTTGAGGGTCGTAACTAAAATTTTTTTCTCAGTAGGTACTTATGCGGATCACCCGCTTTCAAATAAACGAGGCCTTACTATATTTAAACATTAATCTTTTTCTTTCTATTGATTCATATTTTTCACACAAAGTTTACTATTGAAATAATGAAAAATATATCTTACTTTTGGTTTCACTTCTCCAGTTCGTATTTTTTTGGGAATCATCGGCCAGGCTAAATGAGTTTTGATTAAGCGTGGCCTTTCCAAATGCTCGCAGTGATCTAAGGCATCGATTTCCCATGGCTCTCCATTGGCAACATTTCCATAATCAATAGCATTCAATCTTAAAATTAAAAAAAAATAAAATAAAAACCTTCCATTCAATATTAGAATATTTATATCCATACTCAAACACTGGAAATCTTTTTCTAATTGGTGTGATTTTTGATCTTTCGAAATCATTATTGTTCATAATGCACCAAATCATTTCCTGCACCCATGTCGTTCCTGTAAAAGAAAAGCTTAAAATTTTTAATTATGAACTTTTTAGAAGTATTTACCTGTCTTTGGGAAACCCATCAACCAAATATCGTCTGAATAAACATTGAAATTTTCAAATTTTTCGGCGTAGTCATCAAACTTTTTTGGCATCAGGTAACCTTTAACATTGTGTAGTTCCATTTTTTTAACAGCTTAATTTACTATCGCACCAATATACCAAATTTACTACTGTCCTATTTTGAAATTATGTAAGTCCTTATAAACGAATGATAATAATTTTTCCCACCTCTTGAAGATATTGTATTTCATAGATTAAGTATTTCAATAGTTTTAAAAACGATAAACATATTCAATTCAAATTTTCAAAATATGTGATTAAATAATATATAAAACAGTTGTACCATAATGAGCTACAATGTGATACAGATTGATTAAAGAAAGTCGCGTAGGTATGTTTTTGGATATGAGTTGGGGAAAAGGCGGTTCTCTTCCAACAATATACATTCTTACTTGTAATCGGTACGATTTATTACAATCTAAACCTTGAACCCTATAGAAATTACTCTCACAAATAACAAAGAAAAAGTAAAAAGTTAGAAAAAAAATCTAATAAGAACATTTTTACCTCATTAAAATTCTTATTATGTTTACTTGCACCATATTTACAGAGTTTATTTTTATTTTAAGCATATTAAGACTTAATTGATAAACAAAATAAATATTTAATTAATATATTAAGTATTTAATAAAATAGACTAAGCGGATTATTATATAATGTAATATTCACACTTTCAATGCATTCAGTGCGACTTAATACATCTATTAAAAGTGTGTTTTATTAAAGTTTCACTACTCAACTTGATTTCCAAGCTACTTGTCTTAAATTTAGCTTAAAATCAAGTCAAGTTCTAATCAAATAGTAATATATCTAAAAATCAAGTCAAGTCAAGCATTGAACAAGCTACTTATTACATTTAAAGTTTGAATATTACGCCTAATTGATTACACAAAATGTCCAAATACTTAACAGGATGAATCCCTAGTTAATATTATAAGGAAATTACAGCTGAATATGTTCCTATTTTGAATTTTATTTATCAATTTAAGACCTATTTTAAGCTAAGTGACCACATCAATCCAATCAACGATTTAAGTTTGATTTGAAATCATATCAAAGCATTGACTTCACAAGTTATTTCTTTTTCGAGTCAAAATATTAAAAAAAAAAAAAAAAAAAACAGCCACCTGACCCCTAAGTCGGATGCAAATTTTTGTTTGGTAAAAATTTCGTTTCCTGTGCTTTAAATTTTGAATTCTGGAATCCATTTTTAACACGATTTTTCTTTAATTTGCGCCCACAACGATTTAAAAGTACTTTGAAATTAAATACGAGAAGAAAGTAAGGCCGTACAGTGATGATATAAGTTATTATGGTTACATTTTTATTTTGCATAACACTTGTACCGTAAATGTATGGTTTTATTTTCATTTGGAAATGACCTGAAGAAATTTTTGTTTGCTATAAAGTAGGCAATCCAAGTATAGCGTATCATAAAATATACATACATATATAAAGTAGCTAAAGTATTAAAGTATATGCAATCTAAGTAACATAAATGTAATTTTGGTTGCATATAACAATTTGTTTATAATACAATAACTACAATTATTATTATTTACTTTTATTACGTTAGGTTTCACTATCATATAAAGAATAACGAATACAGTGTGTTGAATAATACTCGCGCTTGTGGGGTTAGGCTCGTTTTTCAATATTATAATAATAAGAAATTAATTCCAAAACTAAACTATCGGCGAGATAGCGCCAAAGTTCTCGTATGTTGGCGCCGAGCAATCAAGAAAAAAATACAGTTTTAATAAGTTGTACTTATCATCAATAGACATATCAGTTTATCAATAAATGTTTATAAATTCAAACCATTTGTTACCCATGACTTCGTTGACGTATAACCCTGAACGTAGTATACGTAATAAATAAAAGCAGTTCATGTTTAAGAAAATAGATCTCTATGCCTATGAAGAGAAACACTATAAAATTGCCTTATTGGAAGCCCCAATACAATTTCCATCTATTCGAAAAGTATAACCGATTCCTGGCCTAAATTTCAATATTTGCTTACTGAAATAAATATTACGTACCTACTTATCCGCCTATTATACCTGCATGGAATTATTTTCGTATACTTTATAGATACTATCTAAAAATCAATTCAAAACAAATCCTATTATAAATGAATCCGGTTTTACACATATTAAATTTGTTATCAAAACTATAGATATAGTTTATCATGTTTTTAAAATTAATTAATTCCACGTATCAGAGATAATTATACAGACAGTTGTATTTAAAAACAACATTTAGATATAGTATAATGTATTACATACATGTAGAATAAGTTTTAGCCTTTGATTGGTTATACATTTAAAAATAAATTAATAAATCAATTTTTAAAACTAATAATATCGTACATTTGTATTTTAGACACATGAAAAGTTTTTTACGAAGTACGTTTCATAATATTTCATATACATATAGATTCCGAATTTTCCATGAAACGGCTTCGTGTCTTCAATTTCCTGAATTCGAAATCCTTTAAAAAGTGTTCTAACTTCTAAAACTCAGATTGCTGAGTCGTGAATGATCGATAGACTTGAACTAAAAATTTACTCATCTACTAAATATAAATAATAATATTGTTTATCAGAACTCTCTTTTTAATTGAACTAGTATATTATTATTTATTACTTTCTTTTACTATTATGCATATAGTAAAGAAAGCATGTAGTAATCGGGTCAAATTTACGATTTCTAGTTTTCACCTGAAATGCATGTTTTGAGATCCCCTGAATCCAAAAAAGTGGTTTTCAGGAAAATTTCTGTTTGTGTAACAGCGATATGGTATCAAAAGCGTTATCCGAATTTCAGCAAACTTAGAATTTTGCCTTTATATTACTTCTATCTGTGCCGTTAACCTTTTGGTTGTAATCGGTTGACCGGAAACTCCACTTTGTTCTATGAGTTTTTGAGCTTATTCAAATAACGATAACGACTCCAACGATTGTTTTTAACCTATTGCTATAGTTCTTAGGCTTATTAATGCCTGCAATACGATACATTTGATCTTCAAAACATTATTTTATTAGATAATATCTGATGATACACTTTTTTACAATCACCAAACAATAATATATCAACTATTAAAATCAATTTTAAGACCCTTTTTAAACTTAGTCAAAACCATTTGCCTCGATAAGCACTTAATTATCATCGTATCCTTTTATGACATTTTCATCAATTTTATTTTTTTCAATTTCACGTTCAATTTTCTCAATCAGCTCCTTGCTGAAATAGTTTTTGTAGTCTCCCGAAACCCCTTTTCGAGCTAAGGGAACTTCCACTCCGTCTACAACTCGAATGGAAACTGATTTATTGTTCTTCATTACATCAAAATCCAAATGTTTTGCAAGCGCTTCGACCTGTTCATCGGAAAAATCACGCTCTAAAAAATTGGCCGTTTTTCGAATAACTCCAACCAAATCGTTTGACAACTCCTCGTATGAAATGAACATCAGATTCGGCAAAGTGCGTCTTTCGAAGAATTCTTTGACATGTTGCAGGCACGGAGTATAAGGCACTTAAAAAAAAAACCACCAAATTTTTGTGTTGTTTTAATTTTACTTTAAATACGTACTTTTGTTTTCCACGAAACGATTTACAAATTTCTTAAGGGTGGCGTTTTGTAATCCCATTGCCTTGGAAAATTCATAAGCGGATAAGCAAACGTCGAAATAATTTCTATGGATGTAGAGCAACTAAAAATCATCAGTGATTACAGATTTCTATGAACAAGTCAATCGCATAGTTTCAAAAAGAATTACATTTAAAACAATTAATGAATATGTATTGTTTTAGTAAAAAAATTAATTGGAAAGTAGTTTTAGTACTTCCAAGGATAGTGCATATAAATGCGAAAAATTTCTGGCATAGTATAGCATTGTACACATATTATGTACCTAACAATATAACTAATATAGAAAAGATGCTAACGAAAATAATCTCAATGAATGACTCTATTAGAAGAAGAAAAAGTAAGAATATAAAGAATACTATGAAATAAAACTATGAAATACAACTAGCTATTAATGCTAACAATAAGATTTAGAAAAGTAACAATGAATTTTGAAATTGTTAAATTGTTACCAAGACAATATCGTACTAAAAAAATACTCGTAGCAATCTATGCGCCAATGCGAGTAGCCAAAATAGTATTTAACGCAAGTTTCCATAATTAAGCCAATCTTAAACGAAGTAGTCTTATAATGTTTAGGTAATATAAGAAAAAATTGATCTTACTTTGGGCTTAACTTCTCCTGTTCGTATTTGTTTGGGGATCAAAGGCCACCCGAAGTGAGTTTTGATTAGTCGTGGTCTTTCCAAATTCTCACAGTAATTTAAAACATCGAGTTCCCATGGCTCTCCATTGGACATTTGTTTCAATTCAAAACAATTCAACCTATAAAACATAAATAAAATGTATTCAGTTCGGCTCAAGTTTCCCAATCTGAAATTTATATCAATGCTTACTCAAAATTTGGAAATTTTTTGCGAAGTGGTAAAGTTTTTGATTTCTCGAAATCATTATTGTTCATAATGCACCAAACCATTTCCTGCGTCCAAGTCGTTCCTGTTGTATTAAAAAAATTATGATTTCGGGGAAAAATTGTTCTTTAATTTATTTATACCTGTCTTTGGACATCCCATCACCCAAATATCGTCTGGATACACATTAAAGTTTTCATATTTTTCAGCAAATTGAAGAAATTTTTTTGGCCATATATAGCCCTTAATGCGTTCGTATTTTAACATCCTATTTATTTTACACGCTAAAATATTAAATATTATACTTTTTTACCATTTGATGGTATCTCTATAACATATATGTAAATGGAAATGGACGTGTAAACGGTATGATAAATAAGTTCTAATAAAGTAATTTTTCACTTCGTTTGAATGTCGGGCGTAAAATTCCAGATATCTTTTTACTTACCGATAAACACATATAGGTAATAATTTATTTAAAAAAAAAAAAACATGCAACTAAGTAGATAAAAATAGAATTTTATTTTAACAAATTACAAAGATATAGAAATGTTAAGGAATTTAAATAAACAGAACGTATCGAGAATTTTTCAGTCTTATCCTTCAACTTATTTATAAATTGTATACCTATTTTAGGCTTTGATACACTAATTTAATACTATAGCATGCACTTAGTTAAAACTAGCAGTATTTAACATAGTTATTGTATATCTATCTACATTTTTTCAAAGGAATAACATTGGCATTGACGAGCCGAGCTTCCCCCAGCGAAACGTTAAAATAGGATCTATTAATATTAATTTTACAAAAACCCCTACTCAATTTTGGTACAAAATAACTCACTAACAATAAAATAGATGCTTTTTAATTTTTCATTGTAGTGATATACAAAATTGGTCCTGGTCTTACGAAAATGTAAGAAAAAATATTTGGTTTCAAGATAAGATATTAACGTTGATTAAAATAGTTTGTTATTAATAAATTCACAGGATTAATAATTTTTTTATTGGTCTTGCGTATTTGGTTTCAGTCTTTAATATATTCGGTCTTGGTTTTGCTAGAATAAAGACAGTTTTGGTGATGGTTTTGAAAAAATGCAGAAGACCAAGAGTAAGACCGAACGAACAAGACCAGAATCAAAACAAAGGCATAATACGCAAGACCAACTGGAAAACTATTAATTCCGCGGTGAATTAAGGCGTTAAACTATTCGAGGCAACCTTAATATATTCTTTTCTTAAAACAGTTTTTTTTTTATTTTAAAATTTCAGCAAAAATCCAAAACGAAAACCGAATAAGCAAGACTACGACCAAGATTAAAACTGATCTTATATAACTAGCCAGACCATGACCAAGACCGAACAAACAACGAACAAAACCAAGATCAAAATCAAGACCAAACGAAAAATTAAAATAAATTTCGATGAATATATGGGTTAAATTATTTGAAGCAAGGTCTTATATATAATCTTTTCTTGAAACAAAACATTTTCCTGCATTTCCGTAACACCAAAATCAATTGTATTCATCAAAATTGTATTTGGAATTTCCAGTAAAATTAGTCTTGGTCTTGATCTTGGAAAAATGCAAGACCAATTTCAATTTCCAATAGAAAAATTTGTTCCAAGAAAAGAATATATATTAAAGTAAGTAGTTTATTATATATTGTGGTATTGTTCTTGCATTTTCACAAGAAAATAGTAAATAATATAGTCTTATGCTCTGCTTATCACTAGTTCATTTCCATTACAGTTTTCTACAATCCAGTTGAAAAGTTTAAAAAGCTGCTATCCCAAACAAAACTCATCAAAAATGTTTCTTCCATCAAAAGTATCATCTCTATCAATGATTCTGGAAAATAAAGAAGTTGCAAAAATTTTGGACCAAAAATTACTCAAGATCATCAGGTATATAAAAAAAGAAAAAAGTCAAAGAGACATCTAAAAAGGACAAATTTTTCAAAAGAATCGACTAAAATGTATTATCTAGAGGTAAACTACAAAATGCTCAAATACCTATATGTGTTTTTTTTTTCCACTCATAAAGTAGGAATTTTTGTTATTTTTCAGTGCCATTTAGCTACCTCTAAATAACATAATTAACGAAAAATTATTCATTTTAAACTAGTGAAAGCTTGTAACATTTTTTTAAGGAAATTTTGTACATATATCGCAGTTTTACGATCATATCTAGTCACCATAAGATTAATTATCATAGTTTTAACTTGGGGAGCTCTATAAAAATTCTAGCATCAGGGACGGATCTAAAACATATTGGAGAGGGTGAAAATATTTATTACTATAGTATTAATGTTAACTAATTTTTTGTCTGTATCCTGCTTATAATAATGTTTCGTAGTTCATAGAAACGTCTCCAAAATCATGTGCTTATGCCTGAATACAACAGTAGTTTTAAAAGTTACTAAAGAAAAATGAAACTTTTCTAGACAAGTCTTATGAACTTGTTCTATTTCACGACATGAAGAAATATTGGTCAAAAACAGGAGCCATATAATACAAAGTGTCAATAGTTTCAAGGTATTAGGAGGAGACAGGTCAAATTCCCCTTTAGATTCGTCCCTGTCTAGTATGTAAAGGGCAGCGAAACCAAGAAAATTTAGGAACCATTATCTTAAAAGGAACTAAAAAATATTAACAAAATAATAAAGTGGTTGATTGTTAACCAATTTATATATTCTTGAAGCTCGGACGTGGAGTTTTAGAATCGAATGAGACACGTCGCCGAGCTGATAAAGTTTGGCGTTCAGGTTTTGGCGGAGCTGTTATGGGCCGATCCCGTTTCGTAATACTTGTCAAAGTAGCCCTATTTGAAGTCGATGATACTTTTGGAATTGCAGACGAGTTTCGTTTTCTGGATGTTATATCAATAGAATCACTCGAGCGCATCGATATATTGGAGTTTGGTGGCATTTTTGGACGTGGTAATGTCATCGAACGCATCACTTGTTTCGGGACGTTTGCTAGTGGGGATTCTAAATGTGATCTTTTTGTCACCACCGTAGTTTTAGTTCCTAGACGACTGTTGCTTTGTGGTCTATGTGGAACTAACTCCAATGCTTTAGCAACCTTTTGATGGATTTCTTGTAAAAGACTTGATAGATGATTATTGGTGTCCTTAGGACCTGAAACTGATATTTGGCCCACTGAAAGACACAGATCTGGCACAGGGCTGCTGAGGACTGGTGGTAACGATGAAGCAATACTTGGTACAATTTCCCAGGTTTTTTCACGAATTAAGCGAGTCGGAGTTGAAGCTAAATTTGGAGGCGGCATTTGCATCAAATCATTTTCAGTCACTGTTGGTGGCTGTAAAATAAAAAGCAAGTCATTCATATAATCAACACCTACGATTATTTATTATATATTATATATTATTTATTATAAATAATTGAGTACTTAAATATAATTATTGTAGATATGTTATCATTTCATGTTTTCATATCAACTAAATATATTATTGTTTTTTAATACAGTCGGACCTGAATGAGCGAGAGCTCAAGGTTCATTCTCACTTATAGCGTTTTATAAGACAAATAAGTCGGTACACAGACATTTGGCCATACGAATAGAAAACGATAAAAAATAATGTTAGTTAGATCTTCAAAATTAAAAAAAAAAAAAAAAAAACAATAAATATTACTATTCTGGTAGTTACACGAAATTTAAGAATAAGTCATAAATATGTACCAGGTATTAAATTCGTTTGATTGTCGCTTATTATTAGAAGTACAGGCAAGTAGCAGTTTCAGTTATCGAGGTCCACGAGTGAAACATTTTTTTTTCTCTCAAAGTGGATTCTTTTTTTAATTTATTGAAATTAGGTTTTTCAAAAAAAAAATTGTAATATATGGAAATATGGTACATATACATTATCGTCGAATATACATTTCGTCTTAATTAAAAAGTTATATTTAAAAAAAAAATTATTGTGTGGTTTTACGAAACCACGATGCAAGTGAAACTTTTTTCGGAGTTTAGGCACTTAAGTAACAGAAAATTTTCGGAAAATTATTCGATTTAGGGTATGAAAATAGAATAGAAAGAAAGGGATGTGGCACGAATTCACTGTCTGACGTGACGCGCACCGTTACACCTATTTTTAAATTTCCATTATTGATGTTAATACTTGAATGTTATTTTCATTATTGAATTTGTTGCTTATTGTTAAATCGATCATCTGCCTGTTGTTATCTACGAGTATTGTAACATCACCGTCGGATATTTTTGCACTATTCTCACTAGCTGTATCTTTGTCTATCATGATCAAGTGAACAATAACATTTATATCAATAAACTGATCAAAATACAAATACCAATACAAATATGATTGACAAATAATGACAACTTATAATATAATAAAACGTTGTCATGAAGAGGAAAATAATTCATTAAATTCAGTAATAGCTCGCGCAACAGGCTTGGGAAAATGACATGGTATGACATGGTAATGAAATGGTATATAACAATGTGTATACGAGCTCTGCCGAACACTTGCCGATTCTCTGCCGAGAATGTGTTACATTTAGCGACATGCTAAAGACGGGTCAAAAAATTTGAGACGATGTATAAAAAGTTTCACTTTAAAATATTCTGAATCTAGTGGCGAAAACAATAATCAAATAAATCGAGCGCGTGTGACGTCACAATATTAGTTTGTACTCATTTTAGCACATCTATATATATAAAAATATATAGCTGTTCGTTAGTCTCGCTAAAACTCAAGAATGGCCTGATTTTGCTAAAGGTCTTGAAATATTTGTAGAAGTTCAGGGAAGGTTTAAACGGTGAGAAATATAAATAATAAGTAACGGAAAATACTAAAAACAATTAAAATATAATCTTAATGAAAATTGTGACGTCAGATGTGTTGTTTTATGTTTCCATGGTAACAACAAATTTCACGTTAGCTATTAATATTTTGTAAACAAGAATTGAATTGAAATTAACATTTAGTAAAGTATGTCGAAAATCATTATAATTCATTGAAGTAATACTGAACTGCAAATAGTGAGATTTCTAGGCAGGTAAAAATACGAAGATATCTATTACTCTAGAAAATTGTTTATAATAAATAAAAAAACCATATAATTTTTTTAAAATCCAATTTGTAGGGTGAAAATAATGGGACCTGTTAATTACACCCACGAATAGTTTTTTTTTTGCTTACACCATTACTCATTCACTTAGGTTTGACTGTAGTTAATTTCGCACTTACAAATACGCTGAAATAAACTAATTTTGACTTTTGCTCTTTGATTTAATAAAATGTATCAAATAAAGGATACAAAATATACAGTACAAAAATTAAGGTATATTAGTAGTTAAAGATTAGTAATAAAAATATTTTTTCGCTCTTTTAAAAAAGTTTTTCTAATGCTAGAAAAACATTATCTTTAAAATTCATTGTAGTTATCTAGCTTTAAGAGCAATATAATAGAAAATTTTCATTTTGTTATTTTTAAGATGCTTTTACATTTTAAATCATATCACGACTGTCTAAACTTTAAATTCTCAACACAGAAAATTTCAGTAATTCACAAATCTAAAAATATCTAATGATTCAAATCGAACTGAATGCCTAACAGTGACGCATGAGGCGAAGTACTGACAAATCTATCCGCTGCGCCACTAAGTGAATTGTCTTGTTATTAATGCAAAGTTTAAAGTTATGCAAGAAAAGTTAAATACAAAAAAAGTAGGTATTGCAAAAACGTCCGAACTGTGTTGCGTTAGGTAGAGTGCAATTTGGTAGTATATGCAATATGCATGTCAGGTATGTAACATTAATTGTGCATTATAACTTAATTTGACCGAATGAAGTTTGTATGGTGGTGATCGAGCGATTTGATTATTTTACCATAATTTCACCATACAATTCTTTTTATTTTATTATTTTGCAAGTCGTTAATATTTCGATAATGCCAAACAACGGTAATTTTACATTGCAAGAAAATATAAACTTACAGTTTTAATAGGATATAATAAATCGATTGAAGGTTCTCTATTGAAAAATCCTTTTTTGGCCTCGGGAACTTCGACTTCTTTATGTTCATTGGGTGAATGGATAGTTTGAAAAAGTAACAGCAAAATCTCTCGAATCACAAACTGTCTTTCTTTGGAAATCAAAGGCAACAATGAGCTTCCCGTTTCATTAAAAGTATTACCCGAGTTCTAAAAATTCAATATACAATTTTATTTTCATCGGGAGCAAATCTATCAATGTTTCTAATAAAAACCTTTGGAGTTTTCGGCCCTAATCCGGTAACTTCCCAAAATTCACCACCCTTCTTAGCCATCGATGTTGGTGTGGGACATTTACAATTTGAACAAGGATGCACCAAAATTGCCTCAAAATTTGAAATTCCACATTGAATTTCAATTTTCAAGTCTCTTGTTGAACTGAATGAGTCAGCTTTTTCAAATTTTCGCAATTTAAATCCTAGGGCTTGTAATAACAAAACCAGATCCGCCACATCCAAATTAAAATCCTGAAAAACAGATGGCAGTAGAATATTCATTAGAGGACTAATAACAATAAATAAATCAAATAAGTAACAAAACTTCAAGATGAATGTAAGCTTCGGAAAGTGTTATTAGAAACGCATAAACTAGTTTACAATACGTTTTTCATAATTAAATAGACCAAATTACGCAAAAAGGGAATTTTCGAATAGCATATCTTTTATAACACACGTTCTTAAGCCAATTCAAGGATATAAGGATACGGGGCAAGTTTACAGGATCGCTAATGGTAGTCCAGCATACTCTTATATAAAACCTTAACTAAATCCAGCACCTGCACTGCCCAAACAACTTAAACTCTAGAGATTATATTGATCTTTAAGTTTAAATTTTTTTCATGAAGACTCCTAGCTAAATTCAAAAATTAGAGAAAACAAAAGATTCTTCAAAAAAAAAAAACTAAAAACTTAAACTCAAAGATCAACTACCTTTAAAGTTAAATTTTTTTTATACATATTTTCTTATTTTATGTAGCCCTATATAATTGTAAAATAAATTGATAAATATAAAATTTTTGAAAAATATTTACCTCATCAGTATTTACGTTATTATAAAACCATTTTGCGATTTGAGAAAAAAAAATCCGTTTTTGCGATTTTAAAGCCGCGGAAATTGAGGAATTGGACGAAGTGATATTAAAAACGTTTTCCATTTTAAACCAAACAGTTTTCCAAAAAAAAAATTATTATTTTGCCCCTGGTTGAAAATATTCAATGTATATTGCAAATATTATTTTATTTATTTTTTATTAACATGATTTAACATTAAAATTGAACATTAATTTTCTGTTTATTTTGGAAAATTTTTGTCGTAGTGACAATTACTAATCGGTCGCGGTGCGATAACTTGTTGTTCTCTCAATTCGTTGTTGTTCTCAACAGAGATTATGCAACCGATGCAACCTTTGCTCCATAGCAGATTACTGAAAGGAACTGTCACCGGCTACAAATAATAACATTTTCTTTTAATCAATATCCTTTTTAAACTTCGTGTCAACTTTTAAAAATCATCAAACATGTTTGCAAGGGCTCAACCTCTTGTTCAAGCCGCCACGTAAGTTAATTATATAAATAAAACGGTTATATTTTTATCTAAACTTATGATGATTGAATCGTAGAACCGGCCTGCGATACGCACATAAACTTCCCAATTTACCCTATGAACTAAATGCTCTCGAACCAATCATTTCCCGTGATATCATGGCATTGCACCACCAAAAGCATCATGCGACCTACGTAAATAACTTAAATGCTCTCGAAGAGAAATTAAAAGCTGCGACTGAAAAAGGTATCTTTGCAATACTATTAATTAAAAGTAATTGAAGTATTAATAAAGAATTTTTCAGGGGATGTAAATACGATTATAAATTTGGGGCCAGGATTGAAATTTAATGGAGGCGGACATTTGAATCATTCCATCTTTTGGCAAAATTTGTCTCCTTCGGGTAGCGATCCCAGCCCTCAATTATGTATGGCGATCAATGCTGCTTTTGGAAGCATGGAGAATATGAAGAATAAATTGGCTACCGCTTCAGTGGGTGTTCAAGGATCTGGTTGGGGATGGCTTGGATATAATCCTGACAGTAAAAAAATTCAAATTGCAACTTGTGCTAACCAAGACCCCTTGTTAGCTACTACAGGTATGAGTTTTTATGTTAAGCTAGAAACATTTCCGGGCTATTTCGTAAGATATGTTACTTGTCAAGTGAGACGACAATAGTCACTTGTTAAGTGAAACGATAATTGTTACATCTGAAATGAGACGCCAATTGTCACTTCTTAAGCTAGACAATTGTAATTTATAAAGTAAGTAGACAACTATTACTTCACGATAATTCCTGTAAATTCATCATTTCAAAGAACAATTGCCGATTCGCGCTATGTTAAAGAACACCAAAAAGAAACGAGTATTGCCACATACACTGCATTTGTCGTGAACTACCTTTGTCATCTTACTTGACAAGTGACCCGTCTTACCAAATGGGACCATTTGTAGGCGTATCATTATTTAAATAATAATGGGAATAGTAAACAGTTGAGGAATGGCATATTTTTGAATTTTTACCAGTTCATCCCGAATCTAAATAGATTATTTTGGTTTTAAATGACCTAAGGTTTGCTTAGAATCATCAAGGATGATGAAAATAGTTTTTGTAATAAATTAGTTTAGGGCAGTGGTTCTTAACCTTGCTGGAGGTACTAACCCCCACCAGTTTCATATGCACATTCACCGAATCCTTCTTCATTATAAAAATACATTTTTTTTTCAAATTCAAAGTATAGGTATGGTATCTAATCTCCATATATCTTATATTAGTCGGGTGTGTGTCTTGACCTGAAAAACTGATGTTTTATACATGTGAAAAAATTAGAAAATGTTATTTCAATACTAAATAAGCAAACACTTGAATGAAAACACACGACACCTGATTTTAAAAGAAACCATTAAGGGGGTATTCTAGTCTAGAGGCCCGAATTTCGAGCGTTTTTTGGCAATTGATAAAGAAAAAGCATTTGATATTTTTACTATACATTTTTTTATCATTTGCTTATTTATATTCAGAGAGTACACAAAATTAGTTTAAAGTTTTTTTTTTTTATCTTTCATTGAGTTATGCGTCTTTGAAGTAGAGGGGGAAAAAAAAGACCGTGTACTCGTCGCCATGATTTCTACCCTTGTGGTCATTTGAAAAATTATACAATGATGGACTCTTGATAAGTACAAATGTCGCTATCGCATGAACCTCCAAAACAGTAAAAAAAATTTTTTTCATAAAATGGCGGCTACTCAAAAATAAAGGTCGATTTTTTCATTCATTTTTTAACTTTGTGGAATTTTTTAAAAGTATTACAAATTTAAAATTTTCATTTTTTGTTGGTTCATGCGATAGAGAGATATTCAAAAAATATTCATGCCAAATTTCAAGTAAAGCGGCTGATTAGAACTTGAGATATTATGGCGACCGCATCGAAAAAAGTAGTTTCGAGAAAAACGCGTTTAAAGTTTTACGTTAAGGCTGAACCGGTCTAGTTGCCACGACACTAAAACGGCTATAACTTCGAAAATAATTTGAATTTTGAAAAAATCATTTTAGGGAGATATTTTTGAATGTATAAACTATCGGATTATGAAAGAAAAAAATTTTCGATTTTTTCAAAATCCTAGACTAAAATACCCCCTTAAATAGTAACTGCTTCTGTCGTAAAAGACGTTACGCTCTTAGCAAATTTCCCAATAGATAATAAGGTGTTTAAAAAAAATTATTGTGTGGTTTTACGGAACCGCGAGGCAAGTGAAACTTTTTTTTGGATTTTAGGCACTTGAGTAACTGAAAATTTTTGGACAATTATTTGATTTAGGGTATGAAAATAGAATAGAAAGAAAGGGATGTGGCACAAATTTGCTGTCTGACTTAACGCGCGCCGTTGCAACTAATTTTGAATTTTCATTATTGATGTTAATACTTGAATGTTATTTTCATTATTAAATTTGTTGATTATTGTTAAATCGATCATCTGTCTGTTGTTATCTATTGTAACGTTACTTCAAGAATATCATGTTCAATCATTGTTAAATAAAATTTGTTATGGCGAGGAAATAGTTTCTGGACGAAAGGGCTTCACATTTACACAAACATCACACACACTAAACAACCTAACGCTCCGACATCATAAACATATTATGTATCAGCAGAAATTTCTAATAATTCTAATAAATTCAATATAAAAATTAAATCAACTCACCAAAAGCCTTTTTCCTGTCTCTATAAGCACGAACTCTGTCGGCAGTCTTTCTCTTACGGCGTAAAATTAATTCACCGTCGGATATTTTTGCACTATTCTCACTAGCTGTATCTTTGTCTATCATGATCAAGTGAACAACAACATTTATATCAATACACTGATCAAAACACACAAATACCAATACAAATATGATTGACAATTAACGACAAATTATGATATACTAAAACATTGTGATAGAGAGAAAAATAGCCATTCAGTAATAGTTCGCGCAATAGCCCTGGTAAAACAACATGGTATAAAACTAACAATGTGTATACGAGCTCTGCCAAACACTTGCCGATTCCCTGCCGAGAATGTAACACGCTACATGCTAAAAAATTTGAGACGATGTATAAAAAGTTTCACTTTAAAAATACTTATGGTGTCCAAAAATTGATAGTATATATTAAACAAGAATATTAGCACCAAAGCGCAACCTTAATATCAATATTAAGGTTTACCTCTATCCATTTTTTGTTTGTATTTTCCATTTAAATAACAGGATTTTTTAAAATGTTCATCTTTTTGGAGAAATGCATCGTAATATCAATCTGAAAAAACAAACTTAAAGGAAATTTCACGCTCTACAAAAAAGTAGCTCTCTTTAGAATAAAGTTCCTCAGATCAACCGTTTCAAAGATATCAGAGTTCAAAAATAGTACTACCTACAAAATTTTAATGTACCATTTCAAGCCGAGTGTAATATTTGTTTTTAATGAAATCCGTTGTGACCAAGATTTTCTAATTTGGCCACATTATTTGTTATCGACAGGTAAATTAATAAACTACACCGTTATTTTCAATATTTAATTTTTAATATGAGCAATAATTAAAATAACACAAACTAATATGAACAAATACGGAAATGCAATTAAGAAAAAAAAAACTAAATTTAAAGAATACAAAAATAAAGAATTACATACAGATTTAGTACGGCGGACGACTCAAGGAAGAGCGGAAGTTTCACAAAATTCGAAAAACAATTTTTAATATTTCTTTTTTCTCTATATAACGGAGGCGATGTTTTGGAATCGGCTGCTTCTGTCACAATGCCTGGTCACAGCCGATTCCCCTCCTTTTCAGCATCTTGACCATAATAAGTCAAGTTAAACCGGTCAAATTTCGCCCGCCGTACTAAGAAAAATAATACAAAATTAATAATAATTATTAATATAAATGAATACAAAAATAATGAAGAAAAAAAATAAAAAACTCACCGATCCCGCAACATCCAGCTTCTCGGTGATCGCGAGCAGTAAAAAAAAACAAGAAGTACAATTTTTAGACGAAATCGCCATTGGCAGTTTCAACACAACGTTTTTTTCCAATTAATTCATCGAATAACTTTTGAATAGAACACATTTTGGCACAATTTTTTTACGCCGTTTTCCTATACGCGTACCTGCCATATCCAGATAGATCAAGCAAATAGTCAAGTTCCTACTTAACTGATACAATTATGTGATATTCTTAAGCTTAATAAAACACTACACAAAAATGATTCATAAGCCTTTTAACTTATAGGACATAGGTAACCGAGCTTTGGTCGATAGAAATTTTAGAATACTTGCTTGAATTTTTCGTTGGCATAACAAGTATTTTGATATGAGCATAGGTAGTTTAAAAAATATATCCCAACCTTAAACTTCTGTCCGTTATAAACAAAATCAAAATCTTTTAATGAAGATTTAAATATTGTTACTATGTTCTACTTTCTATGTAACCCACGTAAATTCATAGCCCTCATTATCTAATACTAGCTGACCCGCGCAACTCCGTCTGCGTCAGATAAGAGTGCGAGAGGGTTAAACGTGGGGAACCTATGGCACAATTCTAAAGGAGTTGAAACTTTCTTTGTTTTATCCACAAATCACTTAAGAACCATTGAAGAGATAAAATCTGGTACCTATAATGCTAATTTAAAACCACGCGGACGAAACCAAGAAAAACATTGTATGTCTGTAACGTTAAAAGTATAACATGACTCATGAGCTATCTTAGGTACATCACACTATGATCAGTAAGAGTGGAACTATAGTAAAAAATGTCACGGGAACGGGAATAATAAAGGAACGCTGCATAACACTACTGGGGTGTTTTATTGATAAAATTTACGTATGTAAACTTAAAATATAATGAAGAAAAAAGAATATATGAAACTTAAACAAAGAGTAACGTAAAAAAAATTGAAATGTTATTTGATTATTGCAACGCCTGTAACCGTTGTAACAAATAATATATTTTAAACTTGTACTTCTGTATCTGATATAATATATTGCAAGGAGCTGAACGCCTGAATGTCTAATGATCTATGAATCAGCTCAGTACTGACTACTGAAAAAAAGTTAGAAGTACACAAATATTGAGAAGGAAAAGCGCAAGCGCTCACTTAGGAGGCCTAACATATTTTAAAGAGTGGGGAGTCTTGAAAAATGTTAAAAGTTAAAAATGTAATTGTTGATTTTTTAAATGTACTTTAACACGTTAAATTCTAAATATGTATTCGAAAATTAACAATGAAAGAAATTTCAACGTTTCAAAAATTTTCATTATTTTTCGGATGTTAAATAAAAAATCATATCTTCAAGTGAAAATTGTAATTTTTATTTTAATCCTAAAGAGAAAATGTGTTAAAACGCTATTTCACGAACTTTAAAGATCTATTTCACGACCTTTTTTTTAACACACGGTTCCCGCAGGAGACAATTATCATGCTATCCTTTGAGCACCGTGCATTATTCTGGCATAAGAAATAATCTATATTATTATCTGATCCCTCAACTATCATATTGCAAAAAATCATGTCTATCTTTTACTCTGTGAAAAACAAAAACATATCTATCCCACGGGAGTAGAACATTTTTCCTGGATAAAAAAGAAATCAAGCTTTCCTGAGGAAAATTCGTTAAAACTCTTATTCATAAACTTTTAGAAAACTCTTTTGAAATACTCAGTTCCTGAAAGATTCTATTTTTAGCCTATCCTACGGGAACCGTACAATATTCTAACATAAAAAGTAACCCATATCATTCACTGTCTCTTAAACCACCATATTGCAAAAAATTATGGTAATCTTTTGTTGTTCCTACGGGAACATACATTTTTCCTGGATAAAAAGTGGACTGTGTGAAAAGAAAAATTATGATTTTGCCTTGAGGACCTTATGAGTTATTACTTAATTCTTAGCTAATAAATGAGTTATTAAAATGTTTGGTTTCAGCATGATTTTTCTTCGAACCAGTTTTTCTCTATTTTCCCGATGAAATGAGAAATTTTTCCGAAATAAAACGTGTTTTAGATAATGATTCGCATATTTATCATACTTAAATATCACCAAAATCCATTTTCAACTAAAAATAGAGTTTATGCATAATTTTTTTCTCCAACCCGTTTTTCAATTTCCCGGATAAATGAGACATTTTCCCTTAATAAAAAGAATTCTATTAAATGACTCTGAGATTGTCATTTATTATCACAACAAATTTTATTAAAAGTCATATTTATTTGGGTAAGAATTAATAATATGTTTCTAAAAACAATTTTGCAAATAATGAATTATTTTTGAAACAACCTTAACAACCATTAAAAAGGTTATAGCGGGCTAACCGTAAAAGATAGACATATGCCGTCGCGGACTTTTTTGTAGAACTTTTTAAGAGGAACAATTTTGCTGCACATAATTTTTGCGTAACTTTAACCGTTTACGCAGAGCAGGCCACGAACGCTCTCAAAAGGAAAATTTTTTCCTGATTTTTGCAACATTTTCCATCGATGCTCTGCTCCTATTAGTCGTAGCGTGATGTTATATAGCCTAAAGCCTCCCCCGATAATTAGGCTATCCAACATTAAAAGAATTTTTCAATTCAAACCAGTAGTTCCTGAGATTAGCCCGTTCAACCAATCAAACAAACAAACAAACAAACAAACAAACAAACAAACTCTTCAATTTTATATATTTTATCTAATATATGCTAATACTATGTTGGTATGTAGGCAACCAATCATTCACCAATGCATAATAATATTACCTTCTAATAAAAAGGCACAGAAAAAACGAATTTTCCTAGAAATGAGACGAAGACAATTTAATTAAAAACACTCAGCATTCATAAAAGTAACTTTTTTATAATTCAGTTCAAATATGTTTATTTAAAATATAAATAGCAACATTAAAATGTATAAGTGTAAAACCAAATTTAATATCGTATTCATGTTCAAGTCATCTTGAAAATAAATTAATTACTCTTTATTATATTTATATTTTAATTCTAATTCTTTTAATGCCATCTCCCGTTCTAGTCGCAATAAATTTAAATCAAAGTTACTTTTTATTTCTAACTCTCTCAATCTGGTCTCTTCTTTAAACCGCTCCCGGTCCAGTGCAAGTTTTTCTCGCTTCAAAGCCACTTCTTCTTCTTCTAATTTCAATTTCTTTCTTTCTGTCGCCTTGAGAAAATCAAGTTTTTCTTTAAAATATGTAGTTTTGTCTTTTTCAAACTAGAAAAAAATATTATTAGGTATATGAAAGTGCAAGTAATTTAAAAAACTACCTCTGCTAAATAAGTGGTTGAATTACTAATTTGAGTCGATTGTCTTTGAGGTGTCTTTGGTTCCGGTGATTCCGTTGAACATTGCTCATCTTCTAAGCAATCGACTTCTAAAAAATTTGTTACATTCTCAGAAGTAGCCGATGATTCATCGGTTTCATGTGATAATTGATAAGAGGTCGTCGTGTCATGTGTTAAAATTGGAATTGTTTTCTTCACTATAAAAATGTTATGAAGCGCTTCAAAATCCTCACATAATTTTAAAATGTTATCTGCAGACATTTTTATTTTCTAAATTAATATTTAAAAAAAATTGTTTTCACTTGAAACTGTACCTCTTTTATTAGCTTCGCTCATTTCTACTTTATTTCCATTTTCTATTTTTAAATCATTGTCTATTCCTACACCGTTTTCAATATTATTTTGTAGTTCTAACGCTTTATTATACGAGGCTCGTAAATTTCTCAATTTATCTCTCATTGCTTTCCATCCGTATTCTTGAAAACGACTATGATTTCTTATTATTTGATTGTAGTAAAGTTGAGCTGTCGGTTTCTTGTGGGTAAAATGGATAAATGAGGTTATTAAAGAACTGTCAAAACAAGTTAAGTTTTAACTAAATTTATGGTGTCTCTTACTTCAAACTTTAAGGGGTCGTCTTGAATAAGTTCTAGCAATAAATTTTTATCTTCTTTCGTCCACCTTCTAGCACTGACGATTCGAATTCTTTTTTTAATTGGATTTAAGGATCGAGTTTCGTCCATTATTCAAATGGATCGAAATGACAGATTGATAAACTATGTTAAGAATCAGTGCGCAACATCGACGCGCTGCTTACGACACTAGGGTGCCGTCCCATGAATCGCTCGGTTTCCAGCGATTTCACGTGGTACAATTTTGACCAATGTGCTGCCAGGATTTTGAAATTTGTAAATTTATGGCTGAAAACCGGTGTTCGACCAGTTTTTCGAATCACAATTCTTCGAATCACAATTTTTCGAATCACAATTTTTCGAAACACAATTTTTCGAATGCACAATTTTTCTAAAGAACAATTTTTCGAAAAATTAATAATAAATAATTTTAGGGACTGAAATAATAAGAATAAATTTAGTTTTATTTGCCAGATTACACAAAACAGGGTTTCCAAGGCTACTTTGACATCGTTCAATGCGACTTTTTTTTTTTTTTAAAGTGTTTTTTTTTCCCGGATCAGCTCGTAGCTATACACAGGATTTTTCGTCCTATATAGTCACTTTTCACTTTTGCACTATTAACACTAGTTTATTTGTTCATTGTTCACGATAAATTTATTTATTTTATTTTTTTTTTTTTAGCAGTCCTGGGGCAGTCTGGCCTTTAACCTGTCCTTTATGGTGTCACAGCCAATTTTATATATGTTGTCGTTTTCTCTCAGGCGCGATAAATAAGTATCGGTCAACCGTTGCGTATACTCTGAAACATACTCAACGCCGAGCTCCCGATGTATCTGAGCATTTTTCACATACCATGGAGCATTTACACCAATCCTTAGCACCTTGTTCTGAAATACCTGGAGTTTATTTTTATTTGTCTGTGATGTTGGTGACCATATCGGTGCAGCGTATGTTATTAGTGGCCTCAGGATTGACTTGTAGATCAGCAGAGTGCAGTCAACATTAAGAGCTGATTTTTTATTTATTAAAGGATATAGCATAGCCAGTCTGGCATATGCCTCTTTCAATTTCGTTTGGATATGCTGACGCCAAGACAATCTTGAGTCCAGATGCACTCCCAGGTATCTCACGGTGCTAAGGGTGCCATTCCACTTTGACTTTGACTTTGACTTTGACAAATTAAAAATTTTTTAAAAAAAATAATTTAATAGAGTATAGTTTAGATTTTAAATATGATGTTTATACTCTATTAAATTATTTTTTTTTTAAATTTTTAATTTGTCAAAGTAGCATTGGACGATGTCAAAGTAGCCTTGGAAACCCTGTATTACTTATTATTCAGGAAAAAAATACAAAAGTTTTTTTTTCAATCGTTCTATATGTTTCCGGGTAGCGTTCCCACACCTCCCTGATTATTTAAGTTTACTATTTTAACTTTCAACTGCCTAATTTAAAAAAAAATGTTTACATTAAAATTTATTTTGGTAATATCTTCTACGAAAATTATGAAAATATTGCAAACGCTTGCATTAGATTTTCAATAAACACTTCTTTCAAAAATTTTCCTAATTAAATGGTTTGGCTGCTAAAGCACGTTAAAAAATACTTAAATTTCCTACTATTTAGAAAAAAAATTTCGCTTGTTCTATTTTTGTTTGTAGCATAAAAGTTATACTTTTAATCACATAAAAATCGCGTCTGATATTTGGAAAAGTGTAAAACGTATATACTTTTTGGCTAAAAAATTAAAAAAAAATTTCCCCTGACCAAAACATTATTTGATTAGACTACATTTTCTTTGAAAATAATAAACCAAAAATGTCTATTTCGGGGGATTTTATAAGAATGTGAACGAATGGATGATTAATTAAAACAACCTATACGGGATACAGGAAATGCTATATCTAATTTCAATTGTAATTCCAAACAAATATACCTTTCTGTTTTACTTGCATCATATTCTCTTCTCCATGAAAATTATTCTTAGATATCTAATTTTATTTCCATTTTTTTTTAGGATTGGTTCCATTATTCGGTATTGATGTATGGGAACACGCATATTACTTACAATACAAAAATGTACGAGCCGACTACGTTAAGGCGATTTTCGATATCGTTAACTGGAAGGATGTTAGCGAACGTTTAGCGAAAGCTTCAGGCGGATGTTAAATTTTTTAATGATATTATAGTTCATACATTTTCAAATATTTCTATTCTTACAATAAAAATTTATATATTTACTCTGTAACGAAACCGTTTAATGCTGTTTTTCCTATTTTCACTATAAAAAACTTTTAAGATTTTTCCTGAAACAAAATTATTTTTAATTTGATTCTAAAAATTGTAATGGTAAATATTTCAACGAAAAAATCTCGAAGTCAATGATGGCTAGTACACGGTTTTTTTCCGCCTCAATATTTTATTTTTCTAGAACCGTTAAAAATGTAATATCCTTCATAAGGAATGACCACAAAATGTAAACATTAAGTTTCGAATAAGATAAATTGTGACAATACTTGGAATTAGAAAATAAATTAGAGGCAACTAAAACTACATGCCAGTGTATTGGAAAGTACACAATATTGAACTGGTTGCCTATCTGGAGAACTAATGATTAAGTAATGCATTATTTGACGATGCGAGAGTTAAATAATTGAAATTATCCCGGAGGCTGTCATCATCGAGCAGGAATTTTTTACCGGCGTTCTTCCCGTTAGAACGTTAGGAACGCACCGCTAATTGATCTGCGATTACATTGATTACAATACTTCCTTTACTATATAGTAGCATGAAAAGAAATAATATTCGGTTACCAAACATCTACAATTTTCATGTATTTTCAAGTTAATTTTTTACATTCTATGTATGTAATACCAAATAATAATTTTAATTGAATTCAAATTTCATTATATAAATTGATTGATATTTAATTTTTACAAAAAGCTTTTCAATTTCAGGATTGAAAGTGAAAATTATCACTATAAAAAGTTTTGTATAGGCAGTTTGGTACGTTTTGTTTTTATTTATTTTTTCCCTACCCTCGCCGGAGGGTGGGGGCAAAAATAATTTCACAGATAGTTATAAAATACATCAAAGAAAATTATATCCAAAAGTCAGCCATTCTTCAAAAATTTCGATTTAAACACTTAGTTGACTGGACTATCACAGGAAAAAGTTCAGTCGAGACTTTACGATTGCAAAATCGAATAAAACTCAGCATATCGATAGTCGAGGGAAAGATCAGAAAAGTTGTCAAAGCTGATTTTCCATATTTTTCGTCCTTCTCAAGATATTTGCAATAAATTATTGATTTTACAAATTCTCAATGAACATTGCGAACATGTGTATGAAACAGGCAACTCAGATTGCAATTATGTATATTGTGATTGCCTAAGTTAATCATTAAATGAAATTTTCTGTAGATCGAAAATTACCATTCATCTTTGAGGGTCGAAAAATGTTATTTTCACTTGTTATCCTTAAATTGAAGGATTAAAAAAGCATGCGTAATGAAATAAAATACATAATATATACTTAATAAAAAACCTTTAATAATTAATATTTTTATATCTTACAAATAATCGAAATCAATCATGATAATAAAATTTTCATATATCAATAATTGGTAAGTATAATAACTAATAAGCAAAGAACAACATTAACATTTAATTAAAGAACATTTTCAGTATGTAACTTTATAAAGTTTTTAACATTATGCAAGAAATATAAAGGCCATAAAAACCGTAAACAAAAAAAATCTTTAATTTTTTTTGTTGAAAAATTGACAAG
Source organism: Sisyra nigra (assembly GCA_958496155.1). Classification (NCBI taxonomy): domain Eukaryota; kingdom Metazoa; phylum Arthropoda; class Insecta; order Neuroptera; family Sisyridae; genus Sisyra; species Sisyra nigra. The sequence goes on along the minus strand of OY292316.1, from coordinate 25,485,962 downwards.
TCTTACATTTTTAGGCCAAAATTAAAAGTTATTCTTTTCGAAAAAAACTTTTATCAGCCCTCAAGGTTTCTATCTTATACAAGATGTCAAATTTTAAACGAAATCGAAAGGATAACATTTTCATGCCAAAAAAAAAACTATGAACTACGTATAAACCCATTGTTAATTTTTTCATCGATTGAAATATGTCCTTAAAAATACATTGTCAGGGCAAAATTAAAACCTTTAGGGATCCTTCTTTATCCAGGATATCAAAATTCAAACGAAAGCGAAAGGATACATTTTTTAGATAAAAAAATTTTGAACTAACCATAAAAGATTTTTCCGTTGAAAAATTAACCAAAACATACATTTTCAGAACAAAAATTAAAGTTATCATTGTCGAAAAAATACTTGATATCAATCTCTCAGGGATATCCTTTTCCATCTAAGATAGCACATTTTAAACGAAATTTAAAGGATAAAATTTTCAGGCAAAAAACCATGAACTTACCATCGTTAGTCTTTTCTCGAGATTTTTTCGTTGAAAAATTGATTGTACTTAACATACATTTTACTTTCTTTTACAACTATATAGATAGTAAAGGAAGTATTGTAATCGGGTCGAATTTTCGAATTCGAGCTTTCACCGGAAATACATGTTTTGGAGTCCCCTGAGTCCAAAAAAGTGGTTTTTAGAAACATGTCTGTGTGTGACAGCCATATCGTATGGAAAGCTTTATCCGAATTTTACCAAACTTGGTATTTGACCTCCCTATTACCTAGTTGTGCCGCGAAGCTTTTGGTTGAAATCGGGTAACCGAAAGCTCCACTTTATTATAGGGGTTTTTAAGCTTTTGCAATTTTTTTCGAAAATGGCTCCAACGATTTTCTTTAAACTTTCCATAGTTCTTAACCTCATTAGTGGCTACAAATTTATTTGATACTTTTTTCTGAGAAAATTAGAATAAGGGTGGTTCTGGGGTGAAGGTTCGGAATTCGTATATCCATATGCATATAGGCTGTATGCATATACAATAGTTCTGTCTATATGTATTTGTATAGTTATAAAGTACTTATAGTTCTTTTAACCAACAGTGAATTTCATAAACGAAAATAAAATTAAGTACTGTGACGCCTCGCAGCAGATATTTTAGGATAAAATTCAAGGTTATCCTTGTCGAAAAAGAACTTGATATCGACCTTCAGAGATTCTTATACTTACCAGAGATTCTGTACTTACCCAGGATAAACGTATTTCAGACAAAAAAAATCCCGCAAAGTATTTTTCAAGGAAAAAAATCAACGATTGTTAATTCACGACTTTTTTTTGGTCTGAAAATTTTATTCTTTCGAATTCTTTTAAATAATGTTGTTTAAAGTAGATATTATCGATATTATCTATTCTTCTATGGTGATTATTATGATATTATCAGAGATCCCTATAAAAATTTTATTGATATGTTTCAATGGTAATTTTTTCAATAGTTTTTGAAAAGTTAATAAATATTAAAAATTATGTGTTAGAAAAATTGTAAATGAAAAAAAATAATAAAAAGTGATAAATTTAAAAAAATGAAATCTTATAACTCTCAATGAAGTGATCTGTCAATTGATAAAATATACTTTTTACAACAATATAAAATTTCAATGTCTAAGTGTGACTGTCCGTGTCGCTGCCAAAAGTATAAGAACCATCCAACTCCACTTTGGTACCACATTTATTAGACCATATAAAGAACGATTTTTTTCTAATAATATACAAACTTATCATTCCAGTGCAACAATTTGTGAGGAACCATTCTACATTCATAAGACCAAGAAACTTAAATCGTGTCCTTGTGAAATCCATCAATTTACAACTCTTCAGCGCGCATGTTGTGATTGCCTTATTCCAAAACCCAACGATTTTTTTGACCCTTATGCTGCACCCTGTTCTCCCGAATTATATTCCCATAAATTTTCATCGCTTAGACGAAAATGGTCCTACGAAAATGCTTGTAATCAAGGTTTCCGATGGAAAGTAAGCAAATGTTGTGATTTGTGAGTAAAGCCAAAAATTCATTACAGCTTCCTTAAGTTTCATACAAAATTGTAAGTTCTCAATCCATTAAATTTCAGATGTTATGCACCAGGAATTGTTGAACCATGTTATGAGAACAGTGGTAGAGTTTATGAGAACTGTAACATTAGGCCAAATACAAACCCGAACTGTGATCGCAAACCATGTGATACAGAAAAAGAATGTAAGAAATTGAGAACATTTTTGCTGGTCAATCGACCCTGTTCCGTAAGACGTGACGTTTGTCAAGTGAGACGAAAGTTATAATTCGTATACTGTAAACCCCTGTAAATTGTCACTTCACGACTAATATCGTATATACTACAATGGACTTTTAGTATACTTTAATTTGAAATAAAAAACTCATGAGATTTGTCCTTAAGTGACAATTGTCGTCTCATTTGACAGTTGTCTCACTTGACAAATGACTAGTCTTACGGAATGGCTCAAATTATTAACTAAATTTTTCAGGTCAATGTAACTTTTTTAATATGGATAATGAAACCTGTAAATACTGGACTTGTACTGTAACTGAATCAACAATGTGTGATGAAAAAACGTGTCAAGTAAATACTTAACATTTTAATAGTAATAACCGTCCAAAGTTCAAACTAAAATACTTTACTAAATCCCAATAAACTACAATTGTTTGCGTATTTAAAACATATTTAGTCAATAAAATTAAAAAAGTTTGTAAAATAGGTTGTAAATATTTTAAGGAAAGAAAATGTGTTGTATAATTAATTGACCAAATAAAATCTTAAAATCAATGCATTGTAATAATTTTTGTTGTACAATTTTTTTTTCAATAAAAATACAAAAATCATTGTACGGTACAATTTATGTGTAATATAAAATTATAGTACCTTTTTCATGTAAAACATCTTTCCAGAACTTCCGTTACAAATATTAAAAATACATTTTCAGTTTAATGCAAATAAATTTACGACCTGTACGAATATCAAAAATTTTTATGGGGATAACTTATAGAGAATAAAAGCTCTAAAAAATGTCCTACGAAATTTTTCCATAAAACTGATGGCTATGTCAAAAAATTAGAGCAATATCAAAATTTATCATCAATCCTACTTTAACCTTGAATAACTATTGAAGAAATAAATACATGTATATCAAAAAATTGTGAGAAATATTTTTAAAGTGTTAAATTTTCTATAAGAATATATATCATGGTCAATCCAAAAAAGTTTTTCCGACGTGAATTATAAAATTTCAAAGTGCAAGAGAAGGTTTTTTTTATGTTATTTACATGGAAATTTGCGACTCGGCAAAATTAAAAGCTTACACTTTCCCAGTACTTCTTTCTTATTTTCCAACATTTTCGATAGTAAAAAAAAATCGTTTTTTTTTTGGACACCGCCGAATGCTCCATTTTTTTATTTTAATTTTAGGTCGCGTCAACTACTATGGTCATTAGCGACCGTCGAAACCGAAAATCCATGAAAATAATCTTGAGCGAAAATAATCATTGGGATTCGAACCAAGGACTGCTGGCGTATAGGGCAACTATCTAGTCCATCTAGTCCACCATGCCACTAAGTTACCTGCTTCATATTTAATTATATCGATTAAGTTCTAGAATTAATAGGGTTATAAAAAAAATCGAAAACGTAAGAAAATAAGGAAATACCTGAAGGCATTGCGTGATCCAACGGAAGTTTATATACCGGTCATAAAAATAATAGTCTAAGATCCGAACCTACATCGACCTTCACCGAGTTGATAATAGAATGAAACATATTTTATCATGAATTTATTATATTAGAAAATATATTAAAAGTGGGTTGCCTAAAAAAATCTTGGACAGACTATTTTTAATTATTTTTCAAAAAAATTATTTCTAACATCAAGATAATGGAAAAAATGTTATATCATAGTATTAAAATAAAATGAAACAATAAGTAAAAATCCAAACGATAACGTTAACGTATTGTAACAAAATGTTACTACTATGTGCTTAGATTTAATTGAAATAAATATTTTCGATTACAATCTTTTAATAATGAATTTTAAATTTAACAATCAAATATTTGAATGACAAGAATGAAAAAAACCTTTACAGCTAGTTTGATTTAAGTTTGCACTGTTTATGAAAATCGATTTAAACGCGTAATTTATATAATCGATTATTTAAAAATCGATTAATATTACTATGAAAATCGATTATAAAAAATCGATTATTTTCTAATAATAATCGATTTAAATAAAAATCGATTATTTTTTAACATCCCTAGGTAAGTATACTGTGTAATAATAAAGGACTCAACATCGCAGTCATCTGTGATGATATACATTTTTTCTATTATCTTGATGTATAATATTTTATTAAAAATCATTTTTTTAAATAATTAAAAAAAGTCTGTCCAGGATTTTTTTAGGCAACTCATTTTTGATATACTAAATTCATGATAAAATATGTTTCATTCTAATATCAACTCAGTGAAGGTCGATGTAGGTTCGAATCTTCTACTATAAGATGTTTTACATTTACGTTCCATAACAACTCACACGTTTTTTTTTTATATTTCGCATGACAAGTATCACACAATGTATGGTTTTATTTATATCGGGAACAAACCCATTATAAGTACATAGTCTAAATTTTTTGTTTTAGAAAAAATCATCAAGTTTTCTCTCAAAAAACTTAATTCAACTATAGCATAAAGCCACTAGTAAGGTTGAAAAATATTTGTAATATAGCAGGTATATGCTTCCGAATATTTTTTATACGTACAATATATGTATAAAAAAGGTCAAAAGTTGCGTAGTTCCGTATATAACAGTTCCGTATTTTTACAATTACATCATATAACATAATTCGAAACGAAAATTACATTAAATTAAAATCGTTGCTGGAAGCCTTGTTGTTGATTTTGCTGATTATTGTACATCATTTGCTGTTGCTGTTGTTGCACATGATGAAATTGGGCTTGAGCAGCAGCCACAGCGGCTTGGTCCTGTTGCACGTGCTGATTCTGAACAACTTGTTGAGCCATTGTTACATTTTGATTCTGCACCGGATTTACTTGGGACTGCTGCGCCCCGGGATGACCATTAGCTCCGTTACCACTGTTACCTGGTTGGCTGCCGTTTCCCGGTCCCGACAATCGAACTCGCTTCACAGCATTGCCTCCTGAATGATGGTTGTCGTTATTCGACTGAGATTGTTGTTGTTGACCCGACTGTTGCGATTGTTGCGACTGTTGTTGCGGTTGTTGTTGAGCCTGCTGAGCTTGCTGTTGCGACTGTTGCTGTTGCTGCTGCTGATTTTGTCGAGCTTTGCTATCAGCCTTTTCATCTTGATCGTCATCGGTCAAAAATTCTCGTTTTGGATAAGGAATAGCGCAACCAGCAAATACACTAACAAACAAGAACATTAATTATTTTTACAAATTATTATAAAATTATTCATACTCAGGTGTAGGCAAAGGATCTTCCGTGAAATATGCATCTTGCATGGCTTGTTCCGATGTGATTCTCTTATTAGGATCCATTAACAGCAGTTTTTGTAATAAATGAAATGCTTTGCTATCGGGTTTAATTTTATGACGATCCATGTATTTGACCAACGAACAACTCGCATAACTATAAAAAAAAACTTATAGTCAAATCCAATACAATGGCGTGTTTGATTAAGTCTCCAACGTAATATAAAACTACAAAGTGGAAAAATGATTAAATTATATTGAATTTTACATACTTCGAACGTTTAAAATCTTTTAAAAGAGTTGGATGCTCAGGCATTTTCCGTATATCCTCCCAATCTTTTTCTTGTGGAAAACCCATCACATTAAAAATACGATCCAATTGATCATGATGATATGGATTACTAGTTTTAATATCTTCTTGGCGACAATGAAAGATCGGTTCTGAGGTTAATAGCTCAGCGAATATACAACCAATAGCCCAAATATCTAAAATAAATTGTAATTAATAACATGAATTTTTGAAGGGAAACTTATTAGGTGGCAGTTGAATAACCGATAGGTGGACGAGAATTGAGAGTTCGTTTTGTGATTTCGTTACACAAGAGAGATATGACATATAGAGAGAGAGATATTCTGACGCTTGAAACTAGACCAAAATAGAATGATGTATACCAGTGGCGTGCGGTCATTTTTGAAACAGGGCATGCGATTTTAGAAGTGGGGGGGGGGTATAAGAGCCACATTTTTAAAATTTATTTTTTTATTTGTTAAACATGGTGTTATAAGTATTTTTTTTTTAAATTAGCTTTATTCGACACTCCTTCTTACATAAATCTTCAACAACCGCATCATATAATGTATTTAAAAACCACGAAAATAGTTCTTATCCTAAAGAACAGAACACTTGTATGGCCTCTGGGTAAATAATTTTAAATAAGTGACGAACAGTATCAGTAACAATTAAGGGGGTCATCCCATGTGATGGGCTCAAAATATAGATTTTTTTGTTCATAAATTACTTTCTTAACATGTCTATAATACGGTAGTAAAGTGATTTTTGAAAATTCGAAGTCATTTTAAAGATACAGCAGGTAGAAGAAAGAGCTGCTCGGAGCGCTGAATTGGCAGTTGAAACTTTAAACGCGTTTTTCTTAAAACCGTGTTTTTCAAACTTTCCTGTATCGTATCTCAAAAACGGCTTGATCGAATAGCTTGAAATTTATAGGGTACACTCAACACATGTAAACGCATGGAATGAACTATTATTATTAATCGAAAATTCCCAAAATTTCTATTTTTTATAGCAAAAATAAAAAAATAAAAAAACGCAATATTCACAACTTTTATTTCAAATGTCTACCAAAAGTCCAATTTTTTGTATATTCATTTGATAATAGTTCATTACGTGCATTTAGGCTTACAAATTAAAACGCCATTGTTTTTTCTTTTTATTTCGGATAAGCCAATCAGCCGGAATCGTGGAGGAAGTGCGAGCTCAGTTTTTCGAAGTGGGGGTGTTCAGAACGCGGTAACTCATGTTCTACACAATATTTTTAGCTTAAAATTTATATTTATACTGTCGAAATATATGTTAATAAATGATAATAAACTTAAAGCTCTATCTGTTTACTGGTCGTCGAAAAAAAATCCTAATAAAACCCTAAAAAACAGGCCGTCACATGGGATGACCCCCTTAAATTCACTGTTTAGATTCAAAACGGCAAACGCATCTGCAGATCGTTAATCGACAATGTGAAATGCCGAGAGAGATAGTATACCACCGTACTAATGCGCATGCACGACCAATTCGAAGCAAACGACCGCATGCTACTGTCGCCCACAAATTCATTCGGCTTTTGCCGTTCATTTGATTTGGTAAACTATGCCAATTTTATGACCGATACCTTTCATTATTACGTAAATTAAAAAATTTGTAAATGATAAAAATATATCACTTTTAGAATCATTTTACAAATGCAATTACGTAAATTAAAAATAAAATGATTAAATCATAAAAAATATTCAATTTTTAAGATCGTCTTACAATCCCCAGGCATGCGTCATCTACAGCATGTATGGACCCCACGCCTCTGATGTATACACAGTTATAGACCAGAGAGGGCGACTAGGGTAGATAATTTTTGAACAGAAAAATAAATAGTAGGATGAAACCCATTAGAAAAGGAAGAGAATATAACAAAAATGAAAGGAAAAATAAATTACGGTCGATCTATGGTGGGAAAGTGGAAAAGGGAGGTGTTTTTAAGGGTAGAAACGGTTTATCTCGATTTCCGACAAAACTACAAGTTCTATGGAAAAAAGTTAAATTGCATAGTTGTAGGTAATAAGAAGATCTACAACTTTTGTGCTAACACTTTTTTCACATAACCTCAAAATTAATGTGAAAAATTCCAATAACCAAGTTTTTCGTTTTTTATGTGTATCTGTTACAAAAAAAAAAAAATTTCACGAAATTTTGAAAAACTTGCCCTTTAATATCCCAAGCACACTGTATTTTTTTTACTTGAAATATTAATTTTTTCACCTTATAATGACTTAATATCGAAAAAGCATCCTAATTTTCAATTGAAAATTCTCACGTCAAAACATCTGATTTTTTTAAAAAGTTCATGTTGTATTGTTCTCTCCCTTTCTTTCACACTTTATCTCTCAGACTCTTTGAAATTTTACTAATAGATGTGTTAAAACCTACCTATAGCTTTGGTGTAATGTCGTGCACCTAGAAGTAGTTCAGGGGCTCGATACCAAAAGGTTACTACCACCGGATCAAGATCAGCTAGCGGTTTTAATGGGGCATTAAATAACCGAGCAAAACCCATATCTGCGATTTTAACACGGCCTCGTTCATTTCCTTCGCCCATCACTAAAATATTAGCAGGTTTCTGAATTTAAATTTGAGTATTTTAATTTCAGAATTAGTCTACGTAAAATTTACCAGATCTCTATGCAGAACCCAATTAGAATGCAGATAATGGATTCCGTCTAGGATTTGGTAGAGCAAACTTTTCACCATTCCCTTGGGAACCATGACAGGCTTTTTGTTTGCTTTCGCTGCTCTATGAAATTTGATTATATGCCAGAGATCGTGCTCTGCAAAATCGAAGAGTAGCCAAACTTTTCGATCGTTGTGCGACAAAAATACTCGTATTAAGTTAATCACGTTTGGATGCTTCAACTCACGAAGTAACTAAAATTGTTTAGTAAGGATTAGAATATGGCAATTTTCTTTATGAATTTGTTATATGTACGGCAATTTCTCGGCATGCGGACATAGAAAGACCGGTTCCTTCGATTTGCTTGAGAGCGTAATCTTTGGTGTCGGAACCATCTTTTCGCCGACCTTTGTATACGTGACCGTAGGTACCGCGTCCCACTTTACAACCTTCATAATCGAATAAATCTTCAACTTTAGTTCGTTCGTTTTGTGTTTTGATTTTGAACTCGTAATCCATCATTAGTAATGTCATCGCAACAAGACTAATGTCATATTTGTTATGACAGCGAGAGAATACCGTATTCTGTCGCCATTTTGATCAGATATTTTTAAAAAGTCAATTAAGCCAAGAAATAAACCAAACTAAGCTCTGTGGTTCATAGCATGGATAAAATCAGTCAACCAGTGTACTTAAGTGTAATGCGGTGCATTTCGGTGTACTTCAATTTATAAAATCTCATTTTAGCGCGCTTTAATAAGTTGAAATCGTTGAAATATTTGTAACCTTTATAACATTTATAACATTATTAATTTTTAAAAATTTTATTTAACCATGAGTCTGTGGGTAGATAAACATCGACCAAAAGATCTTACGAAATTGGATTTTCATAATCATCAGGTAACCAATTTAAAAAACTTAATACATAAAGGCGACTTCCCCCATTTGCTGTTCTATGGACCGTCTGGAGCCGGTAAAAAAACCCGTGTTATGTGTCTTTTACGAGAATTATACGGTCATGGAGTGGAACGATTAAGAATGGAGCAAATGAATTTCACAACCCCATCAAATAAGAAACTAATGATTACTACCATAAGTAGTAATTATCATATAGAAGTGAATCCTTCGGATGTTGGGATCTACGATCGGGTGGTGGTGATGGACCTGATTAAAAATGTAGCTCAAACACATCAGATTGATATAAATGGACAGCGAGAGTTCAAAGTTGTTGTAATAACCGAGGCAGATTCATTAACCAAAGATGCTCAACACGCTCTACGTCGTACCATGGAAAAATACGTAGCGACCTGCCGATTAATATTAGTTGCAAATACTACATCCCGAATCATTCCTGCTATTAAAAGTCGATGTCTCAGCATACGAATCCCAGCTCCCAGTATTGAAACCATTGTTCAAGTCTTGCAGGTAATTAGATCGTGGTTACTTTGCGTTTAACGTTAGCTTTTCACAGTGACTACACATCATATTACGCACCAAGAACGTAAATTTACGTTAAAGTTACATAATGAAAGAATAATGCCCCTTTCATGTTACCGAACTGTTACGAAGTGTGATGTGTGGTCGCTGAGTTATTTATCCATATGAAACAGTCTAGGCCTTGTTTATTGAGTTACTATCAAAGTTCTAAAAATTATGTCTGGGTCACTTTTGAATAACTATTGAATAAATATAATAGCATTAAAAATATTAGAAAACTATGTAGGACTCATTATTATGATAAAAAAATTACGCGAGGGTCGCTTTAGCAAAAAGAATGCATAATAACGTTAAGGCCTTTTTAGAATAGAGATTTTCAAACTAGGTGGGGAGCACTATTGAAAAGTGTGCATAAAACAATTTGGGGCTCACCTAATAAATAATGACACGACAGTACATAGTAGTAACAAAAACAGTTCTTTCAGCGATTGTAACTAATAGTAGAAGATCCGAACCTACATCGACCTTCACCGAGTTGATAAAAGAATGAAACATATTTTATCATGAATTTAGTACATTAAAAATGGGTTGGCTAAAAAAATCCTGTACAGACTATTTTTAATTATTTAAAAAAAAAATTTTTTTGGTTTATTCAAGGGTGTATCAATTACTATGGTCATTACGGACCGTCGAATTCGAAAACCTATGAAAAAAAATTATTGTGTGGGTTTACGAAACCACGATGCAAGTGAAACTTTTTTTCGGATTTTAGGCACTTAAGTAATTGCAAATTTTCGGATAATTTTTCGATTTAGGGTATGAAAATAGAATAGAAAGAAAGGGACGTGGCACGAATTTGCTGTCTTTTTGAATTTCCATTATTGATGTTAATACTCGAATGTTATTTTCATTATTGAATTTGTTGATTATTGTTAAAACGATCATCTGTCTGTTGTTATCTACGAGTATTGTAACATCACCATCGGATATTTTTGCACTATTATCACTAGTTGTATCTTTGTCTATCATGATCAAGTGAACAATAACATTTATATCAATACACTGATCAAAATACAAATACCAATACAAATATGATTGACAAATAATGACAACTTATAATATAATAAAACGTTGTCATGGAGAGGAAAATAACTCATTATATTCAGTAATAGCTCGCGCAACAGGCCTGGGAATACGACATGGTATATAGCTAACAATGTGTATACGAGCTCTGCCGAACACTTGCCGATTCCCTGCCGAGAATGTGTTACATTTAGCGACATGCTAAAGGCAGGCCAAAAAATTTGAAACGATCGCGATCTATAAAAAGTTTCACTTTAAAAATCTTGGGGTACGAACAGAACAAGTAGGTGGCGGTCGCGATCGCTGCTAATATATTTAAGTCGCGGTCGATGTCGACAGCACATAACAAGGAGGTTACCTGCGATGCTCGATGTCAAGCTAGGCCTACTGTCAAGTGAACAAGTTCAATCAATTTCCTTCATTTAGCACTTGAAAACGAACTTAGTAATCAAGAACAATAACAATAAATTGAAACAATTTGGCTTTGAACGCACCAATTACAGGAAAGCATCCTTGTAGACCGCGCAGTAGGCATCCATGTAAATCAAACTCATTTGATTTTCAAAAGCATCGATGTAAGCATCGCTCTAAACCTCCACCGCGACTTACTTGTTCTGTTCTCTTCCATTAATTTCAATGTGTTTGATTTACATGGATGTCGGCATCGACCGCGATCGCGACCGCCACCTCGACCGCGGCCTACTTGTTCTGTTCGTACCCTTGGGCTTTCATTGGGATTCGAACCCAGGACCACTGGCGTATCGGGCAACTATCTAGTCCACCACGCCACTAAGTGACCTTAAAAAAATTATTTTTAATAAAATATTGCAACATCAAAATAATAGAAAAAATGTTGTATCATCACAGGTGACTGCGATGTTGGGTCCTCTGTTATTACACAGTATACTTACCTCGGATCTCTCACACATTTCCACGCGCATTAAAATTTAAATCTTTAAAATTCACAAACCCCTAATAGGACCGAACTTTTTGCAGACAAACCTATACCAACGTGTTCACAATAAAACAGCGCTCATGAAAATATATTTTTTTTTCTATTATCTTGTGTTGCAATATTTTATTAAAAGTTTTTTTTTTAAATAAATTAAAAATAGTCTGTCTAGGTTTTTTTATAAACAACCTATTTTTATTATATTTTCTAATACATACAGTTCATGATAAAATATGTTTCATTCTATTTTCAACTCGGTGAAGTTCGATGTAGGTTCGGATCTTAGACTATAAAGCAACAGCTGAAAGAACATTTTAAGTGTTGCGAGCGCCTAGTGAAACGCATTCTAAGTCTCAAAAAAAAAAACGTTTTTAACTTAATTTTTTTTTCAGAATACTTGTAAAAAGGAAGGTTTAACCTTACCAGAGGAATTAGCAACCCGAATCGCTCAATTATCAGACCGAAATTTACGCCGTGCCTTACTAATGTGTGAAGCGACCAAAGTACAAAGTTATCCTTTCACGGATGACCAGAAAATAACCGAACCTGATTGGCAAAGTTTCATACAAAACACAGCTAAAATGATTATTGGTGAGCAGTCTCCAAAGCGGTTGCTTGAAGTGCGCTCTCACTTGTATGAGTTACTAACTCATGGTATTCCCGGTGAATTAATATTCCGAGGACTTGTCAAGGAATTAAATCGAAATTGCCAGCTACAGATGAAAACTGAAATAGCTTCGATTGCTGCACTTTATGAACATCGAATGCAACGAGGGAATAAACATATTTTTCATTTGGAAGCTTTTGTCGCTAAGTTTATGTCTATTTATAGGAAATTTATGGAAGATGCTTTAGAAGATGCTATGGGAGATGATTTTTGAATGTAATACTATTAATCAATAATAAATTAATTTTTTATTTTTGAAATGATCTTTTTCTTTTCCTATCAAATTGATTTTGCCTTCAAACCACGAAGGATCTTTAGAATAACGAGTGATGGGAAGTACTAAGTGTCCGTACCCTGATGTACTCGTACATAATGAGAACTGCACACGCCTTAATTTCATTTTTAACCGACTTCAAAAAAAGGAGGAGGTTCTCAATTCGATTGTATGTTTTTTTTTTAATGTTTGTTACCTCAGCATTTTCGACTGGGTGAAACAATTTTGATCATTCTTTTTTTATTTGAAGGCAGGTGCTTCCCGTGTGGTCCCATTTTAATTTGAAGGAAATCTTTCCTTTCTAAGGGGTTGAAAACTAAGAGATGAAATATTAACTTCTTATTGCATAGCTTGATTTTGATAATTCTTTTTTTTTTATTGGTAGAACATATAATTTTAAATTAATCTCATATCCATTTTTTATAAAAACCCCATTCATAAGGGGTTAAAAATTAGGGATGAAATAATAAATTTTTCCTGGCTAGCCCGATTTCGATATTTTTTTTTCTATTACGTACATCGTACCTTTAAATTGTTCACATTTCAATTTAAAGAAAAAAATCCACCCCTAAGGATGAAAATAGGGGATGAAATAGTGATGTTTAACTGAATCATCGAATTTTAATGATTTTGTTTCTATTGAAAAGAGTATTCCACATAGTTTTTTCATTGCATTTAAAATCAAAAAATTTCAACCCTTAAGAGCAAAAGGGGATGAAGTAGTAATTTTTACTATTTAAACGGCGCTGTCTCATATGAGCAACGCGTTTAGTAGGTTTACCCATATTTAAAGAAATAAAATCAGTTATCAAACTTTAAATCACTAAAAATTGAGAAATAAATAAAAATTATAACAAAATGAAAAACCGACTTTAAATTAAATAAAAACTCTTAAACAAAAAATGCACTATAAAGTAAAGAAATAATTGCGTATCCTTGCAGAGTCTACAACTTACTAATTATTAGGATGGTATAATGTACAACTATTGTTATTTTTGGAGTTGGTGTCAGCAAAGGAAATAAATATTAATGTTCATTCGTAATAAAAAGGTTTAATTAGTTATTGGTATTTTGTAGTTTAAAGGTCGCTAGAGATTGTTACAGTTCGAGTATATTGTTTAAAAGTTCATTAGAAAAATAATTTTCATAAGGTTTCTCGTTTCTTGCTAAGTACCAATATAGTCGTATTTCCTTGGCTGACACCAACTCCAAAAATAACAATAGTTGTACATTATATATTATCCTAATAATTAGTTAGTTGTAGACACTGTAAAGATACGCAATTATTTTTACTTTTAGTGCATTTTTTGTTTCAGATTTGTTATTTATTTTGAAGTTGGTTTTTCATTTTGTTATAATTTTTATTTATTTCTCGATTTTCAATGATGAATTTCTGATTTATTTCTGGCACATGCCTAAATTTCATTTTTACATACAAAACTGCGCAAATATCGTATACATATATATGCTATTGCTATGTGCCTTTAATATTGTACGTTGGCAACTGCACAAGCCTAAGCTTAACCACATGTTTTTGGCATGAGGCACTTATTGTATGAAATCGTAATCATCGTAATGCTGCTGAAAAGCACGTGTTTGTAAAAATACTATTTAATAAGTTTTAAAATAGTTAAAAGTAAATCATTTTTAAGTTGTTTATTTAAATTGAAACGTTTTAATCAATAAATAAATGTGATAAAACACTGAATTCAAAAGTTATAACTGTAACCTCAAAATGGATTTGGAGGCAGAATTAAATTACAATTCCGACGATGAAATATCAACAGCAAACCACCAGCAACTCGTCGACTCGGTATTAAAACTTGATAAAACTCAACATGTAAAAAAACCAATAAGAACAGAGCCCACGCTCAACATTTCCGAGTTCAATTTAATAAAATCTTCCGAGTCCAACGATGTTCGACTCAATGAACTTCTTCAGCCCTTGTCAAAGAAAAGCAAATTCACAGAATTAAAGACAAAAGTGTCAAAACTCCATACTCAATCTCAGCCCTTACCAAAACCGATAGAAAAGCCAACAGCAAATCGAATCCAACGCCAAATCGCCTTCAAAAATGTGCGACATTCATTAAATAAATGGAATGCGGTCGTCGAGGCAAATCGTGCCAGCGAACAATTAGTGTTTCCTTTACAAAAAGCGACTAAAATAAAAATGGAAACATGTAAAGATTTAGTTAAGAGATTTCGAATTAAAAGCGATTTAGAAAAGGCGTTGGAAGCTTTGGACCCTCCAGAGGAAAATGGAGAGGCGAAAGATGACGAAGAAGAGGAAAATCGTTTTCCATTAACATTGAAGGAGATGAAGGAAAAACGTCGAGAGGCAGCTCGTCTACGTGCCAAACAATCATACCAAGAAGCAAAAGCACGACGAGTTAATAAAATCAAAAGTAAAAAATTTCATCGAATACAACGTCGAGAAAAAATGAAACAACAAATCAAAGAATTCGAGATACTACAAAAGACGAATCCAGAGGAAGCCCTTAAAAAATTAGAGGAGCTCGATAAGGCGAGAGCTCTTGAACGGATGTCCTTGCGACACAAATCTACGGGAAAATGGGCGCAGAATAAACAAGTTCGGGCCAAATATGATAAAGAAGTATGCAGAATTAGGTTTGTTTCTGGTGAAAATAAAACCATACATTGTACGATTCTGGTCCTGTCCTAAGTCCCGAATACCCAAAAGGCACTTTTTCTATAAAATATCATGTGTAATAAATTATTAATTCAAAAATATTAACCAAACTCACATCTTATCACTACGCTACTGTTTAGGACAGTAGCTCTTAACCTATGTGAACCTATGGTCTGTAGACCTTTGGGAATCCGTAAAACTATCGTAAGGGGCCATCCATAAATTACGTCACTCCGCAGGGGGAAGGGAGGGGTCGACGAAGTGTGACATTGTGTGACAAGGGGGTGGGAGGGGTCCTAAATTTCGTGACGTCTCATTTCAAAATCTATTTTAATCTAAGTGTTAAATAAAACACGAACTTTGAACTATTAACGAAAAACTCAAAAACATTTGCAACACTATCTGTAGAAACATAAGGTTCAAATTGTTTTGTCGACCACTCGCTCTACTACTTTGAGAAAAAAATTCTCTTCTGACAACTATATTTCATTTACGCCAATAAAATAATTTGATAGCCCATTGCCAAACAAATATTTAATATTTAGATTTAATTGTTCGAAGAGAATTTTTTTCTCGGTGTAGTGTTACGTGTCGATACTGTTGCCTAGCGGTGATATTGTTTTTATTTCATTTGACTATTGACTTTCATGATGATTAACTTTGATCATTAATTAATATAATTAGTCGGTTTTTTTTTGTTTATTATGAAATGAAAATTTAAAATTATGAAATGTTTGATTTGATGCTGTTTTAATTCAATAATTATTTGTAGATGTAAAATAGTAAAATATGTGACGTCAATCTAAGGAAGGGTTGGTCTCACAAGTGTGACCAAATGTGACAAGGATGGGGAGGGGATCAAAAATCATGAAAATTGTGTGACATAATTTATGGATGGAGTCTGTGATGGATCCTAGTGTCAGAGTCTACTACTCAGCGTATTTATCCTATCCTATTCTTTGCCCTGAGTAGAAAATCAAGCTACCAGCATTATACAGTCCTATTTTGATATAAAGGAAAGATAAGGAAAATTCATGTGCAATATAAATCTTTGTACTGCGCATGTCCTGTGTCATACAGTGTACTATTTTATTTTCACCGGGAATAAACTTATTGTTGATAAATTTTATAATAACGAGCATTTTTTTTATAGAGTCGACAATTGCTAGCACAACAACTAGCAGTGAGTCGCGATTTGACTCAAAAACTCAGCAAACCAGAAGAAAGCGATTCAGATCATGAGATTCCAGTCACGCTTAAAGAAGTCGATAAGAACAACCCTTGGGTTAGTGATATCCAAACTTCAGCAGAAGTCGCTGATTTTTTGAGTGGCTATCGAAAATATTGGACCGAAAAAAATAAGTCCGAACAATTGAAAGAGCTTTTAGATGATTCTATGAAACAATCAGAGGAAAATGGTGTTGATACAGAAAACGTTTCCGATGAGGAAGATCTAGAAAACTTCAAAAATCAAATAACCGAGTTAGAAGATGTAATCGATACCACTGGAAGTCAGAATATAGATGGATTTGAAGTTTATCATGTCAATACCACTGATGAAACCCAACAAAATAGTGAAAACGAAAAAATTGTTGCAAAAAATAAGAAGAAAATCAAAAAATCGAATGTCAAAAAGAAAAATATACAAAAGAAAAAAGAAACAAATGATGGTTGGGAAATTGAAGATATAAATAATGAACATCAAAATGAGAAAAACGAGCAAACGATCGACGATATATTCGATACGTGCGATGAAAAAATCCAAAATAATATTAATAAAAAAATTGATAAAATAAAAAATAAAATTATAGAAAAAAAATCGGATAAAAAACTCCGCAACGAAAGAAAACGAAAGTCAAACAATGTAAACGATTTGTCGTTTAAAAAGAAAGCTCATTTCCCCGAATTGGATGAAGCTTTGATCGAAGAAAGTGGACGAGGAACAAAGCCTCAAAACTCAATAAATATACCTTTGCAAAAAAATCTAGCAAACAAAAAAGTGAAAGGAACTCCTGATCTAGATCCATCTAGTTTTATTGAAGCAAAAGTTCAAACGTTAAACACAGAACTTCCCGATTTATTAACAAACGAGGAAGCGTTAGATGATGTAGAAGATAACGTTGATCAGCAAGCGTTAATAGCCGAAGCTTTTATGGACGACGATATCGCCGACGAATTTCAAAAAGAAAAGCAAAACGAAATCGACAAAAACAAACCAAAAACGATCGATTTATCTTTACCAGGTTGGGGTACTTGGGGTGGTAGAAACTTAAAAGTTCCATACCGTAAACGTAAACGGTTTCTTGTCAAAGAAACCAAACCTGTAAATCGAAGGGATGTACTCAAAAATAACGTTATCATCAACGAAAAAGCTAACACCATCGATACACATCAAGTTAATGAACTTCCATTTCCCTTTACTAGGGTCGAAGATTTTGAAGCTTCTATTAGGGCTCCACTCGGTAATACATTTGTTCCGGAAACAGCTCATCAGAAGCTGATTCAGCCTGCCGTAGTCACAAAATCAGGAGCTATCATAGAACCTATGGATGAAGATCAACTTTTACATAAAGAAAAGAGCAGACTTAAGAATGTGAAAATTATGAATGAGGGAAATAAAAGTAAAGCGGCTCCCAGAGTCGATAATGTTAAAAAGAAAAAAGTTGTTAAATCTAAAAATTCAACTTAGTTTTGAAAATAAATGTTGATACTTTCTTATTATTTCTTTTGAACATTATTTATATTTCCTTTGTATTTTTATGCATCAGAAATAAAAAAAAAAATGACCACTGGTAATGGTATTGTTAAAAAGTAATTGATTTTAATATAGTTATTAACATTTTCTCTAATAGGACAGCGATTTTTTTTTCCTAAGTTCTTTTTTGTCGAGCTTTGTTTATAAAAAAATCCTGCCAATTTGTTGTTTGCACAAAAAAAAAAACGATATTTTGAGACTAGTGTTCTTTAACCCTTCCAAGACGATATTTTCCTGCAGATTAGCCCTAATTGATTATACAGTATTAAGGTATTAATGTTTACGGTGGTGTAATAAATTTATAAATATACGGGTGGGTTGTGGCGCATCCCGTTTTAAATTCTGGGAAATATGGTTGCCCTACTTGTAAGTACCCAAAAAAATATAATGGCTATATGGTCGGGGAACCGGGGTAAAATTGACATTTTTGGGGTAACAAGGAATTTTTTCTACTTCATAAACGTGTTAGTATTTTTACAAACCATTCTTAAACTTAAATCAAAAAGCTCCAATTTTGAAGTTATTGTATCAAACCTGAAGCACCATTAATTCTACAAAAACTGTAAAGAAAAGTTTTCAATTAATTTTTATTTTGTTTGTTCCAATATGATATATTTTTTTATTTGTCTATAACATAGGTACTTACTATTTTACTTTTATATTTTCCGTTTAAATAGAGACGATGTATAAAAAGTTTCATTTTAATAATCTGTGTATGTCTCTATGTAATGTATGAATCAAAAATTTTCAAAAAATAAACGTGTTATAGTCAAAGATACGAACTTACATCGACCTTCACCGAGTTGATAATATAATGAAACATATGTTATCACATTGATTAATCAATGGTTATCATGAATTTAGTATATTAGAAAATATATTAAAAATGGGTTGCCTAAAAATCCTGGATAGACTATTTTTAATTATTTTTTAATAAATTATTGCAACATCAAGATAATAGAAACAATTTTACATCATCATAAGCGCTGTTTTCTTGCGAACACGTTGATGTAGGTTTGTCTGCAAAAAGTTCGGTCCTATTAGGGATTAGCGAATTTTAAAGATTTAAATTTTAATACACGTGGAAATGTGTAACAGAGAGATCCGAGGTAAGTATACTGCGTAATAATAAAGGACCCAACATCACAATCGCCTGTGATGTGTAAATTTTTTTTTATTTGTTGCAATATTTTATTAAAAATCATTTTTAAAAAAATACTTAAAAATTGTCTGCATTATTATTATTTATTTATTATTAAACGCCAATCTCGGCAATTACACACACTTTGCCATGATAATGTGGCGGCTGGAAATTGGCGGCTGAAAATGCAGTTTATCTCTCGCAGCTGACTTGGGAAAAATATATGATATACCTTTATGATGTGATCTGCTCTTGGCCAGCGCTGGCATATGTATTTGTATATATATTTATGTAAATAAAAGGTGGGTAACCACGCCCACCATTACATTCTGGTGACCCCGACGTGATCTAAACACGCAACAACAGCGAGGACCAGTCATTCTGCGTGGACCTGCCAGTTCGTCTCATCTATGGACACCTCCAGTACGCCTCATACATCCGGCCCCTCACCAGGGAACTCAACGGTGGAGTAGCTGCATCCTGATCTTCGGTTGAGCTACTCCATACTCGTCCCGCGTCGTCTTACGGACTCGAGCCCGGCAGCTCGTTCAAGCGGCCTCTGCTCCACGACGGCCCCAGCAGCCTAGAGTCTCACGGCCCGACGACAATCGTGACCATCGTCACTAGGAGGGGAGTGATGTGGCGGCTGAAAATGCAGTTTATCTCTCGCAGCTGACTTGGGAAAAATATATGATATACCTTTATGATGTGATCTGCTCTTGGCCAGCGCTGGCATATGTATTTGTATATATATTTATGTAAATAAAAGGTGGGTAACCACGCCCACCATTACAATAACCTGATAAATATTAGTAATGTATTATAATAGTTTTTATTCGTTCCCGATTATTATTTTTAGTTGAAAAATTATTTTCTATATAACTTTCTCGCCGCAAATAGGTTTCAAAGCGTAGGATTTATTTTTTATTATGTTACTATAACAAGTAATAAGAAAATTAATCCAATTATTAGCAATGATTATCACTTTTTAAAGTAACTCTAATTCAGTAACGGCTATAGAGTGAGAAATAGATTCTGAAAGTCTCGGCCGGCTAATAATAAGCTGGCGCTGATGTTAAAAAAACATAGTTTTAATTTTTTTTCATTCTGTATAATAATATAATAAACTAAAATAATAATATAATAAACGCTTCATTTTACTCATCAAGTCATCAATAACTCCATAGTAACTTAAACTCTTTATTAGTTTATTCATTTTACTTTCTTTTACTACTATATAGATAGTAAAAGAAGTATTGTAATCGGGTCGAATTTTCGAATTCGAGCTTTCACCGGAAATACATGTTTTGAGGTCCCCTGAGTCCAAAAAAGTGGTTTTTTAAAAAATGTGTGTGTGACAGCCATATCGTATCGAAAACTTTATCCGAATTACACCAAACTCGGTTTTTTACCTCCATTTTATACCTAGTTGTGCCGCGAAGCTTTTGGTTGAAATAGGTTAAGCGAAAGCTCTACTTTATTCTAGGAGTTTACGAGCTTTTTCAATTTTTTTCGAAAACGGCTTCAACGATTTTTTTTAAACTTTCTATAGTTCTTAGACTAACTAATGGCTACAACTTTTATTTGAAACTTTTTCCTGGGAAAATTCGAATAAGGACGGTTGTTGGGTGAAGGTTGGGAATTCGTATATGTTATATATGTACAATGCACGTCGTATAGGTTGTATGCATATAGTGCTGTTTATATGCATAGTTATAAAGTGCTTATATTTCATCTATTTTATATCAACAGCGAATTTCATAAATGAAAGTAAAAGAAAGTACGGTGACGCCTCGCAGCAGATATTTTACTTGGTATTTATTAGTAGGATTGTTATTGATTTTTTTATATATACCATCTGATCTTCTAGCAAGTTTAAATATTGAAATTGACATTTAAATTATGAAAGAACCAAAATAAGCATTAAATAAATATAATTTAAAAAAAAATTATGGAAACAGCGAAGAGCTTGAGTTCATTTCCAAGCAGTATGAACATACTGCTCCACACTACCACTACCAATGAGTAGTCAACATTAATGATTGAGATATTTTAATTAAAAAATTTGAAAATTATAGAAAAGGCCGTGTACTTTTTATACTATATAGTTTTAAAGATATCGAAGATAAAAACCTTTACAAATCAATGTGAAAAATAAGAAACTGGCCAATATGAACCATGATAAATAACAGGGAGTAAAATTATTAACTCAATGAACTTACAAATAAAAAATTCGCTACAAATAACAATCATATTTTTAAATCAATTCAAACAATTCAATT
This sequence comes from Sisyra nigra, assembly GCA_958496155.1. Classification (NCBI taxonomy): domain Eukaryota; kingdom Metazoa; phylum Arthropoda; class Insecta; order Neuroptera; family Sisyridae; genus Sisyra; species Sisyra nigra. Next base: position 25,464,277 of record OY292316.1, on the reverse strand, counting down.
AATCGTTAAATAAGTAAAATTTCTGTTTTATCTGCATTTAGTTTTACTTTATAACGATGGCGTCTCTAGTGTAGCAAGTATATAAACGTATATAAATGTATAGAAAGGAATAGGATAGATAGATAGAAAGTATGAGTTGGTATGAATCAAATAATAATTAAAAATGTCGAAAGTCAGCTGTTGTTTGTATAAATTGCTTTTAAATCTTAATTTAGTTATTAACTATTGACCGTTAAACAATTTTCAATAATTTGCACAAAAATCAATTAATTGATAACGTTCGACTTAACTTAAAAATAGCTGTTGACTCGTCAAATAAAAACGTAAACACAAGATGAGATTAGATTCGATGAACAAATTCATAATTTATAAATGCAACAGCTTCCTCCACCATTTCAACATGTAAAACGTGAATATGTGAGAGTTTCATTTTCGCATTTTGTTCCTCACAAATACTTATATTATTTTTTATGTTTGGTATAATTTTATCAAAACTCAACGTTGACGAAACGGGGGAAGAACGGTTGTGATAGAACCATTGCTGAAGACGATGAAAATAATGGAAACACAGTACGGGTAAAGTGTTCGAAATTTAGTGAAAATGATGTGCTATGGCTGACATCGGAAAAATACGGGTCAAACGTGAATTCTTTGAAATTTTACGTGAAAAACATTTAAGCCAAATCAATAATTTGTTCGGTGTTGAGTTAACAGAAGTTCCACATGACTCCAACGAGGACTACATTCAGCTGTTAGTAAATAATTCCAATGACCCGGAACTACTGCCAAGTATTCAAGTAAGGGGACATATTTTAAATTAATTAATTAGTTAAGATACTTTTTAATAATTAAACCTTTAAAAACGTATCTAATCGGACTCAATCGGAGAGCAAGGCAAACCACACAACCACCTTGAATCTCTTCCTATATTAATTATTTTTTTCGAACCCCTTTTATAATCAAATTTTTTATTCCATTTCCCTTTCAATTCTGAAAGGATAAAAACCTGAACGTTTCAAGGCGAGGCATTTTGGAATTCAGGCGCACTTTTCCACGGGTATTCCCCAGCAGATTTCTCCGCAGCTATATATGGCCAGATTTGGTAGAAAATTCGATTTGAAATTCACGGTGCGATCCACTTAATTTCAATTGCAAATACGCTGAATAGGTGCAAATAGCCGAAACACGAAAGAATTCCAAACATAATATGCATTAATTTTGCCTCCTTGATGGAGATTTAAGTAAAAACTAGACGATTACGAAGAAAACGAAAAAAAAAACGCCCTATAAATTCCTACATTGTTGTCGTATCAAATCATGGCATTGAAAAAATTGAAATTACGTCAGTGAAGGCCATTGCTTTACGATTTTTATACAAAGGAATTTATTGTAATTCTCTAAATTTAATTTTTTCGTAATATTTTTATTATTTCAATGGTTTTTTGATGATCATACCCTCACGAAACTAGACACTATTTTAGAATTTCAACATAAAATTTCCATTTTAACAATTTTTTTATTTTATATCTCGTACTAAACGTACGGTCGTATTCAAAATATATATAAACTAGCTGATACCCGCACGCTTCGCTGAGTGTATCTAAATTTAACTGGTTGATTAAAAGATTCCTTACGTTCATAGCGAAATATAAAAATTAATCTATTTTGACAGAAAAATATGATAGATACTTTCAGACTTAAGATCCAAAGAAAGTTCATCAAAATTCATAAAACTACTTTTCAAGAAAGAAATGTTAGCTGTCTCACATCAGCTTCTATACGATTTTTAGTAAAAAAGTACCTGTATTCCTTTCTTTAGGACTTGACAATCTTTCATACCAAATGTCATTTAAAACCGTTCAGCTATTTTAGGGGGCATCCATTAATTGCGCGAGGCGTTTTCTTGCGATTTTTGAAATCCAACCCCCTCCCCTCTGGTAAGATGTCATGAGATTTGGCATAACCCTTTCCCGCAACCCGCAATCTAATGTGATATTTTTCAAAACGTGTGTTTTCTTAAAAAAATTCGTGATATTTGCAAGACGTTTCCTTTCCCCAAAGTAAGATTAGATGAGATTCGGCTCGACCCCATCGGCCTCTGAACGCCTCACGTAATTAATGGATGTTCCCTTAAAAGAATAGATTAGTATCTATCCTACAGGATCTTTAACAAAACTTCATTAAAATTCGTTCCGTTAAGTAATTGGTAATTTTTGAAATTTTTAGTTTATTATTTTAAAACGTTTATTTCTAATTAATATCTTCGACAAAGAACAATTTTGAACAATTTGAATTGAATGAATTTGAATGAACAAATTCAAATATTTAAAAAAATGTCATTATTAATTTTATCGGGTGTTAAATTGAAATTAATATTTATTTTCCAGTAAAAATTGTCAATTTTTTAATATCAATTTTGTAGAGATTTTTTTCGTTATTGTGTTAAATTGGTCAGGCCTTCTTGAGGAAAATGCGTTAAAATTATATTTCACGAACTTTACCCAAACTTTTTAAATGTACGGTTCCTGTAGGATATAATCGTTTTGCCATCCATGGGAAACATGCATTATTCTAGCCTTAAAAGTATCAATCTCCCCAAACTACTACGTTGTAAAAATCATATCAATCTTTGACTCTGTGATAAACAAAAGTATATCTATCCCACGGGAATAGTACATCTCTCCTTAGTAAAAAGTAGATCAAGTCTTCTTTGGGAAAATGAGTTAAGACTTTATTTCGTGAACTTTAACGAAACTGCTTTTAAATACTCGGTTCCTATAGAATACATACTTGTTTTACTATCCCATGGAAACCGTTCATTATTCCGGTATAAGAAGTAACCTATATCATTCTCAGACCCCTAAACAACCGCATTGTAAAAAAGGAAGTGTATCTTTTGCTCTGTAAAAAACAAAAAAATATCTATCCCGCGGAAACCGTACATTTTTTCTGGAAATATTCATAGAATTTCCGAATTATAATTTATATCTATGCCAAATTTCATCTAGATCCATTCAGTACTTTTTGAATAAAAAAGCAACAAACATCCATATATCCATCCATCCATCCATTCGCCATTCTTACAAACTTTTACGTTTCTAATATTAGTAAGGATATAATTGTAAGTTAAATTCTTGTTATTATTATTATTATACTAGCAGATCTGCTTTCACTTTGCTAAGGTTGGCAAATGTAACTTGCGTTAAAAATAATTTCCTTTACAATATTCCAATAAACACGTCCATAATGACGCCTAAACGGATACAAATCCCAATAGGAGTTTAGTACAGGGGCTCCTTGTAGTTGTCAAAATGTTGAACCTGGAATAAGTTCTTGTCTAACGTTGCCATCATTCTGTGTCCCGCACTACAGCGTTTAAAAATAGAAAAGGGAATCTCCAACCAGATAAATAAAGCTCTTAACAATTTATTGTTTCTGGAGCCAATCAAAGAAATCCTCCAATCCCAGAAACTGTTGGACGAAATATAATACCAAGCAATAGTCGCTAAAGACCTTTGGGTTGATGCGGCTTAAAAATAAATGTATGAGTAGACCAGGAATATCACTGGGTTTTTTCTGCTACCTGAAAAAAAAATCTACTATAAATATATGTATTGGAAAAATCTTCCTTAAAATTCATGACTTTTTAAACATTTGTTCATTTCATTAACGACTCGAATAAACCATCCCAACCACAATTTCTCCTTGTACGATTTACATAATGTGATCTGCAAGAAATAAAATTTTATACAACAACAAAAAAATTGTTGGAATCACAAAAAAGGAAAGAGAAAATTATTTTTTCTTTGGTTTACATAATGAGCGAATCCTTCTCCTACTTCCAAACCAAATATTTCTCAATTTCTTTTCCAAAATTTCTCTTAGGAATGTAATAACTAATAATATATGTAATACACTCGTGGTTTTATTTGTCCCTCTTAAAACATTTTTTAGCGAAATATCATAAATCATATGGAAGGTAGATATTGTATACAATAAATAAATTAGTTAAACAGAAATTAATTAGGTATAATTAGGTCGGTTAAAATGAGCGAACAATGGCTTTTATTTGGATCTTTCCAAACTCTCACTTTTATATTTCCCTGTACAACTTCTACCGACAATGAATGTAGTAGATAAAAATTCTGAAAACATAATCAAAACTGAAATTCTCGAGGCATTTAATTAAAAGAAATCCAAATTACATCTTAGATAAAGCAAACAATTCCAAGCAGATCGTCTTTGTGACTTTCACAAGACACGTATTCAAATACCAGTGGGAAAGCAGTGTTTCGAAATCCTGGTCTTCGTCGCGATTACCTCCAAAATGTTTTTGGTGGGCACTGCGCCACTTAAATATGGTACATCACAACGTGATGGTAACGGAAGAAGTGAAACGACATGTATGTCCACGTCACTTGGGGAAATTTACAACCGAAAAAAGCGTGATAGAATTTTTGCGAGTGATTTAATTGGTTCGATTTCTCAGAAAATTCAATTCACTTAAGCAATGATCAGTTTTTTTCGCGGTCAGATTGGAAAATCCAAATATTAGTCTCTGATGAAAATGGTGAATTGATGAATGGTGACAATAAACTTGATTTAAATGTAATGTGAATTACTTTAAGATCCTCAATACGGGTTTAGTTTGCAAAAATTACAAGTTTAGAAAATTTTATATGTTAATTATGAGTTTTATTAAATATTTGTAACAATAGATCTCTGAACAGATAATTTACATTAGTAAAGGTGTCTCTTTTAGATTAATGAACAATAAGTAATAGATCATTTCATTCTAATTTATATTTTTGGTTTTCATATCTTTATCTTGAAAGTTCATCTTTCAAGTTTCAGAGATTTAAGATCCTGGATGTTTTTTCTTCTTATTCATAACAAGCCAGTAGCCAGTTTTCGTTCAGTTCTAATCTTAGACATTTTCTTAAACTTTTCCTTTTGCCTCTATTTTGAGCTTTCTGATATCAAAACTTTTCATCCATTCGACGAAGTTTTCCATCTACTTTGGTAGCCTTGGTAGTGATGGTACTTCAATTAGAGTTCGCCTTCCTCTAGGACATAAAAAGATCCTTAGATGATCCACACAGGGATTCGGATATTACACAAAGAAATAATGTGAAACTTTCATCCACTCATGAATTCATTTGACGTAAGTGTAAAAAAAAAAAATAAGAGTGAGAATGTTTATGTTCCTTTTAGTTATTTTAAAATTTGCCCCTTTGAATTGAAATAATCCCTCTTATCTATCTATCTATATAAATAAAATGATAGCTGTTTTCCAATGTTCGCTTTTATCTCTAAAACTACTGGATAGATTTCGATCAATTTTTTTTGTTTTACTTATTATATATTTGGTCCTTATCTAAAAAAAGAATTATCACGATATTTTCATTAAAAACTTTGCTTTCGTTGTTCTTTCGTTGCTTTGATAGAGTGGGGCAAACGGTTTTTGCATAATGACTAGAGTGGATTAGAGAGGGAATGTTTCTCCTTCCACTGCCTAATGATTATTTCATATTTGAGCGTATGCGGTACGACTTCATGCAGCTAAGCGAGATAGAATAAATAAAATATTTTTTGAATTCTATTTTCTTCTGTTTTTAAAATATTTTTTGAAGCTTTTTTTAAAATTCTCTTTTAGCATTTTTTTATATTTTACTTTAAATACAAATTCAAAATACATTTTTAAGCTACAACCTGTACAATAATCAAATTACATTTCAACACTTCCTTTTATTATTACATATATTTTTTAACCAGAAAAGATTAAGTTAGCGAGAAACTTTTTTTAAAATTAAACTATACCTATGCCAAAAAATTTCTCCTTCAGAATCCGTAATTTCTCCAAGTGTATAGTTATTAATTGATTAATAGTTAAATTTTCAAAAATTTGCAAACTAAAAATTAAAATTGCTGTAAAATACAATAAAGTCACTTTTTTAAGTTTTCTTTTTTTTAATTGCTCCCTAGATGCTCTTCCGGAATCAGAATTGCTCCAGGTGTATATAGTTAATAGTAAATTTATAATTAAATTTTAAAAAAAATTTCAAACTCAAGAATTAAAATCGCAATAAAATCCAAAATAAATTTTAATTGAAGTTTTTGTTTTTTTTAAAGCTCTATCTGGTTTTTTCATTACGCAAATAATTGATCAAATTATGCATTTTATGCAATATTTTTAATAATCATTTATTTTTAACTATTTATACATGTATTCTTGTACTATGACGTCATTACTGCCGTTCGATCTTATAAACATGAAAAGTTTAAAAATTGAATTACTAATTAACTATACACCTGAAGCAATTGCGGATCCGGAAAGAGCATGTAAGAAACAATTTTTTGAAAAAAAATAAATAAAAAGTCATTATTTTGGATTATATAACAATTTTTACTTTTGAATTTACAAATTTTTGAAAAAATAATTATTAATTAACTAATAACTATACATTAGGAGCAATAGCGGATTCTACAGGAGCAATTTTTTGGCATACACAGAAAAAAAAACCGGTGTAAGTGGTTGCGGTGTACGGTGTTAAAATTTCCGGTGATAAATTCAACACCGAAACCGGTGTGATAGTAACACCGTTAGCGGTGTTAATATTTTTTTTCGGTTTTAAAACGGTGTTATAAATTTTCCGGTGTTGAATAAATTTTAACTAAGATAATTTTTATAATTAAACACTATATGTTTAACAATTAGAAAAAAAAGTATAAAATAAGTTTATGAAGATTAAAATATTTAACACCGAATTTTTAACACCGCAAAAGAGCATTATAACACCGCTTTTTTACTGCGAATAGTTAAAAATGTTCTACGCTAAGTTCTTTCCGGTTATTTTAAATATATTTTTGCTTTCAATTTTTAAATGTTTTTTCTCTGTAAATTAAATATGTTTCTAACATAATAACCTACGCAGACGACGTCGCGGGTATCAGATAGTCTTCTATATATTTTTCTATACATACACCATTTCGTCAGAGATCACGAATCAACAAGTTTTAGAAATACTGCCCTAGTTAATTAAAGTTAGCCGGATCTTTCAACTAAAGTTGAAAGGGCACATATAATATGGGATATAGCTCCCAGTTCCAATACATGCTTGTAGCTATAGATTCATCAAGGCAATAAGTAGGTAATTGAATATGTTTTGTAATAAATTATTCTAGATAATATTTTGATTTATAAATGAACTTACAAAGTCAACGCTTGACTTGATTTGACATTTGAATATCAAAATTTGACTCGAGTTTGGATTGATTTTAGGTCAAATTCAGGGCTTTTTAAAGTGGTCAACCAATAATTGTGGTATATTTAACCCCGTTTTTTCTTAAGAAATCAACTTAATCAAACCAAGAATACGTTTATTTGAGGCTCATTTATTGATTAGCCCTTATAATTGAAAATCGAGAAATTTTAAAAAATGTTATTGTGAATTTTTGGATTTGGTGGTCATTGATGACCCTAACAGCGACTCGAAATAAGGATAAAGTCTATTATCAAAATAAGCATGGCAAAATCGATCGTAAAATGTTTTGACTCGACTCTTAGATATCCATGATATCAACTGGAATTGTGGAACATAACGTGGTTCCTCCATTCTATAACTTCCTGGTGTACTAGTTCTGGTACGCGTGCCACGTACTTGACATTCTTAATCTAGATAAAAAAAGTTAATAAAAAACAACTTAACCCACTTTTGAGTGTTTTCTGGGCTTAATTTTTAGACAAAGAATTTTTATTTTTTTTTTTTCTATAAGCGAATTTATTGATGAATTCAGAAGGATGATTTCAGTTGATTGATCCAATTATTGGGTATACGGAAGTTATGAGGGCAGATAGGTCAGTGGCTTTTGGGTCCGGTTGCTGGTCGAAAAAATTGGTCTAAAGACGATTTTCTCTTCACCTCTTTCTTTATCGAGAACTTTTTCTCGGAGTCTATTTTTCGTATCTGTCGCTGGTCGTTGTAATGTGTATGTATGTGTAAGTGTATTATATTATCGTCGTTTTGTAAAATACAAACAGAGGTTGGAGCCGGATCTAGCAAGAGCCTGACGTCACGCCAACATCTCCCAAGCCGTGTGGGACGTGTCTGATTGGGGCAGGGCCGTATTTACGCGGCGTTGGAGAGAAAGTCTGGCGGGGCTCGAACGAGCACATTTCAAATATCCGTGAGCCGGACGTGGCTTTGAATGCTTGCAATGTTGTGCTCGTTTTGAAATAAATTATTTGTTGCCGATCGCGCGATCATCTCTGCATCCTCGTTGTGATGATCGCTCATATAGACGGGTTTCAGCCGATGCACCAGGTGCTTCACCTGTGACAATCATAACATTTCCTTCTGGTCGTCATTATGTGATTTTTTTTTTACTAACTACAACAATCATTCTGTGCTGTGAACTTTATTCCTATACTTACTATTATATATATAAAATTTTTATATTAAAAAAAAAAATAAAATATTTATTTTCTCGTAATAGTGATAATTTATATAGTTTTTCTTCTACCCAAAAGACATAGTGGCGTGATTTTTGTTATACATTTGAGCGTATCGATGTATGTGTGCGTTTTAATTCTGATAAAATTTTCATTTATATTGGTGAAAGAGTGTATTTGTAATGTAGTACGAGCACAATATCCGTGTCTCGTATGTGAATTGGACTTGTTTTGATCAACAATCGGTCAATTCAAATTGATCAATCGTGTGCTCCACTTGATATATTACGGTGGTGAATTATTTAATTAATACCAACAAGGATTTTTATATAATTTTTTGTGACCAATGGGATTTATAACTGATTAATATGACTGTTATTACTGAGGTGAGTTTGAAAATTTCAATTTTTCCACGAAAAAAAAAATCATATCCAAAAAATCAGCGTCTAATAATTTTTTATTGTTGTCTAATATTCTTAGTACCCTACCTGGTTTTTAAATATTTAATAAAAAGAGAATTGTTAATTTGTCTATAACTAATTAATTTCTCAGTCTATAACTAAGAATTTTAAGGGACTCTAGGTTTGTGAAAATGCTGAGTGAAAACTTAACATCAGAGATAGGTTTAAGTTAAAACTTTTTTTTTATGATGAATTAGAGATTCACTATTTAGCTTAATTTTTAGAATACTTCACATGATTTTCGAGCTACTTGACTTAAATTTAATTTCAAATCGAGTCAAATGTTAATATTTAAAAATCGTCCAAACAACCTTGAATTTGTAAGTTTATTCATTTCAAAGTTAAAACTTCAAGCTTCAATTACTTGACTTCACCCTAGTAGATGTACGTTTTAATTTAGATATTTTTCATGAAGACTCGTAGTTTATTTCTTTCAAATCCCACAATTGTTCTCTTGTTTTCAATTATCAATAAGTCCTTCAACTCTTTACAGCTAATAAATTACTAATAATTTTTAGCCCCAATAAAAATATTAATTTTAAAATTTTGACAGCAGTAGGGATTCACTACGTGACTTAAAAATCAAGTCAAGCATTGATTTAGTCAATTGTTTCATTTACAAATAAAAATAACAAGTCATCTCAAAATATGTCCAACTACTTGATTTCATTAATTCCTAGAAATAAGAATTTTAAGAGGTCTTAAGTTTGTTATAAAATAAAAGGAAGACAAAAAATATTTTAATGGAAAATCATTTTAATCGTGTGCTCAACTTAATATTACGGCGGTGAATTATTTAATTAGTACCAAATAGATTTTCTTACAAATAAGACGATAGATGGACATTTGTTAAAATGAATTTTGCTTAATTTTTTGATTTTGAAATAACTCGCAGTCATATAAATTTTAATATTTGATTTGAGTTCGACTTGATTTAAAGTCAAATTTACGTTTAGGTTGCTTGAAATTTAAGACAAGTAACCTTATAATCAAGCCAAATTGTAAATTCTTAATCCTATGGGCTTGTTATTGTTTCATATGGCTTATATGAAGTTAGTTTGACTTCAATTTCTTAAGAAAAAAATCCTGTCTAAGAATTCCTCGTCTAATAAATTGTTAACCCTTAATAATAATGTATTGTTAATAACTTTCGAAGGGCCAATAACAAATAGAATGGTTTATTTAAACATTTTTTTGTTGTTATGAAATTAAAGTCCATAGTTGAAAATTTTAAGGGACTTTAGGTTTGTTGATATAAAATCAAAGGTAAAAGATTAACGTTCTAATTGGAAATAAATGTAATCACGTTGTGTTATTTTGAAATCAAATTTATTTTATATAGTAATTTATGTATTTATAGGTATTTTATTTCGTTTTAACAAATTTTATATATCTGAAAAATTCACCTGCACTACGAATGTATTACAAGTTTACAAGATTTATTTAATGGAACATTTAATCGTTAAAGTTTTTGAATATAATATCTAATATACCATAACAGTTAGAAACTTTTGCTTTTCTCTTTTTTAGTAGATAATATTGTTATTGTTAGTAAAATTAATTTTTTTGAAAAATGTTGCGAATGTTATTTTTAGTTAGTAATAAGTTATTCCATTATGTTTCTAATAATGTAATTTTGTCTGACCAAAAGATTGATAGATATATGAAATATTAGTTCTTCACAGACATTTTTTTCTTTATTGTTGGGGTTTTATCCTTTTTACCACTGTTAGCTAGAGATTTTTTTTCATTGAAACAAAGGTAGATTTTTTTTTTTTATAAAAATTTTCTAAAATATTGTATTTGTTTTCATTTTCTTAACAAGTAATACGCTAATATTTTTACGTGGACATTATTTTAAATGAATTGTGCTTCACATTTAAACTTGCGAAATTCATATTTGACTTGGTTTTATGTCTAATTTAGGTCAAGTAACTTGAAAATTAAGTGAATCCCTAATTATACTTTTTTCTTTGACTCTAGAAAATTTGAGTATTTTATTGTCCAAATATAATCAAAATTAGGAAGGAAAGAACAGACGATATTTTTGTTATTATTTAAATAACACTTCTTAGTTCACTTACAATTATTAGTGGCGTAGTGATTATAATACCACTCTTGTGTTTCTACGGTCTAACCGTAAACCTTATGTAAATTCAGGATTTTTGTGTGGAGGATTATATTCGGATTTGAGTTATGACGACAATAGTAGTTGCCTATAGTATAACCATTGACTATTATGGTTAGTCATAGTATAGTTTAATGATCATGTAACTTAGTTATATTAACATGACAAATTTGATACCAATTAAAAGGAGTTAACTATACATACTTTAAATACTATAATCGAGCAAATGAAAAACACTAAGACTTTTCGTCTTAGAATTTCACTCTTAACTATTCTTATACCGTTCTTTCACTTTTCAATTACTTATGGAGCATTTTTTATTCTATAAAAGGCAGTGTTTGGTATAAGTGTTTTTCATCTATAAATGCTATAAAGACCTAAGGTCATAGGTCAATTATATACAGCTAAGATTTTCAAAATATCTTTTTTGTAACGTACTTACATATAGTTATACGTATTTAGATATGTTGGTATGTTAGTTAGTTGTATTAGATATTTTATAAACACAGTTTTCGCTCTATGTAAAGTGATTTTGTTGCAGACGTTTTTCTCAAAACTGTGTTTTTAGAGTCGGTGACTTATAGAATTTCTTAGAAATGGCTGAACCGATCAGTCTCATATGCTAACACACGCTTCTTAAGTATATTTATCGGTAATTAACCGAAGGTTTTTCTCACCGATAAAAATTTTTCTTTTTATAAACAATTTAATATCAGAATATTGATTAAAAATTAATTTCATTTTTGACGAGCCGCCATGTTTTCAAAAAAATTATTTTTGCTCATTCCTTTATTTAATGACAAGAGCATGTAATAGGTACATTACTTAAGGATTACTTAAACGAAATTCGTTAGGTTTTTATTTTCTTTTACTACTAAATAGTAAAGGAAATATTGTAATCGGGTCGAATTTTTGAATTCGAGTTTTCCCGGAAATATATGTCTTTAGGTCCCGTGAATCCAATAAAGTGGTTTTTAGAAACATGCTGTGTGTGACAGCGATATCATATCGAAAGCTTTATCCGAATTTCACCAAACTTAGAATTTATCCTGAAAATTACATCTAGTTAAGCCGCAAAGCTGTTGGTTGAAATCGGTTGACCGGAAGCTCCACTTCATATTAGGAGTTTTTGAGCTTTTTCACTTTTTTTCGAAAACGGCTTCAACGATTTTCTTAAAATTGCTACAGCTCTTTGACTCATCAATGTCTATAACTTTTATTTGAAATTTTTTCCTGGGAAAAATTAAATAAGGGGGGTTCTGGGGGTAAGGATAGAAATTCGTATACACATACGAGCTTTATCCACATAGTTCTGTTTATATATTATAGTTATAAAGTGCTTATAGTTCTTTTAAACAACAGCGAGTTTTATAAAAGAAGTACTATGACGCCTCGCAGCAGATATTTTCATTTTAAATGATCCAGTCCACATGATCATCGCAAGTGTCTTTTTTGGGAGGAGTTTTTGAACATCAGCATAGCTGCTTTCAAAATTAGTATTTTTACAATTAAGTATAAAAATGTTAAAATACCGTTTAAAGTTACCATTATATGTGCACAAATTTTCAGATCAATAAATTCAAAAAGGACCATCATTTTTATGGCCTTAATCATATAAAAAAGTTTTATCTATTAAGAAAAAAAAATAAACTCAAAAGCCTCCTGGGGACTGTATTTAACCCCTTAATAGCTGAGTTTAGCGTATTTAGTATAATACTCTACCAGCTTTTTATTTTTTAATTAGAAAGTAATATAAAAATGGGTTATTGATAAGACGGCATTTGGAAGATGGTGACAAAATTGTTATTTGTTGTGTGCATAATTACCTACTATGTTGAAATAAGTATTTATCAATTGGAAATTACATTGGTTTACTAATAATTATTACCCTCATAAATGCAATGTTACAATTTCAAGTAAAAACCCATTATATGTTTTTAAAATTACCCAACGGGCTTTATACAATTGATTAAGTATATTGAAAATACGTTTTAAACTATGGAGATTAGGGGTCTTGAAACTTTTACAAATTTTAGGAATCCTTTAAGCTTATGGTTTTCTAGAAGAAATCTCACTTTTAAGTAGCAGATAAAATAGTTTATCACAGTAAATAGCAAAACAAATATTGATCTGTTAACAATCCAGGAAACTAAAATTGAAAACACCTGATGTAGTATAACAAAATCACTTAACGTTTTAATTTTTTTCTCGAAAATTTTTTACTTTCTCATGTTTTAAATAAAATTTATATAGTTTATGTTAAAATAAAGTTGTGAATCTTTTTTATTAACGGTAAACCGGAAATAAGGCCATTGAATCTTACACACTTCGTTGATCGCAAAAATTAGAACAATTTGAAATGCTTAGATTTGAGAGAAAAAGTGACAATCATTGTCTTTATCCTCAAGTCACTGCACTTGTTCATTATAGAAAAAATAAATGATTTTATAATTTAATAGAAATTTCTATTTTTCCTGACTAAATTAACTGCAAATGGCATAATGACTTGTCGTTCTGTAGTGATTTTTTTAATGGTTGATTATTTCTCGCTTTTCTAACTATAAGCGTTGTATTGTTTTCCTTAAACATTTCCATTCAAATAATTGAAAGTAAAAAAGAATTATTAGAAAAATTATGGCATGGAAATTATTAAGGTTATTTTGAAGTGTTAAAACCGTAACGCAACCACAAATCTGCCATAAAGCTTTAATAGATGTCCTAGAAGCAAAATTTTATGTTTTTTACAGTTTAACGATTACGAATTTGGTAAAATTTGGTTAGAACAAGAAAAATTTTATATGCGATTTTAGATTTATGCAATTTACTAAGGGAATCTGATTTTCAGTACTGGATGTACATTAAGCACACTCGGGATACATACTGGTAGAATTTTAGGGTTTATAAATTGATGCTGTTAAAAATATATGAAGGGTTTAATTTAAATGAACTAATTACGACAAATTAACCAATCATGGTTCGTACAGATTTGTTTTAGATGAGTTGCTAACTATTTACATATGATTTCAAAATCATAAATACGTTATAAAATCTTATGAGTGACCAACCACCAATTACTGAAACAAACTGACCAATTGTGACCAACAATTAACTTCGCTAGGTTTCATTTCAACCTATTTTAGATGGAACTTAAGTTTATAAACACTAATTTTTAATACCCAATTTACTACGATTCTTAACGAATTTTAATGCTTGTGTAATTATTTTCATAAACTCAATTTTTTCTAATGTTATGGGCTTATGTAAAAGTGAATTTGGTAATCAAATAATCAAAATTTGGAATAAAGCAGTTTTGCTGATTTCATTTTACTGAACACAGAACTCACTCACTTTTTGCACTGGTTGAATACAGATTTCACATTTATGAAAATCAGTTTTACATTAGTGAAAAACCAAATAAATGATTGTGAAATTATATTTTACGTTGAGCAAATATGTCGATGTTTTAGTTTGAATTTACCTAGGTAGTATGAGATTCTTTACTATTGCTCCGATTATGATTAATATATTTGAAGAGTTTTGGTTATTTACAGTCGTATCAATTACAATGGTTATTAGTGACCGGTAAATTGGAAAACTCAAGAAAAATATTGGGATTCGATTAGGGATTCAATAGTTGACGTGATTTTCAACCCACGTGACTTAAGAGGGACCTAAAATCAAGTCAAACGTTAATATTGAAATATCAAATCAAGCCAACTTTGCAATTAAATTTGAAATTTATTTTATTTCAAAGTTTAAATATTAAATTTAAATCATTACATAAAATGTTAAAATTATCGACATGGTAAATTTTTACATTCAAATCTAGGATCATTGGGGTATTGGGCGACAATTTAGTCATGACGCCACTAAAGTTGCTTTATTTGGAAAGTTGAGTGGATGGTCATTAAATTTTCTGGTTCTTTTCTCTCTCGAAAAATATACTGAATTATGTCTAGGTATGAAGTACGTACATTTTTTTCGACAATTAGAAATATGATTTCATAAGAGTTTTATTGTAAATGATATAAAAATAAAAAGAACATCGAGTTTGATCTCAGATGATCTCCCGCCTATGCAACCCATACAAAGTCGCCGTTAATGACAAAAGCCCCGTTTCTCGGCCGATGTCTGGCTAGCAACGCTCGGCCTGTTAATGGGAATTTGTTAATGGGCCATATCTGGTTAATTGCCGGTCGCCGTCTATTCGATCATCATTCAATATTCGTTCGTCGGCCAACAATAGGCCGAAGCCTGGCTAAATAATAAGCCTGACTTATGCTTAGGGTGTAATATGTTTTAATATTATATAAAATAAGTTGTGTAAAAAGAAAAATAATTGATAATGGATCAAGCGTTTTTTTTTTAAATAATGTGCTGAAAGGGACGAAAGTAATATGACGCTTTAATAAAAATCATTGAACATTAACTAATATGCTATATTCATTCACAATCCCATGAACATTTAAATTATAAATTAATAATGAATATGAACAAAATAAATCTATTTGAAACATAAATTTTAAATGCATTTTTTTTTCTCTGCAATTGCGTCAATTATTTTCAAATATTCGCACCATATAAATACTTTCCAAATGTGTTACAAAATTAACCAATGAACGCAAAGTATGAATATATCCTTCTTTTAAGTGCTATCTGGCGGTAAATTATTATACTTTTAACGGGTGAACAGGGGCAAGAGGATTCGTTTCGTTAACACAGAAATTGTCGTTAACACAATACAGTCGCATCATCGCATGGTAGTGTTTAAAGTGTATTATTGTATTTCAGAATAGTTCGTCTATTACTATATCGCCTGTTGATAACCAGTCTATTAAAGTCTCTGACTAAAGTAAGTAGTTCTATTTAATAATTGAATAATAATATATTCTCTCAAATTAAACTATAGATAATTTATATTTATTTACCTGATAATCTAATAGTTTTCTCATAGTGTGAAATAATCAAATAAAAAAATATTAATAGTTAAATTTAATGTTACAGATGGAAGGATTTTATGGTAGAAACTCTACGCAGTCGTTGATTTTTTAGAAAATGTTGACGATACAAAAACCATTGATCTAATTCCATCCAAGTGGATTCTTATAGAAGAAAATGGCATTTTACTTTGTAAATATCCACCGGCTGATGAGTATCCTAAAGTTGATAAGTTTGCTGCAGACTTAAGCGATGCAAATGAAAATTGGGATAAATATCTAGTCAAAATTCTCTATTATGCAGGTGAGTTAGTTTGTTATTTTTCTAGAGAATTTTTTCTCATCTTAAAATTGGTTTTACAATTAAAATTTTTTTTTCATACCTTTATGAAAATAAATCTTCTCTTTTCACCTCTTATACTATTTTAGTTCTAACTCCTTCACTCACACATATTGTGTCTTAAAAACAAGTTTATTTATAATTGATTTTGCATATTCTAGATGTTGTAACTGAAAAGTTTGGGGATGCAGAGGAATCTAAAAATTTCGCTGGCATTGTAGTCCGATTGTTTTCTGGTTGGGTGGATCGTGAGAATGGGCGATAAGAAAGAGGATCTTCATTATAAACCACCAAAAATTCCCTTTTAATTTTAGAGTGCGTGTTATGTACGCCAGGTTTAAAATTCTACTTTTGTATTAATTATTGATTTTGTCTGATTTTTTACTAAGATTGTATGTATTATAAAGTGAATAAATGATTGTATCATAATAATCGTTGAGCTGATTTTATATAATTTTTTTCAGTATTTAAGTAGTTTTATTAATTTATAATATTTGCCATTAACGGTCCAGTAATTTTTACTGCAGTCGGCCGATTGTTGGTTTCTATTAACGGCCCTGTAACCTTTGCTTCAGTCGGCCGATTGTTAATCGCCATTAACGGCCCGGTAACTTTTACTGCAGTCGGCCGATAGTCGACTGCTATTAGCGGCCCGGGGTTATCATCCAGCCGGCAACCGTAGTTGGGCCGTTAACAGTTGCCAATGTTAGGCCAACAACTAGCATCTCTGGCTAAGCAATGGGTCATTAATGGCCCTGTCGCCAAACTTTGTATGGGAAGTGCAATATTTTAACTATATAATGCGAATAATCCACTAGTACTTTAAACTATCTTTACTAATTAAATTTAATTATGTTCTTTAACAAAAGTTACCTTCATTCTTAATTTTATAGATATACCTAAACAAGAAGTTGTGAAATTTATTTTGATCATATAAGCATTTTTTATGCAAATGTAAATATTGAATCAGTACGTAATCTAACATAAGTGAATTTACATAGTTTACTTTATCTTGAAGTGTTATTACTTTTTAAAATATTGATGATTGAAGGCGAAAAAAAATGCTGAAACTTACAAAAATTTCAAAATCACCAACTCAAATTTCTTCAGTAACTACTTACTAATATTTCTGGAAAATGTGTTGTAATTAGCTTTTGAAAACGTTTTTAATGAGATAAATAGATAGTGCACTGAATCAAAGGTTTATTTCACACAAATCGATTTGAAATAAAAGAAGATTTTTAATATTTACCATTATATACTATATTGGTTTGCACTCGATAACTCATTAGCTTGGTTCTCTAAGGTTGTTTAGGGGCATAAACTACGTCACGCTAAATTTTGCAATTTTACCACCCACCCTCTCCCCTTCGTCATGCTGCCTCAAACTTTTTGCGACCCCCTATAAATATTATATAATAATACGAACGCTAGACCTTCCCCTGTAAATAGTTCATTTCGATTAATAATAGATATAATATAAATTTTGGTATTTTTACATTAAACAATTAATATTTAATTGTATTAAATAATTAATTAATTTATATTTACACATTCAATACGAATCTCTTTCTATGGTGACAAGAGAATAAAATTAAGAAATCGAGAAAGAAATAAAAAAAAAGTTTTTTGAAGAACTGCGAACGTCACGTTCTCTTAACCCCCCACCCTTTTGACACATCTTGTCACAATAAGCGATGCCCCTCCCTCCCTCTGGTATGCGAACGTTTTTTATGGCCCTTTAGAAAGAAATCACGAGTAATGAGAAAACATTGAAATTAAAACAGTAGATAGTCGACTGAACAATGTCTTTGTGAAATGTTAAGACGATTTGGAGCTTATTAAAGGAATAAAAAAAATCATAAAGTTGCGTAATTTTAACCGCTTAACTAAAGTGTAAATGGAAGGAGCTTAGGCGTGTTCGCGATCAACTTGCGAAAGCTCTTTTCGTTCCATTGAACTTTTCTTGAAAAAATTGCGAAGTACTCTTTGAAATATTCCGTGTCGATTAATATGAAAATCATCAACATTTGGGGATTTCTGATGAAAATATTTTAACGTAAAAATTGAATATCGCGTAAAAATTTACCCCAAATGAGTAAAAATAATCGAGAGTAAAATATGATTACAACTTTGATAAAAACTCCGTCTCAAATTAATTTTAATAATATTTACGAGTAAAAAAATTTGTAATGTAACTGGACAGTTTCGGTGCTGCTATTGGCACCGTCCACGGATGAAATCAATTTCATTAAAAAATCAAAAATCAGCAAATACGAAGAAAATTAATTAATAATTTTAATACGCTTTATTAATTAATTAATAAAACGTAGCATAATTATGAAATTAGGACATTTGGTTTTCTGTAAAACTTCGCGGTGCCAGTAAGTGCACATAAATTTCATATCTGTACATATATGTATTTTGGGGCTTTGATTCCGTATACAAACCTGATCCGTGGATGGAGCCAAGAAACACTTTGGGACAGTTTGCAGGGCGAAAAAAATATCAACAACGCCCAATGTATAAGTCTATGGAAATCTTCCATACCAACTCATCTGTCCTCCCCTACTTCTAAACAACCTTAAGAAGCCCTGAAACTGATCAGAAGTATGACGTTCCTTGAATTCTGTTTACTCGGGTAAAGCCCGAAATGTGTACCATTTCCAATATGTTTTAGATTTAGCCCATATTTCCTGGCTATTACGAATTTTACCAGTAACCTAGATTTAATAATTTCTTAGCATTTGTTTCTAGAGCATTTCAGAGACTTCGATCGTTAAATATATTTAATTTTTTTGAATATGGTACATTCGAGTATGTTTCTTCATTTCTTTTCAATGCTTGGTTCGATCTCGCTGTTAGTACCTTAAATTTTAGAGGTTTTATGTTATCATTTTTGGGTGTAAATACCAGTATTTTAATCCTCGAAGAAATCGCTATCTTCCCTAACAACCTCTTATATTTTTTGTGCTATACCTACCTAAAATTTTTCACAGCAGGAAGATTATCTATACGATTTTATTTGAATTTCTCAGGGCCTTAACGAGCTCAATCGATATATTTACGAGTATCGTTATTTTTAATTTATTATTAATTCATAAAAAAACATTTTAAAAAGTTGATCATGCAAGAAATATTTTTTTTTCGAAATATCCGTTCTTTGATGCAAGCTGCAATTGTAATTGTAATGCAACTGTTGCAAATTATTTAAATAGCTAATTTATATTACCATGAGGTATTTTAAGATAATTTTTAGATTCTTAATGTGATTAGTCAGACGTTATGGACAACAATCATAATAATAAGGTAAAGCAAAAAAATTAATTAAAATTTTTTGCTTGTTTGTCAAGGACGATATTCTTTATTGACAACATTGGCTATCTGTATACTAAAAATAGTGACTGATCTGTTATCTGTCTGTGTCTTCATTTACAAATTAATAATAATCGATTCTTCACCCATTTTTTTCGTACAAAAATCAATGTTTAAATAACGTATTTTATAAATCTTTTTTGTTAAGTTTTTTTTTCTGTTTTTAATAACATAATTTAACAAAATTTACCTATATTTAATTAGCAAACTTGGATCATTCAAAACTAAAAATTTCAATGGATTTTTGAGAGCTCAATTATGGGTTTTTGATGTACATTAGCGAAATATTTACATAGCTAGTTAAGTGGATAAAAGCATTTAATTAAGATTTATTTATGTCTTCTATTAAAATTATTCATTTTTATCGAGGTTCTCAAACTTTTCAGTGTAATTTTCTATCATTTTCTAAACATGAAAATTAAATCGCTAAGCTTTAACCTGAATTTCGTAAACTTTTCAAGCTGTTTCGTCTTTAAAAATTACGAAAGGTTGAACGAATTGGTTTTTGTAGAATAATATATAGAAGATGATAAGGAATCAATTTAGAACGCTTATTCTGAGATTCCGAAATATTTTTTGTGACCCCTACTTAAAAATCATTTTCTTTTAATTATTGTCATTTGTCTTATAGAGAAAAAGTATCTGCGCTTTATTTTCAGAGTAAAGCAGAAATGTTTGAGTATATGTATGCTTGTTTTATGTGAAACATCTTTTGTGGCATATCAGACCAGGTGTTAGCGTGGCGACACGTCTCCACGTTGTTGTTATCCTACGATTCTCTATCCTGCTCCGTCAATATTAAGTTATTGCATTTTTAAATTCCTCTTTATTCGAAAATATTTTTTTTTCTGAATAACTCAGGAATAAAGGTCACTTAGTGGTGTGTTGGATTAGATAGTTGCCTTATACGCCTGAGGTCCTGGGTTCGAATCCCAATGAAAGCCTAAGATGTTTTTTCTGGGTTTTCGGGTTCGACGGTCGCTAAGGACCATAGTAGTTGATGCGACCTTAAATAAACAAAAAAAAAAACAAAAACTCAGCAACAATTATATTAAAGGAAATGTAATTCTGAAAGTTTAGCTTCGAAATTTTAAACCATGCATTGATTTAAAATCTTACTTGTTTTTTTTACAAAAAATTAGTTACATATTTTCCAATTTATATTTTCCCGGATCAAATCAAAGTTTAAATTGGAACGACTCCAAAGTTTATTAATTTCGAAATAATGAACAAAAAAAAACTCAAAGTTCTATCTAATTACCCATACTATCAGCACTTATCACATTGTTATTAGAAATTAATATCATTGGAAACCACTTGAAAATACGTCATTTGTATAACTAAAATAGTGAAAATCTTGGTAAAAAAATTATTTTCTTGATAAAATGTTGATATAGCCGAAGTTCCCATCGTGTAGCAATCATCACAAAACA
The DNA here is from genome assembly GCA_958496155.1 of Sisyra nigra. Classification (NCBI taxonomy): domain Eukaryota; kingdom Metazoa; phylum Arthropoda; class Insecta; order Neuroptera; family Sisyridae; genus Sisyra; species Sisyra nigra. The sequence goes on along the minus strand of OY292316.1, from coordinate 25,443,151 downwards.
AGCCTCTGGACACTCGAGAAGTGACCAAAGTTTACGACGACTGGCAAAAATGTATCGTATCATTGTACTTTTAACTAAAATTTGTCGCACCTATATATGTATTACTATGACCACGCAAAATCATTTATCTTATCATTCACGTCTGACCAAATAGCACACTTTGTACCATGTTCATGGGAATTTCAATGTTTGGACCCCCAACTTGAAACTTGTTATCACGAAAGGAAACAACCTGTCGTCATTATCAATGTTATGATGCAAAATTTTATAAATATTTTGAATGAGAAAACTAAGTTCACTTTACCGAGATTTTTTATATATCTTGAGAGATGATCTTACGATTGGTTGTATCCGGCATCGAAAGAAAAGTGCACCTTGGACACTATGAATCTATGATTTAAATATCACTTACGCAATCGAAGCACAAGGATATAACGCGTACGTTATTATTCCAATTAACACTGATATCTCATTTTCTGCATGGAAAATGGTTTAATAATCGTGAAATGCATAGTTCACACACACATACACAAAGGCGTGTAATTAAAAACCTTGAAACTATATACAACTGATAAGAGAATGGCTTTAATTTGTGTCACACTTTGATTTTTAGCCGATTGTCCAAACGGCACCCAAGTGAATTTGGGTGGGAAGGTTCAAAATTCAATCGGATACCGTAAAAACGAACTTATTTTATATTTGATCTAGGATCAAATTCTTAACCGGATTAAGTATAAATAACTCGTTTTATCTTATCTCATGCAATTTTTGGGCCAATCAAAGAGGTATGTCATAGAATATCTTATCAAAATTTTCTATTATTATAAAGTTTAGTTTTTGCCAGCTAAAAAAAATCTCACCTTTGTGCAAGTACTTACTACAACTCTAAAATGAAATTCAAGATAATTTATTATTTTAACATTTTTGAGGTAGGCGAAAAAAGTTGTCGAGAACTTGCAAAAACGTTTTTTTTCTGAAATTTATTATTTGATTTGAAAAGAGAAAAGGTGTAGTAATGAATGAAAAGAAAAAAAAAGGTTGTGTTTCAAAGAAGGATCTTCCAATTTATTTTTATTTATTTGAATTAAAATTCTAGTGAAAAGTCAATGTCAAAGTTAAGATCATAACTAATAATACATTTTATCGTAGCATGATATTGAGCAGAAGTTGCACAACTGGTATTCAATGAAAATGTATAGTTCATCAGGGATGAGTAAAATCTCTGGTCTGTAGGTTAACTGGATGCCTCACTTGCCAAATCGATTAACTCCATAGGAAAAATTATGAAATTGGTTTCAATAGCTGATAAGAAATTGTCATTCAGTGGAGTAATGCTCATTATATATACACCTCCTTTTTACAGTATTCATGGAAAAAAATTATTTTATTTTTAAGAACTTTAAAATTAAGTGAGTTAAAGGCGGAAAAATGAATTTTCTTCATTCGGTACTTGTGGGTTCGTATTGTGGATTTGCAAGCTGTTGCGAGACTTGGAATAAACCAGGAGTTCTTAATGGGGACCAGATGAACCCCTTAGGGATCTATTGAACGTTGAAGGGGTCCGATTGAATTTGAGGGAGTCTATTGGGGGTCGATGAAATAAAATCCATTTTAAATACTGTACAAAAAATATATATTTGATAACAAGAATTGTTCGTGAGAATTGGATGGATTAAAAAATAATTCGTAAACGTCATCGATATTAATTGCAAAAGTATTACAAAATAGAAGGAAGTTGCCCACAGCCTTTCATCAACTAGTAAAAAACTCTTGATTTTCAAATGACTGATCAGATTTTCTTAGGTCCATAGCTAAGAACTTTATCAATTAAGTTAGGTACCTTTCAAACTAAAAAAAAAAAACTAAATCAAAATTTATTCGTTCATTTGGAAGTTATAGAAGCACAGACAGACACTCAAATACAGACATTAAACGTAAAATATTCCTCAGTTTGCATCGAGGGTTAATAAAAATTAATTTCTGACCAAAAAGTTTGCTTTACTCGCAGTATTAATAGTATTAGTAGAGGGTATCGAATTCTGTTGGAGGAAAAGTGCTCACCCTCATCTTTCCAAGTGGGGTAAAAATACATTTCTTCCTGTAGGTAATATTATTATACTTGTATTTTTTAAAGGTATACATCTTGAAAGATTTTATTGATTAAACTCTTTATGGTTCAACTTTAGTGATTGATAAATTTTTAGGGTATATTTTTGAAATTTGTCCAATAAACGTTTGAAACAGAACCTAGGATATGCTTCATAATTTTAAGGATTTTTTGAGGATGTATCTATCATCAGTTTCGTGACAAATTTTAATGGAGATTTTTTTTTTTGTAGAATATAAAAATAGGAAAACATTGAAGTGACTTTTTATTAAACTGTCTAAGTGGTACAAGCGAACGTAAATATTATAAACTTATAAGAGATATTTTTTGCTGGATCAATTTAGAGATTGTTATTAAACCAATGTTAAAATGGGTTCCGGGTCAAACTATAGAAACGTCGAAAAGGTCTATATGTATAGCTATAGAATAGCCAACTGAAATATGGTACCTCTTTAAACGACATCATTTTTTATGCTTTGAAAAAAAGGAGCTTTTTTACTTTAATAAAGTGATACTTTTTAATCAAGTCAGAAATTATCATTAAATCAATATTAAATGGGTTCCGGGTCAAACTAGAAGAACGCCCAAGAGGTCCAAACATAAAGAGGACCCAGCTGAGATGTGGTAGCTCTCTAAACGATGTTTGTTTTTTTTTTCTGATTTGAGAAAATTTGAAAGAGGAGCCGAAATTATTCTTAACCGGATGCAAGAAAGCAATTTGGCCGGTGCGGCGAGGAAGAGCAGGACGGAGACGGAGAGATGATTTAGTTAACGGCACATATTCGTGCGATTTTTCGTTTTGATCGGCGATAATATCTCTGAATGAAAGACAAACGCGAGGCTACGCAGAGAAGAAGGCAAGAAGAGGAGGTCGCCAATTGAGAGAATCTGAAACGACAAAAGAGAGAGAAGTTTGTCGTCGTGGTGTGGTGCTGGTGTTTGCCCGATGCAGGTGGGAGTTGGGTTAGTGCTATGAAGCAGTGGTTCTCAATTTCTGGGCCGCCTAACGAACAGTAAATTATTATACGTACCGCTATGTTGGAGATAATAGAAGGTGTCAGAGAACTTCTTAAAACTGATGAGTTAATAGTTAATCTGATGGTATACTGGAAACTATCCCAAATGAACCCCACTAATCCCTTACACTATAACCTCTATCTCGGATTTACGTTTTAAGTGGAAGGGAAAGTAAAGTTACTTCACATGTTCGTATTAAATGGTGTACACCGGAATAGGATTTTTCATTGCTGAAAACTTGATTTTCAGTATCTAATATTAAAAGAAAATAAAAAATAAAGAAGCCAAGGTTCCACTTTTTTAATGAAAATACAATTTTCTTAAAAGGAAAACGGCAATTTGTTAATGAAGTTCACTTCAAAGATCTTTGTTGTGTTTTACTAGAAAAATTATTACGGCTGGTTGTTATATATGGATGATTTTCATTAAATTTCATTGTTTTATCCGATGCTGTAATAGGCGTTGTGATTGCTAACCTGTTTTAATAGAGATTCAGTCGGGACTTTGCTTTGGGACTTGTATTGACTTTTAAATCATAATAACTATATACGGATTCACTACTTGACTTAATCTTTAAGCTACTTGGTTTGATTTTCAAGGTATTTGACTTAAATTGGACTTGAAATCGAGTCAAATATTTATTATCAAATATTAACTGTTAAATATTGATTTCGTACGTTATTTCATTTACAAGTCAAAATTTCCAACACAATTCATTTCAAATAATGTTCAGCTACCTACTTGTTCGTATGAACTCCTAATAACAACCGATTCGCCGTTATAACCATTGTAAATCAAGAAACTGGACATTTTGTGCAATGAATTAAGCTTAATATTGTAACTTGAAAAGAAATAACTTGCAAATTCAATGCTTGATATTACTTGATATTTATATGTAAGGTTTCATCCCTCATTTTTTATATTGCTATGGTTAGTTGTTTATTAATATTCATTAAGATTCTACACTTTATATTTGGGAACTGGCATTTATAATTATTAACATTAAATGTCGTTTCTTTATTCATAGAGAAACACAGTGGTGTCAATAATTTATTTGTCAGACTCCGTATACAAGACAATATTATAAATCTACATTTTGTTAAATATATCAAATATGGAAAAATTAAGATTCGGTTTTACAATGAGAAGTACTGCAGATGGAAAATCAGATGTTATGTGCATAACATCTATAGGAACACCCGACAATCGCATCTTCCACATCCCAGATGAATATCAGCCAGCAACGTTGCACACTGTGCTCACAGAAACTAAAGCTTATTCCAAAATAAAAAACTCAATAGAAAAAAGAAATCAAACCAGAAAAGTTTGGATAAGTTTAACGGAAGAATTAGCTAAAGTTTACTTAGATGAGGACGAAAACGTGCAGTTTGAGGACTTTTTCCTGGAGGAAATTACTTCAGATACTGAAAATAGCTTCGAAGGGACGCTGATAAAAATACTGAAAAAATTAACGGAAAATTCAAAAATAGCTAATGAAGAAATAACCGAACCAGAAAAACGTAAAAAGAACAAATCTAAGAAAGAAAAATCTTATGAGGAAACAGAAAATATTGAACCCGAAGTCTTTAATACAGGAGAACATTCACAATTAGACGAGAACGAATATGTTTTAAAGAAAAATAAGGAAAAATTGATTGAATTCAATTTTGAACTCGAAATTATTCCTAATTTAGAAGAGGATTCACAAAATTTAAATTAAGAAAAAAAAGTAAAAAGAAAATAAAACATGAAGATAATATAGAAGATCATAATGAAAATTTAACAGTTGTTGCTACAGAAGAAAAGCTAGAAAACAACAATGAAGTTGTTGGCATTAAGAAGAGTAAGTAAAAGAAAAAAAAAATAAAGAAAAACTTATTGAAAATGAATTATCTTTTGACGATAGTAACGTGATCTCCAAGGAGAAAAAAGGAAAAACGAAGAATATGAAAGATATTTCTGAAATAAATGAAGAAATGGTAAAATCTGATAGCGGAGAAAATATTCCAAATGAAATGGAGCCTGTACAGAGGTTGAAGAGGAAAAAACTAGATGAACTGAAAATTGGACCCTATAAAATTTACGAAGAGTTATCAAAATCAATTTACAGAGTTGACACGGGCCACAACAAGACGGGATCAAACCTTTTCCACATCTCTAAACTACTTCCAGTCCTAACAACTGAAAAAAAAAATTTATCTTGTGAAAATATTTTACAAATATTTTTTTCATAGGAGGGGTGATGTAAGGTTTCATCCCTCATTTTTTATATTGCTATGGTTAGTTGTTTATTAATATTCATTAAGATTCTACACTTTATATTTGGGAACTGGCATTTATAGTTATTAACATTAAATGTCGTTTCTTTATTTATAGAGAAACACAGTGGTGTCAATAATTAATTTGTCAGACTCCGTATACAAGACAATATTATATATATATTAGGAGTAACATTTAACTTGTGTTTGATTTGATTTTAATCCAAATTTAAGTTAAGTAGTTTAAAAATCAAATCGTGTAAAATCCCTAGTTAAACTTTTTATTATATACCGTATTTGCCGGACGATAAGACGCACTTTTTTACTCTGAAAATTTGACTTAAAATCAGGGTGCGTCTTATGGTCCGATGCATCTTCTAGTCCAAACCATACTTTTTTCTAAAAATTTATATATAAATTTTGGGGTGCGTCTTATGGTCCGATGCGTCTTATCGTCCGGTAAAAACGGTATCTATTTTTGGCGTAACTGTAAATATTTATTTTGAGTACATGTTTAGCTACAATCAAATTAAAATTATTAAATAAAAAACCTACAACATAAAGAACCAAGAACCTTCCTTCTCAGTGGACCATGGTAAAATTAAAAACGTTGACCGGTCCGTGGCAATAAAATGGTTAGGAACCACTGATGTAAGGTGTTGCACAGTTACATTGTAAACTTGTCGATTATGTTGGGTATTAGTTTACGATGTTACATCCTGGTGTGCTGCTTTCTACTCTGCCACAACCGTTTCTGTGTCTCACAGTCCACACACCGTGTGTCTATCTATGTGTGGTTGATGATTGCCTTCGTGGCCCGCGAGACTGAACCGGATCTAGCGCTTCCACGCTCAAAGTACTACTAATTTATGTTATGTGCTCAATACGACACATACAAATACATTTTCTCCATCGTTTATATATAGGTACACCGTAGATACACAAATGGATAAAGCCACCAGAAATCTTTCCAAAAAAAAGACCATTGAATCAAAACGGTTCTTCTTATTTTAAATATCATTGAAACTATTCAAATTTTGTTTATGGATATCACATCCGGCCTTTCATAACAACAATATTTGATCGTTGGCTTCAAGCCAAATGGGCTTTTAGTTAAACTATCTATCTATAAATTACCAATAAACATTTTAGAGAATGTCTACAAACAAATCCTTAATACAATTAAAAATAAATCTTTTGCATAATTAAATTCGAAAACTTAAAACAGATGTAAACACTAAATTTTTTAGTCATTAAATTAATCGTTACGATTTTTTTTTAATTTTAATTTTACATGGTATTGATGTTTTAGAAGTTAGATCTGCTATGAATTCTAAGACCCAGCCACCAATATATGAATTTTTTGTGGTTGAGCGTCGCTTTAAGGGGGTATTCTAGTCTAGGATTTTGAAAAAATCTAAAAAATTGTTTTTTCATAACCCGATAGTTTATATATTCAAAAATATCTCCCTAAAAGGATTTTTCAGAATTCAAATTATTTTTGAAGTTATAGCCGTTTAGTGTCGCGGCAACTTAACGTAAAACTTTAAACGCGTTTTTCTCGAAACTACTTTTTTTGATGCGGTCGCCATAATATCTCAAGTTCTAATCAGCCGATTTACTTGAAATTTTGCATGAATATTCTTTAAACATCTCTCTATTGCATGAACCAACAAAAAATTAAAATTTTAAATTTGTAATATTTTTTAAAAATTCGACAAAGTTGAAAAATGAGTGAAAATATCGACCTTTATTTTTGAGTAGCCGCCATTTTATGAAAACATTTTTTTTTTTTAGTTTTGGAGGTTCATGCGATAGCGACATTTGTACTTATTAAGAATCCATCATTGTTTAATTTTTCAAATGACCACAAGGGTAGAAATCATGGCGACGAGGACACGGTCTTTTTTTTTCCCCCTCTACTTCAAAGACGCATAACTCAATGAAAATTTTTTTTTTGTTTTAAAATTAATTTTGTGTACTCTCTGAATATGAATAAGCAAATGATAAAGAAATGCATACCAAAAATATCAAATGCTTTTTTTTATCAATTGCCAAAAAACGCTCGAAATTCGGGCCTCTAGACTAGAATACCCTCTTAACTGCTATGGTCATTAAAGACAGTCGAATCCAAACAACCAAGAAACATTTCGGACTTCCTTTGGTATTCGATCTTAAGACCACTGGCATAGATAACGACAATCTATTCATCTCGCCACTTAGGCACCTTAATCACCAATATTGGTTTTTAAAAATTAAAAGCTCTCTTACTTTTCGTGAATTGATTTCTATTAACTCGGTCTCAATTAAAGGAAATAGATATAAAAACTTAAATTTTAGTTAGACCAAAAAAAAAAGTATCTGCTGTGAGGCGCCACAGTACTTTCTTTTATGAAACTCGTTGGTTAAAAGAGCATAAATAAAACCAACGATTGGTTAAAAAAATTATAAATTGAATAATATTTAAATATCTATATAAAGAAAACTAAATGTTGCAGCCCTTAATGCGTTTAAAAACTATAGCTAGTTTAAAAAAATCGTTGGAGCCGTTTTCGAAAAAAATTTAATAAGCTGAAAAACACGTAGAATGAAATTTAAAATCACACAAATCAAACACTAAAGCTGTATTTTAAGTTCCAACAGGCACTTAAACGTTCGAAATGTAATTTCGGTAATTGAAAACTAACGAGTAGGAGAACATTTCGAGCTTTACGAGTGTAAAATGAAACTTATCTTTAGTCTACGAGTAAATTGAAAAAATTCCTAAATTTTGCAAAAAATTGGTTTAATTATCTTATTTTTGGTCAGTTTTTTTTTTGTTTTTAAAATTTCATCAATCCCAGAAGCCATAGCTAAAATGTTCCTTTTTTTTACTAAATAGGCTAAAACTTTAATTTTCCAATATTAGTCATTTAAATAATCCATATTTTTCCTTACAATTTCCCTTGGTATCTTTAATATGCTCATATTTTCCTTATAGAAGTTCTTGTGGACACTGATTTTAAAGTGAAATTTTTTTTCAATCGCCTCAAATGTTTTCGTCAATCTATCGCATGTCGCATTACCCGTCCACATAGTAGGGGTAAAGTGAAAGGCGCTCGGCAGATTTCGGGGTTTCTGCTCGGGATACTTCATATACCCGATACTTCAGGTTTCGCTCGGCAGACGGGGTAAGCCGACGGGTATCTCTTTAAAGTTCAAAATGATTCAATGCTTTAAATCAATTTAAATAAATATTGTTCTCAATTTTTAACATGCGTTTATCATCTGTTGTATTTATCATAACTCCTACGCAGTACTGTAATACGCAGATTAAAATTAAAATTTATAGTTGGATATCTTTTCTACTATTTATTTCCCATTATCATTCGCATTTTCCAATTATTATAAGTTAAGATTTAAAACTCGATTTTAATACCCTAAATCAAATATTTTCCGAAAATTTTCATTTAAATGCCTACAATCCGAAAAAAGTTTCACTCGCATCGCGGTTTCATAAAACCACACAACGTTTTTGAATACATTTATATAATACATACCTACAGCAGTAAACAGTGTTCATCACATGAAATACGATATCAAAAAATGAGATTTCTTAAAATCTGACGTCGTCGAAATTAGTGTTTCGGTTAACACGAAAAAAATACTTTGGTCCTCTTAATTTTGTGTTTACTGTTTTTAATCGATTAATATAATATGTATATATCTAAGTCACTAGGAATGAACTTGTTGAACTACCAAAGGTTTATTTAAAAAGGTATCATTTAAGAGAAGCTATATTCCCGGCGAATTATTATTGAATGAAATTACTTTTTTATAATTTTTAGTAATTCCGTTATTTTATTCAAATATTTAGCCATTTACTTATTTTTCTTTAAGTCTGGTTTAGCTTGAAATTTTGTCAATTAGTGTTTTATTTGTTCATTTTACGATGGTAAAATTTTAATACTTAACACACAATTTTCAGAATTCGTTATCAATTCATATTTTTCTCTACGTTCTTGTGGACACCTTGGGTTTTTATTGAATACTTCTGCATAAGTGTATGTATCATTTCAGAGATTTTCATGAATAGTTATTTCTTAGCCTGACAAAACTACGTTAAATGACTAATATTGGAAAACTCAAGTTTCGGTCAATTTAACTTAAAAATTGAAAACTTAAAGATTCTATCAAAAAAACTTTGAGGAGCCAAAAGTCAAAAAGATACATTTCTTTAAATATTTCCAAAAAAAAAAAAAAAAAAAAAATGTTTAGTTTGGAAACTCAATGGTGATAGTCGATAGACCAACTTATATCGAGATCTTAGACTTTTACCTATTCAATTGCTGGTAAATCCATCACTGCTAGAAATAAAGTTCAGAATTATTATGAACTTGATTATTATTACAATAATTATATTAATGCCATGAAAATACAAACTATAACGACTTCATTTAAATTTCCTTCAGATAACATTGTTAGCATATACAATTACTTAACATTTTGTAGCAGATAATAATATAACGATTACTTTCCATTAGCAATCAAAATTCTTATTTTTAAAAAGTTTTGCAAAAATCGCATTGTCACAGATCTACTAAATTTAATAAACCTAATTTTAGATTTAAATGGTTTTCTTAATTTCTAATGAATGTTTCAATAATTTAAAGTTTTAATTGATTTAATAAATTGCCATTACTTTTATCAGAATTACTACAAATACATTTCAATGTTTGATTGTTGGTTAGTCAATTATTGATTTATTTGACCAACTGGTCGTTGATTAGTCGCCCGCTGTAAAAATAATTAATTTGCCACTCTGATTAGTAGGTCACGAATCAATATTTAAAAATAATTTTTTCCGTCTTCATTGTATAGTTACAATTGATTTTTTTTACAGAAATATATTGACACTCTAGTAGTGAACTCCAATCGGTCCGATCCAGGTGGTGAAGACTCTAGTTATGACTCCGACGGAGAAGCAGATCGCGATGATTCAATCAGTAATTCACACTCGGAAGTATCTCGAACGACGAGCGATACTTTAGCGGCCGAATTCGCCGAATATGTCTCTCCACCAGGATACGCGGCTCGAGTAGAATTCGCCTTAAAACTCGGCTACACCGAACGCCTAGTTCAAGCTGCGTTGCATAAACTTGGTCCAAATCCGGGACAAAACGAACTTCTAGCCGAACTCATCAAATTAGGAGCACGAGGACCATTAGACCACTTACCTTTGGGAGATGGAGGACCAGTCATTACTGAAACACCAAGTGAAACTTGCGACGATATCAGTTCTTCTGGAGGAAAACTTCGGGCTATTGTCATTGATGGGAGTAACGTAGCGATGAGGTAAAGACGTCCCTTACAAAAATTTAACAACAACTAATTTTTTATTGGTTTTAGCCATGGAAATAAGGAAGTCTTTTCATGTCGAGGCATAAAAATTTGTGTCGACTGGTTTCGAGCACGGGGACACCAAGAAATCACTGTTTTCGTTCCGAAATGGCGAAAGGAAGCGCCTCGACCTGACAATCCAATAACAGGTCAGGATATTTTAAGCGAATTAGAACGTGAACGACTTCTTGTCTTTACACCGAGTAGATTAGTGGGTGGAAAACGAATGGTTTGCTATGATGATCGATACATTTTACGACTGGCTGCTGAAAACGACGGAATTGTCGTTAGTAACGATAACTATCGAGACCTGGCTCAGGAATCATCGGAATTTCGACGAGTCGTAGAAGAGCGAATATTAATGTATTCTTTTGTAAATGACCGATTTATGCCTCCGGATGATCCTCTAGGTCGGGCCGGACCAACGTTAGACAATTTTCTTCGAGCACATCCTCGACCACCTGTTCCATGTCCTTATGGAAAGAAATGTACCTACGGGAACAAGTGTAAATTTAATCATCCTGAACGTGGCCCGTTTCCTCATAAGACTGTAATCGAACGATTGAGTGAACACGCACAAAAACATTTACAAGCCAGTGGGCAACGTTTACAAGGCAAATCGGTTAGTTTACCACTTCCAAATTCGGATGATGCAAGAAAAACGCCGTTGAATCGAACGAGATCGAATGTGCCGTGTGCTGAAACGGTGAATCCACCCCAAACGTCACCCGTTGGAGGAGATTCGATTAATCTACACAGAAAATTACAAAGGCAACTGACATTGAATCCTGGTGGAGATCCACGTTTGTATGGCTTACGTCGCTATCCCCCCAATACATCCAATGCGACAACACCAAGTCCCCAATCACAACATCGTCCATTAAGTCGACATAGTTCTGCAGGAAGTCGGAATGTACCGACATCATCAGCCAGTGCTTCGGCGTGGGACCTTCATCAACACGTAACTAGAATAGCATCAGCACCAGGCCCTCCACCAACTAATTTACAACGCCCGATGCATCGATTGTCATCCGCATCCGATCCCCAAATAAATCTTTGCGCTCCCAACCCTAACCAACCATGGCCACCATGTTACATGCAAGCTCCCAATATGCCCACTGGTGTAATGATGCAATCTCATTTCGCCTCGAGTACAGAGGATGCACGAAGAAAATTACATTATCATTTAGCCGCAATTTTTCCCGAAGAACAAGTAATTCAAGCAATGAATATGTACCCGGATGAAACAAATCCTCAGCGAATATGTGCCGCTATTTTAGCTATGTTTCCCAAACCTTAAACCAGGGAAACCTGTTGCTCATGAGATTAATGATTTCTTAAAAAATTAGTTTTAATGATGCAACTTAAATGAAGCAATAATCATGGGCGTACAGCTTTTAGTCTAGGGGAGAGTAATCTTTGAAGAAAAAAAAGGAGAAAAAAATCTAAAAGATTAATTGTTGTGTTTTAAACAATTAATACTAGGTCTGTTCCAGATGAAAATAAAACCGTATATCAACGATACAATTGATGCGAAATACACAAAAGGTTGTAATAGTTGTATACTACGTATAACTTGTATCGTAATTGTAAGGTTTTACTTTCATCTCGACAGACCTTTTATAACTATGATTTATGTTTTGTCATTAATCCAGATACTTCAGTTGCGCAAAACTGCCCAAAACTTAGTTAAAGGTAGACATGCACAAAAATTGGGTATATAAATTTTTTTTATCGTCTCCTACAAAAAGTCATCTGGAATAAATCTATTGCCACGGTTCCACGAGAGGGAGAAACTCTCTCTCCCTGCTGCTCTTTCAGTACGCTCATGGCAATAATATAATACTTTCACACAGTAAAGCTTTTTACCAATCATCTACCCGGTCTACCCTTTCATTACAACTTGATGTATTAGCAAAATGTTAATTTCAACAATGAGGAATCGAGGAGTTTACTGAATCAAAGTACTATGTTATAATTATTAGATTTGTTTAGAAATTTCAAATGGATGTGTTGTATGTTATATTAATATATCCGTTCTTGATGATTATTAAATAATTGCAAAAAATATGTATAGTCCGCGAGATATAGGGGTGAAATTTTCGTTACGAAAAGTTGTAGTCAAAATTTTGTTATAATCTAGATTTTATTAAAAAAAATTTTATCCATCAACATTTAAAAAATGTATTTTGTTAGAATTTTTAGAATGGATGGGCAAATTAGAAATTTTAATTTAATTTTTTTTTGTTATTGCTCGATCTCTGATTTTTCTTAAGAATACAATCAGAATCTCACTAAGCTTTTTCGAGCGTTATTATTATTTTTTTTTTTTGTTGCGATACAGTGGAATTTAAATGAGAAGAACAATTTTTTAAATATTAAAACGTATATTATAAGAGAATCATAAAATTTCATCCCATTAAAAAAAAAAAAAAGAAAAATTAAAATCTTCATATTGAAGTGCAAGTACTTTAACATAAATAGATATTTAAGAGGTTCATCTTTCGAATAACGTAACGAAAATATTATGATCGTACCCATACAGCACGTAATATTGCTGCAATGTTGCTGCAATGTTACAATATTGCAGGCCATCGTCAATGTTGCAGGAATATTGCAGGAATGTTGCATTGTAATATTACAAATGCAGGCGGTTGGCAATGTTGCAGGAATATTGCAGGAATGTTGCATTATAATATTACAAATACAGGCGGTTGGCAATGTTGCAGGAATATTGCAGGAATGTTGCATTGTAATATTACAAATGCAGGCGGTTGGCAATGTTGCAGGAATATTGCAGGAATGTTGCATTGTAATATTACAAATGCAGGCGGTTGGCAATGTTGCAGGAATATTGCAGGAATGTTGCATTATAATATTACAAATACAGGCGGTTGGCAATGTTGCAGGAATATTGCAGGAATGTTGCATTGTAATATTACAAATGCAGGCGGTTGGCAATGTTGCAGGAATATTGCAGGTATGTTGCATTGTAATATTACAAATGCAGGCGGTTGGCAATGTTGCAGGAATATTGCAGGAATGTTGCATTGTAATATTACAAATGCAGGCGGTTGGCAATGTTGCAGCAATATTGGAGATATGAATAGGTGAATGAATATTACAATAATTATAAATGCACAAATATAAATATTTTTTCTTATTATGCAGTGTGTTTATCCTTTAATATTTTTATTTCGAATATTAACTGAAGCGTTTTCAAGTTTTTGTTTAATACCTTTTTACACTTTCTCTCTGAGAAAAGGTTTTTCTAATAACATGCCATAAAATATCGATTTACCTGGACACAGATACTGCATGCACTTAATAGAAAATTATGGATCTCCAACTAGGATAAATGGATGAAATAATGCTATACACATTTCGTTTCATAAAGAGAGAAAGGCTCTATTGAAAATTGTCTTTATCTTTTCATACATCAAACTGTGTATAGCACTACCTGTTTTACTCATTTGAACAATAATTTTCTATGAAGTGCATTTCCTGCCTGGACTTGCCCTAAGGCCTAAACAACCGCATGTATAAGATACATAATAAGACACAGGATAGTTTCACTTTCAACTCTACGTTCATTAAAACATTGGTGTGTTGAATATTCATAAAATTATTATATAAATAACAATGTCTCAATTTACAAAAAAATATTCAATTGTTACATTTTCCGATGGAGTACAAATTGTACCTTCATGTTGGCTTAATGAAGATAAAACAAAATGTATTTGGCCAAATCATAATATAAAGTCTCAAAATACTTTGAATAAAGTATTGGAAAGTGGACAATACCCGTTAAACAAGAGTCACTGGGAGAGCTATACAGTCGAAAAGTGGTATGCTGGTGCAAGTAAGTATATATATGTATATGGTTTATACAAAATTTTATAACATTTTACTTTTAATTTCTTCGAAGTGAAACTATAAACCTATTACTTGAAAAATTAAAAACTCATTATTGTTTGTTTTTTTTTTTTTTAATTTAATTTTTTTCATATTTAGATGAATGGGCTCGAGCTCAAGAAAAACTAGGAGAATTGATGTACCATTAAAAAATCTAGAAGTTAGAAACATGCTTCAGAACAATTCACAGCATATAGATGATAGTGATGAAGATGATCAATTGCTTCCGATTCGAAGCGACGAACAACTTGAAGAATTGGAAAAAAATCTTGGCGAAAAATCATTTCGAAGAAAAATGGTAATAAATATAGATACATGTCTATTTCAAAAAATTATCAATTATTAATAGTTTTAACAAATAGGTAATTGAATTTATTTTATGATTTCTAGGTTCTACGTTTAAAAACAAGCGGAGGCCAAAAATTAAGTCTGGTGATAAATATAATAATGAGTAAAATAATGGATAATCAACTTGCTGCTAAATATAGTTGGCAAGGGCGTAAAAAAAATGCCAATCACAACATTTCAAAAATTTTCAAAACTACTTATCAGTAAGTTTCTTTTTATAAGTTTCATTAAATTTAAGAAGTATAATGTATGGTTTTAAGAATTAATTTAAATGAATTACTCTCCAAACCTTAAATTATACTTATTAAATGTTATACTGTTACTTATTAAATGTAAATACATAATTCGCTTTTTAAGTAAATTAATATTATTTTAATTATTAATCAACATTCCTTACAGAAACAATTCAATCCATTAATACAACATCCTCTGAGAAAGAGATTATAGAAGGTATTGGCCTGTGGTTGTCACAGGCTAATACAAGGCTTAAACGCGCCGCAGGAAAAATTTAATTTATTATATAGGCATTATAGTTTATTAAGTATATAGTTATATTATAAGTTATTTATAAATGTAGAATAACTTTAATTTTTATAAATATAAGTAATAATTTTCAAAATTATTAAACTTGTCTTATTTTTTAAAATAAAACGAAATAATAATAAACTCCTTTGAAATTCCCAGTAATGTTTTATATTTTATATATAATTTATTATTATATATAATTTATAATAAAAGTATTATTGCTGCAATATTGAGAGGCAATATTGCCGCAATGTTGCGAGGCAATATTCCCTCAATGTTACGAGGCAATGTTGCCTCAATGTTACAAGGCAATGTTGCCTCAATGTTACGAGGCAATGTTGCCTCAATGTTGCGTGCAACATAAAAAAGCGGACATAGGAATATTGCAGCAATGTTGCAGGAATATTGCCTGCAATATTGCAATGTTGCGAAGTAATATTCCTGCAACATTGCAGCAATATTACGTGCTATATGGGTAGTTAGGTCACTACGTAATTTTAATCGATCCGATCGAGTTTGATACTGTGTATCGAAATGAATGTAACATTTACATTATGATTTTTATTTAAAAGAAAAATTTTTTAATGAAAATCAAAGAGAATTTTTTATAAATGACATAACGATTGACCGCCTTGTAAAAATATTTTCAAGTAATTTTCTTTGATTTTTATTAGTACAAGATTCCGACCTATGTTCACCCTGGCTCATCTTTTTTCTGAACCAAACATAGATTTTATTGAATATAATCAAAAATCATAATTATCAAAAATAGCCTTACCAGGATATAAAGTGGGAGTTAAGACTTTTTTTTCTTTACACATGATATTGCATAAGACCTAAATTTGGTCAGGAAAAATAATCAGAGAAGGTGAACTCGGAATCTCAGGCTATATGATCTTATTTAAACATTAAGCTTTTCTTTTACTTCAATGGATGTATATATTCTTTAACTATTAATTTTTAAAAATTAAATTAAATTATTTTTTTTTATTTGGTTGTTTTTATAGAATAGTAACTCAGGATTTCAATACAATTGTTATCTAATGAAGAAGATTTGAAAAAAAAAAACGATTTATTTATGAAAAAACATTTTATATTATTATTAAATATAAAATACATAAAATAATAATTAGGTTCCACTGTATCGAATGTGTATTGTCGATGAATTCCTATTGGAAAACATTGTATTTTTAAACATGGAGTTTTTACAAAATTTCGTCCTCATTTTTAGCTTCAAGCATTTATTATATGATGTAATACACAAACTAAGCGTATTGTATTAATGTTGTTATTAATCATTTTTAATTATTAAAGTATATATATATATTATTGATATATAAAAAATTAACACAGATCAGTTTTAGTGCAGCTGAATTACAATGTAATTTTTTTTAAATTGTAATTGTTGCACAATATCAAATCTGTGATACGACTGTATTTCTAACAGAAAAAAATTATTGTAAAATTATTAAATAATAAATGTATAATTTTTATTCAGCTCGTTCGTGGCTTCTTATTTTTCTTTTTTCTATTAGGATTTTTTTTCATTGTTCCTACTTTAACGGGTTCGTACAGATTAAGTGTGTCAACATTTGAAGTACTCGCTGAAGAACATAGAGGAATAAAATCTTCAGATTCTTCCATTGGTTCTACATCTTTTATTTCTATAGTCTCCATAGAATTTTTTCTCGAATCCTTAGAAATATTTTTCAATTTTCTTTTATAAGTTATATTTTTAACAATTGTATCTTTTACAATTGGCAAGGGATATTTTTTAGAAGACATTTGATTTATTCTATTTATTAACGGTAAAAAATAATCATTTTCTAATTTTGTAGTGAACCCTATAACAATTGCTGAATATCCTAACATGGTACGAGTTACCTCTCGTAGAGATTCCATTATTAAAATAGGAACCCTGCTTATAATACATAGATTGATGACATGATTAACCATAAATGGAGGATCGATATCCTTTGCTATAACGATCGCTCTAATCAAATTTTTTTCTAGACATCTTGTCACAGCATTGATACCCGAAACAATATTTTTCCTGTAAAAGAACAATTATTATTCGTTCCTGAGTTTATTAGAAAGTCTTTTAAACAGTTTTTTACCTATTTTCTATTATTTGACTATCGGCAGATTCCTTCTTATTACTTCTATAATCTTTACGTTCATTTTGAGGTATCCCTTTGATCTCCGACCATGGTATTTTAAGAGGTATTCTTTTCAACGGTGGAAATAAATTCTCCATGATGCTTTTAAGTTCGGTTTCGTCATTTTCAGCCAATATTGGTCTAAAATTAAACGAATTGTAAGAAGGAAACGGTTAAGAAGAAATTCGATTAGTACGAAATAAACTGATTCTAATTATGTGTATACGTTCTACATAATGATTTTATACAAGTTTTTCTTTTAAGACTGAATGGGTATGTAGACTTAATGTCCTTATTTCGAAATTTGGAACGACTAGAAACCAAAGAAAAAAAGTTCACTATATCAGTGAGAAATTTAAAGATTGTATTTAGAGCCACAAAATCCAGCTTTCACCTAGTTGTTTCGATATGCAAAGTCTTTGGTTCTTATGTTATAAACAAACAACTATTTCGATCCCTCAAGTTTCGTTGTAACAGTTTTCCTTCGGTACTTTTTTATTGTTAATGGTTAAGTTCAACAGATCCTTACTTGTAATTTGTGTTTGGTGTTTTAAGAACTTTTTTTGCACTTTTATTTTGAGTTTTTTTCGAAGCTAAAGTTAAATGCAATTCATTTTTTTTAACAACCCCAGCTTGTTTCATTTTTAACCAATTTTTAATTTTTTGAGGTTATAAAAAATAGGACCCTAATAAGAGTTAGGTTAAAAACTTCTTCAACAAATTTTAATGAATGAAATAACTACTGAAGTATTTTAAAAAGAATACAATTGCTTTATTATTGAAATTTACACGTAAAAATAAATCTTATTATTAAATATATTATAAGCCGGCTCGTAAAGGAGGAGACACAAGTATGACGCCGTCTCCCCGTACAAATAGCATAGGAATTGTTCGTTTCGTAGAGCGATAAACTTCTTCGTAAGTTTCCTCATCGATTTCAACAGTTGTAATTGTTTCCTCGGCATCTCCCAAAACCATGTTTAAATGCTGGTCGTATGCCTTAAAAAAGTAAACGAACAATAAAATATTTAAAAATCAATAAATTTTTATTAAATTACATGAAGCCGTCCACGAAGTTCTCGTTCATTTCGCATTTTCACGTAGATTCTCTCGTCTAAGCTTAATCGAACCAAATCCAAGGGTTCTTTAACCGTTACATTAGGAATCTAAAATAATTCAACAAATTAAAAATTTGATTAAAAATAATAAAAAAATGATTTAATTACCAAATCTTGATCATCAGCCATTATATATCGATTTAATATTTGATTCACTTTACATTAACTTAATTTATTTTTTCGTTTTGTTTAATTATTCATGTGCTTTTAAAATATCAAATGATTTAAAATATTTTAGTATTTGTATGTATTTGCTCGACTCGTAGTTCTCGTACTTGTAAATGCATCTATGTGTTAGTAAATGCTACCAAAGTTTGAAACATTAAATTGGTTAAATTGGAAATTTAAAAAATTGAATCAATTGAATTATCATCTTTTATTATGAAAAGGGAATAATAATAATTAAATCAAATAATGAAATAAATAGTTAAAATATTAAATCAATTGCAACTTTTTCGCTTTTACGATTGCAATTCAAGAAAATTAATTGAAATTGCAGAGCTACCAATCTTTAAAAGACTACATGGAAAGAAAATGAACGCAGCCATTTTACCAAGGCTAGAAATAGTGCTGTCGCAGAAGGCGGTGTACATTTTCTAATTTTACGCCATTATTTAAGGATTAATTGTTAAATAAATGTTAATGAAGTGTTTAAATTAAGTGAAAATTGCTAAGAAACAATTTATGATTATATGGCCAATTATTTATGGCCCGATACGTTTTAATTCTGGCCAATCTTCATGTAACGGTAAGTGAATGATTGTTTTGTAGGTTGCATGCATTCACGCCTTTAATTTGACATTTTAATAGAGAAGCTTTAAAAAAAAAACACAAGAAATAACATTATCCTATAATTTGTGTAATTTTCTCGTTTATTTCCTATATATTAATTACAAAAGGTGGTTGTCTACTTGATACATATAATCAGCACATTTACAAGTAGGCCGTGGTGGCTAATTTTTGCATGGATTTTTATAATGCACTTTTTTTTTTCTTGATCAATTTTTGCCGTTCTAGTCTTACGTCACGGTAAATGTTAGATGCGGTTGCAATAATTAGTTTTATGGAAATTAGAATGCATCTAGATAAATAAAATGGGAGGCAAATATAAATGAGTTGTCTATTGCAATGAAGAATGATCCCCATTAAAATTCACGTCTGGCTTTTATCATATAAATGAATGAATGAATCACCCTTCGTTTCTATGACTTAAATTATTGTAATCGTTAAATTTTCCTTTCATCAAATTGTGAGGAAGCGACATAAAAGTTTTGATCTTTAAAAGGAAACGTATATGGAACACTGGGTTTTTTTGGCATGCGTCAGTTTTTTTTTTTTTGAATTGACGAATTCTATTAAAAACTTTTTTTATTTAATTGTTTTATTAAATTGCATTAAGAACGTAATTTATTAAAAACAATAAACAGAAACTTAATTTTTTGTAAAGGTTTTTATAATTTTTTATTCATAAATTGTAGGAGTAATTACTTTTTAGGCTAGCTGAAAAAGCTGGTGTTGCCTGGATGGAAATTTACTAAGTATAGATATTAGTAACAACGTTATAATCAGAGCCGTCTTAAGAATTGTCGAGGTTCTTGGCCACAGGAATTTGAGGCCCTACTTATAAGTACATATATCAGTTTATATTACCTAAAAAAACTTTTATTTAACTTGCATTGTAAGTAGACCAGGGTAGATAATTTTTGTACAGAAAAAAATTATAGTAGGATGAAACCCATTAGAAAAGGAAGAGATTATAACAAAAATGAAAAGAAAAATAAATTACGGTCGATCTGAGGTGGGAAAGTGGAAAACGGGAGGGGTTTTAAGCGTAACAATGGTTTGTCTCGATTTCCGATAAAACTACAAGTCCTATGGAAAAAAGTTAAGTGGCAAATTTGTAAAAAATAAGTAGATCTAAAACTTTTGTGATAACACTTTTTTCACATAACCTCAACATTAATGTGAAATATTCAAATTACCAAGTTTTTGGTTTTTAATTATTATCTTTAAAAAAAATCTACACGAAATTTGGTGAAAACTTACCTTTTAATGTCCCAAACACACTGTTTTTTTTATTTATTTAAAATATTAATATTTTCTCCTTAAAATGACTCAATATCGAAAAAGCACACTAATTTTCAATCGAAAATTCTCAAACATCTGATTTTTTTAAAAAGTCGGTGAGCTTTTTGTTCGTTGAAACCTCTACTTTCTGATGGTGCAAAAATATATACATTACAATGTTAAATGTTCTCAGAAAATGCAATAAGTAAAGTGTAAATTTTAATAAATTGTTCAAAATAATTGTGTTATGTACTTGGTACAATTAATATAATATAAACTTGGTAATTTGAATTTTTCACATAACTTTTGAGGTTATGTGAAAAAAGTGTTAGCACAAAAGTTGTAGATCTACTTATTTTCTACTACTTTGCCTTTTAACTTTTTTCCAAGCTTTAAACATCAACTACATACTCTCGTTTATTTAATAATAATTAAACCTTTATTAGAATAACCTGAAAAAATTTTATTATGTAATCTTTCAAAAAATTCTATCTGCTCGATGCATTACTCTGAAATGCTAGTACTAATATGTTAGATATCTTATGTCAACTGATCTTAATTCGCTATTCTATACCCTCTATCTGGGGTGTACGCTTTACTGAAATAGAAGTACCTAAAATAATTTTAAAAAAGTAGTTACAAAATCAATATAAATATAATTTATATATGTGAACACTGGTAACCATTGAATTTTTGAAATAGGAGCAATACCAAATATTAAAGTCGTTTTAGGGCACTTATTGTGGGTGGTGTGGTTGAGAATTCGGGGGATATTGCAGTTTCTCGGGCGCCAAAATTTAACAACGGATCCTTATAGATCTCGTCAAATTAAAACGAAAATGCTGAGTATAATTTTCCGAGTTTTTGCTTAGTTTTCGAGAAAATTAGATTTTAGTAGCACGACTCCAATGTTATTTCTTATAGGAGATAAATTTGGCGAATGCGGCCATTTTTGGAACTACGAAGTTTTGATAACTGCTCGCAGCTATCTTGGAAGTAGAGCCCGAGGGTGTAGCCCCCGGCGAGGGTTTGGGAGCAGACGCCTCAAAATAAAAAGAAATCCATTCCAACTTATTTTTCAAGAGAAAATAACAAGTTAGTTGTGACTAACGCGTTGTTTTTTACCCCAATTTGGCGTTGTTAGTGCAACTTTTAAAACTCATATCGAAAAATTGTATTATTCATTTTTGATTTTTTTAGCCAGATCTATAAAAATCCGTTGTCAAATCTTGGCCCCCGGGAAACTGCATACTTGGCAAGATTAGGGATTCATTCTTTGACTTGATTTTTAAGCTACTTGCTTTGGTTTTCAAACTACTTGACTTAAATGTGGCTTAAAACAATCTCAAACCCAAGTCAATTGTGGGTACTTAAATATCGAGTCAACTCAAGTATTCAATTTACGAGTTGTTTTATTTTAAAATTAAAATGTTAAGCTCAATTAATTGCACTAAATGAAAGTTTTAATTTTCAAATACACAAAATGTTAAATATTGCATTTGTAAATGTAGAAAAGAAATTGTTTTGGTAATGTGCCGCCAGAACTTGTTTTTTAGTCTAGACTTTTTGTAATGTTCAAGAATGTTACAACAGAAACATCATAGTAAAAATAAATAGTATTTTATAAATTCTTTTATGATTATCTAAACACTAGAAAAATTGGAGGGGAAGCATTGTCAGTCTTATATAAATCATCTTCATACAACATTTGGGAAAAAAACCTAAATATTGATTGAGAAAACGCCTAAATGGGGAACATCGGACGGTCGGATGCTTTTGGAATTAAGGGTTCATCAAGTCAAGTAAATGGGCATTTTGTGTAATGAATTAAGTGTAACAACTTTCAAATAAAATAACTTTTAAATAATTTGAAAGTCAAGCATTCAATGCTTGACTTAACTTGATATTTAAGTATTAACATTTGACTTGATTACTAAATAGTTTGAAAAGCAAGCCAAACAGTGAATTTAAAACGTAAAAATTAACAATTTCAGGAAGAGGGGGGGTTGAAACTTGACCCATTACATAAGATCATTATTATGAAAACAATTAACAAAAAACGATTAAAATTTATAGATCTATGAAAACCCTTCAACCTTAAAGAGGGGGGGGGGTGCTTCGAAATGTTTACTATAAAACATAATATTGTTTTCATAAATTAATCGTTAACAGATGCAGGGTTCCCCTATTTTTAATAAAAAAAACCAAGATTACATTTTTGCTATGCACTAGTGAGCAAAGCCTATAATCATTATAATGTAACTTATTACATCAAATTTAAAGACTTTATGAAAAAATTTGTAAAAATGATATATTATTTTATGGTTGTAATTTAAGTCACTAGTTTCAACAATAAATATGTATGCCGTTTATTAATTAATTCATTTAAAAATAAATATTTACAAATGACGTCATTGAAATTTAATAGATAGAGACTCCCTTTTCATAATAGAGTCGGCAACCTTTACATGTTAACGCATATAAATTTAAAAATATTAGTTTTCACCCAGTTTACTCAAATATAATCAACATTTTTTTGTTTAAAACCTCTTAAAAATTGAACTTTTTAATAAGTTATATCTGCTTATAATAAAATATCTGCTTCGAGGCGCCACAGTATTTTTTTATGAAACTCACTGTCGGTTACAAGAACTATAAGCACTTTATAACTACATGAATACTATGATATGAGAACTATATATTTATACAGCCCGCATGTGTATACGAATTTCTTCCCTTACCCCAGAGCACACCTTATTTGAATTTTCCCAGGAAAAAGTTTAAGAAAAAGCTCAAAAACTCCTAGAATGAAGTGGAGTTTCCGGTGAACCGATTTTAACCAAAAGCTTTGCGGCACAACTAGATGTAAGGCAGAGATTGCAGGCTAAATTTCAAGTTTGGTGAAATTCGGATAAAGCTTTCGATATGATATCGCTATCATACACAGACACACTCACATATACATGCAGAAATGTTGCTAAAACCACTTTTTTGGATTCAGGAGGCCTTAATAAAGTGTATTTTCGGTAAAAACTGAAAATTTGACCCGAATACAATATTACCTTAATTACATAGTAGTAATAGAAAGTAATATGTATACAGCCTATATATATATATATACGAATTCCCATCCTTAACCCCTAGAACCGTCCTTATTGAATTTGAACTAGGGATGTTAAAAAATAATAGATTTTTTATAATCGATTTTCATAAACAGCGCAAACTTAAATGCAAACTAGCTGTAACGGTTTTTTCATTCTTGTCATTTAAATATAATAGACATTTATTCAAATATTTGATTGTTAAATTTAAAATTCATTATTAAAAGATTGAAATCGAAAAGGCTGTATAATTTTGTTAGGATGGTCATCATTTCATTTTTATTATAATAAAACGTTTAATGGTACTGAAATTGTGTATCAATAATCATATTTGCCTTATTCCTTACCTTGAAAGTTTAATGGAAGATGCGCTTTAATTTTTAGTTTTGAATTGGTTATTTTTTTATTCATATCATTTTATTTGGTTTTTAATCTGATAAATTGTTAGTATGAATCTCTTAGGTTTCTCATAGGTAATCATTATTGGAATATGAAAAGCAAGTAGAATTTTAAATAATAGAAAAAATCGATTATTTTGCATAAATCGATTTTTTTTATTAAAATCGATTTTTGACCAATCGATTAATATTGAATAAAGAAAAATCGATTTTTATTTAATCGATTTTTTTCCATTAATCTCACATCCCTAATTTGAACTTATATGAACAAAAACTTATTTAGTCTTGATTTGACCAGAATCAAGTTTGACGAGAAAAGTTAAATTGAAAGAATCAATTGTCCTAAAATATTTAACTATTGTTCAAATAAATCATTTGAATTATTGACAATTAATTTATGCACTAATTTTAATATTCATTGTAATTGAAATCAATTGTAAAAGAAATTAAATGGTAGTTTGTTTTAATAAAACATAAATTACATACAATACGCACGTTTCCATTGGGCAGTAGTATACAACTTTCAGAATTTTTCCTTTGGGAGAAAGTATGGGAATCATAAATATAGTGTTTGCCATTTATGAAATTTCAATTATGGTACTATTGAATTTTTACTTTTTATGAAATCTACTAATAGAAGAAAGTTGAAAAGTTTACTAAATAATTTTGTTGGTTAATTCAGTTGGTACCAAACTGATATCCAAATTATTATTAGAAATCGTCGCGGGGGTACATTTTTCATGCATGGTTAACTCTGCCCTTTAAAAGTTTTATTCCAGGATTGTTGAGTTTCACTTAGAACGAATTTTTCAAAATTAACCTTTAAGTAAATGGAAATCAAATGTTGTAAAATTGTTTTATGTACTTCACATTCTTACAATGAGCAAATGGGTTATAAGATCCAAATGAAAAACCTTTAAATTAAAGGTCAAATAGAATATGAGTATGTTGATGAAAGCCACTAGCCAGCACTGGAACTCTCTAAGAAATTGGGAGTTGGTCTCTTGGCCATTGCCGCTTTAAACGATGTGGAGGATTTTTCGGGTGTTGACCAGAGGAAAGAATTTGAACTTCTGGATTTGAATGGGAAAATAATTTGTCATGGAATTTAATGAATCTATCGGAAACTAATAAGGGACGTTGATGTCTTTATGAACTACTTCATTTGTGACATAATAATGAGCGTTTAGGATTTTTCGAAGGACCTTTGACTGAAAAGAGGGTTTAGTGGATACCCACAATTCGATTCCAGATGTCAAAATAGGTCTAATAAGGGATTTATATAAAATCAATTTAGTTGGTACGTCTATGGGAGATTGTGGTCCTAAAAGTCTTCTTAAGAGTCCAAAGCGTCTGTTAAGGTCTTGTCGTTTCAATTATTAAATTTACAATTTTTTCTAACTTGTAATTTAAATTTTATAACTTTTGAAGGATGTTGTTATTATTATTTTAAATATTTTATTTTAATTATTTTAAAATTTTAACAGCAGAAAAAGGATTAAGTAAAAAAATGCCTAGTAAATTTTTGTTTGTTTAGCATAATTTTGATTTATCTATCAAACATCCTTAAGATATCAACCACTTTTTTATTCTAGCTCACAACTTGGAGTTAAGTTATATTGCTTTAACTTGTAAAAAATAATTGAAAAGTTCAAAAGAAACCTTTTGATTTTCATAAAAGGATTTAAAGAAAAATAAATGTACACCTCTCTATCAGAAAGAAATTTGCAACTTTTACATTTCCTGCACATTTTCGTGCGTTTTAAATGTATATTTAGTTATCTACCGAATTATTTTGATTATTTATACATCGTTAGAGCCTATTTTATCAAAAAAAGGATTTAAAAATTTAATTTATTTGAATCGCTGAATATATCCATATAGCTTAAAGAAATACCGAAAAAACGAATTTAATAAATTTTATCAACCGAAAATAATTTCTTATAATATTTAATCAGTTTCTATGCGCTAATTGTAGCGATTAAATAATTTAATATATTTATATTAAGTGTAAATTTGTTCTAATATTTACTTTAAACTTTATCTTTGAACATTAGATTTAATTCAAACCACAACAGATAAGCCTTAAACGATTAGATTTCGTAATTTTAACGAGTATTTAAGGTGATATCAAATGAGTTGTACGTACAAATTTTTCTTGGCCTCATTTCATTCGAGATGTTTAAAACATTTTCTGTTGAATTTAGAAATATTTAATAAATCAATGATTTAAAGAGGGGTCTGAAATAATTTCCATTAGGCACCAATTGACATTCATGTAGCGATCTCTTCCACATCCGGCACATAACTAATTTGTGTATAAACTGTGCGGCTTTGCAAGTTTTAATAATATAGAGCTGCCATTGTGTAGAAGTAGCTTTTCTGTGTTACGCGTGTGCTTTAAATGAATGTTTAAATGCATTCTTTTAGTAAGTAAGTAGTCTCTTTAACAAGAGTATGCCATTTTTAAACAAATAACCAGTTATTTGATTCAACCGAGCACGTAATGTGTGTGAATTGTTCTCGTTTTGATCGCGAAAAGTCCCCCTTTGCGAGCAATGCAATGCACTTTTCTAGTGCATATGAAAAGAGGCCTTTCTGAGCGTTCCACTTAAGCTATCAATTAAAGTCTTCTTCCGCTCTGACAACTTACTCACACCACGTAATTTTCTACATCTTTGTAATGTTCCACTAATTATTATACCAAGACTATTATGTTAGGATTAAAAAGTTGTTACACTTGTTTTTTTTCTTTTCATTTCAGATGCTGTAGTGTTCGAGATTCGTGCGATTGATTTGCTAGAAAAATGCCGCTTCCAAAACGGCTCGTTGAACCAGTCCTCGTTTCACGTGGCACCATCCCCGAAGACTATCCACTACCATCGGAACTAGAAGCAGCGACCAATGGAACTCTCGCTAACACAGTTCGCCAGCTTTCGTCGTTATCACGCCATGCCGAGGATCTATTCGGCGAATTGGCTCGCGATGCCACTCAGTTGGCCGATCGTGCGAATTCATTACAAGCACGAATCGATCGGCTCGCTGTTAAAGTCACCCAATTAGATAGCACCGTTGAGGAGGTTTCACTTCAAGATATCCATATGCGAAAAGCGTTCAAAAGTGCTGTTGTTTTTGATCAACAAATATTTTCGCGTGCCACCATGCCGACGGCGATGCTCGAAACATATCAGACTTGTGATCGACCACCTCCGTTGGACAAGTTGAATTGCTATCGAGACGATGGAAAGGACGGTCTTAAATTTTATACCGATCCGAATTACTTCTTCGAGTTGTGGCGGCAGGATATGCTGAAAGATACGGAACGGATGATGCATGATCGTGGAAAGAAACCGCATCGACCTCGAGATAATCAAGCTGGGGGTAGACACAAGAAAAGAGTGCGACAACCCCATAACACTAGAGAACGACAAAGACAAATTGCTGTTGGTCATGGTGAACATATTATGCCGCAAAATGTCCAGTATCGAACAGGACAAAGCGTTATTACAGGAGGTCACGCTTATATGTTAGATAACATGCAACCACCACCAGGTATGGTCATGACAGACCCTCGACCACCACGACCTAGTTCCATAGAACTACGCAGATCGTATCCCGCATCAGAAGTTCCTGATGGTAATGGATTACCACCAACGCAATATGCTCCTCCTTACGAATATGGTCAAGGACCATTAAGTTCTGAATCATTATACAATCAAAATTCAGGAACTTACACTCCAACGAGAAGAGTTCGACCGACGCAACCTCCACCAGCCCCTCCTGCTAGTGGAACTCCAACGCCTAGTGGTTCTGTCACAGGAACTCCAACGCGAGGTCGAAGCATGTCAACAGGACGAGAAACCTTACCACCACCACCTCCACCTCCTGAAGGTATGGCTTCTCCTCCACTCCCATCAGCGAATGGAACAATTGCAGCGCATCATATATTAGCACGAAGCAATAGCAATTCAAGGTCTGGAAGTCCTTTGCATCATACCATGTCACCTTCACCACCTCGAGCCAAAACTCCTGAAGCGGCGAACACTTTATCGGACCTACCTCCACCTCCTCCGATCCCAGAAAATACCTCTTCACCACCTAGAAAATCTATATCACCATCTCCAGCGAACAACGCTCCATTACCACCTCCACCTCCTCCTTTGCCAATGCTAATCAACAACGGGCCGATTGCTAATAATATCACCAATAACGGCACTTCGCCGCCCAAGTCAATGTCTCCACCAATTCAAAACACGATTGTCAACGGCGATGTGGCACCGTTGAAGATAATGGGATGCTCACCCCCGAAACTGACTCCTCCGAAGGAACGTTTTGGTAAGACACAACTTCCTGTTGTCGACACGCGAAATGACTTATTGAAAGCGATCCGGGACGGGATCAAGTTGCGTAAGGTTGAGAAGAACGAGCAGAAGGAGACGGAACGGTCGAGTGGGTTGCACGATGTGGCTAGTATATTGGCGAGGCGAGTGGCCGTTGAGTTTAGTGACAGTGATTCGGCTAGTGAAAGTGAATATGATAGTGATGGGTGGGAGGAGCAAGAGACTAGTGCGTGACGACGCGCTTCTCGCACAACCCAGGCGACAAACAACGAAAAGTGGTAATGCGATGTAATCATTGTCTTTGCACGTACATTCACGTACTCGATAAATGCTACGTTTACAATAATACGAGAGTCAAGAGCAGCTTTACAAACGTCAAGATTTCTACGAAATGGTGTATTTGCAATCTATTAAAATTAACATTCAAAGAAATAATGCAATAATTGACAAGACTTAATATAGGTATACCATAATTGAAAATTCATTCCAAATTTGAAAAAAAGATAAATAACTTATAACCCGAACTACTATATACTCTCTAATGAGACTCTTAATCAATGATAAGCTCGAAAATCTTAAACTTTCCTTAAGATCATTCCTTACGAATAATAAAATAATGTCGGTTATAAATAGAAGAATATTAACAAAAATCGACATCTCTCTTCATATTTTTGAATAATTCAGTTTATACAGTTTTTAAAGCCGCTTTGGCGTAAAAGAGGAATGTTACAAGCTTAACATGCAATTATCCATGTACATGCTTAGGTTTAGATCTTAGCGAAGCCAAACCCTGAAAAATGTGTTTTGTGCATACATAATTATAAATTGAGATCTTCTAACTTTGTTTTTACAGTTAAATGTCTCATTGTAATTTTCAGTATATTGCCTTAGACCTCAACTACAGCATTATTTGTAGTAAATTTATATTTTTATAAGTACAACTAAATTTTTACCATCAATTATAGTGTAATATGTCCATTCTAGCATCAGTTGAAATTCAGAAATTCAAAAGTAAAATGGGCTTTAAGAGAAACAATTTTAATTTGAAGTTTTACGTAGAATTTAAGTAGTTAATTAAAATTAATCAGAAATTGGTAAATCCTAAATTCAATTTTTATGAAAAGCTCTTATGAAAGTCGTTAAATTCAAAATCGAACTCTACTAGTTTTCCATATGCGACGAAGATTTTTTTGTCTAACTAAATGTCCGGTGGAAAGAAACCAATCAAAACACGAGTTCCTCGCTGAAAATTGCTGAGTGAAATTTAAATTCGTGTTTTGATTATTGTAACCTATCGGTCTGAAAAAATCGTCGTTGACTTCAAATTCTACCACAAATTTCGAATTAACATTAGCTACGTATATTACCTCTCTCAATTAAAACAACAAATTGTTTATTATTAACTTTTTTCATTTTTTTTTTCCGAAAAAAAGAAACTTAATAATATAACTTAATAATTTCAATGGTTTTCATTTTCAATAAGTTTAATGCTGTAGTGGTCGAAGTAATTTTATTGTGAAAACTTTTGGAGGAAGGTTTAAATTAACTGAGCTTAAAACTGCATTATTCAATATCCTTATAATATAATAATCATTACTTTCCATTTGTATTTAAAGTCAGATAGCTAACAAACTATGTATATTCACTATTGATTTGATAAGTGATAAATGATGATGACGTCATGTCACATCAACATCATTTGAAGATTATCTGAGCCTTATGAAAAAGAAAACGATTAATATTTTTAATATAGTGAAGAAAATCAGTGAAATACAGTTATTTGATCAATTTATTAATTGTGTAAGAGTATCAACTATTAGCCACACATCCGAAATTTCTTGATGAGATCATTAATAAAAAAAATAATAATTAATACATGAGTTGACTTTATACTTCAGAAGTAAAAAGAGCAACATTTTTATATATAGTAAAATTCAGTTTTTTGGAACTTTTACGAGTGAAAGCGTTCCGGATAATCTAAAATTCCGGATGACTGAATGTTTTACTTGACATAAAACAAGAAATATATTTATTTTCTTAGAGTGCTCATTGTTGTACCAGAAAACTGTTGTTTTCATTCATCAAGTGTATAACAAGAAAATCCGTTTAGTTGTCGGGTAATCGAGTTTTTACTCTCATCTTGGATTTTTGGATTTGGTGCTCGTTAATCAAGGTTATTCTCGTTAATAACCAAAGTTGATGAAGCGCGACCTTACCTTAACCGATGTTACTTCATGTTGACCGTTTTCGTACTAAAAGTTTTCCACTGTATTTTTAAAATGTTTAAAACAAATAATATCTTTTAACAGAATTAATTCATTGATTAAATAACAGTCTATGTATTAACTTGAATAAAGGAATTTTCCATGAAAATTTGGAATAAACAGTATCTATAAATTACTAATGGGATAATAATGAAGCGCTAATATCAAATTAAAATAAAAAATAATGTCATTAACTATTTTTTTCTATATTTGATATTCAATTATATATTCTCTATGTAATTATACATATTTGGTAATCTTTGCGTTTAGCGTAGGAAATTATTTACATGCCTAAACAGTTTATTTAGCTCTTAATTTCATATACCATAAATTGTTTGCTATAAAACATAAATCAGCTGGAATATGTAGCGATATTTGTTAAGGTTCATATATTGTAGCGATTTTTAAGTACTTAACAACCTTCAGGTAACTTAGTGGCGTGGTTGACTAGATTGTTGCCCTATACGCCAGTGGTCCTGGATTTGAATCCCAATGAAAGTTCAAGATTTTTTTCGTGGGTTTTCGGATTCGACGGTCGCTAATGACTATAGAAGTTGGTGAAAACTGAGCGATCTATCAAAAGAGTTTACACTTGCTTTTCATTTCGTTTTTATAAAATCTAAGTATAGCATATCAAATCGAATCTTTACGAAAAATATCCCTAGCATATATATATCCAGCTGATTTATGTTTTATAGCGAGACTATGCATGTTATATTAAAATATATACAAGCTACGTCCCATAACGCGTTTACAACGATTGTGCTTATTGTCGTTCTTTTTTTTTATTTAAATTTCCACTAATTTTGACGGGTTTGCACGACGTTCATCGTTCTGGCCCATCTCTTAAGAAGGGTTCGGTGATCTTAAGCGAAAGTAATGACGTCATTAATGACTTTTTTGACAAACATTATGATCGTGGTTGGGGCTGAAAGCACGTTCAAAGCTTGTTTTATAACGTTTTAACCGAAACGTAGCGATAGTAGAAGAATTAAATGGTTACCATTTTGACAGTTAAATAACCTGTTTATGCTTGCAACCAATTTCCTATGTTAAAACCAACTTTATTACATTATTTAAACAAATAACCTAAATTATTTAAGCCGTAACCATTAAAGATGTATACTCAAATACTTTGCTTTAATAGCCTCAGATCCCCTTAGGCCGCATGATTGTTACACTCATAATGTAGCTTAATCATTTTTATATCAAATTAAAGCTCGTTTTCTATGCATAATGAACATAAGGGTGCCAATTTAAAAGTGCCCGCAAATAAGCGAAAATAGCTATTAAAGATGAGATAAAGTGAAGGAGAGCAGCGAGTGTTTCCACTACATGTTTTATCTCGATGGCGTGTCTTGTTCTATTGAGATACGCAAAGAGTTTAAAAACTAGCAAGGCTGGTATTCGTTATTTTTATCTGATAAAATGTCGTTGCACGCTCTCTGACTTTATCTTTAATTTACATAATCTCTAACAACTATTTTCGCTTATTTGCGGGCACTTTTAGATTGGCACCCTTATACCATCATGGACAGAAAAAAAAGAGCTTTAATTTGATATATACATGATTAAGCTATATTATGAGTGTCCAATCATGCGGTGGGATTTTAGGCTATAACATGTGGCTTGTGAATATCAAATTCTTGAAAATGTACATTAATTAAAACTAAAATATTTGCTTTGTTCGTTTTTAAATTAACCCAAAACTGGCACGCGAACAAAGCAATTATCAACTTTTAAAATCTTATAATTCTAGTATTTATATCAATGAGTGAGAGTTTCATTTTTATTTAATAATTTTCGATTAAAAACTATTTCTAAATAATGAATTCATATTTCTATTGCAATTACTCATTTGATCGTATTGATGAGTTTTTATTTAAAGTACTAATAAAATAAAAAAAAAACTAAAAGTACCTACTCTATGCTAATTATATTTATTGCTAATTTAGAAATTATAAAAAAAATTACAAAAAAGTATAGTAAAAAAACTTTTTGATATCAATAGAAAATTTCTTGTGTTTTACAGATAAAAAATAATGATGAAAATTAAGTTAAGACACAAGAAAAAATTCACCTGTAAATATAACAACACATAATGATTGATCAAAAATAAATATATTAATTTAATTCAACTTTGTGACATGTATTAAATTGTAATTGAGTTTTTATTTCTTTTCTTTTAAAAAAAATGTTATTAAAATGTGTGATTAGTTAATTGATATTATTCGACAGGTCATCGAAATGTTATATAAAAAAGAAAAATGTGTATAAAGCTATTAATTTAAACAAATATATTTGTAAATTAGCACTAATATTTAAAATTACACAAAATACAATTATTACTATACTCCCACCCTTTTTATACTTAGCTTTATGTCTAGAAAATAATATATATTTACAACTAGGTTTTGTATTACATATACTATAACGAGAAAACTACATTCTTGCCTCCTCTATAGCTTGAGATTTACTAAGTTTTAGAACAAATAAATCTTATACAATACTCGAAGAAATACCTGAAGTTTAGATGTTGAAAAAACGCAGTTCTTACAAGGATAGTATTTAAGGCGTTCCTTTCGATTTTGATGGTTTTGATATATGTAATTCTTCATAGAAATCTGAGCGACCTATATTTCTTTTTACATAGGTAGAAAAACATGTTTAGGACTTGAAACATGTCCTCAAAGTTATCCCCTAAAACTGAATTTTTGCAACCAAAAACTACAAAAATATAGTTTTTGGATATAACTTTAAGGATTTGTTTCGACGCCTTAGAACGTTTTCCATGTGATTCCGATAAAGAATAAACGAATTCTAAAGGGACACCAGGGATACCTTGCTTATAACTAAAATTGTATTTTAATTTTTTTAGTATTCAGCACAATTAGTCACAAACATATAATCCCTTGATTATGTACCGAAGATTCTTATGAAAAAAACAAAATTCTTTTTAAAAAAATAGTTACCTATTTGTATTATATTCTTTCCGTAGTTAGACATTATTTAAAAAAATTAACAAGAAAAGGATTAATAGAATGAGTGTATATGAAAACGAAAAAAAAAACTTAATCAAATTAGCATATAAAAAAATATATATATTTAAAAAAATAAGCATTGAAAAATTATTAACTATAAGCTTCTTATATTATTTAAAACAACAATACAACTTGTAATATTGTAAGATGCCAAAGCATAAAAATTTCTATCTCCAGTGAAAATGTTAGAAAAAAAACTTAATATGGTTTATATTAGATTTGTCCCAAGTGAAAATAAGATGGTCATGCGCATTACGCATGACCTGTACCGTTAAATGTATGGTTTTATTTTCATCTGAAACAAATCTATTATGTTTGAGAGCTTGAATGGAAAATGTGTCACGTAAATGTAATTATTGCTGCCTTGGATGCGTGGATGTTTTTTTCTTCATTTTGAACAAAAACCCATGCTGGTAAGTGTGGAGTCAACAATTAGTGTATGTGTTGCGCCTGTTTTATATGCGCACAATGCACTTGTCGTAAATAATTAATTAAATAATTTAATATTATTATAATCATGTAAATGTTGATTTGTTTTATATATTATAAATATAATTATTATATCAAATTTATGCTACAGAAAATATGTATATTGGTATTCAATATAATAGTAATTTTTATTTCATTAAAAAATTTATACAATATTTTGATGTTTTTTTTATTTGTTCCTATTTTTAAAAATAAATAAATAAAAAATTGAACATTTGGACCTCCATTGTGATTCAACCCTAGAGTCCAGGACTAGTGGCGTCTAGGATAACAATCTACTCAGCGAGCACCAATCTTCTAACAGTTACGTAATTGAACGTTTGGTGCGTAGTCACCGCGTTTATAAGAGATCACTTATTTTTTTGTTTCCTAAGATTTTTTAAAATTTAAACGGCTCAAAATTAACCCATTCTTAGGAAGGATTCACTACTTGACTTCGTTTTCAAGCTAGTTGGCATAAATTTTACATAAATCAAGTCCAACTCAAACTAATTATAAATATTAAAATGTTAAACTTAGCCACTACTTAGAAAATAATTTCATTTACAAGTCAAAATAACCAGCATAATACATTTCAAAATATATTCAACTACTTGACCTAATGAACTACCCTAAACCCTACTCGTTCACTATATTTTCTCTTTGGCATTGGGTTTTATTTTATTTTTAAAAGTTTTAATCTTCCGCGTTTAAAATCTTTACTTTATTACTTGTCAGTTAATGTATTTAACAATTTTTAAGTTTATGTATGAATTACCTTAAAACGCTTAAAACTATTTTCTATCTTATTCTTTTTATTTGAAACCTCGTGTCTTTTATGTGGTCCCATATATAAATTTGATCATTTTTTGACGTGATAACGTCTTATAAATTGATGAACACTGTGTAACCTGCATGAAAAAGTATCACGTTCCGTTTGAGCCTGTGTGTGCAAGCGAGAACGCGATACAAGTGATAGAGAGGCACGATAATATTGTTGAATCCGAGACAACGTGTTTTGTTTTTTTTTTCTACAATTTAATAGGATTTAATTGGTTTCCTTCATAATTTTTAGTCTGATTTCATTTTGAAAAAATTGTTAATTTTCAGTTAACCCCTTCTTTGTATTACACAAAATAATGATAATTTAGTGATAATCATTCAATTCAACTTATAAAAGTATGCAATTTTTCATCAATGTTTCTTTATGACGGTATCACGTAAAACTATCGTCCGTAAACCGACTTAATTATACAACCAATTTTTTAAAAAATATGTTTTAAAAATTGTTAATGGTTATTCTTATATATAAAAATAAATGAAAATTGAACAAAAAAAAATATCTCACATTACTTAAGTATTAAAAAAAAATGTAAAACAAATTATTTGATGAAATACTAACGTCGCGTCTTCATATTTTCTTGTAGCATAGCGTTTAAGACCTCTGATTCCTAGAGATAGCACCAGAAGTTCAGTTTTTGATTTTTTAAAAATTCTAGGTCTTCTAGATCTTAAACTTTTTCAGTTACGATTGTTACGATGTTTTAACATTTTTAATATATGTACATATAAGAATTTTTCGTCGGTGCCCCAATTTAAGATAAATCAATAGGCCGAATAGGCTTATCTCCATGTAAATAGTAGGAGTAGTTTTTTGTATAATTCCAAATTATATAAAAAATGTTTAAATAATAGTACCGATAGTATCATAATCCCGTTTGTATAAAATTTTATTTAATAAATAAAAATAAACTCATACATATGAACCATATGATATTCTATATAAAAGGCAACTCTAAGATCTTTAACGATCTTCAATATATTTAAGATGACCCTAGGAAAATTCACCGTGGGGGATAAAAGCTAAGATTCACTGTTTTAAACGTTTTAAGGGGAAGAAATAACTATCGAAAACTCCGTGGGGTCACTGGTCATTTTGACCCCGTGTCTCCCGCGTGTTATTTTAAAAAAGATTAACTCGTAACCTGTTTAGTAAATACATGAAATATTAAATAGATAATTTTAAAATAAAATAATAACGATGAATAAATAAGAAATCATAAAAAAAATTAAGAAATAAGCGTGTTGAAAAATAATAATAAATGCTACCATAATTTTCGGCGCTACCAATCGTGTGAAGTGAGGAACACGCAGCCAGTAACCCAAGCCGTGAAAATGGCGCACGTTCTATAAGAATGTCAATGTGTGAAAAATGTTAAAAATAAAAGTGTTTTAGTGTTAATAGTGCATTAATATTCTTATTTATTATTGGCTAAATTAAGGTATATATGAATTTCGCTAATTATCCCCTAACAAAATCATTTTTTTACTAATCATGTGGTCTCCTTGCCCATCCTTATAGGTCAGGAATTTATTTCATTTACACATTTTTTCCTATCAATCGATAGAATTTTCTTTGCATTAACATGCTAACATATTGTTTTATATTTTAACGACAATTTTAGTTTCTTCCATAGCTATATTTCAATCAAGTGGTTATCTGCCATTATGATATAGTGGCATTAATGCCTTTGCCTTTCATGCGTATATTTTATATCTTTTACTTATTAAAATCCTAAAAACTGTAAGAAGATATAAAATTTAATAAGTTGATCAAGTTTATTAAAATGCTAATTTAGATGTAATGGGAACATTTTTGACTGCCCATATTGAATTTAATAACCGGTTAATTTGTTATGTACTAGTAGTACCCCGCGTTCCCTATGAAAATACAATCGTACATTGAACAGTACAAATCATTTACAATTAAAAACTGTACAATAATTTTGTATTTACTTGACTTGTATCGTGTAATGCACGGTTTTATTTTCATCGGGAATAAACTTAAACATATTGAGTTATACCTAATTGCTTGGTAGTATTTAAGTAAGGAAATCTATATTCTATGAAATTTAAAAGTTTGATTTTGTTCACTTATTGGCGCAGTGGTTAGATCAGATGCTCTCCACGCCATTTGTCAGGTGGTCCTGGGTTCGATCTCCATTGATTCCTAGACTTAAGAGAAAATTGACTTACAAAAATTTTCTGTGTTTAAACAGACATAATATGATCTTCAATGTTAAAGTGACTTAAAATACCAAAAAAAAAGTATAATCTTGTTTTTAAGTAGTCTAAATCAGTGATCGGGGACCTTTTTTTTTACCATTATACCCAAAATAATTTTGCATAAGCCGAATTTACCTCCTCATTTTGAAAAGGAGACAATCAATGTAATTTTTTTTTTGATTTCTACAAATTTTGCTTTTTCTTAAAAGTGTTAGGGATCTGAAACTTTCCTAGTATACTCCAAGTATCGTTTAAATATCTTCCGGGGACAAATTCACCATATTTATACCCCTAGGGCCTTTACACTTTATTAATTGAATTACCTAATTGACGCGAAAAAAAAGTTGTATGAAAGCCGTAAGTATGAAATACACAAAATAAAATTCCCATATTGGAACAAACTCAAATTAAGCAATTGAAAGCTTTCCCTCTTTAGATTTTGGAGAGTTAAAAATTGGGGCTTTTAGATGTAAAAACAATCTGAATAAAGTCTTCGGCCATACTACATACTACAAGCTTATAAAATAGCCATGGCAAGAAATTTCCTTATACTCGCAAAAATTTTATTTTTACCCCATTTGGGGTAATTTACCCCGGTTCCCCGACCGCTGGTCTAAAGCCTGTTCGACATCATTAGAAAAACTCGGCGTGGCCCGGATTGATATTTAATGAACAGATTTATAATTAATCCCTCTACATTTTATTACCTAAGTCAAGGTTTACCTTCTTTTAAATAGCTGTTAAGTAGGGAAAAATTTAATTTAACTTTGTTAAGGTTCAACTTTTTGGCTATGGTTCAAAATTGGTGCTGTTTTACTTTTTGAAGTATCATAGTTATATAATTTTTATAGATTTTATTAAAATCCATCAGTTCTTAAAATGCGATAATCTGCCGAACAAACATACAAAAATTTTATAAATAGCATATTATATTAGGGATTCACCAAATATCTAGTTTACTGGACATTTTGTGCGATGAATTAAGTTTCGTATTTTAACTTTGAAATGAAATAACTTGCAAAGCCATGGCTTGACTTGACTTGATATTTAAATATTAAACAATTAACTCAAGTAAGATTTTATTTTAAGTCAAGTAGCTTAAAAACCAAGTTAAGTAGTTTCAGTAACGTTATGATAACCATTAACCATAACTAAACGCTATGATTTAATGTTAGGTCATTTGTAGCTATTCTAGAAAAATTATTATTTGGATGCTTTATTTGTCTAATCGATTAACCCCATTTTCTCTATTTCCAATTATCAATTAACTTATCCATTGTTTAACTTAATTTTAAGCCAAGTACCTTAAAAACCAAATCTAGTAGTGAATATGACGGTGTTGTTCTCATATAGGCGATATATCGCAAGCGATATGCAGTATGCGATACACAGACAGACATGAGCCGCTCAGTGCACTCATCGATTAACTCCACTTTTTTAACTTTTAAAAATTTTCATGTTTAAACACTTGGTTGACTCCTAACTTTATATATCCGAAAAAAAACATTTTCTAATAATAAGTCATAACAATGTAATAACAGTAAGACAATGTATTTCAGAAGTCTATTTTATCAATTTTCTCAACTTTTTGCATTACGGAGTTAATCGATGTGTGCTCTGAACGGCTCATATTTAGAATCTGACCAAAAGAAAAAGTTCACACTAGCGCGATATATCGCTCGTAGTTCCACTTGTCGGCTGTTTAGACGATATATCGCTTATCGCCTCAATGTGAACGGCGCCTAAAAGTTTACAGATAAATTTGCTAATGTTTGCATTTTTCCAGTACGTAATTGAACGGTATTTACACCGTTGAAAATCGAGGAAGAATTTTGGTGTCTTCAATTGAAGCATAGACAGAGACATGGCTGAAAATAGCGTGGGAACAAATTGCGTTGGTCCTGCGAGCCCGTCGCCGGCGTCACCTCCGACGAGTCAAACGAGCCCAGCATTGACGTCGCCAGCCGTGACGACGACGCCGACATCCGGCGCCGTGGTCCCGTTGTCGGAGAAAGAATTGGCGGCTCTGCCCCCCGACATAGCAAAACAGATACGCTTGCGGGACTCATATGTGACATGTTTAGAAGAACGAGTAGCCAGATTAGAAGGTAGATAATCTCTGTTCACATACAAAAAAAAAAGGTTTTTAAAATATGGTGAAGTTCAACTTGCATCGGAGGAATCAGTAGTCCTTTCTAAATCCCGTCCATCGTGACACAAATCTGTTTGTTCACATCAGTGGTTGAATGAAAAAAAATCGTTTTTAACATGTTTGTGATTTGATTATTTGCATATTTTATATACAAATATTACAAAAAAAAAAATGGAAAATGCATTTCGTGCATTTTCGTCAAATGCAACAGTGAAAAAAAAATATTTATTTAATGTGTTAGTTTAATGGTAGTTTGAAAGAAAATATTATTTTAGAGCAAGTGTACGAATGAAAATGATTCTATGAAAATCCCGTCATTTGAAAAGTGAAATCGTGGTATTGCTGATTTAATTATAAAATGCTGATTTGAGTTTTGATTGCAGCGCATTTTTCGTGCTGGACCTACAATATCGAGACTCTAGGATATATTATTTTTATATTAACTGTGGTCATTTTGTTCATATATTTTTGAAACATGTATGATTCCATTTATTATAATCGCACAAATCCAATCGTATTTGGAAATGGAATTATTCATTCCTTTAGATATATACATTTTTTTTAACAAAAAAATTATATATCTTCACTTCATGCATTTTTTTTTCTTTTTTGTACGTTTTGCCTCGGTTAATGTGAAGTGTAAACTATAATATTTAATGTATTTGTTGTTAATCTTTATATAAAGATACCAAGCTTACAGTTTTTGTTATACATTTTCTATTTTTTAATAGCTTAAAATTGATTTGATACACTTAAAGGATAGTTGAAATGGTTCCTATTAAAAGGATGGTTCACATAAATTTATATGGATGTGACCCCGATATGATGATTTCTTACATTTTACTAAATATAAGTCCCAAAAAATTATTTGTGATATACATATACTTATATTCATTTTTATGTAGGGAAATTTAGGATTTCATTGGTATGGGCAATGTATATGACGAATTTGTAACCGTACATAGGACGGTGTAATTTTTGTCTGGAACAAACTCATTATTAAACCGCACTGAGGGTTGCGTAAACGAGATTGCAGGCCTATTGATCTTAGTCCCAATGAAAATCCGGGATTTTTATTTTGGGTTCTCATATCCGTAATATAGTAGTCAATGCGACCTTAAATAACAACGAAACAACCTATTTTTATGTTAAAAACTACTAAAATTCACTTCTTATATGAGACTAAGGACCTGTAGGACTATCTCCTAGATATATTAGGGATATTATGTATTTTTTTCAGTTCTCTGTTAACGCTTTTTGGCGTGTTAACATCCTATATATCACTTAAAGTAGCTGTTATATTTTCATCAGTTTTTTATCAACCTTAAAATGTTTCATTAAGGGATTTAAAACAAAAATATTAACTTTTTACGAAACTGTACATCTTATAATGAATGTAATTGTGATTTAAAGGCTCATACACACCGGAGAGAAAGTTAGGAGAGCCAGATCGCACGAATACACGTGCTGCCCCCTACTCCGAGTACGAAAATTGGAACTATTCTTTAGTCACTTGTTAGCACATTTCTCCTAAAGCCTCAGCCGTTACTCTATGGCTTTAGGCGTTCCGAGTGTAGAACAGTGGAGAAATGTGCAAATGCGTGACTAAGAAATAGTTTGAAATTTTATACTCAGAGTAGGGGGCAGCATGTGTATTAGTGTGATCTGGCTCTCTCAACCTTCTCTCTGTACATACTAAATAAATCTTGACCAACAAACCGCTTCGTTAATTTTGTTTTAAACGAAAAAAAGTAAACTAATAAATTTCATTTTTTTGTTTGTTACAATTTACAAAATTTAGGGATATTCATTCACTAAAATCTATATTTAGGCCATATTTTCTATTAATGGGTGACCAAGGGCTGTAGTTTAGGGTTCAAGGGTTGTTTTTCATAAGCGATTTTTGTTTCATTTTGAAAAAATTAAGGGTTATAAGGAACCATTCATAAATTACGTTAAGGGGGAAGAGAGGGGTTAACGAGATGTGGCTATGTGTGACAAAAACATGCGTTGTTAAAAGCTTTGTGACGTCACACACCAAAATCTAAAACACTAAAACGCAAAATTTTTAGGTAAACAAAAACCTTAAAAATATTTCTCTTATTGATCTCTTTGGTCCGCTATCTTAAACATTTGACTTTATGATAATTATAATAAGGTTATTTTAAGGTAAAAAAAATTTGTTTACAATTTATAAAAATTGAAAAATATGTGACGTCATATCAGGAGGGAAGGGGTTCGTAAATGTGCTCACCTTTGACAATGAGATGGGAGGGGTAAAAACCATAAAATTTGTGTGAAGTAGTTTATGGATGGCCCCTTATAGAATTTAATTGGGATCACAATATAAGTTTGTATATTGGTCGAATTTCATCTCGGTTTAGAAGTTTATCGTTAGTACTATCCTGTAGATATCTGCTTCCTACCTATTTACAGAATGAAATTCAAACAAATTATTTATGGTGTTGTGTCTTAAAATGTAAATATAAATTAGAATCTGGCAAAACTTTAACTTATGAATGGATCCCACTGTGTAGTAATGCTTGCCGCGGGACCAGGCTGGGTTTCCTTTTTGAACGTTGTCTGACTACGTCGATAATAAAAAGA
Source organism: Sisyra nigra (assembly GCA_958496155.1). NCBI lineage: Eukaryota > Metazoa > Arthropoda > Insecta > Neuroptera > Sisyridae > Sisyra > Sisyra nigra. The sequence continues at coordinate 25,400,821 of OY292316.1, read as the reverse complement.
ATGGGATATTATAAAGAAAAGGAAATTTAATAGCCTGTAAACTAATATTAGACCAGAGCTAAAGAAGAAGCTAAAGATGAAACCCATTAGAAAAGGAAGAGAATGTAACAAAAATGAAAGGAAAAATAAATTACGGTCGATCTGAGGTGGGGAAGTGGAAAAGGGGGGTGTTTTAAGGGTAGAAATGGTTTATCTCGATTTCCGACAAAACTACAAGTTGTAGATCTTCTTATTACCTACAACTTTGTCATTTAACTTTTTTCCATAGAAGTTCTAGTTTTGTCGGAAATTGAGATAAACCGTTTCTGCCCTTAAAAACACCCCTCTTTTTCACTTCCCCACCTCAGATAGACCGTAATTTATTTTTCCTTCTATTTTTGTTAAATTCTCTTCAATTTCTAATGTGTTCAAAAAATATCGACTCTGGTCTATATGTCTATAGTCGAAATAATACATAAATTGGGATTTCCTTAAAAAATTAATTTCCATTTTTATCACTGTTTTTCGAAAATGAGAAACTATCTTATGGACGTTAAAGCATGTTTGTACGAGTCAAGATATATTGATTCAATCTGATTGAAACAATGATCATTTCAACGAAATTGGAATTATTTTAATTAAATAATTTAATATTGACCACGATTTCAATGAAATTAAAATGACTGTTGTTTACCGCCAATATTTCTACAGTCAAAGCCAACGAAAATTTTACCAAAAATTAATTTTAGTTAATACTTCTCAAAACAAGTCTCTGAAATCGTTCAAAGTGATTAAAAAAGATCAATTGAAATAATTTAATATTGACAATTAACTAACTATAATCAATGACTTGTTCAATCAAATTGATCAAAATGTGTTTAAAGTCAACGTGTGTAATGTTAAATTCAACGTCATTTCAAGCTACCATTGCAAGGATCAATTTCATTGAATTTCACACGTTTCAGTTTCATTGATTCAATCAAATTGATTGAAATTGACTCACGTAAATTCGTTTTTACGTTATTATGCATTTCAAATGTATGATTTGGTAATGTTCATATCTATCGTGCTGTAGTGCTATTTATAACAAGAAAATGGGAACAGCCTAGAAAACACGAACTATGCGGTCCAATCGACTCTTAATATAAGAATACATAATTCATTATTTTTCGAGTTTCTGTCTAGAAAATGAATAAGAGAATAATATTTATACACTTTTCTTATAATTTCTCTATTTTTCTACTCATAATATAGATGTTATTCTCTTCTCTAAAATAAAAATTAAATATGAACGACAATTTATAAAAGCTTTTTAGAAACTTGTACTCGAAAGTATGTGGATTAAAATACTTTTTTAGACTCTAGACTTGCTAGTTTAGTTCAAGACTATTTTTTTAAAATTTTTACATATTTTATTTTATGGCTTCAGTCTGGAATGTTAAGTGCAAAAGGTTAACAGGTTAACTTTTATAAAAAATACTTTTTATAGGTAGGTTTAGTTCAAAAGGAAAATTTATGTCATTGTCATAAATCGATTTAAATTATCAAAACAGAGATAACGAGGAAATTAAATGGAAAGGGACAAAAAAAATGTTTTTAGAATAAAATCAATTTTGTAGAACTTCGTAATCTAATAATAACTTTTATACAACATTAATCTATATTTATTTTTTTTAAACTTAAGTCTATGCCAGTGATAGCGAGCTTTTTGTGTCAAATACCATACAAATTTACCTAATTGAATATTGTCATAGTGTTAGAGTTTAAGTAAGCGTGAAGATTTATTTTTTTTTTAATTTAACTATATGCCAAAAAACTGCTCGTTAAATGCTCCTTCAGATTCCGCAAATAATTAATTTTTTTAAAAATTATAAATTCAAAAACTAATAACACTATTAAACCCAAAATAACCATTTTATTGGGGGTTCTTTTTTTTTAAAAATGCTCCTTAAATGTTTTTTCATAATCCGCAATTGCTCCATGCGTATAATTATTAGTTAATTAATAATTAATTTTTAAAAATGAGCATGACAAAAATTAAAATTGTTATAAAATGCAAAATAACATTTTTTAAAAAATTTTTTTTTTAAGTTGCCCCTTAAATACTCTTATAGGATCTCCAATTGCTCCACGCATTAGTTGATTAATAATTTAAAAAATGTGCATTTTGGTACTCAAAATTAATTTCGTATTAATTTTATTTTAAATTGCTTTTTGCCCTATTGCTACACAAATAATTTATTGGGTTTTGCAATATTTATAATATATTTAACTATTTGTACATGCATTGTTGCACGGTGACGTCAAGTGTCGTTGGATGGGAATATTATTTTTATTTTACAAAACGATATGCCAAATTGTTATAATATTAACATTATGGCGAACTTAAAATTGCCGTAATGACCACTCATTAAAACGAAAATTTAAATTCTCGGAATATCCAACGACAGGTGATGACGTCAACGTACAACAATACATGTGCAAATAGTTTATAAAAATTAATTATTATCAATATTACAAAAATCCGATAAATAATTTGTTTTAAATTAAATAATTACATTTTTTTAAAAAATCGTTATGTTTGTTAGAATATAGGACGAGGTAGAAGAATAATGCTTAATTAAATTATATTGCCGACAAAGATATTAATTTAGATAAAAAAGATCTTTTTGTTTTTCTTGATGAAAATGCTCTTATATGATAAAATGTGTACTAGATAAGTATAGGTAAAATCATTATTCAAAAAGAGAAGACGTATGAATTTTATTAAGGGGGTATTCTAGTCTAGACGCCCGAATTTCGAGCGTTTTTTTACAATTGATAAAAAAAAATTTGATATTTTTAGTATCCATTTTTTATCATTTGTTTATGTATATTCACAGAGTACACAAAATTAATTTAAAAAAAAAGTTTTTATTGAGTTATGCGGGATAAAGTAGAGGAGTAGGGGGGGGGAAGGCCGTATCCTCGTCGCCATGATTTCTACCCTTGTAGTCTTCTGAAAAATAAAACAATGATGGATTCTTGATTAGTACGAATGTGGCTATCCCATGAACTTGCAAAACTAAGAAAACATTTTTTTTTTCATAAAATGGCGGCTACTCAAAAATAAAGATTGATTTGTTCACTAATTTTTTAACTTTGTCGAATTTTTTAAAAATATTACAAATTTTTATTTTTTGTTGGTTAATGCGATAGGGAGATATTTAAAGAATATTCATGCCAAATTTTAAGTAAATCGGCTGATTAGGACTTAGATATTGTGGCTACCGCATCGAAAAAAGTAGTTTCGAGAAAAACGCGTTTAAAGTTTCGGGTAAAGTTACATCCAGTGGCCATACAATGGTTGTTAATACTCAAAGGGTGCTCACTTTCAAGGTTATTACATTGCTCTGACGTCATTGGTATACGGTTTCTGACAGAAGCCATTAGATATCTGCTATAATTGGCTCTTATCGCTACTATTGTTCTTATTGCGCATGGTTCTTGTTACGCTCTATAGTTTGAAATTTAATTTCGTTTCATTTTGCTCAGTTAAAGTTCAAAATAAAATTTTTTTTAAATAGCTTTTTTATATACTTTATTTTATTTTAGCAATATTGTTTATATTCCTTTTTATTTGTAATCTTCCTAGGTTTATCTAGTTAAAGAAGGTGGGCTGGTTTTCACAAAATAAAATAAGTTTCATTATGTTAAATGTTAATAGTTAATTTTTATGAACATAATAAATATCAATTTGATTTTTTTTTATTACTTTATTTGAATTGAATAATGATGATATATCGTATCAAAACACTGGTTTGTTGACTGACGCGGGAATCCAAAATTTATAGCTAAGTAAGGTATAGATTCTAGAAGAAATATATCTTCATTATTCAATTAAAATAAAATAACAAAGAAAAATCAAATTAACATTTATTATGTTCATAAAAATTAATTATTGACATATTGAAAATTTAAATTTGTTGTTAAAGGGATTTAATAACCTATATAAAAAGAATATTTTATTAAATATAATAGTGCCAACCAAATACAGTCACCAAGTGGAATCCCCCACAAACTAACGATAGCTAATGGCTTTTAACGCCTCTACTGGCTTCTGTCTGAAACAAAAAACCGGTGACGTCATTTTCAGAGATCAAAGAAACGCCGCTTAGTCAAGTGAGCATACCTTATGTATCTAATAACCTTGGTTAGTACTTACATTTTTTAATCAGCGATTCCTGGTCCAAAAATAATTAAAATTTTGAAAAATCCTCTTAAGGAAATATTCTTAAAGGTTTAAACTTTAAGAAAAGAAAAATCAATTTTTTCAAATTTCTAGACTAGAATACCCCCTTAATAAGAGCTGTAGCGTGGATGATGCGAGTGTTGCTCCGGCATCTACTATCACGGTATGGAAGAGGTATAGATCTAAGAGTAATGTACCATCGAACACAATAATTTTTTCCTATAAATGACTATTAAAAAAGTGTGAATGAACACGCCTTTCGTCATTTGAAACAGCACCATAAATTCTCTTACACAAAGCGAATAGTTATGAACCCTTGAATCTAAAGATATAATGTATTGTAAATAGTAATAGCATTTGTTATTTTCCTTCAGAAAATCAATTTCTAAGACTACTTATAGATATGTTCCAGATCGAAATGAAACCGTACATTTATGGTTCAAGTCATGCGCAATATTAAATTAAAGAAACCTTTTTATATTGCGTATGACTTGTACCGCATAAATGGGGATTTATATTCTTCTGGAACATACCTAATAAGTAACAACTTAAACTTGATATCATAGAGAAATGAAAATAATTTAAAAAGACAATTATTATAAAAACCACCTACCTAATATCCAAAAATCAATTTTAAGCAATTTGTTTAACGTTTAACAAAACTATAAAACAGCTTGTATCTTAATTATTTCAAAGTAAAAAATATAAATTATATTAATGTTAATTTATAACTTTCGGATTTATCAATTTAAAAAAAATGTGTGTGGTAATTTAAGGAAATACATAATCAAATTTCGGATTTGACCAATTGTTGTATGTATTGTATTTATTATTATTATATACTATGTTATATGTACTGTTTGTATATATCCTAATAGGTGAAAATGTGTTCTGTGATATTAGTTAATTTGACGAAAGAAAAAAGAAAAGTTAAGTGATAAATTTAGAAAATTTTGATATTGTGAGAAGAACGTTATCATACGTGTGATAAAACAGTGATATTATTTATTGAATGTGTGGTGTCCGAGTGAATAAAAATTCTTCTTTTGTACGAAAATCCTTATATGCATTTATGAAATAAGAAAAGAAATACCACGATTGATTTAATTTGTTTCACTTCCTTCTGGTAAATTGCTCACTGACGAGGTCTTCTGGAGGCTCAACCGCTGATGTTAACTCTAAAGCTCCACACGAAAATGGTGACGTCTTTTTAACATGATATACCCCCTAATATCCGTTTAAAACTCACATTTAATTACTATTAAAGAAATCAACCACATTTTTAGGTATATAAATTTATACTTAATTTACGCCTCATTTCTTTTACAATTTACAATATTTGATATAATTTAAATGGATTTATCCAAACGTAATGTTTTATTTCCAAATTTCAATTTGCACCATCACATCAACAAGTTATACGAGAAAGACAAAAACTGCTTCTTCCGGATATTTTTTTTATTCGACCCTATTTCATAAGACATATCACTTGTCAAGTGAGACTACCATTGCTGTTTTATAACATATCTCGCGACTTTTTCGTTTCAAACGATAATTGATGATTTAGACCAGGCTAAAGAATACAAAGAAGTATCGTCGTACACAAGGCATTTATCCTAAAGCGACAGTTTCCAGAATACGAATTTGAACTGTCGTCTCACTTGACAAGTGACGCGTCTGATGGAAGAAGGCTGATTTTTTTCGTTTAAAATACAAGCATGAAAATAAGATAATGATTATATGTACTACAAAATATAGATCTATACAGAAGGTCCACTTAGTGTCGGCAGCTTTGATCTCCATGGTCGTTTTTACTGACTGGCAAACTAAATGTTGTCAAAAGTCTCATGAAAATGGAATACTTTTTTCGCTACAGTACAGAAATGAACCGAAATACATTACTACTCAATTGCAAAAATTAGGCAATTATAAATACATTAATATTATATACGTGTTTTTATGTGCGCCGCATTTCATACCAAAATTGACGATAAAAAAAACGAGTGAACCTTCTGTATAGGTCTATATTCTATGATTACACTGTGCAACATAAACATTATCTTGGAGGAAATTAGCAAATATTGAAAAAGACATTTTTGTAAAATATATTTGTCTTGCCTTGAAAATGATAAATCGATGCTTCAATTCAAATAATTTTGAGTTACTGAAACTTGAGTTTTACTTGCTTTTACAGAATTTCAAATCAATCTTTCAAGCTTCATACTCGGCAGTTAGGTTTAAAATATGCAAATAAAGTTGCCAATCAGAAATGAATGTTTCATTTGCCAAACCGATTTACTCCAGAAAACAAAGGTTGAGAAACATAATAAAATTGGTTTTTGAAAAGCATTTTGTATTAAGCAATGGATACTAAAAAAAATTCTCATTTATTGTTGTTAATATTAGAGAAATTTGTTTCGATGCAATATAAAAATTATTAAAATGGCTACAAATTACTTAAAATCGATAATAAAAAAAAATAATTTTTATAATATTTACGAAGTCGCTAATATTTAGAGATTCCCTACTAGATTTGATTTTCAAGTTAGTTGACTTAAATTTAGTTTAAAATTAAGTCAGATGAGAATATTTAGATACCAAGTCAAGTAAAGCTTTGAATTTGCAAGTTTTTTTCCATTTTAAAGCTTAAATATTAAGTTCACTTCATAACACAAGAAATTCAGTTACTTGACTTACTGAATCGCTACTGATATCCGTTTTTGTTAAAACTTGTTATCGTAGGGTTTTCCAGATTTTTAACTTTGATAAAAGATTTGGTATCGATTACTTAAAAATCCTAGAATAATCATTTTTTAAAAATATTATGTTGTTAACACAAGTTAAAGGCAAGTTTTTAAGATAAAAATTCAAGGGAATTTAAACTTTCCATAAAAATTTCGATCTATTTAAGATTGTCTTGAAACCGCTGATTTTCAAATTTTTATTATTTATTATAATTTTTTTATATCTTCGTTCTACGAGTTGAACTCGAAAAACCCTTTGGGGGTAACATAGATTTGAATTTTGCTAATTTCATTCCGTTTGTAATTGTTTGGTAAAACTTTGTCGTACAGTGTAATGTTACAAAAACTCCAAAACAAAATAGAAAGGTTCAAGTTATAAAAAGAACAAAATAAAATTTTATTTATTTAAACCAATTTTCACAAATTCAAGTTATTTTTTAAATATCAAGTCAAGTTAAGAATTGACTTTGCAAATTATTTTATTCCAAAGTTTGAAGATCAAGTTTATGGTACAAAATTGATGGCACAAAGTGTAAAAATACTTGGCTTGACTTGATGAGTCTTTAAAGATAAGCCCCGTAGCAAGTATTCGACATTAACTTGATCTTTTTGTAACGTGCTTAGGAAACCCGGCAATACTTGGATGATGACGTTTTGAATTTCACCTTAATTAAAATTTTTTTGACTCGAAAAAGTGAATACACTGAATTTGAATTTATGAATTGGGGTCGAAGGATTTCAAATTCGAAAAATAAATAATGAATAGAATTTTTGGACTACTAGTTTTGGGCTTTCTCCTTGAACTTTTTTTAAAAAATTTTTCTCTATATCAAAGATAATAAACGTTTGTAAAAATGTATTTCTAATTATTATTTCTGTTTCTTTTTATAACAGGAGAGTTTAACGTGTTGAAAGAAGGAGAAGAAAGGCTTCGAACTCAATACACGGAATCACAACAAAGAGAAAAAGTGTTAGTAAGAAGACTAGCAGCAAAAGAACAGGAAATGCAAGACGTTGCTGTAAGTTGACTAATAATAGATCTGTTCTAGGTGGAAATAAAACCTTATATTAATGGTAAAAGCCATGCAAAAAATTTCCATAATTTTATATTGCGTACGACTTGTATAATTTATTTTCATCTGAAACAGATCTTAAACAAATTTTCTCTTGTAATATCTAATTTTTAATTTTTTCTTTTTTAACCAGGCACAAATGACTGAGTTAAAATCGAGTCAAACATCGACGCCTTCAGCGTTACGTAGCGTTCTGCTCGATCCTGCCGTCAATTTATTGTTACAACGACTACGGCATGAATTACTTACATCACGAACACGTTTTGATGAAACCCAGAATGAACTTTCAGCGTGGAAATTTACGCCCGATTCAAACACAGGAAAAAGACTAATGGCCAAGTGTCGATTGTTACACACGGAAAATGAAGAACTTGGAAAATTGACGAACAGTGGACGTGTAGCGAAATTGGAAGGCGAACTTGCGTTGCAAAAAAGTTTTAGCGAAGAAGTCAAAAAATCACAATCAGGTACTAAATAATTATTTGATTATCGGCCCTATTTCATAAAACCGCTCACTTGTTAAATGAGATTAAAATTCAAATTCGTACTTTGTAAGTTGGAGGGATTCACGGCAAATATTATTCGTTTCTTTCAGTGTTCTATAACATATTGTGAATCGGTAATTGTCGTTAAAAACAAGAAATTCATGAAATTTGCCATAAAGCAACAACTGTCGTCTCACTTCACAAGTGACTCGTTATAAGGAGTAGGTCTGAGTATTTAAATATTAGTTCTTGGAAATTTGTATATAAAAAATTAGATCGTTTACTGTGCTTGTATATTTCATCTTATGCGTTGACGGTATTTTAAAGTTTATATATTACCCATTTCTTGTTAGGGGCCATCCATAAATTACGTCACACGAATTTCATGATTTTTGACCTCCACCCCCGTCCTTGTCACAGCTGGTCACATTTATGAGACCCACCCCTCCTTTGTGTGACGTCACATATTTTACAATTTTACATCTACAAATAATTATTGAATTATAAGAGCAGTTCCAAGTTTGTTTTAATAAAATTAACATCAAATCAAACATTTCAAAAACTAACAAAAAAAAAACGATTAATTATATTAATTAAAGAACCAACTTAATCATCTTGAAAGTCAATTGTCAAATGAAACAAAAACAATATCACCGCTAGGCACGGCGCAGCATTTAGCGGCATTTATCAATGGGCAACAGTATCGGCGCGTAACACTACACCGAGAAAAAATTCTCTTCGGACAATTAAATCTAAACATTAAATTTTTGACCACAGTTTGAACCTTGTGTTGCAAATGTTTTTGAGTTTTTCGTTAATAGTTCAAAGTTCGTGTTTTACTTACCACATAGATTAAAATAGATTTTGAAATGTGACGTCGCGAAATTAAGGACCCCTCCCACCCCCTTGTCACACAATGTCACACTTCGTCGACCTCCTCCTTCCCCCTTAACGTGTGACGTAATTTACGGATGGTCCTTTATCCAATCGAACTGAAATTTTGCACAGGCTTATATTGTTGACGACAATACATGCAGTCGTTATCAGATTCACAAATCAATCAATCTATCAAAATTTATTCCTCTAAGAACAGAAGTTTTATATGAAAATTTTCTTACTTAGTTCGCCGAGAGATGGCTCTTATTTTATAACGAAATAGTTTTCCATGAAACCAGATCTTTTTTCGCAAGTGCTACTTATACTACACATTCCCTCCCCCCATCGAGTTACACTAATAGGAAGGGGTAGTCATTTATAAGTGTAGTATTTACGATTTATTTTACGCGACAGACGGGGGAGGGCAAGGGTTGAACTTTTCTGGGTATGTTTTGTAATTTAAATATAGTTTTTTATATTTAAATAAAAAGCCTTTTTATGCACGTTATAAGGCATATGCCATATAAAATTATGGCAAATTTTTTATATTACGCATAGCTTTTAGTTTGTACCGTACAATGTACGTTTTCATAGTCATCTGGAATAAAGCTATTATTTGCGTTATGGGACTGAAAGTTGCATCTCTTTTGGTCTGAAACATTAACTTACGTAAGCGCATATTCTTTCCGCCCCACAAAAATGAATTACGTAGTATATGGACAATTCCTAAATATTTAATCAACCAACGCTGAACTAATTCAGAACTGCCACAAAGAGTATTTTTTAATTTTAACTTTATTTTGAGTGAAAGCAGCATTTTGATTTGTTCTTTTTTTATTTTTATAGAACTCGATGAATTTTTACAAGATCTAGACGAAGACGTGGAAGGCATGCAAAGTACAATATACTATTTACAACAAGAACTACGCAAAGCAAAAGATAAAACGGCGGGCTTAGAACGTGAACTAGCTGCGTTACGCTGCAGCACGAACAATGTTGAAAGTGGTGGTGAAACGTTAGTGAAAACAGAACTGAGCGAACGCAGTGGTAACGGTGACGTCGAGATGTCGCAAATCAAGACCGAAACACAAACGCCGCCGCAACAAAAGAAACTGAACGGCAACTGTAAAAGTGCTTGTGATGAAAACTGTAGGACTCCAGGTGTGGATTCCGATTCCGAGCCGGAGTCGAAAGTTAATGTGGTGAACAAAGACCACGGTGACGATGATACTAGGGACGTAAAATCACCGAGTGCAATGGTAAATGGCGACGCGAAACGGACGTACGATAGCGATTCAAGCGAGAGTAATCTACGAACAAATGTGACTAAAAAAGTGAGACGTTCATCCGTGTTATCGTTGGAATATAATGAAGACAATATGGACGATGATGCTCTTATTATTTCAACAAACGGCGATGGAAGCATATCGGACGCAGAGTAAATACAGTGAATTATCGATAAGTTGAACAAATTCCCAAAAACCATAAACAAATCTTCGACTTATCTTTAGATTGAGTCATTAAACATTCGAGCTATCAAGGGTTGAGTTCGAGTTATCCATTATCAAGATGTCTATGAAATTCAAATTTTTAATCCCCGTTTATATCCTCAAAAAGTTGTTACTTTGCAACAACTGTCTCTAGGATTGTTATAAAAAGGATGTTTGTGTGAAATTCAATAGCAAAGAAAATTTAAAATCACTAAACAAGACTTCAGTACTGTTAAGAAAGCTGTGAAAATGACGACCATTTGTTTCTTCCATTCATGAAGCATATAATATATAACGAGGAACGCCCTTGTGGTAAGGGGGTATTTTAGACTAGAAGCCCGAATTTCGAGCGTTTTTGGGAATTGATAAAAAAGAAGCATTTGGATATTTTTACTATACAATTTTTTATCATTTGTTCATTTATATTCAGAGTACACAAAATTATTTAAAAAAAAAATTTTCATTGATTTATGAGTTCTTGAAGTAGAGGGGAAAAAAAAGGCCGTGTCCTCGTCGCCATGATTTCTATCCTTGTGGTCATCTGAAAAATAAAACAATGACGGATTCTTGATTAGTGCGATTATCGCTATCTCAGAAACCTGCAAAACAGAAAAAAATTTTTTTTTTCATAAAATGGCGGCTATTCAAAAAAAGGTCGATTTTTTTCACTAATTTTTTAACTTTGTCGAATTTTTTAAAAATATTACAAATTTTCATATTTTTTTTGGTTCATGCCATAGAGAGATATTTAAAGAATATTCATGCCAAATTTCAAATAAATCGGCTGATTAGAACTTGAGATATTGTGGCTACCGCATCGAAAAAAGTAGTTTCGAGAAAAACGCGTTTAAAGTTTCGGGTAAAGTTACATCCAGTGGCCATACAATGGTTGTTAATACTTACATTTTTTAATCGGCGATTCCTGGTCCAAAAATAATTAAAATTTTAAAAAATCCTCTTAAGGAAATATTCTTAAAGGTTTAAACTTTAAGAAAAGAAAAATCGATTTTTGCAAATTTCTAGACTAGAATACCCCATTAAAGAAATGATGCTAGTGCATTTAACTTTAGTCAAAATGATTCATAAGAAAATAAGAGCGCTACAGCAGCTATTCTGGAGCAATTCAGTGGATCCCTTATTTTAAGAGAATTTGAATATTTCACTAATAATTTTCACGATATTTCTCTTTCTATTTTATATTCCATGGTCCTTATCTATGAATCAATAAATGAAAATATACAATTGAAGAACCAAATGACCTAAATAATTTCGATATTACCAATATTTTTCCTACGGTAAACGCTAGTTTCGGAAATATATTTGTAGTTATTTTTAGTATATTACTTAATTTTCATTATTTAAAAAAATCGAGATATATTTCCTTAAAATTTTCTTTGATATCCTTAAAATATCCATATTTTACTCGTGAAAGTTTTTGTAGACATCTTGAAGTTCGACTCATTGAAGGAAAAAAATGATTAGTAAAGAATCGATTTTATTTGTTAGAATAAACTTAAAAGTTAAGAATTAACAATCATAGCCTATAATTCAACTTGTGAAGTTAATGCCGGTCAGGAGTTCAACTTATAGAGATGGAGGTTTCCACAAGAACACTTTGAGTCATCTGAACAATTACAAACAAAATTTTCGACTTTTTAACGTGAAAATATACAGGGTTAAAATAAGATGAGTTAGTTCCGAAAAAATTGTTCAATTTATTGATGTTCGACTTATCGAGAGTTCACTGTCCTTCGTTATATAAACCGACGAAAAAACGTTCTCTAATTATGTCTCAAATTTATTATCATTTCGAGGAAATGAATCCTAATGGAGTATCACGAAAATTATCTGGGACATTGACGATTCATTTTAAGGTTCATTTCCAGATTCGTTTTATTATATAACTACTATTTTTAATTAAAAAAAATAGATATTTAAACCTTTTATTTTTAATCTAACTCATAGTTATTATGTGATGATTTCTTTAAGTTTTTAAGAATCTGGTTTTTTGTTCTGAGCTGCCACTTAAATAATAAGTTATTAAAAATAAAAACTTCTCATGGAAATCGGAAAATTAAAAAAAATATTTAATATTTTTTCTCAATAAATTTTCACTTAATTATTTAAAAATATACGTAATATATTTTTTCAATATTAATTTAAAAAAAATGTATATATTATATTATATATTATGGATCGTATAGCTTTAGGCGTGCTTTTCTTTTCAAGTTTATGTTTGGGAAACTGACTACAAAATTAATACTGTTGATTTGTATATTAGTAAATTATAACTTTAAGTTAACGAATATTGAAATGAGGGGACTAAAGAGAAAGATTAACGTAATTTGTGCGAATAATTTAATTGAATATTTTGTTTGAAATGTAAAAGTATACGATTTGTTGAGATGAAAAAAGAACAGATTAGTATTTTGCGGGACAAAATAAAGCAATAATTATGTGTTTGTGTAAAATATTAATTTCTTTAATATAAATATTAAAACAATACAAACTCGAATGATGTTCCAAAAACTGACTAAAAAAACGAAAACTTCAAACAAAGCTCACTGATTTCGTATGGAAAAACTGAAACGGTATTTAATTTGGCATATTAAAATTGAAATGCATTAGTTCTGTTCCAAATGAATATGGAACCGTACATTGAACGGTATAAGTCATGCGCCAGTTTAAAGTTATGGCAACTTTTTATATTGATTTCACATGGTTTGTACCGTACAAGGGTTTGCTTTTATTTTCCCCTGAAACAAACGTTTTATTACACATAAGTGATAATAATTACATGCCAGACTTGCCAAAACGATTAACTCACCTTTCACTGTATTTTTTTATAGGTTAACATCATCATGTATTGATGCATAAGTAATAAGTGATAACCTACTCATATTTTTTGTGTGTTTTAAGTCGCTTTAACATCAACGGTCGTATTACGACTGTCTAAACAAATAAAATTTCTGTATGTCATACATCTAAATTCTTAATCTTTATATCTAGGGATTCGACGGGGATCGAACCCAGTACCACTGGCGCATGTAGCGGGGAAAGCAATTGCTTTGTCAAATTGTATCAGCCATTTATTTAGGTTATTAATAAATATTAAAATTTCCTCACATTTTTCGATATGACCACACAGTGTTGTAACGATTATAAAAAGGGCATAATATCTCTTAGCGTCTTCAATTCTTTAATACTCCTACTTTATATTTTGACTTGTGACGTCACGAAACTAAACGTAAATGGGAAATAAGAAGATTTAATAAGCCCATAAATTCATAAATTTGGTTCATTTAACTAAAATAATGAAGTTTTAAAGCATTTTATTAAAAATGCAGCAGTGTTTGGAACTTCCATTCTGATAATCATTCACATTTTACATGTATCATTTGTAGATGAAAAATTCAGGTCTAATAAAATATAAGGTAACAATTTTGTCTTTCAAAAAAACAAGAAAAATCCAAGTTTTAAGCATTAGCAATATTAAAAAAAATCCAACAAAAAATCGGATTTTTTCCAAATGAAAATGGTTTACCAGGTCTGCCTTAAAACCAGTACAACCTTTTTTTGAAAGTAACATTTAGATGACGAGTTTCAACATAAAAAATAATATAATATTGAATTTTAAGCTCAACTTCTCCATTTGTATTACTGTCCCATAATATAGGAGCAAAACTCCCTCGTCCAAATCCGCCCTACACCTAGAGTGTGTATGTTTGTGTATAATTTAATTGTTCCTATTTATTAAGTTAATTATTTCGATAATCTTTTGTCCTTTGTATTTATTCAATTCTATCTCCCGATAAAATTAGGTGAATTTTTTAATAGGAGATAATTCAATTTTTTTTTATTTTTAAAAATGGGCCTTTGGGTTTTTTCGTAGATATTAAAAATAAATTCGCCCATTAAAACATGTTCAATATTAGTCGTACATTTCAAAATCATGATTATCTCCGAATAAAATTTAAAAGAAAAAAACATTGTTTAAAGTAATGAAGTTGAATAATCGTACAACTTTCTCCTGTTTATAAAAGAAAACTTTGATTTGAAACAAAATTGTACAATATTTGTAAGATTTATTGAGGAAGATAATAAGTAGACTTGTTACGTATATGTTTGTAAATTGTAATATGTATATATTAAAAAAATTAATAACAATTAAGCTATAAAATGATTTTAAAAAATCACAATATATCAAGTAATCGCTCATTAATGATATAATTTATTTTTTCGATATCTGCGTGCAGTCTTTTCCATTCCACATCCGTAAATTCACAATTTTTAATCAGATCAAAAGGATAACATTTTCAGGCTAAAAAACGTAAATTAATCGTTGTTGATATATAGTTATCTTTTTTTTTTTGGCCTGAAACATCATTTCGGTTTCGTTTAATATGTGATATCCTTGATGAGTGAGAATCCCTGAGGGTCAATATCAAGTTTTTTAGATGAGATAACTTTGTGTTTTGTCCTCAAAATGTATATATTGGTTCATTTTTCAACAAAAAATCTCGATGAAAAAATCAACGATGTTAGTTCACGGTTTTTTGGCCTAAAAATGTTTATATTCGTTTTCGTTTAAAATGTGATATCCTAGATGAGAAAGGATCGCTGAGGGTCGACATCAAGATATTTTTTCAACAAGGAAAACTTTCAATATTTTCCTGACAATGTATACATATTTTGGTCAATATTTCAACGAAAAATCTCGGAGAAAAAGTCAACGATGGTTGTTCATTGTTTTTTTACCTATGAAAATTTTGTCATTTTGATTTCGTTTAATATGCGATATCCCGGATGAGAAAGGACCTTTGAGGGTTCATATTAATTTTTTTTTTCAACAAGGATAACTTAATTTTATCCTCAATATTTTATTTCCATTGTATAAAGTTTAAACAATAAGAACTCAAAGAGAAAATCTACAATTTGCACACGATTTCACGGTTTTTCTCGCATAATGTTAAAACGTTTTAAAGTAACTTACTAGACTAACTAACTTACTGAAAATTTTGTTTAACTTATAACTAAATTGCTCTTACGTACCAATTGATATAAGAATAGTTTTATTTTAAAAATTGATTTCGACTATTTCAGGATAAAAAATGAAAATGAAATTTGTTGACGCTTCGAAGATATTCGTAATTTACCATCTCCAGAAAATCACATTAAATGACCAACTTAGGCAATCACAACATACATAATTGCATTCTCAGTTGCCTGTTCCATACTATCGAGGCTATCGAGCTACAAAGTTTATTGGGTTCATTGAGAATTTGTAAAAACAATAATTGCGAATGTCTCGAGAATGACGAAAAATAGTGAAAATCCGTTTGACAACTTTTTCGATCTTAGTCTCGACTATCGATATGCTAAGTTTCATTCGATTTTACAATCGTAAAGTCTCGACTGAACTTTTACCTGTGACTGAAGTTTGAACGCATATTAACACATTGAAATAATATATGGAGAAATAAAACAATTCTTTGTATTGAAGTTATAAGTTACTATTTTTTATCGACATACTTTAACTAAATTATAATATGTTCTCTTGTAGCTTCGTAGGAATACCGGCGACTGGCATGTAAAAGGTACTTCTGTTCGAATCCTGGTTCCGGCGATGTTTTTTTTCTTATCTATTTCGCTAAAAATCATGTATTACTCTTTATTCGTTACAGTGTTTACGTTTTAACTTTCATCGATCGTTTATCCCCCGTCCTTCGAGACTTAATCGATAACTTTCGTAGGACGTGGTGATAAACGATCGATAATGGCGCGTTTATTTGTTTTGTTTTTTCTCCTAATGTGTTTTTATTAATGGTTAATTTTAATATCGAGAATAAAGTTTGAAAAAATTACAAAAACGGGCATTTTTCGAATGTTAGGTAACGTCTCATATTTCGTTAACTATCGTACGTTAACGAAAGTTCATTGGAATCAGCGTGAATTACTCTTTCGATTGACACCAAGAAAGTTACATCGTTGAGTTTTTTTTTGAAAAAATTTCAAAGAAAATTTGCGGAGAAAATAGTTTTTCTTTTAAAAAGAAAATGGTTGTCTGTAAAGTCGGTTTACGGACGATAGTTTTACGTGATAACGTCATAAAGAAACATTGATGAAAAGTTGCATACTTTTATGAATTGAATTATTATCACTGAATTATCATTATTTTGTACAATACAAAGAAGGAGTTAATTGAAAATTAACAATTTTCTCAAAATGAAATCAGACTGAAAATTATGGATTCAACAATTATTGAATACGAGGCGTAGCTTGTAGCTTATTGTAGAAGTTCTCGAAGAAGCTCGCGTGGCAGCGTTCCAATAGCACAACTCTATCGTGCCTCTCTATCGCTTGTATCGCGTTCTCGCTTGCACGCACAGGCTCAAATGGAACGTGACACTTTTTCTTACAGGTTGCCCATGTTCATCAATTTATAAGACGTTATCGCGTCAAAAAAATTGATATCGACCCCCAGGGATCAGGATATCACATATAAAAACTTAAAACGAAACAGAAAGGACAAATGTCAAAAACACAAATGTGTAGTAGTCCAGTCAAATAACTCTTTAAATCGACATTCGTCCGGGGGAGCTGATTTTTTGATACAACATAAAGATGGCCATTCCTAAGAAACTGCTAAAAATTCAGCTCTCAAATTTTCCGGGAACTTTGGGAAAAATGGGTTTTCTTTCTAATTTTCTATATAACTTGAAAACGACTTACAAATCGTGAAAAAGTTTCAAATAAAAGTTGTAGAGCAAAGCATTTTACATAAAAAATGTTCAGTAACTAATTTCCTTAAAGTGGATAGTTTGTCTTCTACAAGCCTGTAAAGCTTTTCGGCGCTCAAAAGTTTGCGGGACGACGTGACGTCATAAAAATGGTGGAAGAGAGACGACCGTGTTTAGAGAGAGACAGCCGTTGTGCCACATGAATACAAAGTATACATGTGTGTGTGCGTAACGTATTTTTGTCATTGTTTGTTTCAAATAATTCTCTATTAACTCAAAAGTATATTAATGAATTTGTAATTTATACAATATAAAGCAAAATTTAGTTTTGTTTTGACCAACGCAAAAACGAAACAATGTTCTCAATTCCACATGTATGATATATTTTGTTTTAATGTCAGATCACGCATAACTTTTGACTTAATGATTCGATTTTAATTTTTTTTATCTAGGTACATAGGAAATATGTCTAAGTTTATCCTATTTTTATTTGAATAAAAAATCCATCTCTAAAGGTTTGAAAAACAGGGGATGAAATATTAATATTTTATTGAACTACCCGATTTTGATGATTTTGTTATCCTAGACAATTTTTTAAAAATTACTTATTCTAATTTCAATTTAAAAAAAATCATTAAGGGTTAAAAAACAAGGGATGAAATAGACACTTTTAACTGGCTATTCCGATTTCGATTATTTTTTTTATTGTGTACAGCTTATTCTTTAGTTGATCACATTACAATTAGTATAGAAACAAATTCACCCTTTAAGTTTGAAAATGTTCGGAAGTAAAACGAGGATTAACGAGAACTCACGAAAATTGTTAATTGAATTTAACATTGATAAAGGAAAGCGGATCGGGACTTTGGTTATAGCAATTCTTGTTTTTTTTTAGGACGAAAAATTCGATTCTATTATTCATGTGTAGTTTAATAAAATTTGGCTAGATTTTCTATCCTTCTTTAACAACGTTAGATACAATTAACAATTTTCGTGGGTTCTCGTTAATCCTCGTCTTACTTCCGAACATTTTCAAACTCGTTCACGGAAAAATAATCCTTAATCAATTCATAAGCATGTATGCGCTTGGCGATTATCCTAAATCTACTTGGACTGATTCGTAATTTTATGATGGTTTTCTTTCTTAGGAATGGCCATCTTTATGTTGTATCAAAAAATCAGCCCCCCCGGACGAATGTCGATTTAAAGAGTTATTTGACTGTGATTTGACTGGACTATATGATATTATTATAAATTGATGAATCAATAATTGCATCTGCATCAATATTGTATTGGCTACCGAATGTTTCGAATTAAATATGGATGAAATGGGTCATGTGTACTGAAAAATAGTACCTCGAAACAAACTTTTAATCGCTACTAAATGTTTTCATTTAAAAAAGAAAGTATTTTAAACTTTTTATTCTCCAAGAAACCTCCCTTATGTGTAGACATTTAGGTAGAGACAATTATAGAGAACACTTTTAAGTTAAAAAAACATTTTATTGAGTTGAATTTATTTTATATTACAATTTTAAATAATTTTCATACGAAGTTCCATTAACGATAAAACGATAAAGCGTTTAATGTAATAGTCAACGATCATTAGTTAATCAACCAATACAAACTAAAACAAAATAAAAAATATAAAAGTGGATGAACACACAGACTGATTGATGGTATCCATTGCATGTGGATGTGTGAAATGGTAGATCGATGAAACATTTGCCATTTATTTGCTGAAATTTATTCCCTGAGAAAAGCTTGAGCTCTTGCTGTAAGTTTTCTGACTCGACCCCGACTGCTAACGCTGGTGATGGGTTCTAGATGTGGTGGTTCATCGTCTGATAGATGAACCCGAGATCGTCTTTTGGTTTTATTGGAAATATTTTGGTCACTATCATCGGAATTCTCTTTATATTGAGGTCGTTTTGCACGACGCGGTCTCGTTGTTAAGGTGTTTAAGGGTACATCGTCATCGCTTGAAGAATACGAAATATTGGTCTGTAATCGAGTTTCGACACTATCATTTACTTCATCAGAGGAATCTTCGCAGGAAACAGTTTGATTTTGAGTTTTGTGTTTACTAAGTGGCTCATTGTCACTATCACTGTAATTATCATTGTCTTTGTGGATTAATATCGGTAATTCATTCGAATCTGATGTACCCCCCTTCGCGTGGTTTACGTCATAATCGTGGTCACGCATCACCGTGCTATTATGGGGTTGTTGCGCTTCACTACTCTGACTAGATTCGTCGACAATGGGAAACTTTTGCGTCTTTTCATTGATTAAGCCTTTTAGAGGCTTTGAATCACTACTGGTATCACTATCAGACTGACCATTGATGTTATTGCTTATACGATTAGTGTTGAAGGTGGTTTCTTCGTACGATGAATTTATTTGGATTTTTCGTTTTGCGGATCGTATTTCAAACTCGGAATCACTATCTTTTTTCCTTCGCTTTTTTGTACGAGGCTTTCTCTCGTCACTATCACTAGCTGTAATTCGGCGTCGTTTATAGGTACGTGGAAGTTGAAACTCCGAACCACTAGATTCATCCTCGTCGTCATCGTCATCATTTGAATTAACATCTCCATTTCTCATATTGTTTTGTACCCGCTTCATCGTTGCTTTTCTTCTCGATTTATTTTTACAATTATTTTTTTTACTGACTAAATTTTTACCTTTTGACTTATTAGGCTTATAACTATCTTCTGAATCACTTTGTGCTTTTTTCGTTCGTCTTTTAGATTTTAAACGTAAATTCGCTATAGGTTCACTACTGTCTTCATTACTACTTTCTGATTCGTCCGAATTACTTTCACTGTCACTATTAGATGATTCTTCTTCAACGTCGACTTCCTCGTCTTCATCACTACCCACATTACTATCGTTCTTATTCCCCAGAGTTCCTTTCTTTGGTGTTCGTTTAAGACCATTTGTTGTTTTACTAATACCGTTAATTGAAATGTTTTTGTTATGAGAGGGTTCACCGTTTGTCGTTATGGTTCTTCGGGTTGTGGCAGGGTTTCGATTGCTTATGCGAATTACGTCATCTTCGTCGTCCTCGGAGGTGGAGAGATCCCGAAGACGTGATGGGCCCGCATGGCCATTGTACCGGGTGTTCATTTTGTTTCCGGATGATGTTGATGGTGTTGCGAGTGATGTGGATGCGCCTCTGGAGGATGAACGTTTTGGGTTTACGTTTTGACGTCGTCGGGCTGCTTTCCAATTATATATTAAGCGTCTAGCATGTTCTTCAAACATCGCCGATAAGCGAATGGTCATCGAATATATCTACAAAGATAAAGAAATTTGAATAAGTAATAACGTTTTTTGAAATAAATACAAATTATTTTATAAGAGCCATGTTTTAAAAAGCAACGATTTGTCGTAAGCTAATAAATGATAATGATATTACAACAATTTCAAATAAAAATTTTGTCATGTTATAACTCGAAACTAATTAAAAAAAGCTTTTATCGGTCATTTTTTTGCTGAACTATAAATTTGGATTGAAAATGAGATTTAAAGGAAATTTCACGCTCTACAAAAAGACCCTGAAACAAAGTTTCTAAGAGCAGTCGTTTCAAAGATATCAGATTTCAAAAATAGCACTAATTGAAATTTTAAATATTTTCTAAATTTGTGCTAAGGACCTTTTTTCTACAGCTTGAAATTTCCTGCAAGTCCCTTCTTTCGGATGTTGTTGTTACGATGAACTGTGTCAAATTAATGAAAATCCATAAATAAAAAAATCCAGTTATTCAAATGAAACAAACAAAATGGATTGAAGCAAACCTTAATATTGGTATTAAGAGCTCGTTTTGGCGTCAAAATTGTTATTTTAATACACCAGGGGCATCCAAAAGTATCGGGAATTGAGTTTTGATAGGGAGGAAGAATTGGGAAATTAATTGTTTACCCATGTGATCGTTACGGCCATGCCACCTGAGTCAGTGTGCAAAATTGTAACGCTGTGAGTGCATAGGTTTGCCCTTATAAATTTTTTCTTTTTTTTTTTCAACAACTTTTTCCATTTTGGCGAAAACGTGATGTCAGATTGTGGAGAGCAACGCGCGGCTGTGAAATTTTGTTTCCTGTTATGATCGGCCGCGGAAACTATTCTTATGCTTAAGACTGCTTAATAGGAATCCTGCCCCAAGTAAAACCAGATTCTAAGGGTGGTTTTCACGTTTCAAAAATGGAGAAATGTCAAATGACGATTAATCCCGTTTAGGACGCTCTTTAACGTCAAGAAGTGACGAAAACACCAACAAAATCAGTTCTCTCATTTGTGAAGACCGCCACCGAACCATTGATCAACTCTGTGAGATACCTGGCGTATCATGGAGTTCAATTCAGAGGATTTTATCCGAGGATTTGAACATGAAAGGGATTGTAGCCAAATTTGTCCTTCGCCTTCAGACAGACGAGCAGCACAGGGAGCGTCGACTTCAAGCATTTTTTGACAAAAAACGGCATGACACCAATCCCCCCTCCAATTATCCGAATCTAACACCCTGTGATTTTTTTTTGTTTCCTAGATATAAAGGGGCCTGAAAGGAAAGGGCAAGATTGCAGTTTCCCGGGCGCCAAGATTTGACGACGGATTCTTATAGATCTCGCAAAAATAAATCGAAAATGAAGAATACAATTTTTCGAGTTTTCGCTTAGTTTTCGAGATATTGATTTTTAAAAATTGTATCGAAAACGTCAAATTTGGCCAAAATATGACGTAAGCACGAGGCTTGAGCAAAACGTATGCGAAATTAAGTTAGATCATTGACAACAAGTCAACAATATGAAACATATGAAATGTTTTTAGTAATACACTTATTTACCAATTTAAATTGCCTTAATCAACTATGCTTGTTTTATGATCACTATTCTTTTCTTTTTCAAATGATTGTATAAAAGAAGAAAGTAATAATTTAAATAATGTATGGAGACCGTTAGTAATAAAAATAATTCAAAATTATGAAAGAAATGGTACATTGAAAAACATAATTTTTGGACGTTTCTAGTGTTTTAGGAAATTATTTTTTGACTAAAAACAACGCGGTGGTCACAGGAAAATAAATTATTTTTTCTTGAGAAATAAGTTGAGATAGATTTTTTTTTATTTATAAGCCCCCGTCGGGAGCTGCACCCCCGGGCCCCGCTTCTTTTCTTTTCAGTATGATTTCACTTTTGATAAATAAATATTTTAAAAAAATGAAAAACCGACTTCAAAATATGTAAAAATTCTTAAACAAAAAATGCACTAAAAAGTAACAAAATAATGGCGTATCCTTGCAGTATCTACAACTTACAAATTATTAGGATGATACAATGTACAACTATTGTTATTTTTGGAGTTGGTGTCAGCCAAGGAAATACGACTATATTGGTACTTAGCAAAAAACGAGAATACCTTATGAAAATTATTTTTCAAATGAACTTTTAAACAATATACTCAAACTGTAACAATATCTAGCGACCTTTAAACTACAAAATACCAATACCAACTAAACCTTTTTAAAATTTTTACAAATTACTATTTCATCTCTAATTTTTAACCCCTTATGAGTGGATTTTTTTTTTAAATGGATAGGAGATTAATTTAAGGTTGTGTTCTACAAATATAAAAAGAATTATCAAAATCGAGCTATCCAGTAAGAAGTTAATATTTCATCCCTTAGTTTTCAACCCCTTAGAAGTTGAAGATTTCCCTCAAATTAAAACTGGACCCCACGAAAAGCACCAGCTTTCAAATAAAAAAAGAATTATCGAAATCGAGCTATCCAATAAGAAGTTAGTATTTCATCCCTTAGTTTTCAACCTTTTAGAAGTAGAAGATTTCCCTCAAATTAAAACTAGACCCCACGAAAAGCACCAGCTTTCAAATAAAAAAAGAATTATTAAAATAGAGCTATTCAATAAGAAGTTAATATTTCATCCCTTAGTTTTCAACCCTTTAGAAGTAAAAAATGTTCCTCAAATTAAAATGGGAACACACGAGAAGCACTAGCTTTCAAATAAAAAAAGAATTATCGAAATCGAGCTATCCAATAAGAAGTTAGTATTTCATCCCTTCGTTTTCAATCCCTTAGAAGTAAACGATTTTCTTCAAATTAAAATTGAGCCACACGAAAAGCACTGGCTTTCAAATAAAAAAATAATTTTCAAAATCGAGCCATCCAATAAGAAGTCAGTATTTCATCCCTTAGTTTTCAACCCCTTAGAAGTGAACGATTTCCTTCAAACTAAAATGGGACCATTCGGGAAGCATCAGCTTTCAAATAAAAAAAAATCATCAAAATCGCTTCACCCAGTCGGAAATGCTGAGGTAACAAACATAAAAAAAAAAAAAAAAAAAAAAACAGTCGAATTGAGAACCTCCTCCTTTTTTTGAAGTCGGTTAAAAATAGTATTTCAATAAAATCGGTTTTGATGTTATACGTATCATACATTTTCATAAATACGGAAAAAATTCGGCGTGTGAACGTTGTAAAATAGTTACGATCACCTGTCAAAACTTCGTAGTTCTTAAAATGTCCGCATTCACCAAATTTATCTCCCTTAAGAAATAACATTGGAACAATTAAAATCGGGTTTTCCTCGAAAACTAAGCGAAAACTCGAAAATTAGTATTCTTCATTTTCGATTTATTTTTGCTAGATCTATAAGAATCCGTCGTCAAATCTTGACGCCCGGAAAACAGCAATATTCCCAAGGAAAGCGTATTGCCACTGTGGAGGAGGTAAAACGAAAATCGCTGGAAACCATAAAGAATATCCCAATAAACGATTTTAAAAACTTTTTTTAACAATGGAAGGATCGTTTGAAGAAGTGCGTTGTAGTAAATGGAAAGTACTCTGAAAGTGACCAAAATTTGGTGTAAACTTTGGACTAAATATGAGGAATTTCCCGATTTTTGACCCCCCCCCCGTATACTATCGTTTTTTGGACACAGATCAACATTGCATCAATTATAATGTAACGACACAAAACAGCGTGGATATCATTATTCAAAAATTATTTTAAAACTTTTATAAAAGCATGCAGTCTTCAACTATTTTTAACGATAACTGCCAAAAAATAGTTTAAATAAACGTATAAACTGATAAAATATATAAAATGCATGCGTGTTCAATGAATCATCTAATTCATTTAAGGGACTTACCATCAACGTGTCCCGCTAACATTCAGCATGAAAAGTTTTAATGAGTGTTTGTATAAAAACCAATTAAATGATTATGAGATAATTTTATAAAAAAAAAGAAAAAGTTAAAAAAAATAACGAAAAATGACACAACTGAGCAATGAATGAAAAACGATTAATAAGATACACAAAGAAATGTGCTTACCCTCGAACGTTTGTTTGTATTGTAATTTCTGGAATTTTGAAAAATCAATCGTATATCTTTGCAGAAATCCATTGGCGTTTCGTAATTACCACCCAGTAAGTCTTCCTTTACTGTTCCCAAATCCATTGGTGTATCAATAATTTGTTGATAATCTTAAATAGAAGAAAAAGTTAACGACTATTTTAGTTACTTATTTTTTTGATGTTAGTACCTGGATGTTCCAGACTATCAACGGGTTGTCGAAATGGTGTTGAATCTTCACATTGCCATAAGGCTTCTAAGAGATTAAGCGCTTCCTTTTTCCAGTCGGCTGGTTTTTCTAAACGTTTACTTCTTCTCATGCCTCGTAATCGAGTTATTCCGTTGCTGGTGGAAGGTTGTGAATGATCAGGACCTCC
Organism: Sisyra nigra; assembly: GCA_958496155.1. Classification (NCBI taxonomy): domain Eukaryota; kingdom Metazoa; phylum Arthropoda; class Insecta; order Neuroptera; family Sisyridae; genus Sisyra; species Sisyra nigra. Next base: position 25,375,450 of record OY292316.1, on the reverse strand, counting down.
GGATGAGTCATTATTGTCGACTTCTTCGGAATCAGAGGACATGTAGGTGTCGACTAGTTGATGATAAACAGCACCTACGTCAACATCATTTCTTTCCCTAAGAAAATAAATAACAAAATTAATATATTAACTCTTGAAATATTTAGAAAAATAGAAATGCTATTTCATAATGCTTACGGTTTACGATAAAATACTAGGGTTTGTAAACCCTTTTTTTAAGTAAAAATCAAATCCGAAAACTCGGTTATTCAATAAAATAAAAATATGAAAATGTTTAAACTGTATTTTAAATTATTTAAAATGAATTTTACAAAAGAACTTTGGCGAAGTATTTAAAAGACCCAAACTATGCAAAACCAAATCAATTATTAAAGTGAAACTTTTTATACATCGTCTCAAATTTTTGGCCTGTCTTTAGCATGTCGCATGTTACATTCTCGGCAGGGAATCGGTAAGACTAGTATACACATTGTTATCTATATACCATGTCGTTTTACCAGGGGTGTTGCGCGAGTTATATTGTTAAATGGCTATTTTCCTCTCCATCACAACGCAATGTTTTAGTATATTATAAGTTGTCATTAATTGTCAATCATATTGGCATTGGAATTTGTGTGTTTTGATTAGTGTATTGATATAAATGTTGTTGTTCACTTAATCATGACAGAAAATGATACAGCTAGTGAAAATAGTGCAATAATATCCGACTGTGAATTAATTTTACGCCGTAAGAGAAAGACTGCCGACAGAGTTCGTGCTTATAGAAATAGGAAAAAGGCTCCTTGTGAGTTGATTTAATTTTTGTAGTGAATTTATTAGAATTATTAGATCTTTCTGCTGGTGCATAATATGTTTATTTATGTCGGAGCGATATGTTGTTTAGTGTGGAGCCCTTTCGCCCAGAAACTATTTCCTCGCCATCACATACTTTATTTAATAATGATTGAACACAGTGAAGCCAGATCGTGGGATTTCTTTACCCCCACTTAGCAGCACATACGTCATAAATTGAGGAGCAAAATGTCCCCTCCATATGACACGGATAGGTAAAACAACACCCATACAACGCGTTGTAAGTGTGTGTTACCTATCCGTGCATATCCGTGTCATATGGAAGGGACATTTTTTTCCTTAATTTATGACGTATGTGCTGCTAAGTGGGGGTAAAGAAATCCACGATCTGGCTTCACTGATTGAACATGATATTCTTGAAGTAACGTTACAAAAGATAACAATAGGCAGATGCTCGATTTAACAATAATCAGCAAATTCAATAATGAAAATATCATTCGAGTATTAACATCAATAATGGAAATTCAAAATTAGTTGCAATGGCGCGCGTTAAGTCAAAGACAGCGAATTCGTGCCACATCCCTTTCTTTCTATTCTATTTTCATACACTGAATTAAATAATTTTCCGAAAATTTTCAGTTACTTGAGTATCTAAAATCCGAAAAAAAGTTTCACTTGCATCGTGGTTCCGTAAAATCACACAATCATTTCTTTAACTGGAAGTTTCTCTGCCATATTCGTCAAAAACAGAAATGTTAAATTTTGGAAGGCGATTATTAGAAAGAATGTTTCAAATTGAATCAGAACCAGAAAGTTTGTAGGTTGGAATAGTGAGATTCAAATACATAATAAAAGTGAATGAAGTGGAAATGTCGCTAAATGATGAACGTTTAGGGCGCGTTCAGACGGATCAACTAAACTCGCCTGACTATTTTCAATCTTGTAGACTGTAGCAGGGTAAGCGACGCGAGAAAAGAAGCACAAGCGAGTTGAATGGGAAGCAAATTGAGCAGAATTGAAAGAAAACTGATCAACAAAAGTTTGATACAGTCAATCTTTTGTTGAACGAGTTTAGTTGATCAGTTTTCTTTCAATTCTGCTCAATTTGCTTCCCTTTCAACTCGCTTGTACTTCACTTCTCGCGTCGCTTACCCTGCTACAGTCTACAAGATTGAAAATAGTCGGGCGAGTTTAGTTGATCCGCCTGAACGCGCCCTTAGAAAAGAATGTCAGTTATTTGAAACAATCGGGAAAAGAACGAGCAACTTAGAATTACTTTTAAATGCCTTAATCACAGTTAAACCATCTTCGACGGATTCAAAAAGAGCATTTTCTGTGTCAGGAAATTTTAGAGTAAAATTGCTCTTTAAAAATGTTTTTATCAGTTTAATTAAATTTTGAAATTCGCTAATGAACTTTTATAACTGAAGTTGAATTAGAAATAAAAAAAAATAAAAAATTAATGGTGTTTTTTTTTTTTTTTTTTTTGTAAATAAACACAATAAGGAGAGTGGACTGGGGTGGTTTTATTATTATAATATATTTAATTTTCTTAAAAACCCGGTTTTAACAAAGTACGGTTTTTTGCAAACCCTAAACTAATACTTACTTGATGATCCTTAAACATAAATCCGTTATGATTCGAGCTTGTTTGACGATTGGACTGTGAGGCTTGTTAAATTTTTCTGCATTCGTAGCCAAATACCGTACATCAAATTGTGCAGAAGTGATTCGTCGATAAAAATGATTATCAAAGCGCGCTTTTATAGTGGATAAATCGATTGGATATTCAACGACGAACGCATAGCTAGGATACAGATTTAAGTCAACGGGAGCTACAAATGGTTCAGCAATCGCTAATCCCATAACTTGATCGAGTCCGGCGATGATTCGTCGGCAAGTCGCGTCTCGATCACCACCCGGCCATTCTTCTCCGATTGGTTGGTAGAGGATCGCTCGGATTTCTTCAGGTAACACCGGCACGGCGCCGCCGACTGTTTCTGGTAGTCGGTCGTCGTTGATTGGTTCTAGATCCCAAGGACTCATATGTTCGTATTCACCGTTATCCCAACGCACTCGATAACACATGAATGGTGAATTGGGAAATTCATCGTTTATTGGGGATTGAGATTCAATGGTACCTAGCCACCAACCATCGTCGATCATACATCGAAAGCGATTTGCTGGTTGCCAATTGCGATTCATTGCGATATCGTACGTTTGTTTTAAAACGAAAAAATCTAATACATCCGCCATGTCGTGATATTTGATGGTGAAGGTTTCCCCTGTTAACTGCCTATCAGCATCCATCAGGGCTAGTTTTAAACAACACAAACGTGGTGGTCTTATTTCGTATTTGATTCCAACGACTTTAACTAGTTCTTGGCCCTGAATTAAATTAAACCATATAAAGATAAAACTAAGTAAAATTAAAAAAAAAAACAAGTTTTATTATTACCCGTAAAGTTATCCTGGCCCATGGTTCACTACGTGCTCCTAAATCGTATAACTTTTTTTGTTTGACTGCATCCAGATAAAGTTGATGTCCTTGCCGAAAGTACATCACTTCATCACCCATTTGGGGATAATAAGGTGCTTTCCGAGGCACAACTTCACTAAGCCATTCAGGAGGTCGAAACGCTTCTGGCACTTCCACCAACTGTTTTGGTATATCAGCAACACTTTTTTTACGGACACCATTTCGAGCAGTTCGTTTCTTCTCCGGGTCACTTTGTGGTGTGACCGGTCGTTTTTTGACCGGTTTTCGTTTCGATCTTTTCGGCGGTTCTAACGTGATTCCGTGGTCGGCCACCCAGTCAGAATAACCGGATGATTCTGAGTCGGAACTGCTTGCGGAGGATTGTAAATCTTCTTCGCGAGCTGTTGAATCGGCGTCGCTGCTGTCTGATTCGGAAGGACTGGGCAGTGATGTTGAGTCGTTGGCTTCTTCTTGTTCTTCCAGTTGTTCGGAACGTACAGCCCGTGTACGATAAGCAGGCGGTGGTCGGTTTCGACGAACTGCCCGCGTTCGTCCCATTTTATTACCTGGTGCGATCGGAACAGTGGTTATCATGACAGGTCTACGACGCATTTCGCGTCTAAATATTTCGATTTCTTGTTCTCCCAATGCTTGTCTACCATTAAAACAGAAATATTTTTAAATTATTGAAGGAATGAACATTTTAATTATTAGAGGATGTTTGGAACGGTTAGGTGTCAGTTTTTCGAATCACAATTTTTCGAAAAATTAATAATAAATAATTTTAGGGACTGAAATAATAAGGATAAATTTAGTTTTATTTGCCAGATTACACAAAACAAAATAAAAAAACCTAAAATAAGTAATTGAATAAAACCTTTTATTTAGTAATTAAAATTCAACCAGTGGTTCTCAAAATGTTGGATCCATCAAATGATATACATAGTATATAACAGGGCTTCTTAAACTATGGGTCGCGACCCCCAAGGGGGTCGCGAGACTACTGAAAGGGGGTCGCAAAGATCTGATACTTTCCAATCATTATAAATAAAATTTTAAAATTAGTATACACACTACGTACAAATATAAATACAAATAAAAATCATACAAAATACTATTGTAGTTTTATTATAACTATTTTTTGAAAAAAGTGGCAATGCAAAACTGTTATGTAGGGCCTATAAATGAAAATATGGAAGAAGCATTTAAAATAATAAATACAACGCGCTCCTCGATTTTCAACTGAACGTTCGACATTGATTACATCTACATTTACGGTTAATATATATTTCAATATATGGAGGAGGGGGTCGTTTAAAATTTCCTAAGCTTGAAGGGGGTCGCTATATAAAAAAGTTTAAGAAGCTCTGTTATATACTATATCATTTGATGGATCCAACATTTTGAGAGCCACTGGTTGAATTTTATTTACTAAATAAAAGTTTTTATTCAAGTACTTATTTTAGGTTTTTTTATTTTGTTTTGTGTAATCTGGCAAATAAAACTAAATTTATCCTTATTATTTCAGTCCCTAAAATTATTTATTATTAATTTTTCGAAAATTAACGAAAAATTGTGTTTCAAAAAATTGTAATTCGAAAAATTGTGATTCAAAGAATTGTGATTCGAAAAACTGGTCGGAAACCGTTTGGAACCATTCAATAGAAGGTGAAGGTTAAGCTTGCGCATAACTTGTATTGTACAATGTAGTTTTATATTCTAAAGAAATCTTAAAAAAATTTGTTATTACTTACATTTTTGTCGCTATATTTTCTAAGATAGCCGGTTTGCACGATTTGACAAAAATTTTCTTGACCCACTTAATACTTCCATCATGTTGCCAATTTCCACTACTCTGCCTAACACCTTCTACATCACCATTACGACGAAGTCCCACTCCTCGATGAGACCGTGGCGAATTCAAATGCCGATTTTGAGGTCCATTTTCATTCTCTTGTCCATCCAGAGGCATGTCAGCTCCTTCCCCATACTGTCGCTGAGCCAGGGCTGCGATCATCAAATCAATATCCGACCGAGGTTCTTGTTGCGGTAAACCTTCAATCACCTCTTGTTCTCCTAATAACAAATTGCAATTTAATTTTTCATTCATTTGCACGATTGATCAATCTGATTACCTCCATCTCCCACAGCTATATTAGGGATTAGTTGTTCTCCTGTACAGTGCTCACGTCCAGGTACAAGTCGTTGTAAATACGGTGGATACGGGTTTCCTTCAACGTCTACAAGAAACGGAGGAGGCATTAAATGTGGCGGTGTTTGAGTTTGTTCGTCTAAAACCCAATTGTTTTGGGTGTCTCGAATTAATGGCCGATAATCGGTATGAAAAAATAACTCTTTCGGTAACTACAAACAAACATAAAATTAGTTAAATCCTTAATTTATCGCTATTTTTTTAAATACCGTTTTCATTCGTTCATTTCCAGTTCCAAAACCAAACATTAAAATGTGTCCGTGGGAATCAGTAGCGGCTATACTATTTCCATCGGGAGACCATTTAGCGTCGAAAACTGCTCCATGACCTTGTCCTTCGATTGTATTTAAAAAATTTGCTAGTGACACCCCGTTTTTGGTGTCCCATATAAAAATCTGGCCATCATGTCCAGCTGATAGTAAAATATTTGGATCGTGCGGATGTGATTCAAGCACGTAAACTTCATCGGTGTGACCCATTAAAACTCGGCTTAATTTTCCGGTATCCGCATTCCACACTTTTAATGAATGGTCGTTAACAGCAGTAATTACTGTGGTATCAGTACAGTTCCATGAAACCATTGTTACTCGCAATTTTTTATTATCATCTTCACTTGGTGGTGTTCTAAAAAAAATTTTTAAATTAGACATCTAATAGTTCTAATACAGTGGGACCTCCATAATTCGATTTGCAAAAGATCGGGAGTATTCAAAAATAAAGACACAAGTAACCAATAGTCTGAAACAAATATTTACCCGGGTAATCTTGTGCTCATTAAAAGTTGATAGCTTTTCCATTGCTGGGATTCAAAATGCCACACATGAGCAGTTCCATCTTTACTTCCCGAGATAAATCGCAGCCCCTGATGAGCCCACTGGATCGAGTCAACGGTATCACTATGGGCTTCTTGTTCTAAAATCCGATGCGGCCCCTCATCGCCATGCATTAAATAAACACGAACGTAATGATCAGCTGAACCAGCAGCCAAAAACATGCCTCCAGGAGAAAACGATGCGCATATCATCTGTGCTTGCCCCGGTCGTAAGCGTTCGTGATACTGAACAGGTCGTGATATAAAAGACGCTTTATTCGCTCTGTTATAAGTATACGTCCAAAAAGCCACTGAGCCATCGGTACTGGTCGATATTAAGTACCGTAAATCCCATAGAGGCGACGGGCAAAAATTCACTGATGTAATCATTCCGGTATGGGCTGATAGTACAGCGATGGGCGCTCCGGTTTGTAACTCCCAAACTCGTAATGTACGATCCAACGAACCAGCTGCTAATAATATGTTATCGGTGCTAATGTCAATATCAGTGATTTCTGCAGATGGTCCTCGAAATGTGTTTAATAATCTTCCATCGATTGCACTCCATAATTTCACTAATAAATCATCGGCTCCCTAAAATAATAACGAGATGATAGCTTCTTGTCTATAATGACGGAGTCACTTTGAAACTAAGCCACATTTAAAGTATCTACACACAGTAAGTACTAGAATTTAAAATATACCTATCGGTATAATGTAAACCTCGTATTGAATTTAAAACATCTCTTTAAAATATTACTAATTTAGAAAAAAAGTAAAAATATTTTTAATGACGTAAAAATATAGATGAAGATAAAAAAAATCTTTCAATGCTGCTTAAAACAAACTTTTTTCAACAAATGTAAATTTGTCAATTTTAGAGTTCCGAGGTTTGCGTATGGCGCCGACGATATGCAATATTTGAGCCATTTGAGCCGTTAAGTGCACAAATTGACTAACTCAATTTTTTAACTTTTTAAAAATTATCACGTCAATACACTTCGTTGACTCTTACAAGAAGACACCAGCAATCGAGTTAAGCGATGTGACTTCGTAGGGTTGTAGGGACTGGTACTAAGTAAACTGTAAAGGTCTTAGGGCTTAGATACGCAGCCGTTCCTGAGATATTGAAGGTGAAAAGTTTTGTCACCGTTTATAATCTCTAAAGTGTAAAGTACATGTAGCCAGACCATTTACCACGCGGCTACTTGCTTTTATATATGTACTTTACACTTTAGAGATTATAAACGGTGACAAAACTTTTCACCCTCAATATCTCAGGAAGGGCTACGTATCTACCCTAAAATCTTTTCAGTTTACTTAGTATCAGTCCCCCCTACAACCCTACGAAGTCGCATAGCTTAACTTGATTGCGAGCTGCTGGTGTCTCCTTGTTAGCTGTACATATCCGAAACACATTTCTCTAATAATAAGTGTTAATAGTTTTAAACGACATGCTTTTTAGCTTTAGTATAACAAACAATGAATTTCAGAGGTCAATTTTATCAATTAACTGAAATTTTTGCTTAACGAAGTTAATCAATGTGTGCACTGAACGTATATTCATACTTTAGTAAAGAGTATAGCCGTTTAACCATAAGCCAGCGGGCCCACTGGTTTTTTTGATCGGACGTTAATTTTGTTCTTATCCAAATATACCTCTAGGTGGGGGTAGTACGTATACTTGATATTAGACCGCTACCCCTTCTATTATCGGAGTTAGAGGGGTTACAACCCTTAACTTAATTATTTTTTTTCTCCGAAACTAATAAAGATAACTCAAAATTTTTTTTAGAAAAACATGTACAATAACAATTTCTATATTACATATTTTTTTCGTGCTTCAATAAAAATATTTTAGTGGTAAAAAAAATTATTGAAATATTTAAGGGGCTGTTTTTATACCTCCCTCTTAGTTGACACCCACCAAAAAAATATATTTTATGTATCTATTAAGTAACTACTTACCACAAAAATTTCCGGAAAATCGGTTTGGTGGAACATATTTTTAAAAAATATAATCCGCACTAATGTTTGGGTAGCGATCAATAATTTTATTAAGACAGACAACAAATTCAAAAAAAAAAATAGTTTTTTTTTAATTTCTTTTAAAAGTTTTGGTAAATAAGAATCAAATTACACAAAATGTTTAAAAAAATCAACATTTTTTAATTAATTAATCGTTATCACTGTCGCTTTCAATCGATGTAACAATAGCAGTTTGAACGAATATATAAGTTAATATTTCTGCAGGTCTAATAATTTTAGAGTTCTTTAGGAATAACAACACGTTCCTTTGTTGAATGACAAATTAAGCAATATCTATTTGTTTTTTGAATTCTCTTTATAGGAAGTTCCACTAGTTCAGTTTCTGATGCTGATTCGGGTAGTTGCGAATTCGCTGAATGAGATTGGCTGGTTGATTGTTCAGGTTCTGCATGCCTATATACCAGCAATCGGCACTTATAGCAAAAAATTGAGCCTATTTCCACATCAAAACTAACAAAAATATGTAATATAGAAATTGTTATTGTACATGTTTTTCTAAAAAAATTTTTGAGTTATCTTTATTAGTTTCGGAGAAAAAAAATAATTAAGTTAAGGGTTGTAACCCCTCTAACTCCGATAATAGAAGGGGTAGCGGTCTAATATCAAGTATACGTACTACCCCCACCTAGAGGTATATTTGGATAAGAACAAAATTAACGTCCGATCAAAAAAACCCGTGGGCCCGCTGGCTTATGGTTAAACGGCTATACTCTTTGTATAAATGTAATAGTTTATACTTTATATCTATTTGTATGTAAGTAATTTACAATATAGAGGTGTTCGAACTTGACAAATTGATTTAACTTAGTTTCATTTTTAAGAAAATTCTTTTTTTCTGCGTTTTCTTAAGTTTTTATTACGGAGGATACCCATTGTTATGCATTGATGAATAAGTGATTGCCTACCCATCAACATTGTATTAGTTATTGAATGTACGAGTTATATGAAAACGTATACCTAGAAACTAAATTTAAATAGTTATTGAAAGGTTTTGTTTATGACGAAAATAATAAAACTGAGAATTAAATTGTAAAGCTCAAATAAAAATAATAGAGTCTACTAGCAGAGACTGTTAATATGAATCGGTTGCTGCGACTGATGTATTAAAGATGATTTAATCAATTTTTTAATTACCGTCATTATATACATTCCGGATCGATCAAATAAAAGGCAATATACAGCTGATAAATGGCCGAGAGTGCGTCGAAAGAGTTGTTGTTTCGAGTATATTGAGGTTTGTACAACGAGGCGTCGGGGAACTGCACCCGAATATTCGCGGCCGTGCAGAACATGGATGATATTGTGCTCGATATTGCTGTTGTATAGAGGATCTAACGGTGGCATTCCTTTCCATCGTACGCTGTGATCTACTAGTGGTGTTACGGATTTTGGTCGTTCATTGTTACGTAATAAAGATTGCCGTCCTGCGCCTAATAGGGACATAACGCCTTGAACACTGGGTGGGATCTCGCGATCCAAAATTGGACCAATTCGACCACATATTTGCAGAAGATGGTCCGATTTAATGTGGGAAAATTTCCTTTCCTGAAAATAGTAATAACATAAGAAATGAGCAATGAAAGATCGAGAATTTTATTTTAACAAAAAAAAAAAACTTTGGTTTTATCATAAACATGACGTGCAGAATTAAAAAAAAAGGCAAACAAAATCAAAGAATCTGGAAATTTTATGGAATGAGTTGAGATTAATAGCCTAAGATCCCGCTGCATGATTGCTACATTCATAATGTAGCTCATATATGTATGAAATTATTGCCCAAAAATGCCCACAATTAAGCGAAAATAGCTGTTAAAGATGTGGTAACATGAGGGAGAGTAAACGCGCTGCGACATTTGTCAGAAGATAAAAGTAAGTATTTTCGCTAAAAGTTTTATCTCGATCCATTGTGGTACGCAAAAGGTATAAAACTCGTCCGACTAGTTTTCGCCTTCCTTGTCTGAAATATATAATCGCGCGCTCTCTCACTTTGTCTTTAATTTACAGCATCTTGAACAGCTATTTTCGCTTCTTTGCGGGCACTTTATTAGATTGGCACCCTAATATCATCATGCAGCGGGATCTTAGGCTATAATATTTCAAATGAATGGACTTGCTAATTCCATGTTTGGCATAATTTGATAGTTAAATATTAACATATTACTTAAGTTTGATTTGATTTTAACCCAAATTTAATTCAATTAATTTAAAAATCAAGCCAAGTACTGAATCCTTAAATTAAATATATTACTTTTCGGGTTTTCTATCAATCTCATGTAGGTCCCAACTGGAACTAGAGTATTTTACAGACATCAACTTCCAAAACACTGCCCACAAAAACCTTACAATCAGCTAGTATTGCGGTCTAAACAGCCTTTTTCTAGAAATTCTCAATTAACAGTCAAATTCCAGAGATTTTTAAAACTTTAAAATCAATTTGTCATTTATAATTATAATTAAATTGTTTATTATTTTATCTATCCCGAAGAAACTACATTTAATCCATTCTATAATTTTAGGTAAGAATTGATTATAATCTAGTATTATTTATATCATTTATATTAAGTATTGAATTGTGCATTTAATATAAACAAAAACTATTATTTTAGCTTGACAACTAACATTTTTTTCTTGAAACGTACGTTAAGCTCAAGGGGTGCTCACTTTCAAGGTTATTGCTTTGCTCTGACGTCAATGGTATACGGTTTCTGACAGAAGCCAGTAGAGGCGTTTGAAGCCATTAGATATCTGCTATAATTGGTTCTTATTGCGCAAGGTTTTTATTACGCTCTATAGTTTGAAATTTCATTTGGCTCAGTTAAAGTTCAAAATTAAACTTTTTTATATAGCTTTTTTTATATACTTTATTTTATTTTAAATATTATTAGCAATATTGTTTATATTCCTTTTAATTTGTAATCTTCCTAGGTTTATCTAGTCAAGGAAGGTGGGCTTCTTTTCGCAAAAAAAAAAAAAGTTTTATTATGTTAATAGTTAATTTTTATGAACATAATAAATATCAATTTGATTTTTCTTTATTACTTTATTTGAATTGAATAATGATGATATATCACAACACTGGTTTGTTGACTGACGCGGGAATTCAAAATTTATAGCTAAGAAAGGTATAGATTATAGAAGAAATATATCTTCATTATTCAATTAAAATAAAATAACAAAGAAAAATCAAATTAACATTTATTATGTTCATAAAAATTAATTATTGACATATTAAAAATTTAAAGTTGTTGTTAAAAGGATTTAATAACCTAAATAAAAAGAATATTTTATTAAATATAGTAGCGCCAACCAAATGCAGTCACCAAGTGGAATCCCCCACAAACTAACAATAGCTAATAGCCTTTAACGCCTCTACTGGCTTCTGCCAGATACAAAAAACCGGTGACGTCATTTTCAGAGATCAAAGAAACGCCGCCTAGTCAAGTGAGCATACCTTATGTATCTAATAACCTTGCGTTAAGCTAGCCTTGGCAACCCAGCTTAATCAAATGAAACTATGCTAACGATTTAGTGTTAATTAGTTTTCGTAGTTTAAACTTTGTTGCTCGTGCCGTTTACCAAAGTTTTGTTTTTAAACAATTCTAGCTTAACCGTTAAGCTAGCCTTCTCTTGCAAAACATGCACTAAAGTGCCTTCAGTAAAAAGTATTTTTCAAAATTATATAGCACTAAATCGTTAGCATAGTTTCATTTGATTGGACTGGGTTGCCAAGGTTAGCTTAACGCACGTTTTCTTGAAAAGTAGTTTTACGGATGTTGATGAACTCTCTTTGGATCTAAAGTCTGAAAGCATCCATCATATTTTTCTGTCAAAATAGATGAATTTTAATATTTCGCTATGAAGGTAGGGAATCTTTTTAATCAATCAATTAAATTTAGATACACTCAGCGAAGCGAGCGGGAATTAGCTATAGTATTATATAAACTATAAAGCATATCTTAATAAATTTGATGATTAAACAATAAATAAAAGTAAACAATGATTATAATCCAGAATTACATAATGAGCATATAATATGAGTAGCCCAGAATCAAAGTCGGCCAATCGCCATTTTTATCAAAATTGAGATTTTGATGGATTATTATTCTTCACAATGAGCTGCATTATGGTGATATTGAAATAATATCAAAAAAAGCTACATAACGGGTAAATCCTACTTTGAAAGTACGCCTTAGAATCAAAATCATTTACAGGAAATTGTAGTATCAAAGTCGGACAATTACTCTGCAGCCAATGAGAACGCTTATTTTGGTCACGTGGTAGCTTCAGAAATGAATATGACGAGATATGTACCATACACTTCATAAGAAATTATGTGATTCATTTAGGACCAATAAAGGAAATAGTACTATACACATGTTGATGCATGAAGAGAGAATGACAATTTTCAAGAAAATCTTTCTCTCTTCATACATCAAAATGTGTAAAGCACCGTTTCATTCATAACTCCTATTATTTCTTATGTAGTGCATACATTTCTTATGAGGTAGCTTGTCGCTTTGCATAGATTTTTTAAATTCTTTAAAAGTTAGTGAGTAAAAAGTGTTTAAGTGATCAGCAATGGACAGTGAAGTGAAATTGGCGAAATGACACCAGAAAGTGCTAGAAAAAGGAAGTTTCGGTTTCAGGTATGCCAAGAATAGATGAATTCAGCACTTGTCTGGAAACAGAGAAGGCTAGCACCGTATCAAAGCCTGCTGGGCAGTTACATTTCTAAATGAAACAAACAAGAAAGCAAGTTAAGAAAAACGTGGTAAAATGTAAAAGGTTCATTCTAAAAAGATCGACAAAAAACAATAGTTTAGTTCGAGGAGAAATAGCCTACAATGTTGACACAGGGAAAAAAAATAATCTGTAAGAAGGGGAAAAATATAAGTATGATCAAACCGAAGCAGATCTCGGTAAGAGTGAAAGTCAAAAGTGCAAAAATAGCTAACATCAAGAAGCTCATTCAGAAACATTTTGGAGTAACTTGGAGAAAAATCGAGTCATTGAGGTGTTTGCGAGTGTTTTCCCGATCATAGGAAAGAAGAAGATAAACTATTAACTTGTTAATTGTACCTTGAAATTAAATAATCAATAAAAAACTTATTCTAAGGCCTCTTTTGTTTATCGTATATTCGATCTTTAAGTTTCAAATACGGCCAAAAGACAATCTTAGTTTCAAAAGCGGCCATCTCAATTTTCAAAATGCTTTAGGGCTTAAAATTAATAATGTCATGCTATGAAACTTGCTGGAATTAGTCATGAGATAGCCGACGACAGATTAAGAAAGGAAAAATAGAAGAAAATGTGAAGAATTTTCCGCTACAAAAAATTGGCTTTCCTGAAAACAGTGTTTTGGCGATTGGCCGTCTTTGATTCTGAGCTACTCATATGTAATATTAACATTTTTAAAATAACATTATAAATATCAAAAACTAATTTCATTTAAAAATTTAGGGATACATTTTTAATAATCAAGGATTATTTTACATTATAGATTTGATATTGGGAAAAGGAATGAATTTACATCTGTCTCAAAACCAATCGAATCGCTTTTATACGTGACGTCATTCAGTGTGAGGTTTAAGACAAAGATCGACCAATACAAATATGGCGGAATGTAAGAGATGTCTAGATGTTGAACTCGTTCAAAGGAAATGGCTGACTTAATTAAAAACGAAAATTTTTGTTTTAATTGTTGGAGAAATTAATTAAGATCGTGAAAATTATGAAAAAGCAAATTTTTAGATGAAAAATAATTAAAATTAAAAAAAAAAAATTTTACTTACCAACTCTTCAAATGTTTGAAAATGTTCGTTTCCCAGCCAATCGAGTCGTTTTGGCAAAATCTAAATAAATAAAACAAAATAAATTTATTAAAAAAAAATTGATTATAAAAATTTTTCGAACAATGGCTTCGTATATTCGATAGCTTGTCAATGGAATTGATGTAAGATAGACACACGTGGTAACCACGTTTGTTCAAAATGTAAATAAACCACTTGTTTCTATCACGAAAAAGACAACAATGATTGAACCCGGCACGAAAACACAAACCACTCGTCGAATACTTACTCGGGAATTTTCAATTTCCTCGCGTAACGTCTGCAATATTTAACGATAAAATTGGCGTCAGTCGATTGGAAATAAATTTTCATATGAGTTTCGATTAAAATTTACATACCCGAGCCGTTTGTCGTAGAGGTCCAGCCGCCAAAAACTTCGCCACCAAAAAATATAGCTCTGAAAAAAATCAAAATGGATTAGATTATTATTGGTTCGTGAAGAAAGATGGTCGTCGTTCACACACGGGTCAAGCTTGTCAACAGTAATATAAAACGCATCACAATACACACCCGGTAAAAGAATAGCTCGTTGTCGTAACGTTTCTGTATCCATCGCACTACTTCATTTAATACAAATCATATACGTTTAATGTTTTCGCACATTTTTAATATCATTTTTAAAAAATCATAAATAATCACTCGAAAACATTTTCTCTACCATTTTTAAGTCGTACGCATACACATATACACACTTACACATAAGCGCCACAATATTTAGTATACGTTTTGATCGCAAGGCGGCGCCACTATATTGTACCATAACCAGCCCCCTGTCACTTAAATACGAGAAAGGCTCAAAAACGTGATCGATTTATATGCAAATCTTAGTACCTTTGGTCTCTTTGGGTGGCGCTGGCAGGCTAGTTGAAAAACAGCTGTTAACTATTTGTGTTGTTATACGAGTCAAACGTCTCAAACAGCCCCCTATCACTTAAACTTATCAGAGTTGTTATACTTATTATATAAAAATACTTATTATAATTATTCTCATATAATAACGATATTAAGGAAAACAATAAAAAAAGTTTCACTTTAATAATTTGCCTGACGTTTAAAAAAATATTATTTCTAACCTCCGACTTCCATAGAAGTCTTCGGTCTTCGTCAGTCTTTGTGGTCTTCGTTCAACTCGTTTTTAACTAATTTGCTGCAAATGCAGCCAAAATGGTCACATTTTTGTAACATGGAGTTGTAGGGGGCTGACCATAACTATAGCCAATACATGCAATACATGATACAATTGCATATGAATTCGTCGGCTAATCAAAAAAATTTTTAGATCCCTTTACGTCACTTTAGTGATTACTCGAGTCATATGAATGCGTGTCAAAGAAAATTTATTCGAAGCTAACCGTATAACATAATGTAAATACAATTTAACTGAAATATGTCAATTTGATCTAACATTATTTTCATAATTTTTCACAGCCATTTAATAGCAGTATTTTTAATTAATTTTAGATTATTCATTATTTACAATGACATGGATACGTGAGAGTCCACTCTCGTGGGTGCATACACTCGCTATAAACATCATAAAATGTGGTCCAATACCAAAACATATCGGGTTTATAATGGACGGAAACAGGCGCTACGCCCAAAAGGCACACGTGGAAAAATCAGTAGGACATTTACGAGGATTTGATAAGCTTAGTGAAACTCTACAATGGTGTCGTCATTTAGGAGTGAACGAAGTAACCGTTTATGCATTTAGTATAGAAAATTTTAAACGACCAAGCAACGAAGTCGATACCTTGATTGATATTGCCAGAGAAAAATTTGCCTTATTATTAAATGAGAAGTAACGTTAAAATCCTTTTTTTGTGTATCTTGATCGATTGATTGGGTGTTAATTGTAGGGATAAATTGGCAGAAAATGGTGTACGGATTCGGGTCATTGGCAATTTATCGTTACTACCTCCGGATCTTAGAAAAATGTTTGCCGAGGTGATGTTAATGACTAAGGACAATAATTCAGTATTTTTGAACGTCGCATTTGCTTACACTGGTTAGTATTTCAAGGTTTGGTATACCAAAGGTTCTATAGGCAATTTTTGAAGTCCTTCGCGGGTCCTATTACTCTACGGCAGGGGTGGGCAACTTTTTCTATGAGCGGGCCAAATAAAAATTTTCAATCATGACGCGGGCCGTATTAAAGTGAACGAGTTAATTTAAAAAAAAAATCGAAACCTAAAAAATTTCAAATTACTTGAATTATGTAATAATTAATGGCTGATTTTTTTCGATGAACTGTAGTTTTTGTGATAAAATTAAAGCGGGCCGGATGTAACCCGCGAGCCGGTAGTTCCCACTATATATAATCTATACCTACTAAAATTCTACCGTGTAAATGTGCCAAATTTGCACGGTGCTCACACTGGAGTACCACGATGTGATACAGTGTAATTTCGGTATAGACATGGTGCAATTTGAACAGCAGTTTTTCGTCAACGTTTCGTCCGACTGACTCAACAACTATCCACTTTAAGGGGGTATTCTAGTATAGAGGCCCAAATTTCGAGGTTTTTTTGGCAAATGATAAAAAAAAAGCATTTGATATTTTTAGTATCCATTTTTTATCATTTGTTTATTTATATTCAGAGAGTATACAAAATTAATTTAAAAAAAATAAATGTTTTTTTCATTGAGTTATGCGTCCTTGAAGTAGAGGGGGAAAAAAAGAATGCCGTAGCCTCGTCACCATGGTTTCTACCCTTGTGGTCATCTGAAAAATAAAACTGACGAATCCTTGATTAGTACGAATATCGCTATCTCATGAACCTGCAAAACTGAAAAGAAAATTTTGTTTCATAAAATGGCGGCTACTCAAAAATAAAGGTCGATTTTTTTACTAATTTTTTAACTTTGTCGAATTTTTTAAAAATATTATAAATTTTCATTTTTTGTTAGTTCATGCGATAGAGAGATATTTAAAGAATATTCATACCAAATTTCAGGTAAATCGGATAATTAGAACTTGAGATATTGTGGCTACCGCATCGAAAAAAGTAGTTTCGAGAAAAACGCGTTTAAAGTTTCGGGTAAATTTACATCCAGTGGCCATACAATGGTAGTTAATACTTACATTTTTTAATCTGCGATTCCCGGTCCATAAATATATTCTTAAGCTTTGAGAATATGAAAGAAAAGAAAAATCGATTTTTCCAAATTTCTAGACTAGAAGACCCTCTTAAGTTTAAAAAGCGTTACACCGTGTAATGCAAAATATAATAAATAATATGAAACTACCTTTTTAGCCAGAGAAGAAATTTCGAACGCTGTTAATTTTTGTGTAAATTCTGTTAAAAACGGTGCAATAAGTGCTGACGATATTGATGAAACCTTAATATCGCAATGCCTATACACAAATCAAAGTCCTGAGCCTGATTTATTAGTACGCACTTCTGGCGAAGTTAGATTCAGCGATTTTTTGCTATGGCAGGTAAAACTTGATACTTAACTTAGCTACGTTTTATTGTTACTTATAAACTATATTTTTATTTTCTTCCGTAGATCTCAAATACATTTGTTTATTTTACCAAAGTTTTGTGGCCTGAATTCAATTTGTGGCATTTATTATATGGAGTGTTTTTATATCAACGATCGTATGCATCGTTACAAAAAGTGAAAGACGAAAAAATGAAAATATCAAATTTAAATTATAGTAGCAGCGATCGTTCTGCCCTACTTAAATTATTAGAAGAACAACGTTTAGAACAATTGTACGAATATGTTAATTATTGTTAAGTGTTATTTAAAAAAAAAATGGGAAAATATATAATTTATAATGAACAGTTTGTTTTTTTCTTTTAATTTGGTAAATGAAAGTAACAAATAATTTGTCTTTAAAATTTTGACATTTTATCCGTGAGCAAACCAGAAACTAAATGTAGAATAAAAACGTAAGAGATACCTTCCTCAAAATAGTCGATCTCTTCAAAACCTACAATCTTCATCTATATATTTTCAAAGTAAGACTCCTGCACTGCTATATTATGTTGTTCATACTGTGCTATGGAATTTAATTCTGTATATTGACCGAAGCGACAGAAAAAAAGAGTTCTTAGAATATCATGGGTAGACCAACAATACCACAAGAATTATATTTTCTCCATAAAAGTGGGTAACCCTTAAAAAATTTAAATTTCGCTGACTTTGGACTTTATAATTTATAAAATTTTTACAATTATATTTACAAAGAAAAATACCTACTTATTTACTGACCTATAAACCCAAGCAAAAAATAATTAATGTAAAACAAGATTTTAATAAAATCCAAACCATTACCTTTGTATCTTCAGATACGTATTTTGAATGATATGCAATCGTCATCTCTGGATCAAATCGTCTTCGGCGACTTGAAAAAAGAGGATATCATGACTCAAGAACGTATGGGCATGGTATTAAAAAAATACAGAACTGCTTAGAACATGAGTTAATAATATCATAGCTAGGATAATCGCCAATATTCAAAAGTAAGAAGCACTTAAAGAAGATGATCGGTGATTAGCATTATTATAAAATACAACCCATAAATACGGAGGATAAAGCATGGGAGGGACACTCTTACGAGACGTGAGGTGCCCCTGAATTTTAGTAAGGCGGGTCAAACACAGATGGCGAAACAATATTCAGTCGGTTAGGTAGATAAAATTTCTTCAAATGAATTGTTCCGAACAGTTCCGAACTTCCCGATTGATACCGAGGATTGGCGATGATCAAAAAAATTCGTTTTTATTTTACATTTCTGTCAAGTCCTTCCATAAAGTGCACGCGTTGGTATGTCATTTTAAGAAATAAAATGTTGATTGTGTGAAGTAAAGTCATCGGAAACAAATTATGTATTTGTTTAAATTTATTTCAAGGAGCATAATCACGAAAAAAAGGATGATTGACTCCTCATAAGCTAAGTAAAAAATATTTTATCTTACTAAATTATTTTTCTAAGTTGGTTAAGTAATTTCATATTCCCAGATTTCGTGATAACCAAGATGAATGGAATACAGACGTCATTTTCATCACTCAATACTCGATAACAACGAATAACAACTGCTGCGAAACTGGAGAAAAGTAGTTATCATTTTTTTATAATATTTACATTCATGCATTCATTGTAAAATCCCGATCCATTGCCCCTCTAACTAAATTAATCAGTTTATAATAATAACTTTGTTGTAGCAATTTAATTGTTATTATTTCTTATGTATTAGGTGTATTTATTTTTTTTAAATAAAATATTTAACATGTAATAAAAGAATTAATTATTTTAAATTTAAATATAAGTAATAAAAATGAATAAATAAAATAAAATTCAAATTACGTGCGCGTGGTTAAAAATTGCCGACACTAGCGCCCCTATGAATGAACCGCCTTAATAATAGCAAAAAAAAGCACCGCAGTTTAACACTGAGTGTCCCTCCCGTGGGATAAAGATAACAACATATGTAAGTTTGGCTGCCTATGCTAGGGGCCACGTAGTGGTCAGGTTTTAATAATAACTACTCTATATATTTACATAATACTTATAATTATCGGTTTCAATGAACTTGGGGCAATTTTTGCTTAAGATTACATTTCTGGATTCATAATTTGGTAAAAATTTGTTTTTAGAAATTTAAAAAATAAAATGTGATCTATGTATATGAATTAAAATAATTTTTTCGACCATTAACTGAAAGAATTAAGAAACGACAAAAACAGAGGTACTTTATGTTTGTCTTTAAATTCAAAATTGATTTCTATATCATAAAAGAACGGCTATCCGTGACTTCGTTTATCTAAGTGTTAGTATTAGACTAGTGGCTTGGCCCGTGAAAAAACACAGGTATAACTGTATGTACTACAGATGTTGGCTAATAAAATGTTTCCGCAACTCTGCTGTGTACCGGACGCCAAAATTTGACGACGGTTTCTTATAGATCTCGCTAAAATAAATCGAAAATGAAAAATTCAATTTTTCGAATTTTCGCCTAGTTTTCGAGATGTCGAATTTTAAAAGTTGCATCGGAAACTTTTCTCTTGAAAATTAAGTGGGGTTGAATTTCTTTTTATTTCACAAGTTTGAATGTCTTTATTATTGCTACTGATCTCAACTTGTCGAATGTTTTATGCGAAATGGTAAGTTTGTTTAGCATTTTAAAATATCCCATGTTTGAAGTGGTGGGGAACGTACAAATGTTGAGCACTAACCAGCACTGACCAATGAACACAAACATTTTTCGGAATAAGATTGCATACGATTTAAAATTTTCGAGATAATTCCCTCGCAGCTAGCATAGGGGATTACATTGTGTAAACACAATCGAAAACTCGTAATTATATATGTTGATGATAAGTAAACAAATAAAATCACTTAACTGTAAGCAGAAGACCAACTTCCAAGAGTTTCATCTCAAATTGTTTGAAAAATGGTACAAGATTACTATCATAACAATTTATGATAGTGGAGTAAATAGTGGAATAATTTGGTCAACCCTTGGTAATTTAGAAACTACAAAAGCTGAGGTTTTTATTATTTGCATGAGGATTTATAATTTCAAATTTAGAAGTAGAGAAAGTGAAGTTAAAATTTAAGAGCAGGATTCCAAAAATATAAAAGTTTCAACTTTATTATTGACCCCCCCCTTTTCATTTCTCAAAAATAACTTTTCCAAATTTAGAGATTTTATATTTAGTGTTGAGCCTTCAGCTTGTTTGTTTAGCAATCGCTGTACTAGGGGTACTAGGTTTGTTCCAATCATCCTGCTATGGCGATGCACAAACATAAACCAACACTGACAAGATCAGATAAGAGTGAGTGAAGAAAGGTTTCAGCTTAGGCCAAGGGTCGACCCAAACGATGCCGCGTCAAAAACTAAAATCGGTTAGCATATGTTTAGAGATCCGTCCATCATAAAGCGACAAGTTCACTTGAATTACAAACTCACTTGCTTAAAGCAGTGTATATAAGCATTGCCAAAATAGTGTGGAGCGAATTTTAAGCGCTCGTGCACCAATATGTTTGGAAATGGCTTTGCTGGATGGTTGCGAACGAACCTACTGTATTATGATTTTCGATATTTACCAAATCGATATATTTTACATAATTATTAAGGCTCAAAACTTAATTTTACAAATAACAGAAACAATGATTTTACGGGGATATTAATTGATTTTTTTTCGTAATATGTTTAATATAGTATAATAATATTTATAAATACAATTTCCATAAGAAATACAAAGCTTCTATAAAGACTGATAAAATTTTCCTTAAATATACGTTTGTAAAATACATATAAATTTTTAATAATAGTTTCATAATATATTCTAATAAAATAATAATAACAAATATAGAACGGCACATTTTTCAAGGCATTTTTTTATTTTAGCTCAACAATGTATTTAAGTGATATTTCGTTTAACGTGTTACGAAGTACATGTTCCTGTTATTATATTTTTTTAAATGCTAACTATATAAAATATGAAAATATGTAACTATAATAAAAAAATAAAGGTATTGAATTGATGGCGTGTAACTGCATTTATATGTACACGACTAGCTGATATTTAACATATATTTCAAACAATAAAAAGAAAAGTAAAATAAACACTTTAATAGCAGATGAATTTTGAAAAAGTTGGTCGCTTTATCCAATTTTCTTACAGACGGGATGTTTACAAAGGTAATTAAATGGAGTTTGGGTGGGCTCTAGCTATTAAGTCGTAATAACCGATTCGTCACTGTAAACGATGTCGGTATACCCGGTTTCTATTGTATTTAAAAAATCGGGCAAGACGTATCACTTGTCACGTGAGACAATTATGTAGTTATGTAAGCTGTCGTTTTACGACAGAACCATATATGCGACGATCCTTATTTCTTTTTAGTATCCTGTAACGTACTATGAATAAACAATTTTTGGTTTGAAACAAGAATTTTACGAAAGTTGTTTTGGAGTGGCAATTATTTCCGTCTCACATAAAAAGTGATCCGTCTTTCAGAATAGACCGGAATCTTTTAAATTCAATTACAAATTAATCATATTTTAAAGCTATTTTCTATAAGTTAACAATTGTTTTTGGTTGGTAAAAGAAATTATTACATGTTAAATTAACACAATATTTATATATTATTAAACGTGTTTATTTTCATTTGGTACTAAAATGAATTGAATCGATTAGAGAAACAACTATTAGAAAATATATAAATGTTTATAAATTCTTGTTTCATACATATTATGGAAAACTTATACAACAGTAACAACAAAAATAGAAAAATAAACTCATAATCCATTAACCAAGTAAAAATTATAATATTAATTGTTATATAAATAAATCCATTTTAAGGCACGCCATCCATCAGTTCATATACAAATATAATAGATTTTTTTTTTAAATTTTCATCTTTTCTTGTTAACTCAGCAAATAGGCACAGCGATATTTACAATCGATTTAAAAATCATAAATTGATACCATAATAACTAAATTAGATTAATATATAGCTAATATTTTCAATATTTGGTAAAACATGTTATATTTCCTTTTTATAATATTAAAGTCTTTTTAGTTTTGAGACGATTCTTTTCTTCGTATGTTAAATAAACCGAAAATTCGTTTATCGCGTCGTGGTGCTACATCTACACCAGTTGATTGGTCCGCGCTGGATAAGCTGGTGGATGAACCTGGTGCAACAGCTGGCGGTGGCATGTATGACGGTGGCATTGACATTGGTCGATTGTAAGTATTTGGCGCGGGAACACTGCTCCGTCCAGCTGAAAATGAAAGTAGTAGTTTAGAAATCAATTCAATTAACATTTGAAGATTACACATGCAAAAAATGCATTTCAGAAGAGATGAAAGATAATCGACCCCGAAAAGGCTGTGGGAAGTGAGGAAAGATACATCAATAACACCTTTGGTCTCTTCTAATTTCCATTTCCTTTAGTAAATAATAGATAGTGGAATGCAACTTTTATTTAAGGGAATTTGAAATATTTTATGGATTGATCTTAAAACCGGCCCTGTATAGTAATTAGAATGAGACTAGGATACTCAGACCTACTTCACAAAACGTGTCATTTGTCAAGTGAGGCGACAATTGTCACTTCACGACAAATCTCATTAATTTCTCGTTTCAAAAGACAATTGCCGATTCAAACAATTACTACGTTCCGGTAAGATATAAGAACATTAAAAACCAGTTTAAAATACCCCGCTTCCTTTGTTTAAAGTCGTATTTGCAGTTATTGTAAAATTTGTAGAATATATCATTTTTTAAACATTTTGTCTAAAACAATTTGTTACATGTTTCATCGTTTTTGAGATAGAGCAAAAAAGTGCAAAGCACTCAGCCCTAAATTAAAATCATTTTTTGAAAATGAAATACGGATTTTCTTGGCAGTATATAATGCTCTAAAATTTGAGATCAGTATCGATCATCCTTTACAGTTTATGTGACCTTTTGAGACAACATTTAGAATGCCAAAGTAAAGATTTTTACAAATATTCAGCTTATTCCGTTTAACTAAATTGACCGCCAAATCCGAAAACTTAAAATCAAATTTGGGTTTTTCTTGGGAAGGACACTGGGCATATAGGACGATAATCTAGTTCAGTGATTCTTAACAAATCAAACAAATCGTGTAGATATAAGATCATGTAAAATACAGAGCCAAAAATTTAATTCTTTTGGATGATGTGTTGCATTTATTCTTCATTTTCCACTGATAGATTAGCATGCGGGGTTTTGATTAGTGTTAATAGTAATATTAAAAAAATATAATTAAAATAAATGTTAAATCATTAGTTGTAGTAAAGGTATTCAAAAAGACCGTCGTGTAGACATCATGCAAATACTGCAATTGTAACCTGGTGGTAAATGAGGCTGAAACACAATAACTTTGTGTGAATTGTAATATTCAGTACGAATGTGAGGATCAGCCATAACGACAGGTGCTGGTGGTGGTGGATGATGCGGGTGATGATGATGGTGTAAGTGTGGGTGAATCATCGCCGAATTCGCGTTTCCATCGAGTCGAGGCGGCGGCAACGGACCCATCTTCAGCGGGGGCTCAGTAATGGGCAGAGGCGGAGGCAGTTCGCCTATTTGTGTTTTATTTACAAAATTTTATACTTACATTACTTCTTAGATAAAAACAACATATTCGAAATTCGCTTAATTAAACAGTGCTCAAGACATGAAATATGTCCATTGCAGTCATTAAGTATTGTTTATCATATTCTTAATAATATTTTATTACTGTACGAGCAGATTAATAATAAAATTTGGTTCAATCGTGAATCACACAACAAATTTAGTCTTAAATGTTTGAATTCAGTTAAAATCTACTTCAATTTTTTAATAACACGTTTCATGTAAATGTTATTAATATTATTTTAAAAAGGAACTAAAATTTGCTTTTTGATTTATGAAAAAAATATTAATAATTACCTAGATAATGGGGATATGCTCCATCGGGACCGACTTTGGCCCAATTTTCCAACCCTTGCCCAGATGATCCATTTTGTTGGTTGTTTCTCATTAAAGAATACGAAGGTGGTCTTTGTACAGAATCGGTCATATCTACGGTAAAAATGTCAATTTTAATTAATTTATTTATGATTTTACCAACTTTTTTTACCGGTCGTATTTCGACGCATGTTAGCCGGTAATGTTTCACTTCGAACCGGAATTGGGGGAGGAGCACCTCGAGGAGGTATTGGAGGCTTATCGCTCATCGATGATACTGACTTTTGTCGCACTTGACTCATGTGTTGTTGCAAAAATTGTGTCTGAGGTCCAAGGGAAGTCACCGAAGGTGGAGGAGGCGAAGATGGAGCTGATGTTACCGTTGACGTATTTGTATTAGAACCAACAGATGAACGACGTTGGGAATCAGGACTTGATCCTTGACTCGATGTGGTCGACGCATTTTCAGTAGAAGCCCGACTACGACATCGTACTGAATCAGGAGTTTTAATTCCTTCATCATAACTCAATAATTGTTGACTTGGCGGAAGTTTTGCATGGAATGTAATTTTATTGATCCATTCTTTCATTTCTGAATCATTATTCGCTAAGAACAAGAATTCTGATGCATCGGTACAGGTTAAACGGAATGCATATTTCTTTTTGGTGTAGTCGTTAGCAACTTCACATTTTGCATTCATTATAACAACAGGTGAAGCAGCCGCTTTACTAGCAGCGAAATCGTCTTTGTTCTTAAAGAAGCACAGTAATTGACCGCACAGCACTGTATACATGGTTTTCCAAGAGCGGACATTAGCTTTGCGACCTCCTGAAGTAAGTTCATGCTTTCGTTCCAAAAATCCTTCCATATCAACCGGTGGAAGTAAACTAGGATCATCAAAACCTCCGTCATTCTTTCGGAAACTTTGCGTTCGGCGTCGTGTTGTGAATGATGGCGTTCTTTTAGGAACCTTGGCAGTAACTTTCATGCTTTCTGCCCGTTTCACGCTGTTGTCACCACCACCACGACGAAGTCGATCTCCGAATATATGAGCGAAAGAATTGGATTTGGTTAGAGGCGAAGGTTCTTCAGTCTCGGGAATAGAATAATTGGTTGATGATGGTGACGAAGTTCCATTGTTTGTGGAGTTTCCGTTCATATTTGTATGGTTTGTTATGTGGCCGTCTTCACGTCGACGTTCTTCGGTGATGCGTTCCATTTCCTTTCGTTTTCTGGCCTCTAATCGCTCCTTTTCCAAACGTTCCTTTTCAGCTTGTCGAGCTGCTAGTTCTGCTTGTCGTTGTTGTTGGAATGCTTGTTCCAACTAAAATAAAAGGAAAACCATTGCAATTTAAAAGCATCCTTTTTCTGGGTCTCTGGGATGAGAAAGTTATATTTAAAAATTTCTTGTAAGTTTTCTATTCGTGTTAAATACTACTACCAAAGTGTTTTAGATAATTAAGTTGTAAAGAGTAATATTACATAAACAACTAATGCGGTTTTTTTTAGTTTTTTATCAAATAATTTTCAAAAGAAAACTAAAAAAATAATTTATTTGTTACAATTGTTTATAAAATGCAGTAACGAATAATGGGTTGCCTAACCATCAACATGGTATTATTTACTGAATCCTTTGAATATATAATATGGAAAGTTGTACATAGTAAGAAAAATGTAAATTGATACTGAGAAGTTTTGTTAATAACGGAAAGAAATTTAATGCTTAAAAAGTCATTTTACGAAAATTACGTAAAGGTATTCAAACCAAAATATTTAGCAGTTATGTTAACAAAGAATTCAAGTGTATATTCTGAAAATTCAATCAAAAGCTCAGGTACTGATTGAATAATTAAGCAATTAGTGACTCTGATAAATAAAATAAAATAAAAAACTTCACTTCAATTGAATATAGGAAAGAGGGTAAAATATCGAGGCTGTATATCAAATATCAAAGGCTGTCCAGATGAAAATAAAACCGTATAGTTACAATAAAAGTTCCGTGCAGTATACAAAAAATATGGCTTGTTGTTTACTGAGCATTAATTATATCATGCAATGCACGGTTTTATTTTTATCTGGAACAAACTTATAAATGAAGTTAATATAATCGTAAGAAAATATTAATAGATATTTGAAGGGGAACAAAATGATGAGATTTTAAAACAAAACTTACTAAAGTTGTTCGTCGTAGCGCATTGAATTTCTCTTCTTGTGCTTCGATGGTTTTTTCAAAATCTTCATGTTTTCGTATCAAGTCCTCAACTTGGGAAATCGTTTCTCCTAATTTACCCTCATTTAGCAGTGGCTCTCGACTTTGAATCCATTTTTCTAACGCCTCAGCCTCTCGTTTGAATAATTGTGTATCCAAATTTTGCTCGTAAATATTTTTTCTTTTTTCCCATGTATCGTCTAGAAGCTGTTTACGTTGCTTTAGCACCGAGATTTTATCATTAATTTCGTTACCCAGGAAATGTCCATCTTTGATTAACTCCTGTCCGATTTGGTAGAATTTGTTGAATACGTCTTTTCGAGTGTTTATTTCAGTTTTGTGTTCGTTGTGACGCGCGATCAACGCCTCAGCGCCACTAACGTCCTGTGCTAGTTCAGGTGCTGTGATTTTAGCGACCATTTCATTGATCCAAGCCATTAAATCTCGATATTCATCGAAATAGCTTTGAAGTTGTTCGGCTTGTTTTAGTTTGTCTTTGTGTTGAGCAGCTTTTTCTAGTAGATCATTCCATGCTTCCATGGTTTCTTCGTTTTTCACCTCGACGTGTTCTCGAGCATCGGGGTATAAATTTGCTAGACGAACCGCTTCGTCGACCACGGCGTCAACTTGTTTCTGTACGGCAGCCAAATCGGTTTCAAAGCCTTGATGTCGACGAACTAGAGCTTGAATTGTTTCCAAATCTTGACCATAGCCTTCGGCTACCACCAAACTTGATTCTTTCTCTGCAATCCAGGCGATTGTCTCGTCTGCAGTTCGATCGAATACGTGCACTTGTTTAGCTCCAGCAAGAGCATCCTGCCGGGCCTGAGCCAGGTCTTTGAGTCCTTCCCATAACTGTTGAGTTTCGTCTAACTTACTTTGGATTTTTTCTGTATCCGGATGCTTGTTTTCAATCAGTTTTTTTCCTGCCTCTTGAATGACTATCACACGGCCTTCACTCGCTATCAGTCGAGCATGGAATGTCTCAAATGTCTGTATCAATAACTCAACATGCTCCACATCAGTACCATAATCCTCCGAATCGGCCACCTTTGTCTGTTCAACAATCCATTCTTGCACTTCTTCAGATTCCCGTACAAATTTAAAGTATTCCAACGCTTCATTGAGACGTTTCCTTCGTCGGATACTCGCAATTTTCAACTCATCGTACTTCATTTCAATATGAGCCTGTTTTGCTGCTATATTTTCACTATCAAAATGACGTCGTTCAATCAATCCACGTGATAGAGTTGAAAGTTTATTGATCACACTTTGGAAGGTTGTTTGTTCTCGATCGAATGATTCTAATTTTTTAATTAAAATTTGGACTGAGTTTTCATCTTTGCCATAGTCAGTCGATGAGGCGACTGGACGTTTTTCTCCGATCCAGGTTTCAGCTTCGTTCGCTTCAGTATAAAACATTTGGCTTTCGACGGCATCTAAAAGACGAAGTCTTCGGACACTTGCAACGTCTCGTAACTGAGCTAATTTATTACTAAGTAAGAAGGTCATCTTTTCGATTCTTTGGGCGGCGAAATGTCCGGCTCGAATCATTTGTTGGCCACGTGCAACTATGGCATTGACAACCGGGTCGCGGACAGCTAACTCAGCTTCTAACGTTTGATGTTTTTTCTGAAGGCTTTGTACGGCGTTTAAACTTGTTCCTAGATCATTTGATCGAGCTAAAGGTTCTTTATCTTCCAACCATTGCATTTCTTCGTCCACATCACAGATTAGCTGTTGTAACATTGCAGCATCCTCTAAGTTGTCACGACGAAGCTGCATTGGACTTTGTAA
This sequence comes from Sisyra nigra, assembly GCA_958496155.1. Taxonomy (NCBI): domain Eukaryota; kingdom Metazoa; phylum Arthropoda; class Insecta; order Neuroptera; family Sisyridae; genus Sisyra; species Sisyra nigra. The sequence continues at coordinate 25,346,804 of OY292316.1, read as the reverse complement.
GGCTGAATATCGACGAATTGCGTTTTGGGCTCGTTCATTAATTTCCTCAAACATGAAATGTTTGGTTTTTTCAAATTGGGAAATGGTTTCTTTGATGTTTTCATCCACTTCAGCATGTTGTAAAATATCATTTTCCACATTTGTATGCTTCTTTAAGAGATTGTTAACGGATGATAGATCTTTGCCAAGATCATCAGAATGAAGTTGAGCTTCAACATCATCCATCCAAATTTCAAACTCTTCCAGTGATCGATTGAACACGGCTGCTTGATACGCGTCGTGGAGGCGATCACGTTTAAGTTGGGATTGCTCTTGAAGATGCTGCCACTCATTTTCCAGGTCCTCCAATTGCCCTTGAATTTCTTGACTGGCAAAGTGGTTGTCGGCGATGAGATCTTCGCCTTCGGTGACCAATGCCGCAATGCGACCATTGTTCGCAACTATTTCCGCATCAAAGGCCGTATGTTTTTGGATTTTCGTTTGTAAATTACTTGGATCTCGATAGTTTTCGTCGGTGGCGATTTGAATTTTTTCGGCCAACCAACTTTCCACTTCGTAAATGTTACGTAGAAATTGTTGCAACTGTTGAGATTCGATTAGTTTTTTTCGTCGGCCATTGGCTGAGTCAAGAAGACGATCTTTGCGTTCCATAACAAGACGTAGTCTACGCAAAATTGCGTCACTATCATAATGATTGTCTTGTAAGATATCATTGGCAAACCTTTCGAGTTCATCGACTCGAACCATTTGGGAAGTTAACATTTTCTCAAAAGCGTCATGTTTTCGTAACAATGCTTCGACACTAGCGATTGATTCACCCAAATCATCATTGTTCAAGAAAGCCTCTTTTGTGGCTAACCAACTATCAATTTGATCAGCTTGTTCTTTAAACAACTGTAACTGATGAGCCTGTGTTAACATAATCTTTCTTTGTTCCCATGCGTTGTTAAGCATATTCCTTAAATCATCCAGTTTCTCTAAAGACACGGAACATTCAGGATTTGTTTCAGTGATTTGCTTTCCATGATCGTACAATCCTCTGAATATATCTTGACGACCATCAATTTCTGCTTTTCGCTCTAAATGCAGTTCAATTGCAGCCTGGGCCTCTTCGATTGTATTTGGAGCCCCTGCCACGTCCATCCGTTTTATAGTATCAGCCACCCAAGCTTCAAGTTCTCGAAGTTCCGTTTTAAACTTTTCTAAGGTATAAGCGTTTGCGAGAGTTTCCCGACGTTTTTTGCTGTTTTCCTGTAGATTGTTCCAAGAGTCTTTGACGGATTGTAGTTTCGAATTGATATTTTCACTATGGGCCGGATATTTATTGATTAGTTTTTTAGCGTCTTTTTCGTGATCGAAAATTTTTCCTTCAATAGCCGTCAAGTCGCGTTCTAAAGTTTCTTGTTTGCGCTGTAAGACTTGAACATCGGCTAAATCCCGACCTGTATCGTCAGTGCTTAACGCCAAAGCTTTTTCATTGATTCGAGCTCCCGTATCATCAACGTCTCGATTGAATAAATGCACCTCCAAAGCACCACTTAATGTATCTCGATACGCGGATAAAGCTCCCTGAAGCGCTCGCCACTTTCTTAAGAACACATCTCGTCGTTGTTGCACCGATTTCGTTTCAATAGGACCTTCTTTATTGATCAATTTATCAGCCAATCCGTTGATCGTTTTGACTCTTTGATCATCAACACGCATATCACTGTCGACATCATCCAATTTCCTTTGTAACGCCATACAATGTTCGTAATCTCGACCGGTATCATTTGCCTGCACCATCATTTCCTTGTCTCGAATCCAAGCTTCGATTTTATCTAGTTGATTGTTAAATTCGAGAATGTCCTGAGCTTCTTCCAATCCTCGACCACGAGAATCGGTTTCATTTAACAATTCTCGCCATCGGAACAGTAAATCGTTCATTTGCTCTTGAATTTCTTGGGAGGCGTGGTGTTTCTTAGCTAGTAACGTATTTCCCTTTTCTTTGATTTCATAAACACGGCCTTCATTGGCTGCAATTTCAGCTTGGAACGCTTGGTGCTTTTGCAGTTTTTTGATTTTGTCTTCCAGATTATGAACTTCACCCCAGCTACTGGCAGCGGCTTCTAATCGTTTTTGTTTTTCGGCAATCCAGAGGTTTGTCTCAGTGACATCCCTTACAAACTGGGCGTATAATAATGCATCGTCTAATTGTTGTCGTTTATTTGTCGTTAGTCTTTTGACGTGATGTCGTTTAGCGATTACTTCATCTAAACGGCGAAGGATTAAGGGGCTTTCAAAGTGGTCTTGGCTGACTAAATTATTAGCTCGTTGTTTTAGTGAAGAAACTTTTTCATCTTGGGCTTGAATTAGTTTTTCGAAGGCGTCGTGTTTTTTAGCTTGTGCGTCAACTTCGTCGACGGTCGTTGCAAAGCTGGTGCTACTTAGGGCTGCTTCTTGAGTGCTTGATAAAGCGTCGATTTGTTTGGCTTCTCGAAGGAATAGATGCAAGTCGATTAATTGATCTAAGTAAATTTGTTTGTGTTGCCAGGCTGCATATAGTTTGTCACGTTCATCTAGAAGTTGATTTCGTTTGTCTTCAACATCGACAGCGGCATAGTGTCCTGTTTGGATCATGGCTTCGCTTAGATCCACAACTGATTGGAAGTCTCGAGCTTCAATTTCATTTTTGATAGCTTCATGTTCGACTTTTAACGTTTGAGCTCCAGCTGCATCGCGGACTTTCACCTCGGTCGACATAGCCGTTCGTAGATTAGACGACCAATTCATTAAATCTCGCACCTAATACAAAAAATTCGTCAAAACTTTTTTTAGATTAAAAATTAAAAAATACGCACCTGTGCTAGGAATTTTTGTAGATCACAACTAGCTTCTAGTTTTTCTTTTCGTTGCATTTTCTTCTGTTGCAACTCGTCCCAAGCTAAAAGCACGGAATCGCGTTGCTGCACTACAGTATCTGCGTTGACTGGATAAATTTTTTGAAGTTTCTCGGCATCTTCAATCAACACCTAAACAGAAAAATAATTTGTCTGATTTAAAGATAATTGATTAATTAGACGTATCACGTGAGACGACAACTATCACTTCACTACAAATTTCTTAAATTTCTCGTCTTATTGTTAAATTGCCTGAATCAATGTTCCAAAATATCTAAAATATAAGCAAGGATCGTCACATATCGGCCGTAGTCCCAAAGTGACAGCTTACAGAATGCAATAACTGTCGTCTCACTTGACAAGTGACAAGTGCACATAAACACACAACAAGTGACAAACCAGTGCTTCATAAATAGGCTAAGTGCCCACCTGTATCTTTTCATGGAATAAACGTTCATTCCTTGAAAAGGCGCTTTCCTATAAAACGTGTAAATGATTTCACGAAAAAGCAAAAGCATAGAAAGTCATATTAAGCATATTATAACATAATATAAGTTTATACACAATTCTTACTTGTAATTGAGCGTCAAGAGCAACCAAATCGTTTTCGAAAACTTCATGTTTGCGAAGCAGTGCCAATACGGCGCGTAGATCTCGTCCAGGATCGGTTCCAAGTTCCGCGAACTTTTGTTGGATTCGAGCTAAAAGTTCAGCTGTGTCTCGATTGTATCGGTGAATCTGAGCAGCCGCTTCCAAGCGTTCGCCACGATGTTTGATAAGACCAAGAAGACGTTCCCAGGATTCCCTATGAAATAATTTTTAAATTAAACAATCATTTTTGATTTATTTTTTATGTTAGTCTATTAATATGGCATTGAAAGACTCGTTAAAAGCTTTGGTGATATGAATTAATTTGAGCTTAGTAAAATAAATGATAAATTAACAAATTAGTATTTGCAGTACGAACATTTTTTTAAATATCCTAATGCAGATCACTAAAATGCTTTTTAATCAGTAAAATTAATGGAGAGCTTAGTTTCGCTTAGCATTCATTTTCTAAAACAAGTTTAATAAAAATACTTTGCTGAACCATCTTCCCAATGCAATTGACTGTAACTAAATGTTTGCTGGTATATCTGATTATATCTATACTAATATATAAAATTGAAAAGTTTGTTTGTTTGTTTGTTTGATTATTTGGTTAAACGCGGTAATCTCTGGAACTACTGGTTCGAATTGAAAAATTCTTTTTGTGTTGGATAGCCTAATTATCGACGAAGGCTTTAGGCTATACGACATCACGCTACGACCAATAGCAGCAGAGCATCAATGGAAAATTTTGCAAAAAGTAGGAAATTTTTTTTCTTTTGAGAGCGTTTGTAGCCTGCCCTGCGTAAATGGTTAAAGTTAGGCAAAAATCATATGTAGCAAAATTATTCCTCTTAAAAAGTTCTAAAAAAAAGTCCGCAACGACATATGCTTATCTTTTAAGGTTGGCTCGATATAACCTTTTTAATGGTTATTAAAGTTGTTTCAAAAATAATTAATTCATTAAATTGTTTCAAGAAACATATTATTAATTCTTACCTAAATAAATACGGTTTTTAATGAAATTTTGTATGATGATAAATAACAATCTATGTCATTAAAAAGAATACTTTTTATTACGGGAAAATGTCTCATTAACCCGGGAAATTGAAAAACAGGTTGGAACAAAAATTATGCATAAACTATACATTTTTAGTTGAAAACGAATATTGGTGATATTTAAGTATGATGATAACTAAATATGTAAATCATTATCTACAATACGTTTTATTTCGGAAAAATTTCTCATTTCAACGGGAAAATAGAAAAACTGGTTTAAAGAAAAATCATGCTGAAACTAAACGTTGTTAGCTGATTATAATTTATTAATAGTAATAACTCATAATGTCCTCAAGTCAAAAATAATTTTCTTATCCTACAGTCTTATTTTTATCCAGGAAAATGTACGGTTCCCGTAGGATAGATATATTTTTATTTTTTACAGAGCAAAAGATTACCATAATTTCTTACAATGTCGTGGTTAATTGAGAGTCAGAGAATAAATATAGGCTACCTTTTATGTCAGAATATAGCACGGTTCCCGTAGGATAGGATAAGAATTGTATCCTTCAGGAACTGAGTATTTAAAAGGAGTTTCGTGAAAGTTCATGGATAATCGTTTCAACGAATTTTCCTCAAGAAGGATTGGTCTACCTTTTATCCAGGAAAAATGTACGGGCCCGTGGGCTAGATACGTTTTTATTTTTTATAGAGCAAAAAATCGACATAATTGTACTCTTCCCATGGGATAACAAGACAATTGTATCTTACAAAAACCGTATGTTTAAAAGAAGTTTCGTTAAAGTACGTGAAATAGAGTTCTAGCGCATTATCCTCAAGAAGGCCTGATCTCTTTTTTATCCAGGAAAAATGTACTACAACCGTAAGATAGATATGTTTTGTTTGTCATAGAGCAAAAGATTGACATGATTGTTTGCAATAGGGTAGTTGAAAGATCAGAGAATAAAATAGATTATTAATTCGTATGATAGAATAATGCACGGTTCTCAAAAGATAGCATAACAATTGTACTTTTCCTGTAGGAACGTGTTAAATTATATTCAAACAGTCAACAATTACTTCACTTACTCAACTTTTTGAACTATTGAAAAATTTGAACTTGGCGAAAAACTCAGTTAAATATATAATACATTCAACATTTTCGAATTGTATTGCTACTTAAAGAACACAAGTAAAGGTATTTTATAATACTCATAAAAACGTATAGAACCTATAAGATAGCTCTTTTAGATAGCTATATGGAATATCTTCCTGGAAAAGTAGTATTCAATCAGTATAATTTAGATACGCTCAGCGAAGCGGGCGGGGACCACCTAGTATGTATATATAGGCATTATACATGCGCTTAATTATTTCAATTACATATATCTGATCACATCTAATTATATATAGAACAATAGGTTTGTTCCAGACGGCAGAGCAAAACACGTCCACGTAAGACAAAGAGCAAGGCACACTGACCAAGAGACAAGAGTTAGTGAAGAAATCTTTCAGCCCCTCAGTCGCTTGGCCGCATAGTCGAGATTTGTACGTACCTTTTCATGACTATGGTTTGTATGGACATGGATTTGGAGGTGTTTAAACACTATATAACCGGTTTGTCAACTAGTCGGGACTTGCCGCTTTATGTTCTTCACTCACTCTTGTCTCTTGGTCAATGTGCTTTGCTCTTTGTCATTTGTAGACGTGTTTGAACACCCTCAAATGGCCAAGTGGATCAAACCTTATATACAATGATAAATCGTTCCATATATATAATAATATATAATCCCATACATAATGAATATCCCCTACATTTCATGAATGGTTATATACAATCATATATGATTAGACAAAAAAATTTATTCCTGATTGGACCTATGTATCGAATCTGTATCTATTTATTTAAAATTTTGTTTCCTCTAGTCTCCACAATTGTCTCAACAAATTTTGATTGTATTGCAAAAAAATTAATTATTACTTCCGTTTTATAAAAAAAAAAATACATAATCGTTGATACTTATATGAAAAAGAATGCATTTGGAAAACACTGTTATTTAAGTTGTTAAAATGGCCTACAACCAATCTTTGAATTTTTGTACGAAACTTACCATTTTAATTGTATTACGTTAATATATGATTATATCGTTAAAATTAGTAATTCTAATTAATAAAGTGCAAACAAACTCAGTTTCTTACAATGAAAATGATTCTTAGGCCAGTTTTCCATCAAACAAACAAAACACGAATGGTATGGCCGTATTTTCCAATATGTCTTGAAATTTTGAGGTCCTAGGAAATTAAAGAAAAAAAATATTTTTTGTTATGGTGTTTTAAAACGCAACGATTTTTTTTAAATTGTTTGATGGAAAACCAGTTTTATGTTATGTTAGTTGAAAATATTAATTGAATAAAATGTTGTTCTCTTTCTTATAGCTGTAACGACAAGGAACTACTGAAGTATCTACAAGCCCTACATAAAATTAATTAATATTTATTTTTTTTCTTAAAATGTGTTAAATTAAAGCCACATTTAACGATTAGATATACATTACAGTAAATTACCGTGTGAGTTTATGTTTGATCTCCACTTGTTGAACAGCGTCAAATTCAGCATTCGAGCTACGAAATATTCATTTTGTTTTGTGCTTAAATATGTGAGAAAAGATAATGATCTTTCGTGGGTATGTTTTAATGATGACGTCAATCAAGGAATTATCAAATTGTTAACAATTTTGAATACCAATTTTGCAGGCTTTAAACTCAGTTGAATGAATGAAATAGTCAAATTTGGGTGAGTGAAAACTGCATAAGCGAGAAAACTCTATAAGTGGAAGTATGTACAAGGTTCCGTCGTTTAAACCTTTATAAACGAGAAACAAAAATGTTTATAAGACGAACTCGTTTTCTAGTCGTGGGCCTCTTATAAATGAGACTATTCTCGCTTATCCAGGTTCAACTGTAATCAGTTTATAGTATTTTATTCATTCAATGGTTTAAATATCGGCAATTTGGAAATTTAGAACCAATTTTCATGCAAATGCATTGATTACATTTTGTACTTTTCTAAATTATGAATGAAACATGCAAATTAAATTTTTGAAAATTAAAAGAAATATTTACCCTAATTGTCCTTGGCGACATTCAATATCTTGTGCATAAGGACTTTCATTGGCGATTAATTTTTTGGCCAATTCTTCACACTGATTGAAACGTTCCAATCCTGATTCAATTCGATGTTTGAAATCATCAAATTTCACTTGTAAAATCTAAATATAAAAATATTTAAGTGAATGATAAAATTTTAGTTATTATATAAAAATTACCAATAAATGTTCATAGTCTTGTCCATAATCTTCGCTAGAAGCAGCCATTTCTTGTTCTTTGATCCATTGTTCCAAGTCGGCACTTTCCATGAAATATTCGTGTCGATACATGGATTCCATGAGTCTTTGTTGGCGTACGACGGCCAATCGCTGCAATGATCGTAATTGTTGGGCCAAAAGCTGATGTTTTGCTTGGATGGCTTTGGCATCGGGATGTTTTGCAGTCACCATGGCACTGGCATTGTGTCCCATTTCTGTGACGATCGCATTGTATGTATCCAGTTCTAATTCCAAGGCTTTGTGTCTTGTTAATAATTTGGTAGCGGCATCGCGGTCTCGACCATAATCCGTGCTGCTTAAGACATCACTGCGTTCATTTAGCCAGCTTTCCACCTCACTAGCTTCGAAGAAGAATTCTTGAGCTTTCAATGACAAGTTCAATTTACGAGCACGGTCTTCGGCTTTTGATTCCAAGTCATCCCATGAGTCTTGTAAAGATTGACACAAGGCTTCAATCTAAAAATACATTTTATTTAATACTTATTTCAATAACACTAAAACTTATTGTTCTAAAATTCAATTCAAATTTTCAACTAATCAATGTAGTAAGTCCATATGCATAATCAGACACATTAGTTGTTGTCCAGCATGCGTTGTATTGCCTATTTTATTTTAATTTATAATTACGGACAATGTAATTAACAGACAACAATGCGCAATTAAATAACAATGGTTATTACTTATTAAAAATGGATTGAAGCAAACCTTATAGTCTAAGATCCAAACCTACATCGACCTTCACCGAGTTGATAATAGAATGAAACATATTTCATCATGAATTTAGTATATTAGAAAATATATTAAAAATGGGTTAGCTAAAAAAATCCTGGGCAGCCTATTTTTTATTATTTAGAAAAAAAAAATGATTTTTAATAAAATATTGCAACATCAAGATAATAGAAAAAAAATTTATATCAACATAAGCGCTGTTTTATTGCGAAAACGTTGATATAGGGTTGTGTGCAAAAAGTTCGGCCCTGTTAGGGGTTTACGAATTTTACGCGTGGAAATGTGTGACAGAGAGATCCCAGGTAAATAATACTGTGTAATAATAAAGGACCCAACATTGCAGTCGCCTGTGAAGATATAAAATTTTTTCTATTAAGTATCGTGATGATGCAATATTTTATTAAAAATTATTTTTTTTTTAAATAAATAAATATAGTCTGTCCAGGATTTTTTTAGGCAACCCATTTTTAATATATTTTCTAAGATACTAAATCCATGATAAAATATGTTTCATTCTATTATCAACTCGGTGAAGGTCGATGTAGGTTCAGATCTTCTACTATTAATATTGATATTAAGAGCTCGTTTTGGCACCAGCATTTTTGTTTCGATAGTTATTAGTTACTATTAATTTTTGGGCAAAATAAGACAAACAATTTTTTTAAGCATAATATTAATACTCATAAAGCACAATTACACTCAACAATGAATTTCTTACCACCTATTATCAAATAAATTCTGTCAAATAGAAAAGAAATACTCCTATTAACTTAAATTGTAAATAAAATGTTAGCATACTTACTTTTTCATCTTCGGGATGTTTTTGATCTATCAATGCTTGTCCTGAAGATAGAGTTTTATCAATCATAGGCCTATGACCACGAATTTCTTCTTGAAGTTTTTTATGTTTCTTATGCAACGACTGAGCCTGATACAAATTTTGACCCAGAAGATCTGAGCTTGCTAATGGCAAATGATCGCCAATCCATTGCAATTCAGCGTCCAATTCAAATCCAAATTTGTGAAAACGCAGCGATTCATCCAAGGCTTCACGCCTCCTTCGGCATGGTTCCTCCAACGACATGAATTGCGCTTGACATACTTTTGTAGCTTTCAAAATATTGTCAGCATCGAAATGATCTTCATAGGCCATTTCATTGCCAGCTTCAACTAAGTCATTGACTCGTTGTTTCCATTGTGCAATATCGTTTTCTAAGACCTGGTGCTTCTTCAATAGTTCCTTGCAACTACGTAAATCATGGCCCACTTGTTTGCTTTGTAAACTCTTTTTGATCTCTTCTAGTTTCATACGAGCATCTTCGATCGTTCTGTTGTATCCATGTTGAGCAGCTGCTTGTCTCAATCGCCGCCCCTTGTCCAAAGATAGGGCAACAAGTTGTTCCCATTCTTTGTTCAAATCGTGGAGCATTTGTGCCACATCTGATTTACGGTAGTTGTTTTGTGATATTAAAGATTGTCCTGTTTTGTTCACATTGCGCAATTGGCCTTCATTGGCGCGCAGTTCTCGTTCGAACGCTTCGTGCTTTTGTAATTTACGTTCCAAATTGTTTAAATCACGGTAGCTTTCATCGGCTGCAGTTTTTGATTTATCAGCAAGCCAATCTTTCAAGTCGTCCACCTCGGCTGAAAATTTTTGATAGTTACGAGACGCAAGTAAAGCTTTACGTCGGGCTAATGCTAGATCCTTAATCGCTTGTCTTCTATTAAGAACTTGGTTTTTTCGATCGTTAATACTAAAAAAAAAAGAATAAATTATAAATATTTTTTAAAATGTGATGGGAATTTATACTTTAAATAAGTTACATATTAATTTGTTTTAGCCTGGGAAAAAATGTTTTTGTCTAATCATATAAAATCATATATTATAATCAGATCTGAAAATTGGCCAGGTATGATCATGTATAATTATATATGATTAGACAAAAATATTTTTTCCTGAACAATCACTTACTACAAGCAAAAGCACATTTTTCGAAATTATTATTATAAAAACTAAATAAAATAAAAAACACCAAGTATAAAGATAACTAAAAAGATATTACAATATGAGTGAGTGCCCGACAAAAATATTTTTGTCTAATCATTATAATTATATATGATACCTGGGCAATTTTCAGATCTGATTATATATGATTAGACAAAAATATTTTTGTCGGGCACTCACTCATATTGTAATATCTTTTTAGTTATCTTTATACTTGGTGTTTTTTTATTTTATTTAGTTTTTATAATAATACTCTCGAAAAATGTGCTTTTGCTTGTAGTAAGTGATTGTTCAGGAAAAAATATTTTTGTCTTATCATATATAATTATATATGAATATTATATAATGAAATTATATAATTATATATAATGATTATATCTGGCCAATTTTCAGATCTGATTATATATGTTTGGACAAAAACATTTTTTCCCGGGAGATGCTAACTAAATGCAAGGATAATATCTTAATATTAATTTATTGGTTAAACACTTACTTAGCCGAATCGTAGTGGTTTTCAGCGATCAATTTATCAGCCATATCAGTGAACAACTTAATTCTTTCATCTTGGACTGATAGCATACTTTCGAAATCATCATGTCTCTTCAACAAAGCTTCCACATCATCGAGTGACGCACCCAAATCATTGAACTCCAAAAATGCCTCATGTCCCGAAGACGATGCATCAATTTGATCGGCTTCTCGATTGAACAGCTGCAGTTGCAAGCATTGTTGAAGCCAATCGTTCTTCTGATCCCAACCACGCTCAATGGCTTGGTGTTCGGCCTGTAAGCGCTCGAGGCGCTCGGGTATTTCTGTTAAATGTGGATTGCGTTGCAACAATTGTGTACCAAGAGTGGCCACCTCACGAAACTCATCATCATGAGCCCTGATATCATCGCCAAGCTCATTGTGATTTTTAATTAAATTTTGAGCAGTCGCCACGTCTCGAGCACTAGTTTCAGCATTCAACTGCTCTTTAACAGTAGCCACCCAATTAATTAAACTCTTCGAGCTATTCATAAATATTTGCTGACCCACAGCATTTTCCAATCGAGAACGTCGCTCTAAAGCTTTAGTTTTCACTTGGTCCCAAAGACTAAGAACTTCTTTTTGTCGAGTGTTAACATTGGCTTGTTCATTAGGATATGATGATTTAACAGTGTTGGCTAATAGATTGACTCGGTTAACTTTTTCTTCAACTGGTGCTAGTTCTCTTTCTAAATGTTGATGACGGCGTTGTAAAGCTTGAACAGTTCGTAAGTCTGGTCCTAATTCAGCTGTATCTAATTGAGTCATTTTTTCGTTCATCCAATCCCGAGCTTCATCACAGGTTCTATTGAAAAGTTCTACGCTGGATGCACCTTCAAGATTACGTTCTTTTTGGGCTTTAAGCCGGTTTAAGTTATCCCATTGTTGGTGTATTTGTCGTTGACGGGCTTTGACTTTATCTAATTGCGAATGGCCTTGTTTGACAAATTCCTCAACTGCAGTATCGATAGCTTCGATACGTTTTCCACTGGCTGATAAATCTGTTAAGAATTTTTCATATTTCCTCTTCGCAGCTTCGACGTTGGTCGAATCAGCACCTTCATCGGCTCGTAATAGTTTTTCTTTGTCTTTAATCCATTTTTCGAAGTCATCACACTCACGATAAAAACCGAAAAGATGAATTGAGTCTTCTAAAAGTGCATGCCGTTTATGAGCCAGGTCTTTTAATTGTTTGTAAGTATCGTTAATTTTCGTTAAACGTTTCTCAACGTTATCGTTATCACTTTCGGTTTTCGTGGAAATTTTACGTTTGGCCGGAGAAACTTTTGCGACCGGAATGATTCTTTTGACCGGAACAACTTGTTTAACCATTTTCGTTTTTTTCACTCGTTGTATGGTTTTGATTTTTTCTGGGACACGAACTGGAATTTGGATGATTCGGGGTTCGATTTGTTTCACGTAGTTTGCTGGCACGAAACCGTCAGTTCCATCTGCTTTACGTACACTCCACCAATCTGGATTAGTTTCACTTAAAAGAAACATTATTTCGCCCTTTGCCATATTCATTCCTTGGCCACTGAAAGGATATAAAGCTTTCACTTGCCGAACGGTTCTTTCTTCCATCTCGGTCCGATATTCCACGCGTTCTATAGGTTCATCCTCCCAGACTTCTGTTGGAACTAGACGTGTTTCATTAACCCATTCTTCTCTGGGAGCCACCGTTTCGGGTTGGATTGTATCTGGTTCAGATTGCATGTTTTTCCCTAAGCTTAACGTGCTGACTCCAGCCTTAATCAGTTTATCAGCTTGACTGTTAAGACTTTGAATATCGCCACTATATGCATTTAATTCACTTTGTAAATCTCGATGTCGTTGCAACAACGCTTGAGCACTAGGCTCATCCAAACCATAATCATTTGAAGCGACCAAAGCCATTTTTTCATTTAACCATGAATCAGCTTCATTAGCATCTGTATAAAATTGATAAGCAACAGCAGCTTCATCTAACTGTTTCTTTCGTAACGCAGACAAATCTTGTAATAAAGTCCAATTTTCTTGGATGCTATTGATTTTGGGTTGGATTTCTGCAGCTTTTGGATGTTTATCTTGGATTAGTTTCTCGCCAATTTCACAAAGTTGCTGTGATTTGGGATGGCGAGCATTCATTTCGTCTTGTAAAGCTTTGTGCTTTTGTTGTAAACTTAACACGGCTCGTAGATCTTTGGCAGTGATCCCTGCTTTACAAATACGTTGTTTTTCAACAAGCCATGCTTCTTCGTCTTCTTGATCTTGGATGAATTGATAGAAGTTTCGAGCGTCTTCTAGGAGATCGCGACGTATTTTGCTGCTCTCAATCAAATCTTCGTAGGCTTTTTGTAAGTTTGCGATGCTTGATTGTAAAGCTGGAACTTCTTTGTTGTTATATTGTTGAGCTAAAGTCGTTGCTGTTGTTGCATGTTGTTGTCCTTGGCGATGAAGTCGTCGTACTGTTTCTCCAATTGCGGCAACTTGGAGCTCTTGCAGTGAATGTCCTTGTCGTAGGTCTTCGACTGCTAGTAAATGGCTTCCAACATCGCCTGATTGGAATTGCATTTGTAGTTCTTTGATTGTTCCCATTGTGGTTTCGACTTCTCGTAACATGGACATTAACGTGCATAAAAGTGATAAGTTTGTTTTGTGTTTATCCAGTAAATCGAGTAGCTCGTGCCATCGTTCCAAAACTTGAGCTTCTCGTTGTTTCACTTGTTCTGTGCCGTGGTAGTTTTCACGGACTAATTCTTCGGACATGTTTGTTAAGTCGTGAAAACGTTCTTCGCGAGCCAATATATCAGCGCTAATGGCTTCGTGTTTTTTCACCGTTGCATCGACTTGACTGATATTTGAACCGTATCGGGGGTCGGATAACACTTGAATCATTTCCTTAAGATATCCTTCTCGAAGAACACTCTAAAAAAAAAACAAACAATTAAACGTTATTTCTGTTTAAATATATATAATTTCACATATTAATGGTTTGTTCAAAAATCAGTTCAAAACTCAAAAATTTGAGTGCATGTAAACTGAATTGAAAGATTTGAAATTCTAAATTTGCTCTCGATGAGCCCTAGTATAGATGCCCGAACTGATCATATAACAACGGTCTCCATATCAAAACTACCTGAACCCTTCCATACTTAGATACTTTCTATTCTAAATGTCTCAATCCTACAGGTTTACAAGTTGTTAACAATTACTAAACAATAGCCCATCGTGAATCAATTCGCCCAACAATGTAATTCCTTGTGTAGGTCAAATGAATTGTTACGTTTAAATTTGGACATTCATAGAAGAATCATTTTGATAGATCCATTCCAAAAATCCTAAATGGCTTCCACCCCTGAGTTGCAAATCTTTTAACCCATAATCTCCACCCTCTAAGATGTTTTTTCTGGGTTTTCGAATTCGACGGTCGCTAATGACCTTAGTAAATGATGCGACTTTAGATAAACCAAAAAACAGAAAACCTCTACCCACTAATTTTCTATCATAAATTAAGTAATTTTAAGGAAAATAGAGTCAGCTATTTTTGTATCGTTATAACAGCGATCGGGGAACTTTTTTAACCATTACCCCAAAATATTTTTGCCTAAGTCCATATTACCCCTCATTTTTAAAAGGAGTTAATCAATGTAATTGTAACTTAAACATTACTTATTGTATTAATTTACACGGAAAATAAAAAAGTTGTATGAAAATAGTAAGTACCTACATATGTAAATAATATAATAGACAAATAAAATATAATTGTCATATTGAAACAAACAAATAAAAATTAATTGAATACTTTCCCCTTCAGGCTTTGGAGAAATGCTTCATGTTTGACATAAAGACTTCAAAATTAGGGCTTTTTGATTTAAGTTTAAAGAATGGTTTGTAAAAATACCAATTAAAACGTTTATAAAATAGAAACGTAAAAAAAATTCCCTTGTTACCCCCAAAAATTGCATTTTTATCCCATTTGGGGTAATTTACCCCGGTTCCCCGACCGCTGCGTTATAAGGACGAAGTTTACGTTTAAAAAATATACAGCCTTAAAATACTGTTTTGTTTTATTTTAAAATGCGTTGAATAGATACTTAAGCTCAAGTTTGAGATAAGAAACTCCCCCTTAAGTTCAGCGTACGGCTTAAAAGTTTAAATCACGGGTTCCCAACCAGTGGTCTATAGACCCCATAGGGGTACATGAAGCACTCCTCGGGGGTACGAGAAGCGCGGTCAATATAAAAATTTTATTAATTGGTTAAAATCGATTGGCCGCAAGCTCAATTCTATTGTATGGGTTTTGAGCTTTTTTTATGTTTTTTAACTCGAGCTCGATTTTTTAAAGATTGGACGATGCCTTTTGAGGGTTGCCTTCTTAACATGATTAAAGGTTACCTGACCAATGTTCAAGATAATGATTTGAAACGTTATTTCGAGGATTCAAACCTAGCATCACTTTCGTATAGAACAGTAATTTAATCATCATGCTTTAAACGGTCTGAATTAGATTTATTCTGATATAATTTCAGTAAATTTTACGATAGCATTCTTACATTCGAATATCATACAAAATTTAAAGCTCTGAAATGAACTCATAGCTTTCGTCCCCAAAAATCAACGATACATTTATTATTGTTAACATACTGCGAATCGGAGATTTTAACTATAAGATGCTCGAATAACGATCAATATGAGGGAAAATAATTTTTAAATTTTACTTACTTTTCGTTCAAATTTATAATTCAACTGATCTAAACGTTCTTGACGTAATAATTCGCTTCGAAGTGCAACTTCTCGGCTATGCTCCGCGCGTTCCAGCGATTCCCAGGCGCGTTCTAAATCGTGCAGAAGTTTACCTTCCGGAGGAACGTATGGGCCTTGTTGTAACCATTTTAACTGGGTGTTTATGTTGAAGTACAGAGCCTCGATTTCACTTCGTTCTTTGTATTTTGGAGGTTTTTCAACAGTTCGATACTGACCAAAAGCAAATAGTAGATTTTGAATTCCCTCCATACTATTGGGAAAGGTCCGATCTTCTAGTTGTAGAACTTTGACACGGATCCATTCAAGTAAACCGGTTGTTAGGTTTTCGTAAGTAGATTTCATATTGTCTGCATCCATCATTTGACCAACAATCTTTCAAAAAGAAACATTTTTGTAACTGAATACCTTTAAAATTTAAACTAAAATATTTGTGTAAATCACATTAAGTGTTCTGTTTGTAATATTACAAAGAAACCACCCATTATAATAATGCAATCCATAATAAATAGTAATAATAATAATAACGTAAAAATAAAAATTCATAAAATGGGGTTTTCCATGACTGTTGAGACACCCTGTTTATACAAACAGGATTTATTTTAAACCAAGTTGTTTCTTAAGTGTTTTCGTTATAAACGTTTTTCATTTCATATTAGTATTAAAAATAAGATATTTACATTTGCAATTCGTCGTCCACTTTTCATTTCTGTTTTCATTCGAGCAAAGGTATGATAATAGGAAGCGACATAAGTAAGAATTGATTTCTCATCTGGTCTACTTATGTCCACATCTTCGGCATCCAAGAGTCGAGGAATACCCAACTCCGAATAGGCCACATCGAACGCATGGTTCAAGTTATCAATATTGCGTCCTATCTGTAGACGTTCCCACGGGAATAAGTCTGGGCGATGGGAATGGATAAGTGCATTAAAGCCAAGTCCATTGCGCCACGATCCAGTGAAATCACCGATGACAACGCCTGGATAACCATTGGTTTTACGTTGACACCATAAGAGGAGAGCATCCTTGGCCGATTTCTTTTCTGAACTTTCATTTTCCTCGTCCTAAAAAAATAAAGAAATTGTAATAATATACAAGATAAAATAAAAATATAGTTTGATAACATACCACATCAATTTCAATTTCTTGAATTTGAAATCGAAGAATTATGGTCCATATTAGCCCAAGAATAAGACGAGGATTTCCATCGACAATGTCTTCAGCACCAATACTCTCTAATCTAACCTGGAAACAAAAATGATCTATTATTTATCTACTATAAAAATCAATTGTTGTACATTAGTCTCGCAAAAACTCGATTTTACAGCTTAACCGAATTGAATAATTTTTGCTTGATTTGTTCGTCTCAATTTTAGGAAAAAGTTCGAAATTAATGGAATGATTATTTGAACTTTTGATAGATTTTATAAAACTACAAAAGAAAAGTTGTATAAAATTATTTTTAGTTTATGAATATTTTGTAAACTCTTTTATCAAATACCTAATTGTAAGTAATGATAGTTCTATTTTTTACTATTTTTTCTAACAAAATAGCTGAAAGAATTTTTTTATGTTTATATGAGACTATCTATGTATTATCCAATCAGATTAATTTAAGTACACTAAGCGATTCGGGCGGGGTATTAGATTTTCTTAAATAAAACAATAATAGTTTAATTACTCAAGTACAAAAAGCCTTGTCATGAAATCATTGGGAATTCTCTAATTTACAACATGGATTGTTAATTGAATATTTCCTCGTTAATGAATAAAATTATGAATCATTAGAACCATTACACTATGAGTAATAGAATAAGAAAGGACAGTCAATTGATGCGCTTGATGAACTTGGAAAATTGTGATGAGACAATTATATGAACAATTTAAATACGAAAATATTTCTTATTTTTTTAAAAATCTATTTAAATCCATTTGGGAATAACAATCAAAAATGATTATTTAAACAATTTAGGTGAAACTATCAGAAAATGAGTGCTCCTATTTTGTCATAGTTGAAATTAAAGTGTTATTTAGATAACTAATATTCCTAGAATCTTTGAAACCAAAAAAAAAAAGTTAAAAAGGAAATTTTTTTTGAATAACATCCTAAAAGTCGTCCCCGAATGTGAACATTGGGTGGGGAAGGAGTTGCACCAAAATTCATTTTTATATTTGCTGTGATTTCTATTGCTCATATCTCGCTCTAATTTTAAATAAAAGCAGATTTTGTAACTATCAATTATTAAATTATTTGTCTTTAAAACCTTCGTATGACCAGGCAGATTAACAAATTATAATCTCATGAAATTTAAACTAGTAGAGCTTTTCTGACACACTAAATAATTAGACTTAATAAAAATTGTGTACTCTTTTAAACAGAACAAACAACAATTTTCTATCCTTTTTCGTTCAAATGCTAAAAGCCGTTTTTAGTGAAAAATAACTAATCGAAAAACTACAAAGCTGTTATATTAGAAATCGGAACGAAGTAGATAATGTTTGTAAAGAAGTTTTTAGTGGGAAATCCATTGCAGAACTTCTGATTTTCCTGTGCCTCTGCTATAATCTTGATTCTAGAACATTCCATGTATTATTAAAGCAAATGTGTGTTTGCTCTTTTGTGGCTCAAGAATGCATTCAAGGATTGACATGATTTTTGTATAGAGATATTTTACGGATTTATAAGTGCAGTAGGTTACTTTTTATCTCAAACAAAATTCACGGTTCCTGTAGGATGCTTGCTAGTCCATTTAATTAAAAGATGTAAGTACTAGGTTTTCACAAAGGAATCAAGAAAATTTTTTAGGCCGGAAAAATGCACGGTTTCTGTGGGATAGTTTTAAGGGTAAAGTCAAAAGCTGAATAAGTATTTTATAAAATGAATTGAGCTTGTAATTTTGACTTAAAATTGAGAAAACTAAGGAAGTCAATGTTTAACTTAACTTTATATTTTAGTATTAGCTGATACTCGCCACTTCGCCTGCAATTTATTTGTATTTAGAACATATTTTATGTACATACAGTGGAAAAGCATTTTTAAAAATTCACAGCAAAAATACAATGATAAAGGGGAGGTAAATTGTAACCGTTGTAACTAATAACGTGTTTTGAATTTGTGCTTAATAATAACAGATATAAGTATAAAATAAATTTAAAAAAGAAAATTAAAACTGCTAAAAGAGAATTAAAAAAACGCTACTAAAAATATTTTAAAAGCGGCAAAAAAATAGAATTAAAAAAATATTATATTTATTATAATTTTTCGCTGAACTGCATCAATGCAGTTCGAGAAATAATCGTTAGGCAGAGTCAACGGGTTGCTACTCGATGTTAAAGGATAGAGAACCTATTTGGCCTATACAATTCACGTTAGCCGTAAAATCTTCAAATTTCCATAGATATTTTTAGCTTTGGCAGGAACCTTGTTGTTATACAGCGCACTTTATTGACAAGTAAACCAATTAATTTTAAAATTACCCTAATTTAACCAATAATAAATCAGTTTAGTTGAAAAAGTTGTTGTTGTGGTATTGGCAGTGTACTGATGGTTAAATAAGAAATTGGAGGGGGAAAAGTAGCAACTCGCTGGTCAGAGTCGCAAAGTTAAGAGACCTTCTCTCTCCAGCCCATGCGCATCACATCGTTTGCCCCACTATCAAACACACATCACTTTACGCGTTCTGCTCATAAAATTGTATTTTTGTAAAACTTCAATAACTTTGTTTTAAATGAAGGTATCGTGATAATTCTTTTTTTAGATAAGTACCAAGTATATAAGAAGTAAAACAAAAAAAAAAAATTATCGAAATCTATCTAGTAGTTTTTGAGTTATTAGCACACAACGAATGACCGCTATCATTTTATTTAAATTAATTTATATTAATTTTTACTTTGAGTTTATCATGATTTTAAATCAAATTTAAACCAAGCAGCTTGAAAATCAAATCAAGTTGTTTAAAATTAAGTCAAGCAGTGAAACCTTAATTATCAGTCAAAATGACTGAAAAGAATTACCTACTAGATATAATCTTTTAAAATGCGTTGTATTTCTTCTTATAAATTAACCCAGAAATAAATTTCTAGAACACCCAAATTAACGCTTGAAACCAATTAATTTCTTTTACTCTAATTGTATTGATATCATCACGAAAAATGAATGAAACAACATATTATTTTATGATGTGAGAAATAAACACTAGGATTATATGACTTGAAATAGTGAAAGAAGACACAGTTGAACATCTTTCTGATTCATGAGAATTGTGGTGAATGAAACCATCGTAATCGTACGAATTCCTTTCACGCAGCAACAACCGGCGATAACCTTTCCAATTCATAAACAAAATAAACATGAAATCAAGCCAATGTTGAAGTAAATCTCGTAAAATATAATGCAATTAAAAGCAAGTATAGCGAGGAAGAAAGCTTTAAAATTCAAGCGGTGGCGGAAACATAAAATTTAAGTTTATTGTTTTTGTAAGGCATATGACTTAATCAATCAATATATGTATAAAAATATTCAGGCTCGTGGTTGTAATAATAATGATGTAGCGCTAATAATTACGATGATGACGATGTGTAATGGTCTCAGTGATGGTCGATCTAGTCGTGGTGGTGGCGAATACGGCAAAAAAGGTGAATGACCAAGCAACCAACCACATGGGCAAACTATTATGTGAGCACACATAGCCAAAGTGTTAAAAAATGCAAACTTGGCAAATACCTTAACTATAAGCCAAAGAATCTAATCAACGTGTAGAAGACTTTGAATCGTTTACGTATTCGAATTTGTATTTTCATGTTCATCTACACATGCGACTTGACCCAAATCGAACAGAACTCCTTGATCAAACTTTTCAATGAAATGATTAATTTTTTTACTTACAATCTTTTCATTCGATATTTTTCATTGTTGCTAACATAAAAAGCACATTTTAAGAATAGTAAAAAATATTTTTTAAGATATATTAATGCAGAATATAAATACTTAGTTTTGAAAAGAATTTTTATATAAAATGTTATGAACAACTATGACAACAATTGCTGAAAATTCGTAGGTTTTTTAAGGGAAATAAGGGGTCTCCGAAAAACTTTGGACTTTTTTCCGATGAACGAATTTTTAATATTCGAGTCCTTGTCTCTATAGTATAGCAGGGAATATCTATCCATAAACTTTTTTTTTAATACTAGTTGATCGACTCCCGAGTCCCGATGCTTTGCTTCGGGCAAATAGGTATCTTATTCCAAAAGCTAAGACTCGGCATATACAACTATGGTTTCATTAAGACCCGTTAAACCGTTTTAGTGCAAAAAAGTTTATCCACAGGAACTAGTCATTTTTTCGAATTCCTTCCGAAATGATTATGGCCGTAACTAGGCAACGGTAAAAAAAATAGCCCAAAAAAGTCTCTCAAATAATAATTTAATCGATTATTTTCTTTGCTTATTTTATTACATATTTAAGTTTTTATGTAATACTTTGATTAGTATTTTACAAACCTATCCTTTCATAAACTCCTAAACTTGTGATTCTTAATGTTTAACTAATATTGAAAGTCAATTTGAAAGCCTTTCTCATGGTTCACAAAAAGCTAGTTACGGCCTTGATTATTACTTACTCACTTAACTTACAGACTTAAAAGAAGTACAATTTTAGCGCAGTTAACTGCGCAGTAAAACTGAGAGTATGTGAGGGCCTTAAGAAGTAATAAAATAATCTGTATATTACCAATTTTCCAAGTCAAACTAATATTAAATATGTTCCTATGCAAAGATCACTTCGTTTCGTTACTTTTTGTTTATAGAATCAAAAAACCGGCTCCCTTATTTTTAACTAATTTAAATGTACAACACAATTTTCAGTGATAAACATAGTCTATGTCTTTCATTCACAAACTAGGTAATTTTATGAAAAAGGCTATATTCCTTAAGTCAAGTATATGGAAATTTTTTGTTTAATGAATTGAGCTTCACATTTCAACTTTAAAGAAAATAATATACAAATTTAATGCTTGACTTAAATTCACATTTAAATATTGACATTTGACTGAGGTTGACTAAAATTTAAATCAAGTAGCTTAAAAATTAAGTCTATCAGTGAATCCCTATGAGAATTTAAAAAAACAATCTCTTTTTCCATTTATAAAGACCTTTTGCAATAGATCTTGTAAAAACCATGTATTTTTTTTAAGATTAAAAGTGTTTTGTCTTTTTTTTTTTAAATTAGGATCTTTAAGCTACCTAGAACCAAAGTTTTTTTATAACTGTTGAAACTTTTAAAAAATATATCTATAACCTACAGAATTATTGCAGAATGAAATAAAGCCTAGTTTACTTTGTCATAATGTAGTTTTTACTTGGTGAAAGAATTTTTCATTTCCAATAGTTCCAGGAATTATTTTCTACGTACAAATAAAAACTATCCCTTAATATTCGTATGAAAGCACAGTCATTCCTTAACGTAAGGTGTTCTTTTTATGCGGTCAGGTGCAGGTTACATGAAAATAAACAACAGTGTATAGTAAGACGAGTCGGGAAGAGAAGTCCCTTCATTTCGGGGAACTATTTAATCGTGTAAATGTATAGGTACCTATAATTGATTTATGATATATGTATCTATCTATGTGTAGATCGTTTTATACTACTCCAAAACTACTCCACGTATTAGTTAAATGTTTTTATATTTAAGGATTCATTTATGTATAACTGCACATTTTGTTGAATTGAGCTTAACAGTTTAACTTTGAAATCAAATAACATCCAAATTTAATTTTTGACTTGATCTGATATTGAAATATCAACGTTTGACTTGATTACAATCCAAATTTAAATCAAAAAGCGTGAAAATCAAGTCAAGAAAATTAAAAATTAAGTCAAGCAGGGAATCCTTACTTATATATCTGCGGTTCTTTAGTAAAATCACGTAGGTTTTGGAAATGGACTTAGGTTGTGTTGTTTCATATTATTCTGATTTCTTATAAATAAGGCAGAATCAGGAATTCTCTCTGTGACAGTTGGTAGTGGGTGGAATGGAAATTAAAATCCACCATAATCTATTTTTCGAAAAAAAAAACTTATATGAGAGTAGTAAGTATGTAATAGACAAACAAAATAAAATTCTCATATTAGAACAAACAAAAATTAATTGAAAACTTTCCCCTCTCAGAGGATAAATGATCTTGCTTCATGTTTGATACAATAACTTCAAAATTGGGGCTTTTTGATGTAAGAACAATTTTAACACAATCTTCGGCCATATTAGGTATCATGTTTATAATATAGTCATGGCAAAAATGTTTCTTATTATGACCAAAAATTTAATTTTTACCCCATTTGGGGTAATTTACCCCGGTTCCCCGACCGCTGCTATAGAGTCACTGATTTGTATTGAACGAATGTATATTACTTATAATATAATGTTTCAATTTGGTATATCTTAAGAAACTAAAGGTTTAAATATCTCGATAGCGGATCTTATGTGAAAATTACTACGTTCTACCTACATAATTATATTTTGCCAATAATCAAAACAGAGACCAGGAGGACCCACTTAAGGAATCAGGATAAGGGGATAAAGGGTCTCAGCATGGCTGTAACTGGGCGTGATTATATTCGTATGTAGGATCATATTGTTGGATGTTATTACGAGTATATTAGGTAGAGCAATAAATACTTTGAAAATCAAATTGCAAATAAATTTACATTAAACTTGTTGTTTATGACCAGATAGTTAAAACCATACTAACAAAGCAAAAAAAAAAATTAAATCAAAAGAAGTCAAAAACGTATTGCTGATGAATATACTAGTTTAATTAGCAACGATCCTATAGGTACCTAAGCATATATGCCTTAGGGTTTTCCATCATGATGTTTCATTTGATAAAACAAGTTGATTTGTTTTTAATTATCAAATCTTTTTTTTTAATTTTACAAAAAAATTTTTATTTAACCAAAGCTGCTTTGGGCTGTAGTCGGTTGTAAAAACGATAAATAAATCTGCCTTGGGTTTTGCTCCTAATTTAAATATAATTTATTTTAAATGTTAAAAAAACGCATACTTATACTGAAAAAATTAAAAAAGATATTAAAAGGCGGTTTGTTTAAAAATTAATTGTTTGCTAAAATGGATATCATATTGGCTATTTAGCCAGAGAAATTTTTTTTAGTTTTAAATAAACCTATTATAGATACATGGTCTTAAAATGCGTATGTTATGAGTGAAAAATTTCTGAAACAACTAATGATTAAGCAGCTCTTAATAGACGAAGAACGTTTTAAAATTACTGGTGTGATTATTTTTTTTCCTTTAAAAGGTCACATAACCATCATCGTCAGCACACCGACAACATGATCATGATCGTTACACATTCCGGGCACGTTTTGTGCAAAACACGCACATACCAAGGCGAAAACTTTCTCCGTAACTCAAATATTCGTTCCCCGTATTTGGGCCTTTCTTTTTATCATTTTCGAAAAGGCTTTTTCCTCTGTTTCACGCACGTACGAAATGAAAATTTCACAAACCCACATAGCCAGTGGAGAGATATTGTTACTGAATGCTAAAATGAACAATTAAAAGGTGTAGTGAGACGGCTGCATTTGTCCATATGATCAATTCGCATAGTTCGAATATTTTTCTTTTCTATTTACTTCTATACTCGTTCGTATTGTTTCTTGATGGCTAGATGAAAAATATTCCATCATTATTAACATAAATGAAACCAGAAAAAATGTAACGGTCTCCATACATTTCATTGGCGACGTGCAATGTTTTCAAACGGTATTAATTATTTTAATAATCACTGAAGAATACACTAAATAGACTTGTTGTGTATTTACTATTTGCTGTGTAAACTCAAGTTAAAAAAAATTTTTTCTAAAGTTTTTAAATTTTTGAAATTTGCTGATATTGTTAAGTATCTTTTTAGGGATTCAGCTCTAAATGAGAAATTGCAAAATTCACTTGTTGACAAAATTTTCTTCTAGTTACTTTTCTTGTTTAGACTCAGATCTAGTCTCAGTCAGGGACCTAAAAGGAACACAAATATTTTAGAGCTGTCGACCCTTCACATGCTACTACAAAATGAATCTAAAAACTATGACTTTAGTAGTGAAAATGGCTAGTTGTATAAGCAAAATAAAAATACCCATTAATCCTAACAATTTTCAAATTAAAGTGAAATTAAAAAATTTATTAAGACAAAAAAAAATTAAGACATTTCACTTATTCTTATGTATTCACTACATTAAAAAGGTATACCTACTCCTTTTTAAAATTTCATGTTTTTTTTTTTTAGTAAGTTCAAAGAAAGTTTCAAACATTTTTGTACAATACCGATACCGTATATTTCCCAATAGTCAGATTTATATTATGATTATTTTAATTATTTTATTCTATGAAATTAATTAATTAATTAACATATTTGAAATGTCTGTGATAGCTCACACAAACGCAGACGTCATATTATAGCATTCATAACCGTTCTTTGTATTTTAAGTTTGACATAATAACGGAGATTTAATCAACGTTAAAAATTTAATGAAGCATACGCAAGTACCTAATATGTATACTATTAAATATTTTCGTACCAGGAAACCGGCGGAACGTTTAAAATAATTAAAACATTATGTGATTGCAATAATACAAGGGCTCTTTTCTTTTTTGTTTGATTATTATTTTACGAAGTCAACGATGAATTAATTATTTGCGGCAGTTTTTCTCAAACAGTGGTCGCGAGTCAATTCTTGGTGGTCCGCACACACACTATTTCTTTTTTGGGGTTTTAAATCGCGTTTATATATAAAATCATATTACGACTATCTTAAACACCGAAAATTTCTGTAGATCATATATATTATATTTCTTATTTTATATCTCTGTTTTATATCTAGAGATTCGTTGGGGACAGAACCCGTCGATCGAATTTTAACATCATAATAATAATAAGCATAATTTGTATTTCGATAATGTGAAGACGGTTTGTATTAATGTTTTGTTAAAACTTCAATGTTATTTTTGTGGCCCTGCTTTTAAAGTAACGGTCTCACGCGCGAAAAGTCGTCTAAGGGACCAATTCCGCAATTGTTACTTTTATTTTAATTGTAAATTTGGTATTTTAAACTTATAATTGTGTATATTTCACGGGAAGCTTCTAGCCAGTATTAATAGTTATTCTATTTGTAAATATTCAAAAACTTGCAATATTATCCAACTGTGCCTCAATTTAACAATCAAAATGCGTTTTTTGTTGATTTTCACAAGGAATTGAAATATATCATGGTTTCTGTCTATTTTTACAAATCTACATCTTTAGTGTGAAATTCTAAAAGAGGTTTAGAACTGTTTAAAGTTTGAGAAACACTGGTTTATGTTGGTTGGCAAAACACAATCGTGCTGAATTCCGTTGTTTGCAATCTAAGCCCCGTGAAGATTACATAAAATTGGTGTAAAATCAATATGTATTTAAGTAATGAGTGAAGTATTTAATTTGCAGTCATTAACATCCTGTCGTTAATTTTCTTTTTTACCATCAAAAGGTTAATAAAACAGAATATTGATCTAATTTTTCAAGATTTGAAAACTAGTTCATGAAGTATTTAATAATTAGAGGAAATCTTTGTACATCGAGGCACAGTTTTGAACTATCATAATGATATTTATATAAAATGTCATTAATATACATTAACACTCATTAATATTAAAATGTTAAGATGCAACAAGCTACACATTTAGTGTTATCTAGTAAAAATCTAAGTGTAGTGGAAATTATAGATAACCTTATTTTAAGAAGAAGATGTATTGATTAATATCAAATTTAAATCTTTGAAAATTATTTTTGTTAGAACTACTTTTTTTTTTTCTATTCTAAATAGTAATGAGGTTCAAGTTATTTAGAGTAGTTTTTTCTTTCCTAAATAATTTAACTTTGAATTCTCACTATGAAAAATGGCCCGATGAAAAATCAAATTTTTCACTGTGTTTAACTGGAGATAAACGAAAATATGCTTTCGTGCTCTCGATAATATTTTCACTAAGGGAAAATTTAAAGATAGATTTTTAATATCAACTGATTGGTAATAAACTAATAGTACAGGGAATAAACATTGCACTTCGGAAAAATTAAGGGAAAGCTGCATTTTTGCATGAAGTTTCTTTTTTGGTTCTAAACAACATAACAAAAGTCCCCGCCGATACATGCGCCGCTAAAAGTTACGCGGGGTCAAAGTTTTCGATTAACGAATTTTCGCAAAAATCTCGCTAATGGTAACTTTTATCGAAAAAATGCTAATTATCAAATTTGAAGTTTAGGAAAGAATCTACAAAAAATATAATGTTACTTTTTTTCGTAAGACTAACGGTTTTTGAGAAAATTCGATTAAAAATGTTGTAACGTTCAATATGCACTCCTTAATGGTATCTGTATGTCAAATATTATATTTGTAACTATAAAACTACTCTCCATAAACTAAACGTTAAATGTGACTTTATTGACACATTAAGTTGACAATATTTTGTAGTACATATTTGCATTAGTTTGCATTATTATGGGCTTTGAAACGTTCACGAAAATAAATTTTCCAATATTTCAAGTCACATTTAACGTTTAGTAACAAATATAATATTTGACATACAGATACCATTAAGGAGTGCATATTGAACGTTACAACTTTTTTTATTGAATTTTCTCAAAAACCGTTAGTCTTACGAAAAAAAGTAACAGTATATTTTTTGTAGATTCTTTCCTAAACTTCAAATTTGATAATTAGCATTTTTTCGATAAAAGTTACCATTAGCGAGATTTTTGCGAAAATTCGTTAATCGAAAACTTTGACCCCGCGTAACTTTTAGCGGCACATGTATCGTCGGGGACTTTTGATATGTTGTTTAGAACCACAAAAGTAAGCTTCATGCAAAAATTCAGCTTTCCCTTAATTTTTCTGAAGTTTGACCTTTTTTTGTCTTTATTCCCTGGTCTTTTAAAGGGTACTTAAAACTAACAACAAGAATCTGTTATTTATTAGTCTTTACGTTTGACATGTGTATTCGCCCACAATATTTATTATGGTTCATCTTAATTAAATTAACTAATTGGCTAGACAATTTGTGATAATCTAGCTAAAATATTTATTTGTAATGTATCTATCTAGTCTTATTTTGATACTGATTTGATTTGGTATTATGAACCGGAGAATTTCAACGAGGAAAAAACCTCAAAACTTGGTTGAAGAAGGAAAATAAATAAATATCAACGAAACGTTGCCAAATTTTGAAAATGTTACATCTGACAACTGAAATATTTTAGTTTTGTTTTTCAAAGAAAATTTTATAAGTGGCTCTTGTACTTTTTTGTTATAAGTAGAGCAATGAATACTTGGAAATTATCTTTTAAGAGTTGAAATCTTACCTTTGTATGTAAAAAAGCCAGACTTTTATTGACATTTTCAATTTTATGGACGCGCATTTTTCCATTGTTCGGCTTTGCTAATTTCTCACCCGAAATAATTTCCAACAATTTAAGTAATTTCTTTCCATCGGCCAAATCGACGAACAAATCGTCGACCTCCATCCGCGCCTAGACAAATACAACCAGTTGTAAATAAAGACGATTTTTTCGTCTGCTTTTTGATTATACCTTTTGTAAAAATGAGTTCATCCATTTTGTGAACGTTTTCTTTTGTATGTGAAGACGTTCTTCTTGCAGGGCCCGAATACGTCCCTGCTCAAATTTGTGTACGTCGTCTCGCTGGGTCATC
Organism: Sisyra nigra; assembly: GCA_958496155.1. Taxonomy (NCBI): domain Eukaryota; kingdom Metazoa; phylum Arthropoda; class Insecta; order Neuroptera; family Sisyridae; genus Sisyra; species Sisyra nigra. The sequence goes on along the minus strand of OY292316.1, from coordinate 25,318,191 downwards.
GTGTACAAGTTGTTAGATTGCGCCACATTAACAACACCCTCATCCTCATAGTGTCGGACACTTTTGTATACAGGAAGTGTCGACGCCAATTTAAACGGTTATATTGCAACACCTTTATGTATAATTAGTCCAAATCTGGAAATGAATAAACACACACGATTAGAATTTTTAATATTATCTACAGCTAAAAAAAAGAAAACGGTAAAAACGATTCATAGAAATACATGAGTAAATACTGATATACACATATTTAATTATTTGCAATATATAGATAAAATTACTATCGTTATCTCATTTATTAAAACATACAATTCACACCAAAATCAATTAAACCATCCTCCATCATATTGGACATATTTATAAATAACTTATTACCAATTATTGGTGATACAAGAAGCTTCTCCATTTTTTTTTATTATTCTTTTAATATTTACCTGTCCACCTACCTACTTATAAAAATGTTAAATCTTGATCACCTCGTCATCTCTCGTTAAATTGCTATTATGGGAAAGTATTGGCTATTATATTATGATTTAATAACGAGAAAATTAGTTTTTTTTTTACAATGTAAACGTTATTTTAACAAAATTTAGAAAAATTTCTCTAGAAAGTTTCAGATCAATTACTTTTGTCTATCAGTTTGTAAGACCATTCATATAAAAGACAATACGTAAGCAGATTGCTTCATTTTGTTACTTTTACAATTTTGATGGATTGATTTTTAGGAGAATTACGAAGAAAATAAACCATAATTATTTTCATTTTTTTGATGAAATAAACAAAAGTTTAAAAAAAACTTTTTTTGAGTTCATTGTAGATTATTTCCTGTGTTTAAAATATTAATGTGACTAAATCGAAAATTCCCGAGACAAGTTTTCAGGTAATTACAGAAAATGTTTACTTTTAAAACTCGAGTAGTTGTCTTTTTACTCAATTCTACAGAATTTAGTAAAAAATCAACATGAAAAAATATATTGATCTGTAAAAACATGAATTTTGTATTTTGTAAAAGAAAATCTTAAGTAGAGTAGACAAGCATCCTTCTGAACTCTTAATTTTGATAAAAAGATGGGGAATGTATGGAAATGAGATGTTTGGGAAGTCCTAACGGAGTACGAAGATTCCACTCTGTAGTACTTACGTACTGCTTATCGCGGGACCATGGGGAGCTTCCTTGAATCTTTTGCTCCTAACATGCTCTGACTATACGCTGATAAAATAAATTTTAAAACAAATTGAAAATACTAAAAAAAAATTTGTGGGTCGAGTAAAAAGAAATAAAATAAAACGATTTAAGTAATAACGATTATTCTATTTGGAAATATAGTGTTGATTTTGTAATAAATATTAACCGTCTTTGATAAAAATTTATATTTTATCTAATATAATGCAAATGACGGTATAATATAGAAATGAATGATTTTTTTTTATGAATGAAACCACTTAAAAAGATAGGTACTAAATTTTAGTTGAATAACCACGGTGATCATTTTCCTTTCTTATAAATGCAATTAATGAAATTGGCGATTGTTGTTCATTCGTATTTTAGATTGTCTAAAAAGGTCATCGATTTTCACACCCACTTCGTTATCCATCGAAGTTATTAAAATCTAAGTATATGGTTATAAGTAATACCTAAGTTTTTTTTTTTTTTTTGAAAGGCATCACACCTACCTTTTTTGTAAAAACAAAGATAATAGATACCACGCGTCAGACCTTATAATGTTTTAAAACCTCTCCGCTATTGCAAATGGAGTTATTTTTAAGATACAGTAGAACTTTGATTATCCATATTCCTGTTTAACTGTTTTCACTTTTCCAAAAGAAAAACATTCAAACGGTTTATTTCTATTTAAATGATAAATGTTATGTCTAATCTTTACATAGTATAAAACAAAGTCGCTCCCACTGTCTGTTCCCTTAGATCTTTTAAACTACAAAACGGATTTCAAAGCAGATTTCAGAAATCGATAGAGTGATCCAAGAGGTCGGTTTATAGGTATAATACAAACATATTATAGTAGAGAAAAGTCGGGAAATTCAAAGATTTATAATGTGATGTTTTAACTAACATATTTTTGTGCACTTACGTTGCAAACGCTGGCTAAACCTTACGAGATAGGTCATACTAATATGCGGCAAAATTGTGTATCTTAAAAAGGTTTGATAAAAAAGTCCGCGGCGGTATATGTCTATCTCCTAAGGATAACCCACAGGAACCATTTTTATCTTTTACATATTACAAAAAAATTATTGGTTATTTACCAAGCTATGGTACAATGCAGTATAATTCCTTATTCAATTAAATACATAAAATACGTTGTGCATTTCATGTAGATCAAATTTTCCCTTTACAGCATATCATCAAAATGAATACACCCAAACCTCGCTTTGCGTCGCGTCGTTTCGTTTTGCGTTTTTTCGAAGTTGCGTCGCTGCTGAATTAGTCGAATTAGTATTAATTTTCACTGTGCGTCGTTAGATTTTCGAAGTTGCGTTGTTTTGGGTTCGAGACTTTAATCTTTTTTCTAAAATTTCAATTTTTTTTCTAAAATATGGCACCACGAATTTTGTTTCTAATTGCGCTATGCTATCAAAACTTGGGGATTCCCTTTCTAACTTAAAATCAACGGAATTTTAATATGTACAGTTTTATTTTTACTTTGTTTTGATAGCTACGAATATCAATTGCTACAAAGAAATTTATTTTACGTTGAGAAATAAAGCTGTTCAGCAAACATTGGAGCAATTTTTGGTGAAAAAAGCCGACTTACGACAACAGCCACTATGGACTCATCAGACAGTGATTAATTTTTATTGCGTTTGTAAAAAGAGTTTCGTTAATTTATTGTTTATTATTGTTATTTTTTCTTCCCTATAATAATTAAACACCGAGATCAGGACTAGATCAGGATCTAGTTGATAGCCTTTTTTAAAAACGTTACATGTATATTTCTACTATTTATAATTTAATATAATATATGAACATTGAACATCTTACATACGATCGACAAGGAAGATCTTAAAAAATGAAATGCTCTAGATTTAATTCAGTAACAATAAAACCAAAAACCAAAAAATAAATCATTTCTCAAGCATTCATCTAGATTTCCTATCAATTCTTCCGATTGTATTCCATCTAATAACTTTCTCACGAAGAATTCCTTTTCGCGTGTTCTACATGAGCATTACTTGCACTAAATATCAATTAACTAATTAACTGCAATGTACCACAAAAGAGAAGAATTTTAAATTCTTTTCCAAAAACAAATTTCTCTCACGTTGATTAATAAATGGTCAAACAATGCCATCCAACTACCACTTTTCACTATCTACTACTCTTTTGAGATGAATTATTCAATTCCACGTACAATTTAAGAGAAAGGCACTAAACAAACTCATTTGAAGCGCTTGTGGAATAACAAAGATTTGTTCATTAATGCACACTCAAAATCATTTTAATTTCCAACAAAATACCGTAAAAAGGCTTTAAAAACACATATTGTGAAATGAGCTCGGAGCTAAAAAAAATTTATATAAGTTTTACAACCAAAATTAATATATCAATCGAACAAATAATGAATTTATGAACGTAATAAATTTCAGTATTATATGCTTTAGAATAAATTTATGGTTGTTAATTATGTTTATAAATGGATCACGTATAGATGCAAGTGTTTAGTGAATAGGGTTGGTTTGTTTTATAATTTAAACATTTTTTTTCAAAGTTTTTAAATGGTTCAACTTAAGATCTTTAAGAGTTCGTAAGTGAAGACAAAGACTTTGATTATATTTTCTCAAGTTATTTTGTTTATTATTTTTTTTTTTAAATTCTCTCTGAAAGAAATTGTTGTTAAGTTCAAGGCAATAAGTACATTAAACCTCGAGTTAAAATAAACTGAATGTTTTTAATGCCCTTTATTTTTAAAATAAGTAAATTTTTTGTAGTACTTTTTGCTTGGTACAACCGGATTTAACGTTAGTTATAGAATCTATAAGAAAGATAATTGGCTATAATAAAGTTGAAAATATGACAATATAAAAAAAAATCGAATGAAAATGTTATCATGCCTACTTTTTAAGATAATAAACACAAAAAATGCGATGAAAGAAAATAAGTATTGTAAGAATGTTCATTTTTGGTACGAGTTCAATGCATGTTGTTAAATAGGTATAGCAAAATATATTCAAAACGCTTAACACGAAATAATACTGTTGTTCCAAATACTCTATTACACTGTACTACCAATTAAATATCCTTTTGATTTTACAATGTTTTTAATATGAAAGAAAAATCGCTTCAATGCTCAATGTTGAAACAGTATTCACAATATTCAGCCACCACAAACTACGTTACTGTTAACCGTTGAACCCGTAAAAAGAGGCCGAAAACAACTATTTTTCAAGAATTTTTCCTAAGAAGACCTTTGAATTTTTCTTAATATAAAAATTTGTATATATATTATAGCAACTTTAAACTATATTTTGTAATTTTATATTTGTAAAAATAATAATTTTGAAAGCTCCAAAAATCTCCAAAAACTCCTCTCAAAAAAGGCATCTTGCGGTAACCGCATCTTAAAAATAATTGAAGGAATAATAAAAAGCAAAATAAAATTTTTTGACCAAATGGCGGCTTCTAAAGGAACGATTTTTGATTAAAATTTTGACTTTAAATTTTTTATTAAAAGAAAACTATTTATCGGTGAGAAACAACCTTATTAAAATTAATTATTAAAAAAAATAACTTAAGGTGTTTGTGTTAAAATTTGAGACTGATCAATTCAGCCGTTTCTGAGAAATCTTGTTCACCGACTTAAAAATCGTAGTTTTGAGAAAAACTCATTTAATGTTTCTAAAGCACTTAACATAAAGTGAAAACTGACTTTCAAATTTGCGTGTAACTAAAATAATCGCCAGATTGACTTGAAATTTTCTGGGTGTGTACTTATAAATGCAATATGCACATTACAAAAATTTTAATTTTTTTTGTTTTTTTTTCTATTCTATCTGTATACAACCCTTTAACTATTATCAATCAATTATTCTCAAAACGAATTAATGAAATTTTACTTATTTGTGTTGAAGATTCACTAATTCATATTGTGACTGTTAACGTATGATTCGGTTTTAGCTTTATGCTAATATGCACTTGTAATAGAAACATCTCTGATTCATGTTAAACGAGTTTATTAGAAAAAGTGTGTCTTAATAATTGTTCTCATCATTTTTACTATTATTTTACAAAAAGTAATAAATAATAACATTCGCAAATTCTATATGGTACAGCCTAAAACTTAACCCCAGCCGATGAATTAAAAAAAATAGTGCCCTAATTCAATGGTCAAGAACTATAACAATAAATAGACATTTTCCTTGTCAAAACATGAGTCATGACATCTGTAGGGGAGAGTTGCACAAATGCGCGCCACTTAATTTCGAAGGCAGTTTAACATATTCTTAAGTAGGCATTTTAGTAAATATTATGTTTTGCATCTATGCATAAACTATTAAAGTTGCAATTTAATATGATTTTTGAAATACTTATTGATAGAGCATTGTTATATGAACTGAATTTGAAAACAAAATTGAATATGAATTTTGTAAGATCATGCAAACAGTAGATACGTTCTAGGCAACCGGTATCCTAAATGGTACCAGCTTGTTTCCAAAATTGTCCCTGACGTTTCGAATTAAATATAGGTATATTAAAAAATCTTAAGAGAAACTGTATTTTGAGTTTAATTTAAGTTTAGTATATAATACAGCATAAAAATAAAATGTAATCTTACACTATTTAATTGAAATACATTTAGGACAATAATAAACATTATATTCTTTTGAAAATCCTACAGGTACGATTTAGGAAAAAGATGTCGTGCCAAATAATTGAAGCTAACTTTAAAACTTTATCAGAATCAATAAGTTGTCTAAATAGAAATAAATAATAATCCTATAACATACCTCAGACAATGTAGATTTATATTAAAATCGTTTAAAAATAACATCAAGCTTCCCTGATTTCTATGTGCTTCTGTCATTTACAAAACAACACGTTATGCCCTTCATGTGAATGACTTTTTGTTCCAACTTTATCGACATAAATAAAAGTTCATATCTTTACCTACTACCAAGAGGCATCAAAATGCATTAATTTTTAAATAAAAGATCTGGTACGATTAAGGTGACCAGTACGCATTTGGCAACTCTCCCCTACCTAGTTTTTTTTTTCTTTTAAGATAAAATTCACTTCACATAGTAAAAATATTTTACCACTTCAAGCGTTTTCTCTTGTATTTCTTTGTATATCTAGCTAGCCATTCCGTTTGATGAACCATATTTGCATACTGCATAACTTACTGTTTTTATATCCTTATGTGTCATTAGTTACCCTCGTTTTTCCAATTTGAGTAAAAAAAACTACATACGCTTATATTTTAGAATCTAACTTTGTCATGATTGAAACTGCAGTGCATTATATAATTTAAACTACATACTAAAATGGACACTTGCCAATATTTGTTATAGACTATTTACTACGGCGTGGTTAAATAAACATCTTTAATGTATTAATGATTTTAAGGTTTTCTACCAAAAACTTACTTCAAAGTAGGCATATAGTATTTCTAATGATTTTTTCAATGGTTGAACTACATTATTCACTTTAAGACAAAATTTATGTTAATTTTTTTAACCACGTTATTTATTTTATTTGAAAATTCACTCAGAAAAAATCCCACAAATTACCTCTAATTCGTCTAGAACCAAAATTTACAAAGTAATTAGATCGTTAAAAATGAACATGAAAATAACCGTTTACGTATAAAAGATTTTCGAAAGAATGATAAAAATGATAGACGAGGATCGATTGTTCGTGACTAATTAATATGTTTTCGATTTTCGGAGCAAATTGAATGCAAATATTGGCATTATTTGAACAGACAGCTCCTAAATGGCATGAAAAGAAGAAAGGAAAACAAACATAAAAAATTATATGTAAATATATAGCTTATGTATGTGCACATAGACGTGTATTAACACAAATACATTATACAATATGATGTATTTATACGTAATTACAACCACAAAGATTACTTTGGACAATAACAAGGCCATACATCCGCAACTTGGTTGAAACGAAGAAAAAATGAGGCAACTCAAACAATTTAAACAAGATAAAATTACCTTTTTTGAAGGATTTTTTTCTTTAATTGCAATATCATTGTGGACGTTAAAAATAATAGGTAAGTGTTAATTTGGTAAGTACACGGTTATTTTAAGCAGGAAAAATTAGCAATATAAATATTTAAAAAAAATATATATTTTTGGTAAAATATCCTTTAAAAGATTGAACAAAAAGCACTACAAAAAATTATACTAAACTACTACACTATCAAGTATCAAACTACTTAAATTATAATTGGAAAATATTACGGAAGCTAAACCATTAGAGATTAAAACATGAATTTTTAAAGTGTTATCTATTTGGACCGTGGTACCCTCTAAGAAAATGTTATTCAAAATTCCACCTCTAAAAAGGGGAGGGGGTGACATTTATGCGTTTTTAAAGTCTTTCTTTTAAAATATCACTTTTTGTAAATTCTTTTCTTGTAACTATCAATCAACAATATCAAGGATCTCTGCTTTTGTAGCTTCTTTTTTTGTTCATTTAAGGGTTAAAAACAATTTTTCAAAATTTCAAGAAATACCCCTAAGAAACGGCTTCACTGGCTCATTGATTATAATTTTTTAAAAACTTATTTTTCTACTCATTATAACGTAAAACACTTTATTGAAATTTGTTCTATTTGGAGGGGAGAAGGGTATAAAAATAATTTTCAACTTCCACGTAATTACTTCACTTTTTTAAATATGTATTTGAAAATGCTGATTTTAAAAAATTAGGTTTTATTAATCCAAAAAATACTATTTCCCAATTTATTACTTATAAATTTTTAGGAGCTGTTTTTGCAGCAAGGTTGCAGTACTGTAAAAGGAAGGTGGTTCATGTGGTTTTTCAAACAAAGACAGACTTCTGTTTATTTATTATTTTTTTTTTTGAAAAATTTTACGTAAACGAAGTCACGGGTAGCCGCTAGTTCTTCCATATACACAAAGAGAAATATCGCGACACTAAACGTTAAGTTTCCTAATGTTATCGTTACGTGCAACTCTTTTCTCTGCCATGCCAAACGAAGTTTCGTTTTAAAAATCGAGACAAAAATAAGAGGATTAGAGATTAAAGGAGAAGGATAATAATTTATAACACTTAGGCGACCTAGGCATCCACCCAGTCAAGTAACTGGGCATTTTGTGTAATGAATTCAACTTGGCATGTAAACAATGAAATGTAAAAAAAAACTTGCAAATTCAATGCTTAAATTGACTAAATGTTTAAATATTAACATTTGACTTGAGTTGGATTTGATTTTAAGCTAAACTTTAAGTCAAGTAGATTGAAAATTAAACAAAATATCTCAAAAAGCAAGTCCAATAGGGAATCTCTAATAGGAGTAACATATATAAAAAAATCTTAAAAAGAACGAAATATCAGAAAATGCTCTGATAAATTAATTATAAGAACTTAAATCCTTTATACCTTTAAATTCTTTCACAGTAAAAATGTTTCCTTAAAATCACTCTACCTGTAGGTATATTTTAGAGTGATAACTGCGATGTACCACTTGATTTACAACTATCTCAAATAAAACTTCTGAAAAAATACAGTAACGCGCCTATATTTTATATTGAAAAACCATAAACGTACCTCAAGTCGACAATTCCTTATCAAAATATACATAAGACCATAAGTCTGTAAACTTTTATGTAAGACTCTTCTATATCTTCGCCACATTTTTTAGATAAGCAACAACAAATATTTAGTCGACTAAAATACACGAGTACCATCAGTACAACTGATAGACTCCAAACAGATTGGAAACCAAGAAAAATATTTGAAATATAATATTCCTATTAAATAACGATAATCCGATTTTTTACTTTACTTAACGAAAGTATTTGCTTTACGTAATCATATAACATGCATATTGAAATAATGATTTTGTATGCATTTTTGAAATATAAGAAACGTTAAGGTTAAAGTCTATATATGCAAATGTAATCAATCATTTAAAAATTAAAAACAATATTAACTTCTGTTTTTATATGGAACATAATATACTTGATTAATTTGGTGACAGTTTTGGCTGTAATACTTACTGATAAAAGGTTTCTGTTAGATTACTTCACCAAAATTATATATTTTTTATAATCTACTTAAAAAGATTATTTTATATTTCCAATTACATACATATTGATAATATACGTAAGTATATTATTGAGAAAACATCGTGGATTTAATATTGTAATTTTTAATTGGCAAATAGTGTTTGTCTTACAATTTATGTTTCAATGATGAAAAATATATAATTTTTTTAACATTAAAATGACTTTAATAATAACCTGTTGAAAAACAGTGGTGATCTCATAAGTGATTTGCATAGATTATTTGATATGTATCAGCATTGATTAAGGTATCAGTTATGACGTCAACTAGTATAAGAATCAAATCATTTGCTTTCAAAATTGGCATTTATTAAATCTTGTTCACATTAAAAAATAGCATTATACTCTCACTTATATCTATTTTATGAGTGGAATGACAGATAAAAATACAGTGGAAATTGGTTAATAGGAAACTGAAGTGATCGAATTATTTTTTCGTGTTAAAAGAAACGTATTTTCAACAACGTTAGCTTTTATAAAATTTATTTTAAGGTGAAACTTTTTCCATCGCCTCAAATTTTTTTGTCTATCTATCGCATGTCGCATTACAGTCGGCCGCTGAGTAGGGGTAAAGTGAAAGGCGCTCGGCAGACTTCGAGGTTTTGGCTCGGAATACTTCGTGGGCTCGGGTTTAGCTCGGCAAAAAGGGTAAGCCGACGGGGTTTCTCTTTGAAGTTCAAAATGATTCAATGATTTAAATAAATATTGTTCTCAGTTTTTAACATGCGTCTTCTGAATTTCGTATTCATCATAACTCCTACAAAAGCAGATTGAAATTAAAATTTATAGTTGGATATCTTGTCTACTATTGATTTCCCAAAATCATTCACATTTTCCAATTATTAAGTTGAGATTAAAAACCCGCGATTTTAATACCCTAAATCGAATAATTTTCCAAAAATTTTCAGTTAAATGCCTACAATTCGAGAAAAAGTTTTACTTACATCGTGGTTTCATGAAACCACACAATTTTTTTAATTTTTGTCATATGTCACATCAGATAGAGTTTAGACAGGAACAAAAGGAGCATTTGTTCAGAGCTCAGACTAGGGAACCAAAAAAAAAATCACTTCAGTTATTTTCTTTTGTTTGTATAAGTCTTTATATAATAAGTTTGTTTATTTTTTATATATGTATGTACCTATCTAATAGTTCATAAGCTCACACATTATCAACTAAACAACAATTTTTATCTTGTAAATTGCTTCATTTAAGATAATTTAAAGCCCAATTTGAAACTCTTACACATGGCCCACAAAAAGTCAATTACGGCCCTGACCACTGTACTTTAAAGGCTGTTAGATTCTTACTTACACATAATATCTTGTATTCAATACAAATAATGTTATTTTTGAAAAAAAAAATTATTTACCGATTTTTGTTTCTTATTAAAAAAAAAAGTATTTATACCTAGCAGTTATTAGGATCACAGTATATAAGTATTCAGTTTTCACAGAGAATTTCATGTTAAGCGTAATCGTGAAACATTTTTCACTAGGAATCTTAAAAAAAATAAAATAAATAAATTTTTGTAGATTGGCAAATAACGAACTTTTGAAAATCAAACACAATTTTTAAAAAAGTCGCAAAATCATAGATAATAAAAACTATGAAAGTTTTTGGTAAATTCATGCTACATTAATTAATTTCAAATTTAATTTTTAGAAATTCCCTACCTGACTTGATTTCTAGGTACTTGGCCTAAATTTGACTTAAAATCAAGTCTAATTCGAGTAAAATATTAGTATTTAAATCATAAATAAGATAAAGCATTGATTTCAGTTTATTTCATTTAAAACTGCAAATCTTAAGCAAAATTCCATTTCAAAAATCAATCGCTACTTAACTTGACAAATTTTCAGAAGTTTTACAAGATGTAGCAGTTTTTCTTATAAACACTTTATTCTTGAAATTACTCTCATTTTTTTAATACACTTCAAGCAATCTCCAATTATTAGGTATTCACCAAACAAACCTTTTATGCAATGAATGGTGCTTAATATCTTAATTTATAAATGAAATAACTTTCAAAATCAATACTTGACTTAATTTTTACATACTAATATTTGACTTGAGTTCGACTTGATTTTAAGCCAAACTTATGTCAAGTAGCTCTTAAAAATCAAGTCAAGTAATGAATCCTTACCATGATCGATGTGGAGTTCAATAAAAAGAAAATTTTTAAAAATTTGTGTCTAAGGCCCCAAAAACAGAGATGATTTATTCAAATAGTTTTTCATTTAAGTACAGAATCAAAATTTCTTTTTCTTTTTTACTTTAAAATTCTACTTGTGCAAATTTATAAAATACCTAGGTCTATTTTATGGGCGCAACTACTTATATCCAAATAAAATTTTTAAGAACTCTACAAAGATAATCTTTCAAATCTAACCTTCATTCGGCCACTTTTTAAATCGCAAAAAACTGAAAACTTTTGTGTGAAAACTTATGTTAATCATTTTATTATTGTTCAGTCAATGCAACACCACTGGCAAAGTAAATTAAATTTATGAAAAAAATTAATTTTTGAAATAAAATATTTCAACAGAACCCTACAATAAATTTTTCTCTAAAAAAATCCCACGCATCCACAAAATATATCAAATGTTCAACAAATCTAAGCAAATAAAAAACTCGAGTTTAACACTTAAATTCACTTATACTTACTGTAAATATTAATATAATTACTATCCACTTCTTGTATAATTTTTATAATTTACGAGTAGGATACAGAAAGAAAAAAAAATCATCACATCAATTTCACTTACATATATTCTCTTTATAAACACACCACAATGTAAATATCAAAATATTCAATTCTGATTTTTATAGACATATAATATGTAATTTATTGAAATATTCACTCGAAAATAATCACATTTTTAATAAAAAACACACTTTGTACCTACATTTGAAGCGCTGAATTGAATATCCAATTAAGTTTTACATTCACCTAAATGAAATTTTATCTGTGCCATTAAAGCCTTTATCTTAAGTCTATATAATTAATATTAAAACGCTGAACAAAATACATTTTACACGTATGATACAATACGACCTCCACTAAAATATTCACTAAATTCACAAATGATTCTGATTAAAGTTTTCAAGAAGATTTAACGTTAAATTAATATTAGTTATACACAAAGTACTTATGATTAAGCGGGAAAAATAAACTAAAAATTAAAGTGTTCATTGAAACAAGTATACATGTTTTATATGATATAAGTATAGTATATCAGATACACATTCTCTCTTAAATCAAAATAGTGACTTTCGACTATCAAATAGTGGCTAGTATTCACTATTTAGTAGTGAAAGCTATACCACTATTTGAATTTAGTGGTATACTCTGCACTGCAAAAATAGTGAATAGTCACTATTTCGATTTAAGAGAGTTCAGTGTTGGATTTACTTAATGAATACTCGGGGCGCAGCCTTAGGGCGGCAGCATTTTAGGGGCGGCAACATTTAAAACATACAATGAAAAACTCAGGAAATTATGACAAAGTTTTGATTCTTTCGAGAGTGATCTCAAATATTACCTACTATGAATGTATAAAACTTTGGACCCTGTTACAATTTTATCTTTCAATTACCAAATAAACTATAGAGCAGGGGTGGGCAACTACCGGCCCGCGACGATGTCGATTTCGACCCGCTTTGGCCTTACTCACAAAAATAACAGTTCATCGTAAAAGATCGGTCATTTCACCTATTTTTCCTTTTGTAACTTCCGAGAAAACAAAATAATGAACTTTTATGCATCTTTATATCCAAAAATGTTTAAAAATAATCTGGATAATGCGCAGAAATATTTGGCGTTCTTTGAAGCGACATACGTGAAACTACATTTTCTTTAATGAAAAATACAAAGAACAAAATCAGATCACGATTAACGGATGAAAATTTACGAGCAATTCTACGAATTGCCACTAGTGAACTGAATTCAAATTTTGATGATATAATAGGTTTGTTTCATACGTTGAAGCCAAACACGTCCACGAAAGACAAAGAGCAAGGCACACTGACCAAGAAACAAGAGTGAGTGAAAAAAAGTTTCAGCCCTCAGCCGCTTGGCCGCATTAGGCCGAGAGTCGAGCTATGTACGTACGTTTTCGTGACAATAGCGTATTTCGACACTGATTTGGAGGTGTTTAAACACCGCAAAAACGGTTTAAAATTAGGGGAAAGTTCTTGCTTTATGTTTTTACTCACTCTTGTCTCTTGGTCACCGAGTCTTGCTCTTTGTCATTCGTGGAAGTGTTTGATCATCAATCATCAAATGGACAAGAGGAACAAACCTATTAAATCAGGAGCATACCAAATTCAGAAAAATTATTGTGTGGTTTTACGAAACCACGATGCAAGTGAAACTTTTTTCGGATTATAGGCATTTAAGTAGGTCACTGAAAATTTTCGGAAAATTATTCGATTTAGGGTATGAAAATAGACGATATAGTTGATTTTCAAGGTTGGCATCTAACTCCATTTGGTATGCCTTTGGCACAATTTGTCCATTGAAATTTATTCGCGAGTACCTTTTATTTTATCTTCTGGCAACCCTGAGTGTAGTTTGGGATCAATATTAGTGTGGGTCGATGTATGTAGCACGAATTCGCTGTCTGACTTAACGCGCGCCGTTGCAACTAATTTTGAATTTTCATTATTGATGTTAATACTCAAATGTTATTTATGTTTTTGAATTTGTTGAATATTGTTCAATCGATCATCTGCCTGTTTTTATCTATTGTAAAGTTACTTCAAGAATATCATGTTCAATCATTGTTAAATAAAGTTTGCTGTGGCGAAGAAATTGTTTCTGTTTGTTTTAAATTGTTTACACACTAACACAAACATCACACTAAACAATCTATCGCTCCGACATACGTAAACATATGCACCAGCAGAAAGTTCTAATAAATTCATTATGAAAATTAAATAAACTCATCAAGAGCCTTTTTCCTATCTCTATAAGCACGAACTCTGTCAGCAGTCTTTATCTTACGGGGTAAAATTAATTTACCATCGGATATTTTCGCATTATTCTCACTACCTGTATCTTTGTTTATCATGATCAAGTGAACAACCTCATTTATATCAATACACTGATCAAAACACACAAATACCAATACAAATATGATTGTCAATTAATGAGAACTTATAATACACTAAAATGTTGTTATGGAGATAGCCATTCAGCAATAACTCGTGCAACAAGCCTGGTAAAACAACATGGTATATAGCTAACAATGTGTATAGACAATAAAATTGAAATGGTTGAAATTGTATTCTTCAAATGGGTGCCGCCATATTGGCATACCGAGCTCTGCCGAACACTGGCCGTTTCCCTACCGAGAATGTAACATGCGACATGCTAAAGACAGGCCAAAAAATTTGAGACGATGTATGAAAAATTTCACTTTAAAAATTAAAATAGATGTTTTTAGTGTAGTAACTTTTTCATAACAAACGTATATTTGGCTATTATACAAACTGTTACGTACAAAAACAGAACCAAGGAGTCAAACCGCACGTTGTAAAGGAATGGGACATTATCGAATGAACCACAACCAACAATCAAAGTTTAGCATTCGAAAAACAAATACCTTAAGTATATATGGAGCAGACAAAGGACAGTTAAGTCATTCGATTTTCAAAATACCATACTTGACCTAAATTTAATTTGAAATCAAGTCAAACTCAAGTTAAAAGTTTCAGCTTAGCTCATTTCATGAAATATCCAACAACTTGCTTTAAATGATGAATCCCTATTCGACAGGGAGTCTAGAGAAAAGCTATTAAAGTCATTAAGTAATTGAAAATGAGTGATTATTGAGTAAACAATTATGATTTGAGTATTTAAATCGGAGGTTCAGAATTATTTTTATCATGACGGACTAAAAATAAAATTAAAAAAAGAAAATTGTGTTTGTAGGAATATTGTTTAATAGGGTTTGTACAAACCATTGTCGATTTTCATGGAATAAAAGAACCCTTAAAACGTAAACTCAGTATGGTTTTGAACAAAGCTCGTTACAGTATTTTAGTTCTGTGCATTAGTTCTGTTTGTGAAATGAACGATTATTAAGTATTTAAACTTAAGAATTATTAACATAGTATTTCTTTAATGCTTCGTAGTGGGATTATTAAGGTGAATCAAGCCCTGTATGCAACATACAAAAACGTTGCACTATACTATAATATAACAGACGAACAAAAAATTAAGAACATAATTTATTTTTCATTAAGTTGAAATAAGAAAATAATTATTTTGAAAATCCCCAATAAATTGTGTCAGACTATTTAAAAAATCGTGTTTTATTACCTGAAAAAACTTCAACTTTTTCAGCAATTTTTCATATTTCAGATATTATTCTTTCTAAAAATAGCGGTGAGCTGTGTGTACCTATGTAAGTATTGTGACACATCATACTTGTCATTTTATCCTTGTACTTGCGTTTTATTACGTAAACATATTCGTACTTGTAAGCACATCAAACACAGAAGGCGTGGATAAAATAAAATATCATTGAACGTGAAAAAATAAAATAAAACTTCCCAGTAAATTGCTTAATCATTCATCACATAGTGAACTTCGTATATGTCTGATCGATGGCATTCAATAGCCATTCATTTATTTATATATTAATTGTTCAAACAATTAAAACTTGATATGTCGACAAATCATCTTCATTTGAGTCACCACTCATTTCCATACATCTTTAGAGCTGAACAGTGACGAGTCAAAATCCGGGAAAGTGGAAAAGAACTGAGCTCAACATTCATGCTACTCAACGAAGCATACGTTTCAAAATTATTGAAATAATTACGATTATAATTTTCATGAAAAAGGCTGCTAATAAAATCTACGTAAAACTGTACCGGGTGTTCCAATAGATATCACTTAAAAAATATTATGTTCATCATTATTAACTTCTAACGTTTTTGAAATTTCAAACATTAAAAGTAAGCAATTGCTAATATAGGACATTTATTTTAAATAGGTAGGTATATTATAAAATATTTCATATTTTCGATTTTTATGGGTAGTAAAAATGTGTACCCTGTAATAACTAAATTTGATAGAAAGTTGAAGCTTAAGACGAGTTTACAAATCTGTGTTGATTGTGTATAGTGAGCTAAGTACAAATTTTCCATTTTTGGTAAAACGATTTTTAAAGTTTTGCTGAAGATCATGAATTGGTAACAGAAATGTATTTATAATATACATACATCATTACATGTTTATAATATACGTTATACTTCTGTTTATTAAGCTTAATGGTAAGAAATATGATTTATCAGTTTACAACGAATATAAGTATGTGGTAATTAATGCATCCAATTCAATTTCAACTTTGGACTTAGCTCACTATACACAATCAACACAGATTTGTAAACTCGTCTTAAGCTTCAACTTTCTATCAAATTTAGTTATTACGGGGTTATATCATTATGGTGTACAGTGGCCACGTTGTTCAAGCCACGGATTTTAAATATGTTGTTGGGTCTTATATTTGATTGTTAGTAAGTTGAACGTTTAAAAGTTTTAGATTTGTTTGGATTTTTACTAGCATTTGAAACTTAATTGGAATATTTAAACAAAATTCTAATAAATAACGGATATATATGTACGCAAATTTGAATTTTTTTTGAAAAAATTTATATAGGTACTCATCATTTTTGAAAGAAATTAGAGAAGCGGCGCTTCCGCAGCTTCCATGTTTAGTACCTACTCGTACCTATGTTCTTTAAACTAAAGTGTAAAAAACTGTTGTTTTTTAGTTACTAGTCCTATAACTATGACTTTTAGAAGTTTTTTTTACCAATTTAAAGATATTTGAGAGGTAAAGTGGATGTTCCTTAGTAAATCTTTCATTTTTCATCACTATTAAAATTTTGAAATGATTGACAACACCTTTCAAAAGTTATAGTAATTTAAAAAAAAACTGTCTCATAAGATGTGTTCTTATGACGATTTGTTCAGTCAACAGATTACCAAATGCATTTAAATTAATGTAAAAAAGATGACAAATGTTTCTAACTTTTAAATTATATAATTTGAACCAAATAAAACAATTTTGTAAAATTAAACATTCAATAACGATTGTTAAAAGAAAATTTTTAAAAAGTCAAAAATCTGATATTATTTTGAACACATAGTGTAATGGTATACTTATTCTCTGTCAAAACTAAGTTGACTTTTTTTTTTTCATTTTATGCATTTTTTTTATTTAAAGGTATCAAGGTTAATGAAATTTTTCTATTCTTATAGTAAACAGCTTCAAATCTTCTATATTTTTATTTTGAGATTTAATTGAAACACCCAGTATTATAAATAAATAGTATATCCCATTAAGTTATTGTAATTATCATAGACATATATTATACAGGATGTGAAACATAATAAAACCAAATATGAAACGATCTATAAGTACATTAGTTTATACCCTTTTCTTCTCTTTGTCTGTTCCATTTAACATATTTTTTTGAGAACAATTTTTACCAAAACTAATCAATTTTTTTTTTTTTAAATTTTAAATAATTTTTATATTTATATTTACAAAATGGTAGCATGAAGATTCTTCTATTACCATTGGAGAAGTTTTGTATGTTAAATACATCAAAGACTTCCTTTCTTTAATTCAAGACGGATATATCGCTATTAGAAAAACTAATTTGCCCTGAAAAATATGAAATTAAACGGTCGCTTTTATTGTCAAGTGTACAAAATAAAACATAGAAGAAAAAAAATATCGCATTAACACGATCAAAATTATCGAGAAGAAGTCGGTAAAGATCAATTGAAACACTTAAAACTTATCAAATAAACGAAATGATGTCATGTTCGATAGCAATTGTGAACGAGCAAACTTTACTATGTCTAAGGTTCCAGTTGATTAAATATTTATAAAGCGTGCTTCATATAAAAATACTTGAAAAAAAGTCGAATAATACAGCAAATACTGACAGTTTTTGCTACACATATTAGGTGATATAATAAAAAGCAATCATCATGCTGAAAATATTTGACCTCGAACTATTAACGGATAATTTCATTAAATCGAAATTTCCTGTTTGAAAATAAGAGAAAAATAGCGCCGTGGCTCGTGTTACAATAAAAATGAACGTATTATCTAATCATGGGCGTATCAAATGGGGGACTGCTGCCCCCCTTCAACCGTGAGTATCACTAATTAATTAGACTGGCTAGTTTTTTTCTATCCCTTAATACTATTGTATTTATGAAATACAGTTAAAAATGAGATCTTACTTTAAAATTATTTCGATGGTCAGTGCTATTATCATTTATAACTGGCACGAAATCCTTATATATTGATTTCGGTAAACCCGCTTACAAACTGTGCGTTACAATAATTATTTCCCTCAATATTTTACTAAAAATTGAAGAATGTTTATTCAAAATTGAAATTCTCGTTATTAAAAAGATTAAACTGTAAGATCGCATTTTAAATCAACATATCCTCGTTGAGTTTCAAAATCTCTATTCGGAGTCGAAACTAGTTTTTTGTGAGCCCCGGTAAAACTTTCAAATTAATCGTAAGCCCCAAACTAACGTAAACTCTTCTGAAGTATTCTTATTTGTTAAATGTTGATACCTTTGAATATCATAATACATAATCATGTACCATAATCATTTCCTTTAAAATGATGTCTGATTTACAGATTTTTTAACTTTAAAACTTTTTTCACTTCAAAATCAACATTTTTCATCTCAAATAACACTAACATTGAATGTTGGGTGAAATATAGGTATTCCGTTTCCAAAGTATTTAAAACCGTGCACTTACAGTTTTAAATACAAAATAAAATATTTCACCCAGAAGTCAATGAAAATTTTTAAAAAAGTGTTGCTTCAAATGAAAATGGATACTTTTGGAATTAAAGAAGTTCTTTTGAAATGAAGTTGTATTTGAAGAAAAAAAACTGTATTAAACTTAGAATTTGTGGATTTCGCATACGAGTTTCTAAAAACGATTATACCATCCCCCTTGGGGGAGGACTCTTATGCCGTTTGTTTTTTTTTTCGGTATTCCCGAATTCTGACTTCAATAAGTGGCAAATACATAGGTTTAAACACAACATAAAAGATTTCAGCCAATGTTCAATGAAAATTTTAAAAAAGTGCCATTTGAAATGAAAAATGTTGTTTTTTAAATAAAAAAAATTGTACTTCATGTAAAAAAAACTGCAGAAAAATCACTTGACTGGGAGGGCTTGAAAAGATACTAATAATCGTTATACTAGCAGAAATAATATATCGTACATCGATGACATCATTTATTTAACAATAAGAACAAAAAAATCCAAATAAAAAAAAATTTTCATCACAAAATGTTTCATCAAATCATAATTCTCCCGAAGCCAAAAACTAGGTACGCTCATGCATATAATTGATCCTTTTTTCTAAATTCGATTATACACTACTTAATTCGAAACCAATAATATTATTACCTCTTTTGAAATTTTTTTAAAAGTCTAACGGTCTCTTTCATCAGCTACGAAAAATCATATCTTTTATAGAAATCTCGTTGAAATAAATCAAATTGAATCAATAAGAGAAACAGTTTTTTTACAGAACGAATAGTGTAATATTTATTAGTTTGTGTAACGAACCATAATGGAAAAAGAACGGAATTTCACCATTTGGTTCTTCGGAAAGAAACACAAATTCATTTCAACATTTTATTAAAACGTAAAAAAGAACATATTCATGTTAATGATGAATAGAAACTGTAAATTTTTATTGAAATAATATGCTTCATAACTTATAGAATATTTTAATGAAAACGCCTGACGTATAACTTCTTATATAACACTTCTAATAAATTCAACAGTGAGGGTTTTTTTAAAATAAGTATTTACTTTTTATAATATATGAAAGTACCTTCAATATTATTTATTTTTATCTAAGAATAAATTGAATTGAATTTTTTCTCATATCTGAACAAATAAAAGATTTAAATTATGACACCTGAGTGCAGGCGATATTTTATAATTTATGCTTAGGAAAGTTATTTTTAACAACTTTTTATTGTTATGATTAGTTTTTTTAAATGAAAAATTCAATGCTTTTTTTTTAATCGAAACGTTGATTTGATTTCATTTTTCAACGGTCTTATTTGGCAAGTGAAACCGTTGTATGAATTTCCTTTTTGGTTTTTTGCTTTTTAATATAGGTATGACTTAACATTTCCAAGAACTGTATGTGGTTAAATTAAATAATTCTTAATTATTTTCAAATTGATATTTGTAATAAACATTTTATTTTCTTCTCTTATAGATTTGATTTTAAAATTTATTGTATGTAAGTCTTTGATAGTAGCAGTACCTATACATAAAGGGTACAACTAAGGTGAATTTAAGGTTGTTTGGGAGATAAATCAAAATTATGGCAAACAAACAAAAATTTACTAGAAGTTTCTTTTCTGAAGTTCGGCTGTTAAAATTTTAAAACTATTAACTAAACCGTTCAAAAGTTATAACAATTTTAAAAATCTTTATTTTATCATGTGCTCTTATGAAGATTTGTTCACGCAATAGATTAAATTTATTTGAACTAATGTAAAAAATATGGCAAATATTTCAAAATGTCAAGTTATGTTATTTAAAGTATATCAAACAATTTTGTAAAATTTGATTAATATTCATGAAACGATTGTTAATAAAACAAATTAAAAACAAATCGAAAACCTGATTTTACTGGTCAATACATAGTGTAAATTGCGGTATATTCATTGGAAAAAGTAAGGAAACTTTTTACGTTTTTAAAAGCATTATTTATTGATCCTAATTTAATATTTTCTAAATTGCTGATTCAAACCACCACTGAGTTTATCCTAGAATTCAAGCTTAAACTATTTGCACATTTTATTCTGCATTTTTCCTATCAAATAACATTTGCATATTATGCCTTTCAAAAATTTAGTTATGTTCATATCATTCAAGCATTTGCATTGAACCATTTTTCATTTCTCTGTCTCTCCAGCTTGACATAGTATGAATTTTCAAAGGTCATTTTCGTAATCTGCAGAAGAAATCTATTTCAATGAATGTTTTCATTTCAAAACAACAATTTTATTAATCTTTAAGACAATCTCTAGTTTTAAGGTGATATTTCACAAGTTATAGGTACTAAGTTATAATTATAGTCTCTTGCCTGAAAATCCTATTTTAAACAAACGGTAAGATTTACTCTAAACTTTCCTTTTCTAATTCACACAAGAAATTAAGCCACCATTATCAATGTTTTGTACATTTCCAGTTTACTCTAAAATTGGGTATTGATTGATGTCTAGAAATTCTTTTTAGTACTACAATAGTATGTACAGCAATGAAAATTACCTTTGCGTTAATAAAACTTAAAAATATTAACTTCTTATGATGATATTTTTAGGTATCCCAGCTTAATCAAATTTCAAAAACCCATAAATTAGTTACATGATAAATTTTATAAGATTCCCTCATAATACAATCAAAATAGAAATAAAAATAGTATTATATAGTATATATAGGATACGCATATTCCTATTATGTATTGTATAGAACGATTTTAACTTTTTACCCCAGAACCCCATTTATTTGATTTTCCCAAGAAAAAGTTTCAAATAAAAGTTGCAGGCATTAATGAATTTAATAACCATACAAAGTTTAAAAGATATCGTTAGAGCCATTTTTGAGAAAATTTGAAAAAACCCAGAGAATAAGTGGGGCTTCCAGAATAAATATGCAGGCACAATTCCAAGTTTGGTAAAATTTGGTTAAAGCTTTCGATACGATATCGCTGTTACACACAGACTTTTTTCTAAAGCCTACTTTTTCGGACTCAGAGTACCTCAAAACATGTATTTCCAGTGAAAACTCGAAATCAAAAGTTCGACCCGATTACAATACTTTTTTTACTAGGTATATACCTAGTTGTTGGAAAAATCAAAAATATTATTTGGAATGAAAAAAGTGTATTTGAAGTATAATAAAAAATTGTATTAAAGTAAAATGCGTAATTTAGTAGCATATCTACTAGGTGTGTTCCACAATATAAAGGAAATTACATTTTTTTTATTTTGTTGATGTTTGTTAATGTTAGATTTTTAATGTTTACTAAAAACGATATACACCATCAAAATTAGCTGCTTAATTGTTTAAGTAACTAACTAAATTGGTTTTAAATATTTGGTTTAAGTAGTTCAATAATAAAAGATATCTACTATAGACTTAATGGTTGCCATATTTAAATACACATGTCTCTTAAATTAATAGATGAAGCCCTTGAATCAAAATTATATTTTGAAAAGAACCTAAATTATTTGTGCTATTTTCAGTTGCGAGAATAACTAGGATTTCTTCAAGTCAAGTAGTTGGACAATGGGCATATTTTGAAATAATTTGCGCTTGACATTTTGACCAGTAAATGAAATTATTTAGAAAATCTACACTTCAATTGATTTTACATTTAAATATTAATATTAAATGCAAGCTTTGATTTGAAGCCAAAAGGCTCAGTAGCTTTCAATTCAAGTAGCTTTAAAAATAAGTCATGTAGTTAGTGAATCTCTAGTAATAACAACAAACATTATGAAAGGCTTTGTTTCAACTTTTTATATAGTATTTTTAATGGGAGAATAATTCAAAAACTGGTGAAATTTTGAAGTTAGAAAAAATTGGTAGCCGGCGCAGACCTGTTATAACCGAAAGGTTAGCATTTAATGTAGAGCACTAGTAAATTTTCTGGACATATGACCAACTGGCGATAATTTGGCTTTCACTTATTTTAGTGGCCTTTCTTTAATAAGAAAATAGGCTTCTTCACTAAATCCTCGATAGGTCGTTTTATATTGGATCATAAGATTTACGCTTTTAAATAATGTAACGATTCCTGTCTATCAATACTCATAAATTTTGAAAAATTTAATTTACTTTAAATTTTGACGATACAATACAATAATAAGTTGATGCGACTATAAATAAAGTTAATTAAAAAAAAAATATCTGGTGCGAGGCGTCACACAACTTTCTTTTACTTTCATTCATGAAAATACTCGCTGTTAGTTAAAAGAAATATAAGCACTTTGTAACAATACATATAAACAGTACTATATGCATACAACCTATAGGGCTATATGTATATACACTAATTCACAACCTTCATCCCAGAACCGCCCTTATTCGAATTTTTTCAGGAAAAAGTTTCAAATAAAAGTTGTAGCCACTAATGAGTCTAAAAACTATAAGAAGTTTAAAGAAAATCGTTGGAGCCGTTTTCGAAAAAAAATTGAAAAAGCTCAAAAACCTCTAGAATAAAGTGGAGCTTTCGGTTAACCGATTTCAACCAAAAGCTTCGCGGCACAACTAGGTATAATATAAAGGCCAGATTCCAAGTTTGGTAACATTCGGATAAAGCTTTCGATACGATATGGCTGTCACACACAGACATGTTTCTAAAAACCACTATTTTGGACTCAGGGGACCTCAAAACATGTAGTTCCGTTGAAAGCTCAAATTCGAAAATTCGATCCAATTACAATACTGCCTTTACTATTAAATAGTAAAAAAAAGTAATATGTATACACTATACAGCTTATATGTACATAGGTATAGGTATACGAATTCCAAACCTTCACCCCAGAACCGCCCTTATTCGAATTTTCCCAGGAAAAAGTTTCAAATAAAAGTTGTAGCCACTAATGAGTCTAAGAACTATAGAAAGTTTAAAGAAAATCGTTGGAGCCGTTTTCGAACAAAATTGAAAAAGCTCAAAAACGCCAAGAGTAAAGTAGAGCTTTCGGTAAACCAATTTCAACCAAAAGCTTCGCGGCACAACTAGGTATAATAGGGAGGTCAAATGCCAAGTTTGGTGAACTTCGGATAAAGCTTTCGATACGATATGGCTGTCACACACAGACACACACACAGACATGTTTCTAAAAACCTCTTTTTTGGACTCAGGGGACCTCAAAACATGTATTTCCGGTGAAAGCTCGAATTCGAAAATTCGACCCGATTACAATACTTCCTTTACTATCTATATAGTAGTAAAAGAAAGTAATACACTAATGCACTATATTTGGATAGAAAGAACTTCATGGATAGGACTTCCTGAATTTAAGCATCCAATATGATATAAGTGATGATATATGATATAAGAGTTCTTGATATTTAAATGAAATATATTATAATCTACCTGGTTTAAAAATTCTTGGAAAATTCTGGTTTAAATTCGGGATAGTATCTACGAAAAATTTAATACAACCCAACAAAAAACAGGTTTCAAAAGATTTTCTTCAAATAATAATAAATTTCTTTAAACGCATTTGCATTGTTGATCTTTCCAAAATAACAAATAATTGAGCCACACCTTTTATTATCATTTAATAAACCACAAAAACTATTTTTGTTGATTTAATTTAAATAAATATTAATATATACCTGTAGTGGTCTGAGTATGAAATTTCACTACTTAATTTTTTCAACTTGATTCGTTTGCAGGTTATGAAGTATTAAAGTCAATAACCAAGCTTTGAATCAATTGAGATATTTCTCAAACTATTTTAGTGTATCATTAAATAACGGTATCTGATTAATTTTCAATTGTCTATGGAACATCTTCACGTTTTTATTTTGCCAATCTTGTCAAATCTAACGAACATCTAAGTAATTTATTATTATGGACTAGAAATTGAATCAATTTGATTTAAGCTAAAGTGAAAAATATTCTACAGTCTTTTAGACTCGTTATATACATTGTATATTTGCCGCAAGACCTAGTCGTCTACATAAATTAAAAGTTGGAGAATTCGAACGATTCAATTGACCTACGGTTAAATAGATTTCATGTTTGAAATCGGAGAATAATTATCCTGTGCACACCTCTTCTCTAGAGCTCTCAGTCTAACAACAGAATATACATAGAGGACAGAAGTTTCACTTGAAGTTCTTGGTCATTTTTGGCACTCACACATCTACGGTACGTATTTAAAAAGATACTGCAATATTTGATTCTTGTAATTGTAATGTTTATTTATATCGGTTTATTTCAATATTGTAGCTAAAAAAGTATACTGTGGCAACATTTTTTTGCTGCTCACTAGAAATATTTTATTGAATAATGGTGCACTGTAGTTGTGCCAAATTCGCAAAAAACCGTCAAAATCAAAGAGACCGACGCAGAGTGGAACTTTCGCCTGCTATCTAACATGAAAAGGTTCAAAAGGCGCCAATTAAAAGATATATAATAGGTTTGTTCGCGGGTCTCATTCTGAACCGATTACGAATCAGTTCAAGCGGATTTAGGATAATCGCCAAGCGCATACACGCTTATGAACTGATCAAGGGTTATTTTAGGAGGATTAACGAGAACCCACAAAAATTGTTTATTAACGTTGACAGCGACACTGAACTTTGAACTAGCCACGATTTATCAATCGTAACTGATTCAGAATTGGTTCTAGCGATTCTCGGGTTTCTTTAGGACGAAAAATTCGATTCTCTTACTCATGCGCAGTTTGATAAATCGTGGCTAGTTCAAAATCCAGTTTCGCTGTCATGCTGCGTTCATACAAGTCAACTTTAGTTGCCCAATTTTAGTGGATCAAGAAAAGTTGAATGAAGAACCTCGTGTGAGAACCGTGATTAACTTTTTAGTGGATCAACAAAAGTTTGAACGAGTCATCACACTAGGTTTTTCGTTCAACTTTCGATCGACCAACTAAAGTTAACTCGTGTGAACGAGGCATCAACGTCTGTCTCGTTCACGGAAAAATAGCCCTTAATCAGTTCATAAGCGTGCATGCACGCAAACAAATCTAATGCCTTCCATTATTATGTGTATAATATGTATACCTACAAATTTTTATATATAAAAAAATTCAAGTCATCTCAGGAAAAGTTCTGGAAAAATCAATTTTTTGGGCCTCCTTATATAGGTAACCTTTTAAAAGCATTTAAATTATGTCAGAGCACCTTCTAAAGAAGAGGTCCATCTAAAATATGCTTACCCTATATGATTTTATTTAATAAGCATTACTAGAGAATGGAAGCCATTTCATCCTATCGCTAGGACTGCTTACTTATCCCATTTCTATACCTCTCAATATCACCTTTATAGCGAAATTATAATTTAATGTTGATAGTTTGATTTTTTTCTCAGGATAAATAAGAATATAGAAAAATGCATTAAACTCTTGCTTCTGTCTTCTTTCATGATCTAACAACAAAACTGACCGCTCCTATTGTTCATAGAATTTTCTCGCGCGTTCAACGACAATCACGACGAGTGAATGCCAACGCGGGCAAAACAGCCGCTCGATGAATCGACAACAATAAAAAAGTGCATTTAAATATGTATTTACAAAATTATGCATATGTAGGTATGCGATGCGAAAATAAACAAGCCAGTGTGAGGCGAGCTGAAAGCTAACGAGCTAAAGATATAATACATATATGAAAAAAAATGCATCGGAATTAATGTAAAAGTGAAAGTGACCGGACAGGTATTTGAAGGTCCTCCCTCATAACATTATCGCCATCATCATCGCATAAATATCTATATATTAACATTCTATTTTTCCAATCAAAACAAAATCCTCAACTGTAAATTACCTATAGATATATCTACAATAGCACCTGTGAAATTTTACGCTTCAAACATCACCGGCAAACCATTCATTATAATAAACACTAATTATTTCAAGTTAAAAATAGATAAAAACACTGGAAATCGTAACACAAACAAACCACTCCACAATTCAATATCTTGCAAGATAAAATGTAATGTAAAACAAATATTTTAACCTATTCTCAATTTATGGTGATTTTTTTTTTTTTTTTTGGTTTATTTAAGGCCGCATCAACTACTACGGTCATTAGCGACCGTCGAAACCCCATGAAAACAAAATTGGGTTTTCATTGGGATTCGAACCTAGGACCACTGACATAAAAGGCAACTATCTAGTCAATCACGCCACTATAAGTGACATTAACAGTCAATTAACAATTTAAATATTTTTTAAGCAGCGTTGGACTTACACTAGAGCTACTCGGAGCATAAGACCAGGAAATCAAAATTTTGGTAGCGTCAAAATCTGAAACATAGAATGAAAATATATCATTAATTCTAAAGACTATTCTACTAAATTGATAAATATATAGGTAAATTTTAATAATTTTATTAAAAAAAAAACTATGAGACCAATTGAAAAATTATTTTGAAGAGAAAAATTGATGATTTTTTCAACTCTTTGTTTTTCTTAGGTTCTCGATAAATGGGAATATTAAGGAAACATGTAACCGAAAAATATCGTAAAAATTTATGGTTTCCAAATAATTAGCATTTTATCTCCAATACAGGTAGTTTTAACAAATTATGTTATTCTTTATGGAGATATCTATATAACAAATTTTTTTTTTCACTACTATATAGTAAAGGAAGTATTGTAATCGGGTTGAATTTTCAATTTAAAGTTTTCACCGGAAATACACGTTTTGAAGTCCCCTAAATCCAAAACAGTGGTTTTTAGAAGCATTTCTGTGTGTATGTGTGTGAATTTCAACAAACTTGGAATTTAGCCTGCATATTAAATCTAGTTGTGCCGCGAAGCTTTTGGTTGAAATCGATTGAACAGAAACTCAACAATATTTTATGGATTTTTGAGCTTTTTAAATTTTTTTTAAAAGCAGGTTCTGGAGTTAAGACTGGTAGTTGGTATAAACATAGATATTGTATATCGTACATTATAGTTCTATTTATATAGTTATAAAGTGTCTATAGTTCTTTTAACCGACAGCGAATTTCATAAAGAAAGTACTTTGACGCTTCGCAACAAATATTATTCGTATGACAACACATTAGCAATACATTCATTTTATTGATAAATGTAACTAACACTTTTTGAGCATTTTTCGGGCAGGCTTAAGGCAATAAGACGGCATTTTTCAGAGCCTTAGATTGACGCTTGCGTTAATAACAACCCTGTTTTTGAGAACAATTTGTAAAAGTGAGTGTAAGAAATGAAAAAATATAGAATATTTGTTAAATCATTAGTATTTCAATACTTTTCATAAGATCCTTGGTTGTATGTTCAACAAATCCTACTAAATTATTTGAGAGATTTCAATTAATTTTTTTAACAATATGACTTATGATTTTTGGAATTCATTTATACAATTTGTAGAATTTTTTTAGTAGATTGTAAGATGTTTTTAAAGAGTTTTAGTTGTTATATCAGAACAAGCATCCGTTTTTATATTATTTAAATTGGAAAAAAATGTTGTGTAACACGATAAATAATTTTTTAGTTTTGCTTTTATTATACTTCAATATCCAACATTAATTCTAATCTATCTTTCTAATTCTAATAATGGTTTTATTTATTGTTCAGTGAAACTAGTTTTTAATTCCTGACTTTGATTCAAACGTTAATAGAATTAAAAATGAATGCAGTGTATATAAGACCCTAATTAGAGGAAGCCATTCTTCAATAGTGCACCTGTCAGTCAGACTGCGTGGCATCAATGAATGAAAATTTTAGGTTTATAACAGCTATTAATTTAAAATTTGCCGAAACGTAGATTGATAATCCAATTAAAAGTATTACGCAGCATTATGAGCATGCAACTGAGCATTTTTTCTAGCATTTTGATTTAACTCCTGCGCATTGATACCATCAGTTTTTAACACATTTTTCTGCATTTTATTAAAGAAATTACCTAATTGTGTCTGAAAAATATTCAAAAATTAAAGATTATTATTATTACGTAAATAACTTTAATAAAAAACAGTTTTAATCGAGGCTTTTTTTAACTTTTCCTCTCATTTTCAAATCTTTCGTATCCTCTTCCGTATCTTTTGTTCATTCAATGAATTTAAACAACAACAAAAAATATTTCACCTCCGGAAACGGATTGTATCATAATTGCATTATTTTCTTCCGAAAAGACGTCTAATTCCCACAGTTAATAACTTCTTAAATATCTTGACAAGTCTAGACTCGTTTACCTAAATACATAAAATAAATAACGGCTATTCATTAAATGTTATTAAATGAGCATCATTGTAGAAGTGATCCGTGATTGTGTAGTTATTAAATACCAAAGATGACGGTAGGTAGTGGGTATTTACTATTACTCACACATTCACAGTACAGCTTATAGCTGATTACGCGCTGCATTACGGATAAGAATGGTACATTCATCGGTATATGGGCCTAGATTTTATTCAAATGACGACGACAAACTAACGGAACTTGAATCGTTTTTATTTGATTTTAATTTCAAAAAAATTACATAGCTTTATACACAAGTAGTACCGACATATACTTGCATTGATAAATATACTGCGAGACTGTGAGAAATTCTGGACTGAAACTAGGTCATTGTGAGGATGTCATTATTGTTTATATACTAAACCCATACAATCTACATTAACATATTTCCATTATTTGTTAATTTTAATTAAATGTTACAAAATGTTTACAAAAGAAATCAGCGAAATTCGGTTTGGTTCAATGTTATTGTCTGTATTGTAGCAACGCTAACATTTTTTTCAACGACACATTTCCTCTTTAAAAATGCGTTTCACATTTACTCAAATAAGAGAATAACTAGCTGTTACCTGCCCGCTTCGCTGAACGTAAAATAAATTCTATTGATTTTTTTGGATTTTTCATATGAAAAATAATTGTTGGATACAGTTAGAAAGGCAAAAAAAACACATTTTTCAAGAATAAGACTTTTCAATTTGAATGTAAATAAGAATTAATATAAAAATTCGTATACGTATTATGGTAACTTTATACTGTAATTTAAAATTTTATAAAAATAATAATTTTGAAAAGTGCTATAGATGATCTCTAAAAGCTCCTCTCAAAAAAGGCATCTTGCGGTGACCACGATATCTTTGGACTGCATCATTTAAAACAAAAAAAAAAACAAACATATTTCGTGAAAGTAATGTTTAATCTTAAAAATAATCGAAGGAATTTAAGCAAAATAAAATTTTTGACCAAATTGCGGCCTCTCAAAAAAGAAATCGATTTCGAGAAAAATTTTGATCTTAAATTGTTTATAATAAGAAAAGTATTTATAGGTGACAAAAAATGTTCGATTAATTAAAAAAAATATATAACTACCTAATTAAGGTGTTCGTGTTAAAATTTGAGACTGATCGATTCAGTCGTTTCTGAGAAATCTTGGTTACCGACTTAAAAACACAGTTTTGGGAAAAAACGCATTTTAAGTTTCAAAAGCACTTTACATAGAATGAAAAGTGTATTTCAAATTTGCGTACAACTTGGAAAATAATCGCCAGATTGACTTGAAATTTTCTAGGTGTGTACTTAAATATACGTACATTATAAAAATGATATTAAAAATAAATCAATTTTTTGAAAATTCTAACTCTACCTATATATACTTAACTCCTTAATAGAATTTAGCAATTTCTCTGAAAATTTCATGAAAACAAAAATGCAAAGGGTTAACAACAATAACATTCCAAATATCAAACCTGTAAAAAATGTCTTTAGATTAGATTTACGATGTGAGAAAAAAAGAAATATTAAATCATTTTTAAAAGCTATGTATTTTACCAGTTCTGGAAAAATGAACGGTTTTGGTAGGATAGTTGTAAATGGAGGAGTTTACTTCTTGACTTTATACCTTTAAATAGCAAACACCGTTCATGAAAAATCACCTACTAACATTTTTTCAGTCAAAATGGTTAAAAGAAATTTATTGAAGGTTTCTACAATTATAATTTGGTTTGATTTATGTATTCTCAGCGAAGTGAACGAGTGTTAGCTAGTATTAAATAAAAAATGTAACATAAACTCAATGTTATATCACCACAAGAAAGTTAAACAAGAAAAACATTTCAAATAACTGTGCCCATAAATAAAAGACAAACTCATCTTTTATCGAAAACATAATCTCTGATTTCACTACAATAATTATAACTTACATCATATTAGACCATAAATTTAATTAACGTTAAGTAAATTTTCGACAAAGAACCTTTCTTATGCAACAATTTTACAATTAATAATGCAAATTTTTTGCTATATGTAGGATAATGAAAATGTGTGGGTCTTTTGGTGAAGACGAAACTTTGAAAAAGGTAGAACGAGGTGTGTACAAGGCATGAAGAGATAATTTTTCTCCAATGAATTATTTATTGGGTGGAAAGTTTGTACGAAATCGATTTATTGATGGAAATATCAAATCATAAATGTTGATAAGACGCAAATAAAAAACGGATATTGAAGGTCAAATGCAACACAGCTCTGATAAGTTAATCTATCGTTAAAGACTTAATAAATACCAAACAATGTTACGTTTTGAAATGTCTGTGAAATGAATAATTAACGATTAGTGTCGTATTATTTTCTTTGAAAATACTTATTAGGTACTTTTATGTTTGTTACGTTAGATAACATGAAAATAATAATTTTAACTGTGTTTGTTGAATTTTATTATTATTATATTTTTTTTTTAGTGTTGAGGTGTGGAGTGCAAGGTAAAGTTTATGTATTGCACGAAAAATATGATCATTTATATAAATAAATTAAAAGCAAATTCTAGTGTTGTGACGATTTATCTCAAAAACTATTTAATAGTTTTGGGTGTTTTTTTATTGTTTTTGGTTTTTTACTTCCCTTAAAAATATTTCCGATTTTTTAATCAATTTGAAGTAATTTACGTTTTAATATTGAAAATAAAAATATGAGCATCAGTTATGTACTTAGCCCCAAACTTATAAATTTTTTACACATTATAAATATCTTAGCAAGTTTTGAACATCGTTTCGTAAAGAATCAGAATGATTTCCAATGTAATGTGTATGCATGGAAAATACTCCACTTCCGTCTCAATCAGTCAAAACGGGTCTCATTGTTACAAGAGTCAGCTACCATTTTAGCAAACAAACCCAACAGAATTCAGTTCTATATCGAAATCCCACAGTAACTTATGAAATTAATTTAAAAAAAAAACCAGTTGCTGATAGCAGTAATGGAATCAATACAGTATTTTACCACTATTTTGTTTCTTTATCTACTTGTTAATGTTTAATATTTCTCTTTTCAAATACTATTCAAAAACCCAACTATCAATGTAATTTTACATGTCAATCCACCGGAAGTAATAATTTTTTGTTTAGTCTTGTGTATTTCATCTTGGTCTTGCTAGCATAAAGACAGTTTTGGTCTTGGTCTTGCATTTTCGCAAGACCAAGGCCAATATTGTTCATCATTAGTAGTATTCAAACTGCAAAAAATCTCGAATATATTTCAACAATAGTCAGTCATTATACGAACATCTTATCTATCCTGGTATTATATATTTAACTTCAATTTTTCTTAGTTATTCATACAATGTGAAAGACGCAGATTTTTTTAGAAAATCTTTAAAAACCTTTTTTGAAAAAGTGCTTACAATATATGGCAAATTTAAAAAGGTATAGACATAGAAATTTCATTGGACAAGGAATAAGAATTTAAAATCAATTTAACCCTATTTAATACCACTGGACATCAGTGATCCCACGAAGTATTGAATAGAATTTTCCCCCTTTAATTTATCGAAAATGTAACTACTGATGCTCTCTCTAGGAAGTAGTGGTTCTCAACAATAAATACGCATGGCGTAATCATTTTTAAAAGCATAAAATAATTCTACGATTTTTTATTTGTAAGGTATAGTTTTTAAAAACAATCTAAAAGCAAATATTTGCAACAGAAAGAGGCATCTTTAAGGTTTCGCACGCATTATAAATTTTTAAAAAATCTCAAAAACTTAAAAGATGTAGTACTTTTTATAAAAAATATAAATTTTCAACAATACGTAAATTTTCATTAATACTTTGTTGCTTAAATTTCATGTAAATATCAAGATATTGCAACATAAATAAATTGATTAAATGACATTATTTTACTTATCCTATCATTAAACATTATAGGTCGTAGCTTATTGCTGACCCATGACTTTTTTGTCGAAAGTACAAAAGAACTGTGTGACAATCTACATACCTAACACAGACAACTAATCAAATCTATAAATAATACTTTCAGTCAACAAATTTAATATTGATTGTAATTAACACTTATCATTTTTAAAAGATTATTTAGATTGCAAAGTATAAGTAGGTATATTAAATACAACGCAATTTCTTAATAACTATTATTTTCTTTCTGTTAAAATTTTTATTGATTCCGAGCCTGTGTATTATTAAATATTCAAAATATGTTTCTTAGATAAAAAATATTCATTTTTATTCAACAATATAATCGAACGCATTAACTGTGCAATGTGCATGTTGGAATTTTCATTAGCAGCACGGGCTCTTCAACAAATCCGCACTCTTATCACAATAAATCCATTTGTTTTTCTACTATCACAAAGTCCTTTGTATTATTAAACAGTTATTTTCTTATTTAAATATTGTTTTTCTTGTTTAATCAATAAATAATTAATCAAACTAGAAATATCCTCTTTAAGTAAAATATATTATAGTGATCAATCAATAATAATTAATTAACATAATAATATTTAAAATAAACGTTTATTTGAAATAAGAAAATGAGGTTTGCGTTAGCGTTGTGCATTTTAAATATTTATGAAGCTAAAGATTTTATTTTTTTAAATTCCTTCAAGTTTAATGTAAGTTTAAGTAAATTTTTAAAGGTGATTATTTAGTACATTTATATTTTTATGATAAAGTTTAGTAACCGACAGTTGGCGTCGTTCGACTTGTGTTCAGAGCATTTAAGGGTATGCTCTGCTTTACCGATATAATATCTAAAAATAATCTAAAAAGCCTAAAAAGTGCTTAGGAATTAGGGCAGTTAAGAGCCATACTTAAATTTAAAGAGTTTTGTATTTATCAAGGGGGGAGAATTATTCAATATGTGTACGTAATATATCATAATAAATACCCATTGGTTTGGTGAGGATTTTTTTTTTAATTTTCATTACTTTGGAACAGTTTATCTTAACAACAATCTGAAAGAAGGGATTTAAAAGAAATGTCATACTCTACAAAATAGGTCCTTAGAACAGAGTTCTTCAGATCAGCCGTTTCAAAGATATCAGAGTTCAAAAATAACGGTAATTAAGAAAATTTAATACTTCCAACTTTGTTCTAGGTCACTTAGTGGCGTGGTTGACTAGATAGTTGCCCTATACGCTTGTGGTCCTGGGTTCGAATCCCAATGATTTCGGATTCGACGGTCGCTAATGACCATAGTAGTTGATGCGACCTTAAATAAATTAAAAAAAAACTTTGTTCTACGGAACCGTTTTAGTAAAATGTGTAATTTCCTTTAAATCCCTTTTCCATATTGTTATTACGATGAACAGATAAAGTTATGAAAACTCAAAAGGAATAACAAAAATTCCTTGTGTTATTTAAATGGAAAATGAAAAATGGTTACTTATACTAAGAGGTAATTTTCGCACAAAAATTGTTGTTTTAATATAAGTATACTATCAATTTTTTTAATACTATAATCCGAGTCGAAATTTTAGACCTATTTTGGCTCTAAAATGGATCTTTTACCCTCATTTGAACCTACAAAGTGTAAAATAAACCTCATCTCAACTTAAACGATATTCCATCGTTTTTATTTTAACCTACATGAAATTTTAATTATATTTTGTGAACATCGTTTCGTCCTAAAAAAAAGTTTTATCATCATAAAACATAAAACTTGGTTGTAAATCTGCTTTTTTTTACAATACCTATTGCAAATATTATTTACTAATAACCCAAATTTTTGATCTCTCTCTTTCCTATACTTAGATGCTTAATATAATATTGTGTAGCCTCTACTACTTAACATAGAATTTATTGTGTATCAGTATATGATCCATTACTGGTTTGATCCTTAATCCTGTTCACTCTTGTTTATTTTTACTCAGCTTTAGTCTCTTCTTGTTATATACGTTCTATATAAGTTCGTCATAAGACAACAATTGAATAAACTTATTTCACTACCTATTAGATTTATTTTTCAATATTGTCTATATCAAAAGGCCTAAAAGTGTAAATGTAAAAAATTTAAAAGTAAAAAAACTGAGTTAAAAAGAAAACGTGTGAAGAAATTTGCTTTAATTTATTATCTTGAAAGTAATCAGAGAGATGTTATACAATTAAATAAAATTTCTAAAGAAATGCACATGGTTGGGTATATTGTGGATTATAATAAAAGGAAATCCTTAAGAAAAAAAAAATATTAAAATAAAAATGTTATTTTTTTGAAAAAACCCCTACCGATAAAAAAATAAA
The DNA here is from genome assembly GCA_958496155.1 of Sisyra nigra. Taxonomy (NCBI): domain Eukaryota; kingdom Metazoa; phylum Arthropoda; class Insecta; order Neuroptera; family Sisyridae; genus Sisyra; species Sisyra nigra. The sequence continues at coordinate 25,282,604 of OY292316.1, read as the reverse complement.
AGGGAGTGACAAAGAAAGAGCGAAGAAGAGAGAGAGAGAGAGAGTAAATAAAAAAATTTGAACCTCATTTTAACCTAAACATTGTATTTTGTCCGATAAATGCCACTTGTAGGTTCAAATGAGGTCCAAAATTCAAATGCAAATGGTCCTCTTGTCAATCTACTTGAACCTCTGAATAGCCTAGATTTTGAGGGCGAAAATAGGTCTAAAATTTCGACTCGGGAAGAAAACACTTTTCTTAAACCGACTTCAAAAAAAGGAGGAGGTTACTTAAATACCTTATGCACATTTATTATTGTCTTCAACTCATAGCCCAAATTTCGATGGGTTATCATACAGTTATTTCAATTTTCATTAACCTGAACTTTATTGTTTTATAAAGCCATTATCAACATTTACTTACAAATGAAATAGATTTTGAGGAACTTCATTTGTAAACCTTATTGAAATTATTTATTGTACGAAATACTAATATAAAATCAGTGCTCAACACAATATTATTGTATATTAATAGAGTGACGACAAACTTATCGCTTTCATTAATTCAAAAACGTCTAAAATTACAAATTGGAATTAGGCCATCAATGAATAATACATTTGTATTAATATTTCCATATCTATGTGATATGGCATTACATTTAACATCTAGTTATGATCAATTCACTTTTAAATGAAATAACCTTCTACCTATATCATATTTCAAAAATATATAAATATTAAATAAATAAATGTCTGGTCTATGTATTAACAATCACATAATATCATTTGAATAAGAAAAATGTTCCAAATAGATACTCACAAGCATAAAAAACTCACACACTCATTGTAATTTTTTAATCCTCTCGAAGTCATTTCAAAGGTTTCAAATTGTAAATTTTATTTCCGCTACCTGACAATTTCACAATTCACGTTCGTTTTACACAATGAAATTTATCGTTTTGTTTCATTTGAAAATAAGACAAACCAAAAAAAAAAACGAAATTCTAGATTTTATTTTGAATTTTTTATCAAGTGGACACTATATATAGTGAGCCTCTGATACATTTCGAGTAATATGAAGAGATGTTTCTCCTATAGCCAGATGTAATTTGATACATTTGTGAAAGAAAACTAGTTATTTCTTATATCGTACATATTGTTAAGGAATAAAATTATTAATTGAAAATATATCTGATTTGTATGAATATGATCATTACTGCCGTAATTATCATTTTCGTTTCTATACTTGGTGTTTATTACCCATGACCGATACATCACAGGGTTGGCTTTGATTTTTAATGTATTTAAAATATGTACCTTGCCATAACAACTTCTATATGAACGATTAATTTTTTTTAAATCCATAATGATTTTCAAGTTTTGTAAGATATATTTACTAAAAAATAAAATTCTATGTATCTACTTATAATTAGCTTCTACTACTATATTAATATGAATCATTTTGATGATTCGTTCATTGATATAATAATCTTGATTATTAATGACTGAAATTATCTCAAGATAGAAAGATGATGTTAATGAGTACTGCATTCATCTTTCTATGGCAATGTAGTAAATAAGTCCTACAATATATGTATGTTACTAAGTTTTTCACTACTTTTTGCTACTCAATGCAATATAAATTCTTACTAATAACTATTAATATATTCATTCGTATTACCAATTAATGATTTGTATATAATATAGTTTTTATTAAAATACAAGCTTCCTACAATTTCTTTGCTTAAGATTATCATGTGGTAATATTTATTTTCATAAAAGGTAACTTCAATATTAAATATAGAAATTGTTCATCCAAGATCATTTTTAGGCTTGTTTCTATCACCCAAGTTTAATATAAGTCGTTCAGTGCACATGTCGATTAACTCCGTAATGCAAAAAGTTGAGTAAATTGATAAAATAGACTTCTGAAATACATAGTCTCTTATAGAAAAGCTAAAAAGCATATTGTCTTTTAGAGCTGTTATAATTTATTATTAGAAATTTTTTTTCGGATATATAAAGTTAGGAGTCAACCAGGTGTTTTGACATGAAAATTTGTAAAAGTTGAAAAAGTGGAGTTAATCGATGTGTGCACTAGCGGCTCATATAATACAGATTTTAATTAGATTAACTCAAAGAAAAATTCAATCTATATCAGCTATAGGTAATACTACGAGAACTTATGAATATAACTTGTAGGCAATTTAATTAGCTTTAAATTAAGTGCAGAGCGGGTCTGTAAGCCTCGTAGTTCTCTCAAAATCTTAAAAAAAAAACATAAAAGGTAAAACCGCATTTCCCAGAATGTACCAAACATTTTTTTGTTGCATGAAGTGATTTCTAAACATGTATGACCTCGGCTAGACTCATCCACATTGCCAGTCGGCAAGCTCCTGCCTCGCAGAGCTCCAAAAACTCTTCATTTGTAAATGTAAGAAGGAGTACTGAGAGGTCGCTGCACTTGCCTGAAAATAGGGCTTAGATATTCTATGATGTGTGCTACCTGCTCTGGGGAAATGTGCAAAATTGCAATGAAGAGGACGACGGTGACGAGCCTGAAGAAAACCCTGACGATCCATCAATACTGGAGTACCCACCAAAATGTGATTTTACCTTACATGGGTTCTCTAAGATTTTGAGAGAACTACGAAACTTACAGACCCCGCTCTGCACTTAATTTAAAGCTAATTAAATTGCCTAAATATTATACTCAATAAGTTCTGCTCATGGGATCAATGGTTTCGACGCAACTTCGGTCCAAAAAAGGTCTAAAATTAAAAATTTCAGTTTGTAAAAAACTGGCCTATTTTCAAAGTGCCATAGCTCGGTAACCCATTGACCTGTAGAGCTCCGGTTGGGCTTAATTTGTAACCAATTTGATGCTCATAAAAACGTACAGAAAAGCTTTCGAAGAAAAATGTATGGATTCGGAGATACCGAATAGAATTTGAAATCAGTTCAAAATTTTCACGGTTTTTCCTCTTTAAAAAATTTCCACAACTTTTTGTGAGTTGCAAACTTGAAAATACATAGCCCTAATGGGTCCAAACAACATACTAAAAAATCATAAATATATCATGTTTTGCGAATTTAGCTATTTTTATGTCGATTTTGACTGGCCTAATTAGAAACTTTCTCAAATTCTAATTTTACAACCATGAATCTACATGCAAATATGTATGATGTATGAATCTTTATTTTTGTTTATTCTTATTTCGGTCGTTTAAGGGTTGACACTTTTTTTCAAAGTCCCCTATCTTAAATTTAGATAATTTTTACTTCTAACGTATTTTACATTTTAAAATTCTAAAAATTATTTTTTACTTCCTATCGGTTATCATTATAAACAGAGGAATAATATCTATAAGCTTGAACTATATTAACTTATTTTTTTGCATTTTACGTAAACGAGTTCACGGGTAGTCACCTGGTACTTGTAACCGTTTTTCACTATACATTCTTCCAAATTTTTAGTTACAAGATAACTGTACCCAATAGTTCTGTTTCTTCAAACTTATTTTTATGGTGGAAGAAAATATCTAGGTACTCTATACAACCTTTTATAGAAACAACGAAAGAATCCAATATTTAACGTTGTTATATCTTTAATATGAGAATAAATTAAATACATCGGACATTAAATTAATATAATACCCAAATAACTAAGTATTAATAAACAAGTGTCATATGCATTTTAATTAAATGCAGAAAAAAATGAGAATATTCAAAAATATCACGGTTTGTTGTATTCTCATTTACATTTATTATTATTCACTTTTTTAATTTTGGAAATGTCACCGTTTTATTTTTATTTTTATAACTTGAAGATATATATAGACAATTATTTAAACAACCTTTCCAGCGATTAAAACTATCAATCTTTGTTACGCAAACATTTCTTTATAAATCGTACAGTCGTTAGATTTTCTTCAAACAGAAAAAAAAAACACAATTCGAACATAGTTTTTCTTCAATTTGTTCGTATGAAAGCGGAAAATAATCAATTTACGCGTTCAATAACTTTAACGAAATGTCAACTTTTATTTTCTATTTTATTAAATAAGGTGTATGTCTATGTGTATAAAATATAAAACTTGATTTCCAAAGAATCACCACAAATGGATTTTTAAACAGCTTTTTCTTTCTCAAGTCGGAGACTGATGGAAGTGAAATTGATTTGCAAATGAAGATGTATACCTATAAGTAGTTAATGGCAGTGGTAAGTATGTGTATATTTTCTTAAAGATTGTAATAATTGTTTAAATAGAAATTAAAATTAATGACAAATAAGAAAATTTCTATTGTTTTTTTTTTCTCGGCTCGAAAAAATTATTGAAGTTAAAAAGGTTAGCAAGCTTTCTATGTAAATATCGATAAGAGGCTATAGAGGAAAATACGGATCTTAACCAAGAGAAGAAATTATTAATTGAACTGAGTCTTGGCTTATTTTTCTTCTAAACAATTTTAGAACAATATTTCTTTTGGTAGACTCTCCCTTTCCTGTTTAGTAATTTCAAATGATTTTTAGTATTTTATGTATTTCATTGATTAAGTATTTCAACAAAATACTACGTGCAATTAAAGATATTCAAAATGTGGGAGAAAGAGTGTAATTTTTTTGAAATTTTGGAAATAAGAACTAGACATTAATCCGAGATAAATATGACCTATCTTCTACGATCTATAAATTATCTTGCAATAAAACAACCGATACCTAAGCCTATACAAAATTATCGTCAATTCCTTCTCCTGTTTGCGAACTTTTTCATGTATACCTAACTATCTTACAAGAATTATTTTTTCAGAATAAAAAGTATCACATTTAATCATCTCTCAATGAGACCTAGGGATGTATCAAGTCAAGTACTGGACATTTTGTACAATAAATTGATCTTAATATTGAAACTTTGAAATGGAATATCTTGCAAATTCATTTCTCAACTTTAGAACCTGACATTTTTAACATTTAACTTGAGTTCGACTTGATTAAAAGTCAAATTTTAGTCAAGTAGTGAATCCCTGATAAGAACTTAATCGTTCTTAAATAAATAAGCGTTGAGTTTATTAAAGCTTTCATCAGTGGACTATTTAAATCTACGACTATTTTAATAACCTCGAACTTGGAGGCATTAAAATTAAATATTCAATATTTTGGTAATATAATAAATTAATATGTAAATATAGATATTTGTATGAACTTTCTTGTTCATTGCTCTGTGAAGACCCGTAATCTATAACTATTTAAAAATTGATTTTTTTATCTAAAATATTTCATTGTCTTGGGATTTCAAATGCGGAAATTATATAATATACATATGTAAGTATATATTTATATATATATAAAATGCAAGTATAATGATAAATATGGCCTCTACAACAATTTCCCTTGTTAATCCTTTTTAATCTAATTATCGGTCAGCCATCATTGTTTGACTTTTTTTAATGGAATTTAAATGTAATCTATAAATATAACAATTTCACTAATACAAGTTGTAAAAATGTAAAAAAAGTTAAAATGCGAAAAATCCCTCAGATCTTCAGATAACCGATTGTAGTCTAAGATCCGAACCTACATCGACCTTCACCGAGTTGATAATAGAATGAAACATATTTTATCATGAATTTAGTAAATTAGAAATTATATTAAAAATGGGTTGCTTAAAAAAATCCTGGACAGACTAGTTTTAATTATTTTCCAAAAAAAATATTTGTAATAATTTATTGCAACATCAAGATAATAGAAAACATTTTATATCATCATAAGCGCTGTTTTATTGAAAGCACGTTGATATATAGGTTTGTCTGCAAAAAGTTCGGTCCTATTAAGGAGTAGCGAATTTTAAAGATTTAAATTTTAATGCGCGTGGAAATGAGTGACCGAGAGATCCGAGGTAAATATACTGTGTAACAATAAAGGACCCAACATTCCAGTCATCTGTGATGATATAAACTTTTTTCTATTATCTTGATTTTGTAATATTTTATTAAAAATCATTTTTTTAAATAATTAAAAATATTCTGTCCAGGATTTTTTAGGCAACCCATTTTTAATATATTTTCTAATTTACTAAATTCATGATAAAATATGTTTCATTCTATTATCAACTCGGTGAAGGTCGATGTAGATTCGGATCTTCTACTATTGAATGTTATACACCTCAGAAATATGTAAGTACGATTCCTGTAGGATAATTACTAGGTAATCCATTGTACCAAACAGATTTTGTAACATTTGGTATAAAATTTTTTCTCAAGTCTTAAAGTCAAAAATATTTTATTCTGAAGATAATGAACTACAGATCCTGAAGAAAGTAGATTAACGAATTTTGATGAATCAACTATAAAATTTTTCCATTAAATTAGATCTATGGTCTGGAAAATATTCTAACTTTAGGGTTTTTAAGGGTAACTATTTTTTTCTGTCAAAATAACTAGAAGGAATTTTTAATATTTTCTTATAAAGATTTTTATTAACCAATCTATTGTAACTACGCTAAGCAACGCGGGTAAAAATTCTTAAGAATTTACATGGTTTGAACTTGCATTATACAACCGGCCTGTTGCAAATCAATTACAATAATAAAAATGTTATTATACTCCCCGAGACAAACAAGTCTTAATAAAAGTATTAAAGTCATAAAATCGAAAAGCGTAAAAATAATTAATCTACGACTGCGAGTCTTTGTAATCAATTTATGTTTAATTTTACGATCATACAACCCACTTATTTGCTCTAATCAAATTAAACTTTAGAAAAATTCATTTGTGAAAACATTCAAAAAGTTCCGATATATTCTTAGTAATACACCTTCTTGAAACGAAATAAAAGGAAAAAAAGCATACGCCAATTCGAAATACCTAACTGTTGTTAGGTACTCGGGGTCCAAGAATTGCAAATTGGTTTTACATAAAAATGATCTCACAATAAAACGAAGCGTGTGATCATAATTTTACAGCATCTCATCTTTTTTTCTCCATTCCCACACACAGCAGACACACATACGAGATATTGTAATTCTTTTTTTTTTTTTTTGAAATCTCTTTTCTCACACATCTAAAGTCCAATATCCTCATCGACTTGAAGATAATTATAATCATCATCAAGATCAATAACATGATCTGGAAATAGATCAAAACTGTTATTATTCAAAACGATATCTAAAACCGATAGATCAACTCGTTGTGTATACAAGCAAGACAAAACGATTTTCGGTCCATTTAAATAGAGATAAAGCAATTGATTAATTGAGTGATATGATAAAGATGAAAAAAATGCAGCCTCCACGTACCTTTTCAAATGTATATCCAGTGGTTTTTAACGGATAATCCAGAGAAAATATTCACTTATTGGAAATAATATTTAAAGTAATTATGACACAGACACTTAAAACACATTTTGTTGGAAGACACTGGAATTTAACAAGTTTTGATAGTTTTTTTTTTTAATATACGAGACGTGGACCGCGTTACTGTTTTCGAATCATTGAAAACATGTAAATACGCTTACATTTTTCATGGAAATATTGAATGAAATATTAATCACTGACACATGTTTTGTGTATCGAAATCGATTTTTGAGTGATTGTAATTTTGATGAAGTTTTCCAATTGTTTACTTTTCAGTTGAGATAAAAAAAAAGTTTTACTGAGATTTGATCTGTCGATGGTGACGAAGACGCGGCGCAGTAACCACTGTTGTCCTGCGCGACCACTTGAAGAATGTTGGGCCCAACAGGTGTTGCGTACCCCACCACAATTTATTATAATTGTTTCAATTTACCGGTGAAGAAGATTCAATATGAATATAACAATATTAGTTGTTTTTAAATATTTTTTAAGCAAATTAAATATTTAAATGATCAAGTTGCAAATCATTTATTTATATTTAAACATTTATTATCTAAATGCTTATAAAACATGAACAAGCTGTACTTACTTGAATTTAGACAATTGTATTCCATTGACAATAATTAAAAATTACTCTCACAACCATTAATTTTGTTAAATTTAATTTAAATCAAATGATACACTAATAATGCTTGATACATAATACATTATCTCATTTCACAAAAAAAAAATACAATAACATTCAACCGAATCTTTTTTATTTGAATCTTTTCTTTAACAATTACGTAATAAAAATATGCTTGCATATGTCCATCGATATCATTTATATCAGGATAGCTGTCACCTCTCCCGAATTGATCAGAGGACTCCCGAAAAAGTATCGTTTCTCCCGACTCCCGATATTAACTTTTGTAAAAAGATATTATTATCTACAAAAAAAATGTTTTCCTTGGCAATAATTTCTACCTACTAAATATTTCTTTTAATCCTTACTAATATGTATTATAAACGCGAAAGTTTGTAAGAATGGATGGATGTTTCACTCAAAAAGTACTTAAAGGATCTGGATGTTTGGCATAGATATAGATTATAATCCGGTTTAACATATAGTATACTTTATATCCAGAAAAAATGTATGGTTCTCGTGGATAGATATTTTTTTGTTTTTTTTTTTTTTTTTTTTTACAGAGCAAAAGATTAACTTCCTTTTTTGGATATAGGTTACTTCCTATACAGGAATAATGAACGGTTCCCATGGGATAGCAAAACAATTATGTATTTTATAAGAACCGTGTATTTAAAAGCAGTTTCGTTAACATCCACGAAATAGAGTCTTAGCTCATTTTCCTCAAGAGGACTTAGTCTACTTTTTATTCACTAAGAATTTAGTGCATTTTCCTCAAGAAGGCCTGACCAATTTTGCCTAGATACGAAAGAAGCTCTCTGAAAAGTTTAAAATAAAAAATGACATTTTTACTGGAAAATAAATATGAATTTCAATTTAACACTCAATAAAATTAATAATAAAATTTCATAAAATATTTGATTTTTTTAATTGTTCATTGTCGAAGATATTAAGTAATTAGAAATAAACGTATTAAAATAATATACTAACAATTTCAAAAAATCCACAATTACTTAATGGAACGAATTTTAATGAAGTTTTGTTAAGAATACCTCAGTTCAAAACATGTTGAACATGTTATATATTCTAAAAAGATACGGTTCCTGTAGGATAGCGACTAATCTATTCTTTTAAGGGAGCGTCTATTAATTAAAGGGATCGAGCCGAGTCAACTCTAATCTTACTCTGGGGAAAGGGGCGGTCTCGGCAAATTTCACATATTTTTTTATGCAAGAAACAGATTAATAAGACAAAAAAAATTAGTAAAACATGTTCCTTCACTATAATATGGCTACATATTACACAACAATATTTATAGTGGTTTTGCAAATGTCGCAAAGCACTAGAAACATACGTTTCGAAAAATATCACGCTAGATTGGGGGTTGAGGGCGGGGGTGTGTATTGCCAAATCTCACGACATCTTACCAAAGGGGAGGGGGTGGGATTCCAAAAATTGCAAAAAACGCCTCGAGTAATTAATGGATGTACCCAAAGTAGCTGAACGGTTATAAATGACGTATGGTATGAAAGATTTTCAAGTCCTAAAGGAATACAGGTACTTTTTATGCTAAAAATCGTACGAAAGATATGAGACAGCTAACTTTTCTTTCTTGAATAGCAGTTTTACGGATTGTGATGAACTTACTTTGGATTAAAGTCTGGAAGTATCTATCATCTTTTTCTTCCAAAATAAATTAATTTTTATATTTCGCTATGAAGGTAGCTCGTAATCTATTAATCAATCAGTTAATTTTAGATACACTCAGCGAAGCGAGCGGGTATCAGCTAGTTGTATATAACACATATTATATAGTTATAGTTTAAAGTTAGTGTTATAGTTTAAATAATTATTTAAAGTACCTTTAGATTGTTTAGAGTTCATAACCGACTGTAGTTAGTTATAAGGACCCGATAAGGACTTTATCAGGTTAACCTTCTACTATGATAAGATTAAGATCAGGATTAACAAATGAGGAACCTGACAAGAATGTAATACAGATGACCTATGCCCTATGGGGTCCTGACCAGGATTACCTTATATGTTCCTGATTAGGATCGCATTTCTAAGTTCTTAACAGAATTACTATGTTTTGAAAACGATAGAACATTATAAGGATTTCCTTTCTTTAATTGATGAAAGTAGCTTCAACTGTTTTAGTCCTTAAGGACTGGTGAATCTGGAATCTCTAGTTATAAATACTGGACTTTCATTAATATTTGACCCTAAAACTACTAGTTTATGGAATACAAAACGTGCCCCCACATTATTAGGTACGTGGATTGAAAAATTCTGATAACAAATAATGTTTCTTTTGGCAAGTCAATTCGAGAAGAACTTTAGGTAGATCAAATTAGGAATATGAGTTCGAATGTTTTTTTTTTTATTTCTGAAATAAAATTCAGATCAACCCAAGCAGAAATTTTTTAATGAAAAATAATTTTTTACTAATTAGTAAAGCGATCCAAAGTGATCCTGATTTGAATCATGTCAGGTTTACCCTATTGAAGCAATCCTTATTTTTTCCGGATAAAGTTCTTCCCAAGAACTGTTTATAAACATATGTTATGATGAATGCATAATATGCACAAATTAGAATTAATAGATATCCCGACTTCGTGATACTTTGAGAAGGCAACCCTAATAAACACAATAGTCTAAAAATAAATATATTTTTCGTGCTTATTAAATATTGCACAGCTTACATTATATAAATTTTAATTCTACAAAATAAATCTTCAACTTGCATACAATAAAACCGATTAAAATCAAAGAGAAATCAAAAAATCAACCATTAATAATATACATACGATACGTTCGATTATGTTCGTAATGTGAAAATTAGCTTACAATTTAGAAAAGTTTTATTGTTATATTTTACAATATTTAAACAATTATTTTAACCTCCGATTATTTAAGATTTTTAAATATTAAAGACCACAATTGAAGCTAAAACAATAACTATATTAAGAATATTATTTGGGATTAAAAATTTTTAAAATAGTCCGCCATCATTATTTTGTGATGCGCATGCGGCAATTTAAATGGCGTGTTATCGAACACGTCGGTTTGTTAAATGATATTAGTGTGTGAATAATTTGACTTAATAAAAATAGTTTTAAAAGAATTTTGCATTAGTTTTGATAATCAATATGTCATTGTTTCGAAAGCCCAAAAAAACAATCCAACGCCGAGTCTTTGGCAGCTACGAAGACGAGGAGAATCGCGAGGAAAACACAACGGAGGCTGACATTTCTATTGACAGTTCGAGCACAAGCGAAACGAAAAAGAGTAATAAAAAAGACCGCAAAGATAAACCAAAACCAAAACAAACTTTATTGAGTTTTGGAGATGAAGGTATATTTTTTATATTTATTGTTTAGTCAGTGGCTTTATTAACATTAAGATTTTGTTTGGCAGAAGATGGCGAAGAAGTATTTCAAGTCAAGAAGTCGTCGCATAGCAAAAAGATTATGCGATTATTGGATAAAGAACGCAAACGCAAAAAAGATAAACCTTACAACGATGATAACACAAAACCTTTTAATTTAAAAAATAATAACGAAAATTTAAACGACGAACTCGTGGTTGGTACAGTATTTTATAAAAACAAAAACACAATTTTACAATCTTAAAAAAAAACTTTCTTAAGACCAAGAGAAGGATATCACATTCATCTGAAGTTAAATCTCAAGTGAAACAGGCATCGTTCAAACATTTACATATTTTTTAGATGGTTGTAAATAAAACAGAAAATGATCGATCATCGTCGTTGATTTTAAATGGACGAGCCGCTTTGGTGGCTGGCCGAGACGAGATATCATCGGACGATGAAGAAGATGTTAAATATTCAAATACAAGACATCGATTTTCCCATCCCGACACAGTTAAAATCGTGGTGGAAAGTGGTCAAATACCCGATGCTGCAATGATTCATGCAGCACGTAAGCGGCGTCAACGCGCCCGAGAACTTGGTGATTACATTCCATTGGAATCAAACAACGATAAAAAAGACAAGGGTCGATTAATTCGAGAAGAAGATGGCGATGGGAGCGATGAAGAGCGTATTGATATGACCGTCAACACCCAGGCTCTAGACAAAGAACGACGCCGTGAACAATTAGCCGCGGCACAAGATGAAAGTTTGTATTTAACATTTTATTTGTGTTTAAAAAGTCTCACCTAGCTTAAGATTGTTTCCTCGCCAGCTGCTGTTTATTCTTAGTTTAAGCTTTATCCTGAACAATTTTTTAAAGATAGTTTGCAAAAATGCAAAAGGCTCCCGGAAATGAGGTGTAATATATACTCTAGTCTATGTGTATGTTACATTCAGAAAGATTGCGAGAATGTGTTAAACGCTTAACGCTCTCCGTAATTAAATTTAACTTTATATTGTTCCTCATATTACACCAAGCTCTGATAACTAAAATATATTTGTTACCATGGTCCAATGCAAACCTACTCACACAAACTGTAGATTAGCCATGGTATGTGTTAATTTTTAACTGAAATCATTTATTTTATAGATAATTAGTTTAACTTTAAAATTGGTCCTTATTCTTTAAGATTGGTTTAAAGACCGTTGTTTAAATGATAGTGCGCACAAGCGTCTTGTATTGCTCAACTTAAAAAAATAATTTTGGATAGGGCTTAGGATTTAATCGTATCTAAATTTCAAAACTATTACTTCCTAGAGATAGCTCCAGAAGCATTTATCACAATTTCAACATAGACCAGTGCTTTTAGCCTTTGAAAATGGTAAAAAGTGAAAAAAATTATAGTAGGATGAAATCCATTGGAAAAGGATGAGAATATAGCAAAAATGAAAGGAAAAATAAATTACGGGCGATCTGAGGTGGGAAAGTGGAAAAGGGGTGTTTTTAAGGGTAGAAACGGTTTATCTCGATTTCCGACAAAAAATTTCTATAAGTCCTATAGAAAAAAGTTAGATAATAAAGTTGTAGATAATAAGTAGATCTGCAACTGTTGTGCTTACACTTTTTTACTTATAATAATGACTTAATATCGAAAAAGCATCCTAATTTTCAATCGAAAAAGCACCCGATTTTTCAATCAAAAAAGCACTTTAATTTTCAATTGAAAATTCTCACGCCAAAACATCTGATTTTTTTAAAAAGTCGGTGAGCTTTTTGGTCGTTGATACCTCTACTTTCTAAAGGTGCAAAAATATATGTATTACAATGTTAAATGTTGTCAGAAAATGCAATAATTAAATTGTAAATTTTAATAGATTGCTAAAAATTATACATAATACAATTGTACATAACACAATTTTGAACACTTTATTAAAATTTACACTTTAATTGGTACATTTTCTGAGAACAGTTAACATTGTTATGTATACGTGTTTTGCACCATCAAAAAGTAGAGGTTTCGACGACCAAAAAGCTCACCGACTTTTTTAAAAAATCAGATGTTTTGATTGTGAGAGTTTTTGATTGAAAATTAGGGTGCTTTTTCGATATTAAGTGAAAAATTAATATATTATAAGTTGAAAAAAATAATATTTTAAATAAAAAAAATTACAGTATGTTTGAGGCATTAAAAATTAAGATTTCACCAAGTTTAATGTAAAAATATTCTTTTTGTAAAAGAAAAAACTAAAAACTTTGTTATTGGAATTTTTCTCATAAATTTTGAGATTATGTGAATAAAGTGTTAGCTCAAAAAGTGTAGATCTACTTATTATCTACAACTTTGCCATTTAACTTTTTTCCATAGGACTTGTAGTTTTGCCGAAAATCGAGATAAACCGTTTCTACACTTAATCCCGCCCCCTTTTCCACTTTCCCACCTCAGATCAATCGTAATCTATTTTTCCCTTAATTTTTGTTATTTTCTCTTCCTTTTCTAATGGGTTTCATCCTACTATAATTTTTATTCTGTTCAAAAATTATCTACCTTAGTCTAACAGTTCACTCACGACTAAAAAATTCCACGATATCGCTTCGATCTCATGTTATTAAACATAACTAAAATTAACATTTTTTGTTTTATTCGAAAAAGAAAATATATCGAAATAAGATAAATAAATATAGAATTTAATAAATCTTTTGTTTTTTTTTTTTAGACTCAGAAGATGAAACAGATCAAGAGACGGAAGAATGGGAAAATCAACAAATACGAAAAGGTGTTACCGGAGCACAAATATCAGCCGCCCAAAGCGAGTCTATTTACGGAATATCTTCACTTTACGAACATGCTTCAGAAAACACACAAAAACCGGTCAAAACTATAGATGCACAAAGTCTTAAAACACCCGAAAGTATTGCAAAACATCTACGAGAACGGTATAAAACATTTACACAATCAGATTTATTCTATAAGACATGTCACGTCTTGTCAAATGAGACAACGGTTTAAATTTTTATTTTTAAGCTATCGCCTCATTATAAATGTCGTGCGTACGACGATGCTAGTCAACAAGACATTGACGAGATTTGTCGTGAAGTAACAATAGTCGTCTCACTTGACAAGAAACGCGTCTTACCGAATAAGCTCAATTCAGACCTTTTCCACATTCTATTTATAAATAATTAAAAATTATTAATTTTGCTTTTTATAGGGTTGAAAATTTAAGACAAACCCACGCAAAACACACCGATCGCCTTCAACAAATCGATAATGACTTACGAATAGCTCGAAATGAAGTTTCAGACATGGAACGAAAAGCTCCCGAATGTGCTAAAAGATTTCGATTTTATCAAGAACTGAGAGCTTATGTGACTGATTTAATTGAGTGTTTGGATGAAAAGGTGATATAACAACTTAAAGACTGTTGGGGCAGAAGCATGATGAATTGGACATCTTTTTGGAGCTGATTCATCGTGTTTATAGTCTTTGAACCTATTTAAATTATAAAGAAAATTAATTTTAGGTGTCATCCGTTTCTCACTGGGAGCAACGTTGGTTAGATGTAGTTGGAAAGCGTGCATCTGTGTTAGCAGAACGAAGACGTCAAGATGTCCGAGATCAAACTGAAGAATATGCTCGTATGTTATAATACAATAAAATATGTAACTTATCGAATTAAACTTTTTTTTTAATGCTATCCAGGTTTGGGAAATCGTAATCGTGCAACTGGTGTTGAGGAAGAAATTCGAGTACGACGGACAGCTGAACGAGAAGGTCGAAGAAATCGTCGAAGAAGGTTTAGAGAACAAGCGGCTCAAACAGCGATTTCACCTCCTGTGAAACATTTGGAAGGAATGTCGAGTGATGATGAATTCCCCGAACAAGATAATTTACAGTTTAAACAACAAAAAGGTTCTTATCCATTTAATTATTTAAATACTATTAGCTACCCCTGATTTCCTTCTCATAAAAAACAGAGCCGATTTGAATACAACGGATTCTAAATATAGTTTGCAGTAATGAAACCTTATAATTTTAATAGTCCGTGAGTAAGCGACACTTTTGTCAAACAATTTTAATGTGGCTGAAAAAAAATTATAGAAAATAGATTTGTTAGCGTACAATATGAAATCGCGTACCTCCTTACTCCGATCGGTTGCGTTTACTAGTTAAAAACATTAGAGTTTTTATTTTTTTTTTTATAACGATGTACTTACGCATCAGAATGTGAATCAAATTTCACACACATATTCCTAGCAGGACCGCTGCTGAGCGACGCCCTGTAATCACCTGTCATCCACCTTTAGACCATTTACCAGCTCAACAATATTGTAACGTGGATTACAAACAGTTTAAAAAGAGGAAAAAAAACACACATATTCCAGAAACATAAGTGAAACTAAATTTGAGTACCTGCCCCTCTAAATCGGTCGCTGAAGGAGCCTGCTTGTCAATCAAAAACCGGGACTTTTTTTAAATATATGCTTAGTACTCGAATCAATGAAGGTTTTAACTTTTTAGTCCTCAGTCAGAGCAGAGAGAAGACTGAGAGAGCCAGATCGCATGAATACACGTGCTGCCATCTACTCCGACTAGGAGTGTTTGGAACTATTCCTTAGTCAGTTTGTGTTCCTTTCTCCACCGTTCTACACTCGGAACGTCTGTCATAGATGTGTCATAGAGAAGGTTCTCTCTGTCGAAATATACTACTTATCTATGGTCATGAGAGAGAAGAAGAGCTTCTCTGACAGACGTTCCGAGTGTAGAACGGGGGAGGAAGGAACACAAACTGACTAAGGAATAGTTCCAAACAGTCCTAGTCGGAGTAGATGGCAGCACGTGTATTCATGCGTCTGGCTCTCTCAGTCTTCTCTCTGGTCAGAGACAGCTCCGATTTTGATGATATTTTGCGCAACATATCCTAAACTAGCTCATCTTTAAAATTAATTATTATAAAGATTGGTTTTAGTACCATTATTTGGGAGATATTGCACAAAAACTTCAACAAAATCATAAATTGCACAACTTATTTAAAAATTATCTGCTGCGAGGCGTCACAGTTCTTTCTTTTACTTTCATTTATGAAATTCACTGTTGGTTAAAAGAACTATAAGCACTTTATAACTATACCTACATATAAACATAACTATTGTATATGCGTACGCCGTACAGTTTATAATTCCCAACCTTTACCCCAGATTCGCTCTTATTCGATTTTCTCATGAAAAAGTTTCAAATAAAAGTTGTACACATCAATGAGTCTAAGAACTGTAGAAAAATTTAAAGAAAATGGTTGGAGCCGTTTTCGAAAAAAAATCGAAAAAGCTCCAAAACTACTAGAAAAAAGTGGAGCTTCCGGTTAATCGATTTCAATCAAAAGCTTCGCGGCACAACTAGATGTAATATTCAGACTAAATTCCAAGTTTGGTGAAATTCGAATAAAGCTTTCGATACGCTATGGCTGTCACACACAGACACACGGGCATGTTTCTAAAAAACACTTTTTTGGACTCAGGGGACCTTAAAACATGTATTTTCGGTGAAAGCTCGTTTTTGAAAATTCGGCCCGATTACAATACTGCTTTTACTATATAGTAGTAACAGAAAGTAAAAATGCTAACATTTGAAAGACCCATATATATTTCAGTCATTATTTTAGCTACATTACTTATTTTAACTTTACGTTGCAGAAAATTTACTATTTAAATTAAATAAGATTTTTTTTTAAACCATTTAGATTTTAGGATATATTCAGCTAATTGCTACTGCTATAGGCTATTGCACAATGGGCGATTACATAATACAGTCCAAAACTTAGCTTTAAAATTTAAAGCATAACAGTTCCAACCTACTCAAAATTTAGAACTGCTCCTGGGATTTTACCTTCTTTACCCTCAGGATTAAGAAGTTAAAACAATCGGCTCGACTATTATGCAAATTTTTATTCCCGATTTTTAATTTACAGACAATCTACTTAATATCTAATGAATATCTTTGCATAGAGAGACCTACAATCATTAACCATATATTTTTTATTAAATTTCAGATCAAATTCTCGAAAGTGTCAATCAGGTATTCAGCGACGTGGTGGACGAATATTCGACTGTTAGTTCAATATTAGAACGATTTGAGTCTTGGAGAGTCACCGATTTTTCCGCTTATTCCGAAGCCTACGCTAGTTTAGTACTGCCGAAAATCGTCGGACCAATTTTACGCTTACAGTTAATTTCATGGGATCCATTAAGTTCAACAAGTACTCACGATTTGGAGCAATTTGAATGGATGCGAACGCTTATGTTATATGGATTAACGGATGATGAAAACGAAGAGTCATTACGAGCCGATCCTGATATAAATCTAGTTCCAGCGATTGTCGATAAAATTATTGTACCGAAAATAACGCGTAAATATTTTTAAAATATATATGATAATTGTCATTCTAATATTAAATGTAATTTTAGAGTTGGTTGAACATTCTTGGGATCCAATGTCCAGTGGACAATCGTTGCGTTTGGTTGGTTTAGTTGGACGTTTAGTACGGCGCTATCCAACGTTAGGACCTTCCAGCCAATCGCTGTCTAACTTATTTTCGGCTATCGTTGATAAACTTCGTGCCGCTGTAGAAAACGATGTTTTTATTCCAATTTTTGCTAAACCGTTAGTTTTTCGCATGAAAAATAAAGACAAGGAATCCAAACTTAAGTGAAACGGATATATACAGTTTCAATAATAACCAATAAGCCTTTGGATGTTCCAAATTCAATCACTCACTGCGCTATTTTGGGGCAGTTTTAAAAGTAGAAGTGGAATATACACCTATCCCCCGATTTACACTGAAGATAGGTTCCAGACAAATCCGTGTAAAATGAAATCTTTGTTTTTCCTATATAAAACTGTGTAAAACTAAAATATCTGCTGCGAGGCGTCACAGTACGTTCTTTTACTTTCATTTATGAAACTCGCTGTTAGTTAAAAGAAATATAAACACTTTGTAACTATACATATAAACAGAACTATATGCATACAACCTATAAGGCTGTATGTATATACGAATTCCCAACCTTCACCCCAGAACCGCCCTTATTCGAATTTTTCCAGGAAAAATTTTCAAATAAAAGTTGTAGCCACTAATGAGTCTAAGAACTATAGTTTAAAGAAAATCGTTGGAGCCGTTTTCGAAAAAAATTGAAAAAGCTCAAAAACGCCAAGTAGAGCTTTCGGTTAACAGATTTCAATCAAAAGCTTCGCGGCACAACTAGGTATAATATGGAGGCCATATTCCAAGTTTGGTGAAATTCGGATAAAGGTTTCGATACGATATGGCTGTCACACACAGACATTTTTTTAAAAACCACTTTTTTGGACTCGGGGGACCTTAAAACATGTATTTCTGGTGAAAGCTCGAATTCGAAAATTCGACCCAATTACAATACTTTCTTTACTATCTATATAGTAGTAAAAGAAAGTAAAAAACTGCGCAATTAAGTCATTTATTCAAATGGAACAAGAGTAAGGCATATCCAGAAACTTTAAACTAGGTATATTTTGCCCAAAAAATGGCGTGATGTCGTAATGAACTTATTCTAAAAATGAAAACAAAAATAGAAACGAAAAATTTTTCAAAAAGTACCTACTGAAACTTAACAAATTCAGGTATGTTCGAAATTTATTCGCTATCACATTGAGGAACTATCAGTTTTTTCTTCTTGATTGGTGTAATGTCACTTCCATTACTAGAATATTCCGAAAATTTCCTAGAAATTTTCCGAATTTCATTAGTTTATGAACCGTGTAAAAGCGAAATCATATAAAACGAATACCGTGTAAATCGAGGGATAGGTGTATTTTAGTCAAATGCAGTCGTGTAATTAACTTGCCTTTCTTCACACCTGCTGTAACCTGGCTTATTGTATTGACTTCTAATAGGATTACTTGTATACGCATTCCTTCTTCATATTTAAGTATAAGTTTGGACTCCTGATCTTGTTTACTTATGTTACTTCGTTTAATAGGCATCAAAACGATTTTTAATCAAAAATGTACTTTTTAGGGCTTTAGATACGAAATCTCCATTTTTCCAACGAAGGTTTCATAGTGCTGTTAAATTATTGGGAAATATAACATGCTGGCAGGGTACTTTAGCTGATCATATACTTAAAGAATTAGCTATTAATTCGTTGCTTAACAGATATCTCTTGAATGGGTTAAGAGTATGTCAGGTAGGTGCCATTTTCAAATATCAATTTGTTTATTTCTAATGAAAATGGAACCGTACATTGTACGGCTCAAGAGTCAAGACATGTGCAATATATACAAACACGTGAGCCGTTATGGAGCGCCTATTAGATGTAAAACATCTACTATGCTAAAAGTCGAATTTTTTATTTTGCAATTTTACATTTAAAAGTTATTAAATTAAAACTGTTACTTTTAAATTTTGTTTAAACCTACGTAAACCTTATAAACATAAAGGTAGAATTGGTAATAGTAAATTGTAGAGTTGCGATACAAGTTCTGCGTAGTATACGGCCATGGCAACTTTTTGTATATTGCGCATCGATTATACCGTCAATTTACAGCTTCTTTACAATCTCGAACAGACCTTTTTAAATTTTGTTGTTTACATTCAAGTTTTGCGTGTTAATACTTTTGATTGTGACATGTGATATCACCAAGTTTACGGCCTCTTTTGACGCTGGTCACATAATGCCACTTTTCGATGATTCTATACCTCTTTTAACCGTTTGAGTGCCATTTATTTTTACTCATATATGCTTAAAAATCCCAACAAATTCTTTTTTTTATGTAATTTAATTCAATAGTAATAAAATACAAAGAAAATTAGAAAAATATCTTCCCCAAATCCTTTTTATATTGTAATTACTAATAACATTATAATTTGAACTATATATAACACTTAGAAAGATAAAAAATACCGTTCGTACACGAGCGCGATCGCGCTCGTTGGCACTCTAAGGGTTAAACATGTAGCGTAATTTTGCGATGGCCCCTGATTGGTATAATTGGCGTTTAGCGTTGGTAATTCTCTATCGACTCCTGTATAGTCAAGACAGTTCTTAAAGTTAGCCTGCACCCTTTTGCAACTGTTTTTATTTTTTAGTTATAGGCAGAATTTTTTATTTAATTTTGCGGACCTCTAGTTCGTTTTTTATCGAGCAATTTATTAGTTTAGACATTCTTAAGCTTATATAGGTCGGATAGCTTACTAGTACTCGTTTAAAAGCCATTCGGTACCGTTAATTGGCGTAAACAATACTCCTAAGTTCTAGGGTTTTAAATGTGCATAGGTGAGATATAGGCTGAAGCCGTCTAAACTTAATTTTTTTTTCGTTCAGTTTTGCAGAATCTTACATGGTTTTTTAAAAGAATTTTATTAGCAACTAATTAGCAATAATTTTTTACGGATTTGTTTCAACATTTTATTGCACTTTAGTGTATGTTTTGCATGACAATGCTAGCTTAACGGTTAAGCTAGCATTGTTAAAAAAATTTTGTAAACGGTACGAGTGACATAATTTAAACTACGGCAACTAATTAGCACAAAAATAGCACTAAATCATTAGCATAAATTTCATTTGATTGGACTGGGTTGCCAAGGCTAGCTTAACGGACGTTGCAACTGTTTGGTGGTGTTGTCATACACATAAGTGTAAAAACCAACGCTAATCGCTAATGTTACCCCATAATTTTATATTTTATTGTTTTATATCAGCGGTTCTCGAATTCTTTGAAATTTTCTGCAACGCGGTCCCTTTAAAAATTGTTAGATAGCTTGCGGACCCCTAATAATAAAAAATAAAAAGGTATAGCAAATAAAACATATATATTGAGAAAATATTACATCGTAAAAGTTAAATAACAATTTTAATGCGACGGATGCAGGCAAATTGCCGACACTAGCGCCCCTATGAATGAACCGCCTTACTAATAGCAAAAAAAGCACCGCAGTTTAACACTGAATGTCCCTCCCGTGCTCAACATGCACGCAAAATATTGGAGACACAAAACGCAGTTTTACTCCATAAGGGGGCTAATGTTGAATTGATTTTTAATAACAGAAATGATTAAATTATTTTTTGATGTTTTTTTTAATGATTTAAAAAAATAAATATGCGTTAGTTTGTCGCGGTCCCACCGAAACTGCGTCGCGGTCCCCTAGGGGACCGCGGACCCCACTTTGAGAACCGCTGTTTTATATTGTGCATGACTTGCACCGCACAATGTACGGTTTTATTTTCACCGTGAAAGAAGCTTTGGTAGTTCATAAATATGGAATCATTATAAATCATTTTAAATATGATGGTTAAAGATATATTGTATTTATTTTTATTTTCAATTTAGGTAACGGATGCAGTTTCAAAAGCTCAATTAGTACTAAATGCTTTACCTCGTGTATGGCTTCAAGCAGATTTTGAACAAGACCTCAACATGTTCATTATTTGTATCAAACATTTATCCAGTCAACTTAACAATGACAATCCATTGCATTTGTAAATATAATGTACCTATCATCATGAAATATACTAATTGTTTCCGTTTCAGAGAATCGATAGATGTGATAAATTCAATAAAAAATACATTGCATATAAGTTGAGTGAAAGTAAATGCTGTTTAAAAACGAAAAAAAAATCCCAATGATGATTATTTTTATCAGCACTGATATTAAAATTGATAAGCCGGGAAGAGGTCAACTATGGCAGGTCACAAAAATACAACACCCAGCGTTGAATGTCTCATAAATCACAGTTAAATTTCATATTTTTCCTTGTAAAAAGTTTTATAATCGTTTTCATTCATAAATAATTTGATAATTCAAACAAATAATTTTTAAATAATGTATTTTGTATTTCTTATGTTTGTGCTATATTTATTTATTTGAAAATACGATCATTAAAATAAAAAAAACTACTTGCCAAAAGTGTCCAGTTTTATTGTGTGCCTTAACATTATTTTGTTTTAAATATGAATTAAAATGAATCAAGGTTTGTAATTTTATTTAGTTATTTAAACAAAAAAAAATCACACGTTTATGTAAATTTCATTTTAGAATATTTCCCTTTCGTCGCTTTAATTTTAATGGTATTTATTCAGCAATACCGAACCCAATTTTTGTTTCCACCAAACAACCTTTGGATTTATACGTATCGAGGCGTCGTTCAGACAGGGATACAGACACCTGAAAATGCACACTCTCAATGGGAAATTGATGCAGCGCTAATTATTAAATCTTTTCTACCAAACACAACTGAAGCAGATAATGGAACATTTATAACAATCCAAGTACTATCACCATTTATATAATATAGTTCATACGAATAATCAGTGAAACGTACAATGAACAACACTTCATTATTTTACCGTTAGCCGGGGCCATTTTTAATTTTTGTAGAAATTTATTTTTAATTAAGACTGCGTTCCTCCCTACGTCTCAGATTGTTAGCAAGAATTTTAGGTTGTACGGATAAGATTAACAAATTTAAAAAAATGGCAAGTATTATCATCGGGACACATCATGAATGTTTTGTAAAAACATCTTACGGAACATTCAACGTTCAAGGCAATCATCTGGATCAGTGATTCACAAATAGGTGCTTACGAACCTCTAGAGGTCCACGGTATTATTCAAGAGAGTTCGTAAAAATTTAAAATAATTTAAAGGTCTCTGAAAATGTTAGGGAGCTCTGGTATAGTGCTTGACTCGTAGGTATATAAAGAACTAGCTAACCACCGCCCGCTTTGCTGAGCGTATCTACATTAATCTGAATAATAGAAACCTTCATCCCAAAATAAGAAATTCAGCTATTTTAACAAAATAAGACCGATAGTTATTTCTAGACCTTTGATTCATGAAAATCCGATAAACTACTTTTCTAGGAAGAGATTCCTTATAGCTATCTTATAGTTTCTATACGTTTTTATGAATATTATAAAATACCTTTCCTTGTGTTCCCTAAGTAGCAATAAAATTTGAAAATGTTGAATATATTAAATATTTAACTGAGTTTTTCGCCAAGTTCAAAATTTTCAATAGTTAAAAAAGTTGAGTAAGTGGAGTAATTGTTGACTGTCTAAATATATAACAATTAACACGCTTATTTCTAAAAATTATAGACATTCGAAAATTAACAATGAAAGAAGTTTTAATGTTTCAAATATTTTCATTATTATCATTTTGATGTTATTGGATGTTAAATTAAAAATCATATTTTGCAGTAAAAATTGTCATTTTTATTTCAACTTTTTTGGAGTAATTGTGTAAAAACACTATTTCACGAACTTTAAGGAAACCTTTTTTTAAAACACGATTGCTGCAGGATAGGTGCAATTTATTGTTATGCTATCTTTTGATAAACGTGCATTATTCTAACATAAGAAATAATCTATATTATTCTCTGACCTCTCAACTACCCTATTGCAAAAAATCACGTCAATCTTTTGCTCTGTGAAAAACAAAAACATATTTACCCCACGGTAGTAGTACATTTTTCCTGAATAAAAAAGAGATCAGGCTTTCTTGAGGATAATGCGCTAGAACTCTATTTCACAAACTTTAACGAAACTCCTTTTAGATTCACAGTTCTTGAAGGATACAATTCCTATCCTATCCTACGGAAACCGTGCTATATTTTGACATAGAAGGTATAGCCTATATTTATTCTCTGACTCTTAATTAACCACCACATTGTAAGAAATTATGGTAATCTTTTGCTCTGTGAAAAATAAAAATATAACTATCCTACGGGAACCGTACATTTTCTTGGATAAAAATAAGACTGTAGGATAAGAAAATTATTTTTTCCTTGATGACCTTATGAGTTATTACTATTAATACATTATAATCAGCTAAAAACGTTTAGTTTCAGCATGATTTTTCTTTGAAACAGTTTTCTATTTTCCCGTTGAAATGAGAATTTTTTCCGAAATAAAACGTATTCTAAATAATGATTCGCATAGTTAGTTATCAACATACCTAAATATTACCAAAATCCATTTTCAACTAAAAATGTATAGTTTATGCCTAATTTTTCCTCCAACCCGTTTTTCAATTTCCCGGGTAAATGAGACATTTTCCCGCAATAAAAAGTATTCTATTTAATGACCCAGATTGTCATTTATCATAATACCAAATTTTATTAAAAACCGTATTTATTTGAGTAAGAATTTAACTTATATCTTATATTTTAATCAGAGAATATCTAATACAAGCATGACAGGGTTCACCACAATGTAAAATAGATAAGTGATTAGGGTGGAATATTTTAGCAAAAATTATCACAATCATCTAAATATATATTAAAACACTTTAAGTACTAAAACTTCAATGTTTGCTTTTTGTTTAGTTTCAACGTTTGTAAACTCGATAATTAATTACAAATGATAAGTACTGATAACGTACCGCCAAGGAAATAAAAAGATGCATTTTTGATAAAACCTAATGAAAATTTAAATTCACTCTATTGGAGAAGTGAGAAGCCTTTTAAGTTTAGAATATGTATGAATATTCCAGAACTTAACATAAGTGTTAACATGTTTGGAGAACTCATATTACTACATACTACATACTCATATAGGAAAACCTTAAACTTAAGATATTTTAGTCTTAAAAGTTCTTTAATTTTTAAATATTAAATTTTTTAGTTATCAGATGTAAAACTGAGTATATTCAATGGCCCAAACGAACATTACAATTCAGATGAACTAGGTCGAAAATCTTTAGCTAATATTGGGCAAATAAGCGTGCCATTTATTATTAAATACAACACTACAAATGGATTGATAGAATCAATTTTTTTAAATCCAGATGAAGATCTGTGGTCTCTCAATATAAAAAGGGCTATCGGCAGTTTATTTCAAATTGATTTGAGTTCATCTCAACCTGCATTCCGATCAGTCGAGGTAATCTTAGCAAGTAGGTAAACTAAGCATTATTTTGTATTACCTATGTATGTGTTTTGTAGAAAAACTTATTTGGAACTTGTATTACGGATAACAATATTCAAAAAGATCGTTCTTCAAATGTGACTCATTTCTATAAATATATTGATCATTCGAAATGTGAAGACTTTCCTTTAAGTTCTTGGTCAAGCGCTTCACAGTCTCTGTGCCTTGTATATAATGGATATTCACGCGAACAGTATAATAGAAAACCTTCGATAGTTTCTAGCTCCGAAAGAGTTTATACTTTAGAAACTGTTTTCGGAAGAAGAATAAGCGAAGGTGGAGTTTTTTCAATTACTAAATTAGAAGCTACAGGTGAATTATTTCTTCAACAAACTTTCGAGACAAGAAACAGCGATGCATACTCATCGAAAACATGGTATGTATAATATAATATTTAAATTTTGATTCACCAAACAAAAAATCAAAAATAATTCATATTTACAGGCAAAAAATAGATTTGATCAAAGTAAAATCTAACAATGAAGATGTAAATATATCACTATCACTCTTAGCAAATCTAACCGAAAGTTCTATACGATTTCAACATGATAATCAAAATATAATAACCCTTGGTCGTCCCAAGGCGACCAAAGCCGAAAAAATCGCCACCATCAAATTCGCAATTGAACAATTAATGCTCACATTCGAAAGTGATAATCTGCACACGGAAAACAGCAACTCAAAGCTTCTTCAGATGTTGTATTTTGAAATGCGAACATTAGATTCTTCAGCTTTGCACCAAATTTATGCAGACTTAGGTCTGGGTACGAGTTATCGCCAGGAAACCAAAGCGAATATTTTCATTGAAATTCTCCCTCAAATTGGAACGCGAGCGTCAATTTTATTCATAATTGAGCTAATTGTATCACGAAATATCAAAGATATTACTGCTGTTAAGCTTTTAGCTACACTACCTTTCTATTATTCCTTTAACGATAACAACGATAACAGTGAAGAAGACCTAACAGCATTTGAGCCATTGTTAAATCTGGATGTTAAAGTTTTTACGCCCCACGTTCATCACGCGGCTGTTCTCAGTTTTGCAACGTTGGTTTATAAAACTTTTGCAGCTGAAAAATGTTCAGTTCGAGTCTTTGAAAAATACGCCAGACGTTATTTCAACCAGTTTGCAATTAGTGAAACTTACGAACAACGTTTATTGTATTTACAAGGATTGAACAACTTACAATTGGGATCTGTTACACAATTTCTTCGTCCTGTTGTTAGTTCTAATAGTGGCTATGAGAATCATATTCGCTTTTTGGCTACGTGGGCTACAATGGCACGTTCTCCACTGTTTCCATTAGAAGTTAGTTAACATGAAACCTTTGTTTTTGATAAGCATATTTTATACTCCTAATATTTTTGTTTAGGTTTTTGAAACATACTGGCCGATTTTAGTGAATCCAAAAGAGCATTTGGAAATGCGTGTTGCCGCATTTACAATTCTTTTGGTTTCAGAACCAAGCCATGAACGAATTTTATCTCTTTTTTGGTTTATGAATAACGAAAAAGATCCTCATTTATACCATTTTTATTATTCAACTTTACTTAGTATACAACACACGACGTATCCTTGTTACGTTCACTTGTAAGTAAAACCACATGCATGGTATGCAGCAGGGTGTTTATTTTTTGTTTGTTTTTCTTATTTTACCCAAAAATTTTAAGGGCCAAAACGAGCTCTTTATATCAATATAAAGGTTTGCCTCAAACCATTTTTTTCATTTTCCATTTAAATAACACATGAAGTTTTTATTTTTGAATTTTCATAACTTTGGAACTTTTAATGAAAAATTTACGCTCCTCGGGAAAAAATGTTTTTGTCTAATCATATATAATCGGATTTGAAAATTGGCTAGGTATAATCATATATAATTATTAATTATAAATGATTAGACAAAAATACTTTTCCCGAGCAATCAATTACTACAAGCAAAAGCACATTTTTCGAGAGTATTATTATAAAAACTAAATAAAATAAAAAAGAAAACACCATGAATAGCGGTAACTAAAAAGAAATTCGAATATGAGTGAGTACCGGAAATTTTTTTTTATCAATCCATATGTAATCCATATATAATCAGATCTTAAAAATTTTAAATTGGCCAGGTGTGATCATATATAATTATATATGATTAGACAAAAATATTTTTGGTCGGGCACTCACTCATATTGTAATATACTTTTAGTTATCGTTGTACTTGGTGTTTTTATTTTATTTTATTTAGTTTTTATAAAAAAAAAAACTCTCGAAAAATGTATTTTTGCTTGTAGTAAGTGATTGTTCAGGAAAATATATTTTTGTCTAATCATATATAATTATATATGATTATACCTGGCCAATTTTCAGATCTGATTATATATGATTAGACAAAAACCTTTTTTCCCGGGTCTACAAAAAAGTCCTTAGAACTAAGTTGGAAAGTATTAAAAATCTTGAGTTCGTGTTATTTTCGAATTCTCATATATTTTTGAAATGGTTGATGTGAACTTTATTCTAAGGAAATTTATTGGAGACCGTTAAATTACCTTTAAATCCATTCTTTCAGTTTATTGTTACGATGAACTGTTCCAAAGTTATGAAAATTCAGCCAAACCTTAGAATTGATATTAAGAGCTCGTTTTGGCTCTAAACATTTCGGACACCATAAGAAAAAATATGTTCTTTCACTATCCGCAATAAATGGTGTTGATTCCACATCGCTTTGGTAGAAATTAAAAATTATTGATTGAAATTAATTGCAACTTTTGCGAGCTATTTTCTTTTTACAGACGTCCACTCGCTGCCCAAATCATTCGATATATCCAACCAAAAATCAACACTAGTAAATATTGGATGACTGGAAACTATTTGTTTGATTACGTTGACAAAAAACGGTCATTTGGAGCAATGCTTCAGCTTCTGTTAATAGGCAATCCTAAGACCGATCGACTTAATGTTTTTTACTTAACGCTTAATAATTATATGACGGAAAGAAATGTAAATCAGTTTGCATTATATTTGAAACTAAATGGAGTTAGTGAGAGCATTTTGGATAAAATATCAACAATTATTGATAACCATGACACTAACAAGCTGGATCATTTGATTGAGCTTTTGAAAAAGCTCGTATCAAAGGAAGAAATGTTGCAGAGAACGCCTGATAGTCGACAAAATCCGGTTCATGTTGAAATTATCGCACAGATCGAAGGAAAAACGGTTTATTGCCGACATTTTAATGAAACTACCTTCAACCATATTCATTTGGGTAAGTAATCAACTTTTGTTTAGATATTCTAACACTCCAGCTGTTAACACCTTATATTTCAAAGACAAAATAACTTCCTGTAGGTAATACAACTAGCATTACGTTTCAAAATTTATTGAAAGGCTTTTATTCTTGGGAAAACTTCGAGTATATCTTATTTAGTTTCACCTACTCTTGTTGTAGACAAAAAATAAAGTTGGTCATTAGAATCTAATTATATATCCATTCTTTATAATTTTTTCATAATTATCAATATTACGTACCTACCAGTGGCGGCTCGTGACATTTTGATATGGGGGTGCTGTGTTAAAAAATAATAAACGTAATGTACCTATTCAATTTATGTATTTTTTGTATCAATTGTAAACAAAATCCATTCTACGATTGTTAGCGTTTAGCTGGATAAAGGAGTTAATCGGTCTTAATCCATATCATTCCTTAGCATTGACTCGATTCGTTTTCGTTTTACTGTAACGTACTATTGTCTAAATGTATTTGTAAAGTAAAGTCGAAAGTAGCGATAAAATTAATTAGCTCTTTAAAAACACCAGGATTTTGCGACGAACTTCTCTCATCGTAGCCACGTACGTACTGGCACTGCGAATATCACAGTGTCAGTTTCACTTGTTAGACGCACAGACTGGAATACACGAACATAAGCGTAAACAGACGAAGCTGGACGAAGCCGGCTGAATTGCCACTGTGAAAACTATAGTTCCAGGCTTTATATTTCAACGTATTCTAAATAAGATTTAAATAGTTCGTTTACATAACAATTGAATTGATTATATTTAACAGTTTCATTATATTATTATTATGACTCCATCAATATTATTGTCATTTAATAATATGAATGTAGACCGTATTTTAACATAATTCATTTGTGGGTGCCGCAGTGCATATGCACGAGCCGCCACTGGTACATACACAACTAAACAAATTTTAATGACAAATTTTGTCGAAGATATCTCAAATCTTATGATAAGACCATTAAATAATATTTATCCCAAATAAAAAAAAAATACGATTCCTATTAGATAACTACTAGGTAATGATTGAACGGATTTTTAAAACATTTAGTATGAAAAATTATCAGATCGTAGAGTAAATCAAATATATTAATCCTCTAAAATAACCTATAGAATTTATAGGATAGCATATATTTCTTCATGGAAAGTAGTTTAATGGAAATCGATTTCTTTTATACCTACTACAGCAGTTACCTCCCTTAAGTCAAGTAGCTTAAAAATTAGGCGAAACAGTAAATCCTTAGCCTTGCACTTGACCTAAATATAATTTTTCAAACACATCACGGCAGAGTTAAATAACAAATGTATTTTTAGCTATGCTTCAAGTGCAGAGCTTAAAATCGGAATATCACGTAAACTACCAACATGTTGGTGTAACATTAGCCAATCGAGAACTACGAGTCAATGATTTAGGGACACTAAGCATTTCTGATAGTACAACAATCGTATTGGCTTCATTGCGAGGAAACTTCACGTATAGTCTTCAGGAAGCGGCCGTCGCACGTCGAAACGACTTAGATTTTCGTTACTCGTTTAATATCCAACAAACATTATGGTCGTACAATCCGTTTTTAGAAACCGTTCATGGTGTCGAACGTCAACGAATTGTCCAAGGCGATTTTCCCTTAATAACAAGTATTAGTTTCGACATAGAAAAATGGGAAGCGATTGCCATATGGGAAGAGTTACAACACGAACGAGCCCATCCAAATTTATACTTCCATACACGAGTTCTAACATTTGTACGATTGTTCAATCGTTCTGGTTCAATATCAAATTTACTAACCGAGTTTTGTGTCTCATGCTTCAAGGAGTATGTTTTAAACGGCGATAAAAATCATAATTTTCATGTGAATATTCCATTCGATTCAAGTATAGCATTTAACTATTATCACCTGGATTTTTTAGGGAGAAATATTTAATTTAACATCAATTGATTTGGCTCGAAATGTTAAAATGACAATTTTTGATTGTGATCATTCAGCTCAATCCTCGTATTATGATTTAATGAATCTTTATTCAGAAATCAGTTTTTCTCATCAATCGAATTATAAGTAAGTATTTAAAAATGTATCTGTTATCAGTAAAAACGGTTAAACTTAGTTAATGTGCGCATTAGCTAGATATTTTGTAGATAAACTAATGTCTACACTTTAGCGGTAAGGGACCATCCATAAATTACGTCACACGAATTTCATGATATTTCACCCCCTCCCCCGTCCTTGTCACAGCTAGTTACATTTGTGAGACCCACCCCTCCTTAGTGTGACGTCACATATTTTACAACTTTACATCTACAAATAATTATTGAATTAAAACAGCAGTTCCAAAATTTGTTTTATTTCAATTTAAATTATTTTTTAATAAAATAAACATCAAATCAAACATTTCAAGAAATAGACAAAAAAACGAGCGGTTTTGCGGCCAACTTCAATCCGCCTGTTAATTTTGTGTCACCCTGATGCGCGCGCATCTTAAAATTTCACTCTCATCATTTTTTCATAGCGCGCCTAAAGAAGTACTTATAACTTCAAAAACGACTAATTAAATTAATTAGCGATCAAACTTAATCATCTTGAAAGTCAATTGTCAAATGAAATAAAAACAATCTCACCGCTAGGTACTGTGCAGCATTTAGCGGCATTTATCAAAAGGCAATAGTATCGGCGCGTAACATTACACTGAGAAAAAAATTCTCTTCGGACAATTAAATCTAAATATTAAATATTTGATTGGCAATGGGCTATCAAATCATTTTGTTGGCGTAAATGAAATTCAGTTGTCAGAAGAAATTTTTTTTCTTAGTGTAGTAGAGCGAGTGGCCGACAAAACAATTTGAACCTTATGTTTCTACAGGTAGTGTTCAGTGTTGCAAATGTTATTGAGTTTTTCGTTAATAGTTCAAAGTTCGTGTTTTACTTAACACTTAGATTAAAATAGATTATGAAATGAGACATCACGAATTGTAAGACCCCTCCCACCCCCTTGTCACACAATGTCACACTTCGTCGACCCCCCCCCCCCCCCCCCTTAACGAGTGACGTAATTTATGGATGGCCCCTAACATTAATATATTTTAACTTTCATTAAGAATATTTCCTCAAATCAAACATTGAATTAAATAAACTTAAAAAATTTTCAGTGTTTGGCGTCCAAGCAAATATTTATTATTTATTCAACATGCAAGCGACTACATTGGCTTTATGCCGGGCAATGGTCGTTGTGGATTATCGATCGTTATTGAACCAATCAGTAAAAATCGTCCTACTGTTCGTTTCAATTTATTTTTTTAAGTGTAGTAAAATAAGTCATAAATATGTTTTTTAGATTATTGCAAAACTCAGTGCCAATCGAAAAAAATTCATCAATGAATCGTTACAGTTAGAAAATACGTTGTTTAACTTAAAACTAATCCAACAAAAGACACTTTTTAATCAAACTAACAATTTGGTTGAAATCGTCAATATACACATGTTAAATATCGATTTGATTACAAAAAATATCATTGACGAGGAACATTGTAAAATTGTTGCAAATTGTTCGGGTTTGTTCCAACTAAAACTGGACATACAACGTAGCTTGCATCAGAATGAAGATGAAAAAATATTACTCGATGAGGATGGACAAGAAAAGAAAAGTCATACTGTAATCAACACAAAATATTGTAAAAAATCATTAAATTAAAAAATGTTTTTTTAGTTTTCCATCGATACCATCACTAAATATCCGTTGTTTAGACGAGAACGTGATTTATTGACCCTTAAACCAATGCCTCCCATTTTTCAAACAGGAACTGCTGTCTGGTATGGTAATAGTGATGTTAATTCTAGTTCCATCCAGTGGAATATCATTACAGAAGTAAGTGGAACTACTTATCATAATATGTTAATTAAGGGGTTTTAATATTTTCACTTACAACAGCTTACTGAAAGGCAAATCACAATCGCAAATCAAGCAAGAAAATGGCCTTTTAAGCAATGTAAAAAGAGTTTGAAAAATAATACGTTTACACCATTGATTGAAGAATGTTTTCAAGCAAGTATTTTATTGGCCACTCCACAAAAACTAACATCTGTTATTAACTATCAAAATGTAAGTACCTATTTTTGAATATTGTTAAACTTGTTTATTTTATTTGATTAATTAATCAAACAATACTAATTGTTATTATGAGTACTTAGGTATTCTAAAATTTTTTATGGCTTCGATTGAAATACTAATTGTTAGAGATCAATCAAACACACGCAAGTCAAGACACTTTAGGTATACATGTATTTTTGTAAAATCATTGTCTTGGCTTGATTTTGAGAAACCGGGGCTTGACTTGATGGGAAGAAGTTCGAGCTACTTGAACTAAAATTTTGCTTGCTTTTAAATAATTTAAAGTCACCATCAAGCCTGTCTTTGAAATTACTTTTTTCAATTGAAGTTTTAAATAAAGTTGCTAACCAAAAATATTATTTTTGGGGTAGCTAATAGCCTAGTATTAATATTTAAAAAGCGATTGGGAACCGCCATAATCATGACGGAAAATTTTTAATAATTTTTTAATATTAAATATATATTTATTAAAATGTATGTATATACTATATACCTAGATCTCAAGCTTTCACAGAACTCTTTTTTTCGTCATTTCCAACAAAAGTTTTGATAGTAGGGGAGACCGGGGCAGGACGGGATAGCTAAGACAAAAATTGTCACAGAAAGAAAAATGAACGCTTTATTGAAATTCTTTTACAAAAGAAATAAAACGTTTAGACTTATCTACTATAATTATACCTTCTAACGTCTAAAATCACATAATTTTTTTGACAAATAGAATTTAAAAAAAGTTGTCAAATTTCCCGTCTTGCCCCACGGGCGGGGTAAAATGGGAAACGCTGCGAGGCAAAACGAGGACATATTCATATTAAATTTCATATAACATATTATATTCAATCCGTCAGACATTGTTCACAAGTGTGCCCTTCTTCATCTGCTCCAACAACTCCAGCACAAGAATTATGTGCCCACGGCATACGTCGCAGATAACCCAACCTTCGATTGACTCTGAGTATAGGTACCCGAAATAGATGCAAGCACAGTCATCATTTTCTTCTTTGGATGAACTACTTTCCGTTTCAGTTTCTTTTTTGTGTCTTTTATTCAAATGCTTTTTTTCAGGTTTCTTTTCATTTTTCTTACTTTTTTATTATTTGTTGCAGTCCCATTATGCCCCGACCTTGTTGCCCCATTAGACATATTTTGTAGAAGTAACAACAGTTCCAATCTACAAAAATTATTCTGCAAAAATCCAATCTAAATTCATTTGTCTTACACCATTACTAAAAGTACGTCTTAAAATTTTACAATAGCACTTATATCTACCTCTGTGCACATCTTCTTAGAAACCATATACTTGGTAAAAATTCTCCAAAAAGCTGTTTTTGTCGCTACGCAGCCAAAACAAGTAGTGACCAAGACGAGCCGATCAGACTTGTGTGACGTGACCGAACATCGCCCGAATGACACAGTGACACACAGTCACGCACAAAAACACTTTTCCCTTCCTGCCCCGAGCTTCGTCTTGCCCCGGTCTCCCCTATTATTAAAAAAAATCGTTTTCTTTTATACAGTTTTTATCACAGTAGTGATAATCGTATCCAGTGATGCTTTCCCAAAATTTTACCAGGGGGTTCGCATTCGCAGTGAATATTTTCTAATAAATAATAATATTACAATTGAAATATTATTTCTCACAGTAGCACACTAGCTGATGAATATTAAACTATCAGAAAAAAAATTATCCGTCATATTCAGTTTTATTTTGGTTAGGTAGGTACTAAGTAATTGGGTAAAACACAAAATTATTAGCATAAACTAGAATTCTGAAATTTCATTTATTAATACATATTATCATAAAGTAATTAAATTATTTAAAATATTTCCAAATAGCTACTTGATTTTCACTTTTACTTGATATCATTTGCCAAGTTATAGTTCTTCAACCAACTTGTTACTTAAAGAACTGCGTTCCAAGTTTTCAATGGGCAACCAATTAAACTTAAAGTCATCATATAGTATTTGATACGTTCTGCACTGTATCTGACTCTTTTGTCTGTGATTATGATATTCATCAATGAAAATCCTCGTTCTTCTCCAGCACTACTAACAGTAATCGTATTAATGATATTTTTCGCCTTTTGAATGCTTTCTGTAATCTTACTAATTTCTTGATGACCATTCTTTATTATATTTTCTAAATAATTAAGGAAATCATTCTTATCGATATCGAAAAATTTTCGAAATTCTTCGGCCTGTAACCACGGAACTACAAAATCTTTAATTTTTCAAGTGTTCGGTTCTAATAAATTGGTAAGCTCATAAATTTTGCTGTTATCAATATTTATCTTGTTATTTGATCCTACTTGAGAGAATAACCAATCAATCCTAATTTCAATTTTTTTTAATGCTGCCAATAAGAGAATCTCTGGGAAATAAACTATTTTTTCGATGAAGGTACATTTTTAAATACTCCTGAGTTTATAATGTCATCCACCTTTTTTCGTAATTACCGCGTCGATCTTTGATGATAGATATTTATCTTTTTTCTGATTAACATTTTCTGGTTCGCACGAACCGTAGCATTCACACCAAACGATTCGCGCGAACCCTTGCGAACCCCCAGGAAAGTATCACTAGTCGTATCGCATATAGCTTGCGATTTATCGCTTATCACCTGAACGATATCCAATTGAAAAACTCTAAAAATCGTTGTTTAACAAAATAAATGCAAGATAAGCTTTACCGTTATAGGGAATTTTTGGTCGTAATTATATCTAGAATTATTGATATTTCTTTATTCATAACTACTTGGAACATCCTGCTCGATATAGGTATATATCTTTTATATTTAGATGCCAATTTGGTTCAACGATTTAATATATCGTGTCAAATACGCACTGGGAGATCATTTAGTTGAGAATGATGCGAATAAAAGCCAGTTAAACACCACATTTATGTACACCAATCAAGATCAGGCGTTATACTTGTATTTGGACAATAAAAAAATTATTTTACCATTTAAAATGCATTTGCCAAATATTCGCTATTCTCACTGGGCCAGTGATTTAAATTTAGAATGTAAGTGTGATTTAGAGAGAACGATAAAAAACGTAGATACTTACAAATATTTGATATTTATTTACGTATTCAAACATTAGATACCTGCGTGATGACGAAATCTTCCATTAAAACAATTTATAATAAAAGTATTGAATTAACATCGGCTCATCGAAACGATTCAAAACCTTTCGTTGTTTTATTGGCCGATTGCTCAACACGTCCGAAATTTGCATTAATTAACACGGAGGCGATCTTTGGAACGGACCGATCAGAATTCGAAACGGCGACATCAGACGAATTTAAAGGTCATGGCGTTATGACCCCGCTGGTTTTCTACAGTTCCGAGCTGAATGGTGGTAATGTAACATTTTCGGTCAAGGTGGTGGACGATGATCAGGAAATTGTCGAGGTGTTTGTCAATGGAGAGGAAAATGTGCATCATGAGAAATTTATGTAATGACGCCAACACTTGGCCATCACGAAATTTATTCAAACATCAATTTATTTACAGAATATGGCATCAATATGGTGATGTGGTCGAAATGGAAAATAGTTTCAGTGGTCTGCGAATGCGATATACGCCCGAATATGTTTTGATTTCGGTTCCTGGATACTTGAAAGCTCACTGTTGTGGGGTTTGTTGCAGCTAGTTTTAATGAAATTTTGCAATTTGAAGAAAAATATAACTTTTAACACTTTGTATTCAAAATAAATATTCAAAAAATTCAAAATTTATTTCATATTTAAGTCCATCTTGTAATAATAATATAAAATACATCATCTTCAATGGCGACCCACTTTAAAGCCAAGGGGCCAACATTTTGCATTACAATTTTACGAGTACGCAGACTTAGTTTTATAAATTGTTAAGTAACAGTAGCGGATTTACACATTTACTCTCAATAGGCTATACACATTTTCCCGCTCTATGCAACCCTTGCCGCTTCTAAAATCCAGATTACTGAGTCTGCTAGTAAATCGGCTACTATTACGTAAACAATCTTGATACTTTTTTTTTTTTAATTATAAAAGCAAAAATTTTTAAATTAATTATAACAATACTCTAGTTTTAGATGAGCCACCACTGATTATTTCTCATCCTATTGAAAATTAGCAGAAATCGCCGCGTATTGATGTAACTGTATTAAACGCTGTTGTTCCAAATTTTTCAAAAACATTTTCCGTTTTTCACTTTCAGGTAAAATTGGTGTAATTAACGACTTTTCGTTTTGAACTTGACGTATAACATCATTGGCTCGTTGATACAGGAAAATGGCATAGAATAAGTGCCAAATGTTATATTGTGGCCATAAATGCTTTTCAAAAACCACAAACGTGCTGCTAATCTACAAGAAAAATTTGTTACATTAAGCCAACAAATATGAATGTAATTATTTTCATAGTCTATACCTGCCACAACAAAAAATCGCTGAAACGAACTTCTCCCGAATTTCGCACCAGAATATCAGGTTCTCCCGTCGGACTTGTGTATAAACATTGTGAAATTAACGTTTCATCGATGTCTTCGTCTGTTATTTTGTTCTCAGAGACACCTTGTATCACAGAATTGATTGCGTTTGTGATTTCTTCTCGAGCTTAACAAGTAAAAGGATCACATTTGAATATAACTTTTAAGCCTTTAAAATTAAAATAAAAAACATACCTGTATAGGCGAATGCAATGTTCAAGTAAAATTTATTATAATTTTGTGTCATTAGTACCACTTTCGCCATTAATGCTCTTAAATCAGGAGGGATAAGCGCTAAATTTCCAATACACCGAATACAAACTCCATTTTTTTCCAAATCTTCACTAAAATTAAAATTCATATTTGTTATCTTAAACCAGTGCCTTTCTAAAAAACATTTACAAAAAATAAATAAATAAATTTGCGACCAAAAGATTGTGTTTTGATTGGAAAATAAACGTGGACATTGTATTGATATGTCTGTTCAAATGAAAGTAAAACTGTAAAGTTACGATATAAATTATCACTTATACATCACTTGTACCGTAAAAGTACGGGTTTCTTTTTATCTTGTATAGATCTACAACTACTTAGATTATATTACTACATTTTCTGGTTGCTTTCCACATCCTATAATCTACATGAATATCAGTCATCAACGTCGCACATTATGCTTAGAAAAACTTATTTCAACTTATAAAGCTTATTCCAAAATAATAAAAAATGTTACGAAAGAAACAAATTAACCCAGGAAACTTTGAATTAGTTTAATAGAAAATTTAGCTAAAGTTTATTTAGGTGAAGGCGGAAACTTGTAGTTCTAAGAATTTTTTCTGAAAGAAATCACTGCAGGTACTGGAAATAGATGAATTGGAATCCTTAATGGAATCTCCTATTCTACAACTTCTTCCCTACCAGGTGTCAGTCGCAGCTTTCCGAACTATCACGGGACACGATTACCTATGCGAGCACTTGCACCGTATAGGCATCCTACTGACTTTAATTTGCTTCCTCTGCAATGGAGAACCCATGAACGCCATGTATCTTAGCAACTATCCTGCACTTGCAGACGTCTGGGAGATAAACGAAAACAATCAAAACCAACTATCTCCAACCTCTACTGGACGGCGCGGCACCGAATGGCAGAAATGTCAAGAGTGGGCGTTGGATGATAAGAAGAAAAAAAAGAAATGATAAATATGTTAGCAAAATGGAAAATAAATAACAAACACCTGAAATTAAAAATTTGGTAAAAATTTCAAATGTAATTTTTCTCAACAATTGCTTAGTATATGCTAATGAAATTTTTCAAATTTTTTTTATCTATTTCAATTTATATAACTTAAAATTTGAAACATTTGTCATTTTTTTCATGTGTTTAAATACATTTAATCTTCATAGGAACATATTATGTTAAAATATAGGATTCTAAATTGTTATAATTTTCGAACGATGTTAAAATATAAAACATTTTAACAGTAGAGTTAAGATTACCTACTCTCTTAAATCGAAATAGTGACTTTCGATTATCAAATAGTGACTATTCACTATTTAATAGTGAAAAGTATACCACTCTTTGAACTTAGTGGTATACTCTGAACTGCAAAAATAGTGAATAGTCACTATAGTCACTATTTCGATTTAAGAGAGTAAGGAACATTCGTTTGGTTTTCAAAATTTTAATTTACTTCTCAAAAATTTTTAATCTTAACTGTTTTGTTAACTTTTTACGTCACGAGTATCCATTAGTTTTAAATTAAATAAGCAAAAATTTTGCAGTTTTAAGTCTACGTTTGAGTTTGTAAGTGTTTTGAAAATAATGCGAAATACCAAATAGAAGCATTAAGTTGGATGTAGGTACATTTAAATGTTGGTATTTTAACAATCAAATACCGATGTTAAAATAACTTTTATAAAAATCAATATTTTATGGATTTTAATATAGATATTTTGGAAATATCGGTACCTCGTTTGCATGCTTAGTTATAAATGAATACCTTTCATCTAAGAGTAGTTGAAATTTTTCCCGAGCCAGTTCCATCAGAGTATCAACTTCTTCTTTAGATCGTTTAAAATTTTCAATACTGAAAGCGTAGACGGTTAGCACTTGGATGCCAATATCCCGACACCATTGCATAACAATAGGCAATTTTTCAAATCCTTTCAAATGGCCGTAACGTCTTTCCAAATTCAATTGGCGAGCGAAGCGGCGATTTCCATCCATAATAATTCCCACATGTTTCGGAATCGGTCCACATTGTAACACTTTCAAAACGAGCCGCTGAAACCATGTTAAGTCTGTTTTCACGAACCAACTCCCAACCATTTTCGAGGAAATGTAAAATCAGAGTGCTTCACGTTTGAATCTCTTCGGAGAACTAATAAATTTTCAATTTTTTTTTTTTCACAAAAAATGTAACTCCTAGTTCGGCTCCCCACCCTCACATTTCTTGCACACCTGTTAGATAATAAATGTAAATTTTCATATTAAAATTTATTTTTTTTTTTATATATATTTAAGAAAACCAGTCTTACTTCTTTAACCACGTAGCTCTGTAGCTCTTAGATAGCAATTTTACATATCTTTTTTTTTTTCAAAAATTAGGTAAATAACGTTTGACAACTGGCATTGAAAAAGTTAATATTCACTCAAAATTCAAAATCTTTCAAAAAAAAAATATTTTAATCGCCAATATTAAGCTTTTGTTAACTACTGAAGACAAAATATTTTATTTTTTTTCATGATATGGTAAATGACCTATTTTTATTATTGTAAAAAATGAATATTCTCATACTTTGTTTTAAAGCCCCATAAGATATACCTACCTAGTTCTTAATGGC
Source organism: Sisyra nigra (assembly GCA_958496155.1). Taxonomy (NCBI): domain Eukaryota; kingdom Metazoa; phylum Arthropoda; class Insecta; order Neuroptera; family Sisyridae; genus Sisyra; species Sisyra nigra. Next base: position 25,242,621 of record OY292316.1, on the reverse strand, counting down.
AACTTTAGAACGTTCTAAAAAGCCTCGTTTATGGATTGTATTTAATATTATCTCATCTTCGATTTTTTCTCATTTTTAACTAATTACAATCGTTATTATCTTTGCCCGCCACTTGCTACACAATTGTCGATACTCATTTAGAGTAATTTTTGGAAAAATAAACCAGTGGTGGAAGGTCAGAGTGTCTAATCCTGATGTACACTGTCACTATCTAATAGAACGTACCGTCATTCTCATGCTCTTTTGAAGCCTATACAAAGATTTTTTAAAAAGTGGTAGTTATTTACGCCGCATCCTGTATTTCTGTGGTATAAAAGACGAGTAAATGCCATATTATCATGTAACTGTCCATTTAAGTTGACCTTGTTCTGTATTCAAGTATATAAAAATAGTAAAAAAAAATTAATAATTGGAGTGATTTACTAATCTGCATTGGATTGAATTTCAACTTTTAATAGATTACATTAGAGGTACCTTTACTTTCATTCGCTTCGGTTGTTTTATGTACAGCTACCGGTTTTTCTCTTAGCAAATGACCCCAATTTTCTGATTAAATTCATTATTTTGTAACTAGTAAATTAAATGTGACTAGCTGACTCACTATTTGTGACTCTCGCTTTGCTGAGAGTATCTAAATTTAATTGATTGATTAATTGATTCCCTACTTTCACAACGAAATTTAAAAATTAATCTATTTTGACAGAAAAAGATGATAGACACTTTCAGACTTTAGATCCAAAGTAAGTTCATCAAAATCCTTAAAATTACTTTTCTAGGAAGAGATATTAGCTATCTTAAAAGTTCATTCCAATTTTAAATATAAAATGTTCCTTTAAACTTACTTGAACAATTTTCATTTCAAATGTCATTTATAACCGTTCAGCTATTTTAGTGAAATAGATTCGCAGCTATCCTACAGGAACCATGCCTTTTTTTAGGATATATGCAGGTATTCAATACGTTAAAATCTGAGGTATCTTAACAAAAATTCATTAAAAATACTTAGTTCCGTTAAATAATTTTTAATTATATAAAAATTGAGTATATTATTTTTATACGTAGGAGAAAGTGGGGTATTTGAGAACAATAAACTTTAAATTATCCTAATTAATAAAATAAATTAATAATTTTAGTAAACTTTTGCTATAACATAAACTTTAACTTATCTACTTTAATAATTTGATCACAAAACTTTTTTAAATTAACATTATAATAACAAAAATATAGAATATAAAAACTATTGCCATTCTTATTTCCCCGGTAGTATGTGGGGTAATTGAAATCAATCCACGGGGGAAATAGAAACTACATTGGGTGATGATAATATAAATAATATATATTTTAATGATTAACTATATTTCACACAAATCACAATCGTAATTATTACACATGTATTGACCGTTCGTGCATGCGCCACGGGCCCATTTCTTACATTTGGTACACATAATCGAACACTGTTTTCAAATTTCTAACGACCGCTGTATTGTTGACTGATGGTTACTTCGTTGTACTTCTTCGTTGTTGTAATATAATATTTTTATTTTTATTTGCAGTTTGCCTTTTTTGTTTTTCCTCTAATTGATGTTTTATGGGAGTGCTGGATAAAATTTGAGAATATTTTCTTTTTCTTCGTTGTGAAGTTTCTATTTTAGGAATGATCGGTACATTGGCTATATCAGAGAGGAGCACAGGAGTTAACGGAGCAAGAAAAGTGTGTATGGTTATATCGGTTTGATGTTCATGATTATGGTTGTGTGATGTTGTCGGTTGATCGTCCACAGGAATTTTTTTCTCAGCTGTAGTAGTAGTAGTAGTAGTAGTATCACGAACGGAAGTAGTATGTGGACTGTCATGACTGTCAGCAGTGTTGAATTTATTAATAAAAGGCATATTTGCGAAGCATTCGTTAAACTTGTCCGTATCGATGGGATGAATTCCAGCCACTCTAAAACCATTGATCGCTTTGCTTATGTTGGCTGTCTTGTTGTACGCATTAGTAAACAGCTCGGCCACTTTGTATTGGGTGATCCGTTTGCCAGGATTGTTAACCATGTAGAGCTCACACTGTCGATTGTATGCACATTTCAGTGCACTGAAAAAAGTTAAGTCCAGCGGTTGCATTTTATGTGATACATGAGGCGGTAAGGAAAGAACATGAAGGTTGTGTTCTCGAAAAAGCGTGTATGCCCCCAAGCTAATGTGACTTTCATGATTATCTAGTATTATCAAGACTAGCTCGTCCTCGGTAGGTTTAACAAAATTAATGAAGTGCTGTAGGTATTCAACGAATATGGACTCATTTATCCAACCAGAATCAGAAACCGTGCCAATCATATCGTTATTAACGCCATTCAGCAACAGGTCACACATACGCCTTCTTTTGAAGATAAACATTGGAGGTACATATATACCGTTTGCACTTATCGCACAAACAACGGTAGTGGTGATACCGCGCTCAGCGCTTGTCGCTTTTCCAACTTGCTTCAAACCTTTTGGCGCCAATATTTTCGAATTCCGTTGAACAGTATTGATATCGGTTTCATCAATGTTGAATATACGGTGTATTGGAAAATTGTATTTGCGTTGGAGGGCTTCTAGTTGATCGAAAAACAGTTTAATTTCGGTGGCATTGAACGCTTGAATTTGGTTAAGTGACGTTGCTTCTGGGGTTCATAGACTTATGGAGGGATGTCGAGACATGAATGAAAAGTACCAGTCTATACCAGCTATCTGAGATTCTTAGTTAAATTTATGGCTCAATTTGTTGGCTTCGGCAAATGTAAAGGCAATATTTCGTAATGATCTGTGTTATGCCGTAAAAAGACTCGCAACAATCGAGGATGTATTTTTCCAATTGATTTTCATGACTATGATTGAAGATAGGGTGTCGTCCTTTTTTCGATTTCTTAAATTCTTCTTGATGTACTTGTCGGAATAATGTAGATTTTGGAACTCCGTATTTGGTTGCTGCTTTGCTTAAAGAAAGTCGTCGACATCTCACATCATGTCTCGCGCGTTGGAGATTTTCAATTGTGTACCGCGGTGTTGTTTTTCTTGTGTAATTTCTGGGCATCTAAAGAGAGAATTTTTTTTTCCATAGAACAATCAGAATTATTGGAAACAACAGCACAAAATAAAATTGATCCAAACAAATTGATCAAACTAAACAACAAGTCAACAAAACCAAACGTTTCTTCAGAGGTTAAAATAAGAAACATTCTTCGAAAAATTGTAAAATAATTCATTTCTTACATATTAATAAGAAACGTCCACATTTACCCCGCGAAAATCGTTACAAATTACCCGATTTAGGCAATTCATTTTAAAATGCTCGATACTTAAAATATTGTCTTCATTTACCTTAAATAGCCTTAAAGCACACACTTGTCAATTCAAACACTAATAAAAATTTTCGTGACTAAAGAAATAATTTAAATTCAACTGTTTTTAATTAGCCGCTGTTTGCAAATACTCAACTTTCCCCTATATTTCTAATTAATATCTTTGACAATGAACAATAAAAAATTCAAATATATTAAAAACATTTCATTATTAATTTTATCGGGTGTTAATTGAAACTCATAATATTTATTTTCCAGTAAACTTTGTCAATTTTTTAATTTAAACTTTGTGGAGATTTCTTTCGGTACTGTGTAAAATTGGTCAGGCCTTCTTGAGGAAAATGCGTTAAAATACTATTTCACGAACTTTGACAAAACTTATCGAAAATACTACGATATACACGATTCCTGTAGAATTAAATTGTTAAGATATCCTATATAGGGTGACCGTACTCTTTTAAGAGTACTTTTACCTTATATTCCTAATTAGTGTAGCATTTTTGACTTTTTGTTCTAAATAAGGACTAACATAACATTTTTTTTATTTATAAGAAAAAGATAGCAATAAAATAGCCACTACGTACGACGTACAATATCCAGTCGCTCTGCGAACGCTTTTTAAATCTGTGGTATCTCTAAGATATTCATTTTTATGATACGCTGTATGAAGCAATTTGGATCTACATGAAATACACAAAGTATCTAATGCGTTTAATTGAATAAGAATGTGGCGAAGTCGATTTTGGGAGACTCAACCTTCGCCACATATATTCCATCTGCCTGCCCTCGATGTATGTTAGCTGCCTACAACTCAACAATAAATTGGACTCAGCCACGATAGCAATGCGCCGAATCCACGTCGAACGATATTCGAGGAGTAGGGCGTCGTTTGGGTATCTTCGTGAGCTGAGAAGAAATAAACGCTCTCTCGCTCGGGAACAGCGTTGGCAAAAGGTGGCGTCCAACCGCCGCCATGGCCATGTGGCCAAGCCGGTGTTTTTGGTTATGTTCTTCACCACGTGTGAGAACAATTTAAATTCTTTAAGTTTTAAGTTGCCTGTGGGCATTTTATATACGGTAAAATCGGTGTGTGTTTCTCTCCAAAGAACTCAGGTATGAAATTTATTTATCCTTTGTTTGTTTTTGCAACGTGATGAATTTCCACGTGTTTGCAATGTAATTTGTATTGCGATTCTTTAATAGTCGTACATCAAGTTTTAGTTTTCTGATTCTTGGAGAGAACACACCCGATAAATCCGTGTCCTCACCCAAATATTTCCTGTCTTTAAAGTGGTTGACAAACCCACTTTGGGATTGAATTGGTTTTCAATCCCCAATCCTTTAAATAATTTCCTGTCCTGTTTCAATCATTTAAATAACGTTTAATGTCGGCAAATCTTTAATATTTGCTCGACTCGTTATATTTGTCTTAACTTCCAATGTAAATTGGCGATTTGTAAGTCGCCACTTCTTTAAAATCTTACTGTTCGAGGTCGTTTCCTATCTTTATTATTTTGTCTTTACCTATGGTAAACCTTACGGTTAAATTTAAGTATTAAATTTGTATCGAGTCATTTTGCTGATTTTAATAACTGTAAGGCGTAAAAAGTCAAGGTCCTTTCGGGGGCACGTTCTGCCTTCAGCCATCTATTATTGTAACTGTAAATGTAACTTTATTTCTAAGGGTTTATTAGTCATTCTCGAATAAAGTTAATTCGAACTTATGGTGAATATTATTTTTGAACCCTTGATTTTATTTGGTGAGTGCTGATGTAGGTTATGCAAGGCGGCCGTATGACGAAAGCTGCGTGTAGGGGTCTCTGCGATTTTTCTTTTCTTTATTTTCTGGCTTATTCCTTTTGATAGTTGAACTATCACTTTTGTCCAAGTGACAGATTATATTTATTAATTATTAAAATTTAATTTGGTGACTGTGGGCTCCAACATTGGCCAACCTTTGACCAATGTGAAATTCCCCCAGTGGTAGCAGAGCAAATTTTGT